>JAIOJX010000025.1:196132329-196732329 GCA_022376925.1 Tragulus kanchil | reverse complement strand
ATAAAACGCTCGGCTTTCTTCCTGCGTAATGAGAGTCACTTGGGGAGGGGTCCAGAAATCCCTGAGAAACAGGACATTCTCTCCCGAAGCCACGAACCTAGATTTAGTGGGTCCATGGCATAATCTCCGCAGCTGCTTTCCCCTTCGCGCCCAGGGCAGACATCGCCAATCAATCCTAGACCTCAGCCCAGGGCAGCCATCGAGACGTCACTGGCAGCCCTTGGCGTGCAGAATTAACCCCTGGAACTGGAGCAGTCATTCTTATCAAAATACCTGGGTGTGTGAAAGGGTGGATCCTTAAGGGAGGAAAGCAGAGTGTCCAAAGGTACAGCACTGGGGACCTCCCTGGTGGTCCAGCGTTTGTCACTCCGTGCTTCCAATGCAGGGGGACAAGTTTACTCCCTGGTCAAGGCTCTAAGATCCCACATGCCTCGAGGTGTGACAAAAAGGGGGGGTAGAGGCAAATTTTGCCCAAAAAGATCACAAGTTTTGGATGAGCGGAAGAAACAGTATGAATCCCCGAGGGAACGTAGCAGTTCTGTGATCTCAGGCAGATGTCTCCTGGGCTGAGGCCTCGGTTTGGACATCCAGGAAATGGGTATAGCAGCAACTCATCAAGCAGGATGCAGTGAGACGCGGCCAGGGCTCCAGGCATGAGCTGCCTCCAGCCGCCTCACCCTTCCATCCTCTAGACCCCCTTGGCACACGTCCCTCCTGCAGCCTGGAGCGTCCCTTCTTCTCCTGCCCGGGCTGAATGCCACCCTCCCCTGGGGGCCGTCAGGAACAGAGCCCCTCAAGTGTCTGCACTTGAGGGTAAGTCACCCTCCCGTCCGCGTCCTCTCTGGTTTCACACCTGCCGTGCATGCTCAGAACGACGATCGACTGACTTGGGTGTTCCTTTCTGCCGTTCCGACTGCGGACCCTGGGGGTATAAGGAGAGCCAGAAGGAGGCGGGCGGAGGCAGCGGGGCTCGAGGAAGGGTGTCCGGCGAGGTGGTGCTGAAGGACTCTCCAAATCAGGTCCCGGTGGGAGGCAACGTCGTCTTTAGAGGACTGTGAACTAGGAAACGGGCCCCCCTTCTTTATAAAACGCTCGGCTTTCTTCCTGCGTAATGAGAGTCACTTGGGGAGGGGTCCAGAAATCCCTGAGAAACAGGACATTCTCTCCCGAAGCCACGAACCTAGATTTAGTGGGTCCATGGCATAATCTCCGCAGCTGCTTTCCCCTTCGCGCCCAGGGCAGACATCGCCAATCAATCCTAGACCTCAGCCCAGGGCAGCCATCGAGACGTCACTGGCAGCCCTTGGCGTGCAGAATTAACCCCTGGAACTGGAGCAGTCATTCTTATCAAAATACCTGGGTGTGTGAAAGGGTGGATCCTTAAGGGAGGAAAGCAGAGTGTCCAAAGGTACAGCACTGGGGACCTCCCTGGTGGTCCAGCGTTTGTCACTCCGTGCTTCCAATGCAGGGGGACAAGTTTACTCCCTGGTCAAGGCTCTAAGATCCCACATGCCTCGAGGTGTGACAAAAAGGGGGGGTAGAGGCAAATTTTGCCCAAAAAGATCACAAGTTTTGGATGAGCGGAAGAAACAGTATGAATCCCCGAGGGAACGTAGCAGTTCTGTGATCTCAGGCAGATGTCTCCTGGGCTGAGGCCTCGGTTTGGACATCCAGGAAATGGGTATAGCAGCAACTCATCAAGCAGGATGCAGTGAGACGCGGCCAGGGCTCCAGGCATGAGCTGCCTCCAGCCGCCTCACCCTTCCATCCTCTAGACCCCCTTGGCACACGTCCCTCCTGCAGCCTGGAGCGTCCCTTCTTCTCCTGCCCGGGCTGAATGCCACCCTCCCCTGGGGGCCGTCAGGAACAGAGCCCCTCAAGTGTCTGCACTTGAGGGTAAGTCACGCTTCTCCCCTCCCGCGTCCGCGTCCTCTCTGGTTTCACACCTGCCGTGCATGCTCAGAAACGAACGATCGACTGACTTTGTTCTCCCCCTTCCTTCCTGGATTGGAGGGCCGGGGAAGAGGCTGTCACCTCTCTGTCCCCAGAAGCCAGGGCAGAGGTTGGCACCTGGAAGGGTCTGTTGAAGGAAGGAATGATCTGCTGTGTGTCTTTGGGTAACCTCAGCCCCTCTCTGGGCTGCTTGGCACTCAGCCCGCACATAGGCTTGAGGGCGGCCCGGCTGCGGAGTGGGGGACTCCAGAGCCCCGGGGCACAGGCGGGGAGGGGTGCGCCCGCTGAGCAGCCTCCGCCTCGGCTCGGTCACCAGCCCTGGGCCTCGCGGGGTGGACGCTGCAGTGGAAGGTGGGACCCACTGCCACTGAATTGTAGACCTGGTTCAACTTTTCTTGGTTTTCATTCTGCGGTTGTCTTTTGACATTTTGTAGCCAGTGCGCTGCTGGGTTGGGAGGAGTGGTCTCGGCTATTTCTGTGAGTCCTTGAAAAGCAGCAGGAAGGAGGTCATGCCTCAGAGAAAAACCAGTGCGCCGTCTCTGGCTGCGTCTTCTCTGGCTTCTCCTTCTCGCTGCCTCGCTCCGTCGCCGTCTCCTGGTTCTGTCTTACGGTCTCTGCCTCCCAGCCTATCTGTCCACACACATGCGTGGAGGCACACACATGCACACACATGCCCAGGAGACTGTAAAGGTGAAGCATGTCCGTGGCCTTGCTCCCGCCGCTCCCCGCTTCCGACACCTGTAACTCCGTCCTTCCTGGAGTGGCAGGTCGTCCAGATCCTGCCGCCCCTCCTTCCGCCTTCCCTTCCTTCCTTTGGCTTCTCCACCCACTGGGCTCCGCAAAGGAGCAAATGCCCCTCAAGGACCGGGCATCTGCTTTGGTTTTAACATGTGGCCAAAACAGACGCCCGTCTCAGAAGGCTGCCGAGGGATGACGGAGCAGGGAGGGAGGGAGGGAGGCTGGGGGAGCGAGAGGCAGCGTCGGGAGGGGCGCAGCGAGGAGCCGGCGGCCGCGGTCATGGGCAGAGCCTGGGGACGGAGGGCTGCTTGGCCGGGAGCCCAGTGCCGCCGGGGGTGCCCGGCGTGACCAGGGGCGCCGCACGGGAGTGGCTGCTTCTCCCGCAGGTGTCCGTCCCGGGGCCGCCGCGTCTCCTGTTGGGGTGGCAGGTGCCGAGCGCATCCGGCTGCTCACGGGGAGCCTTCTACTTCCAGTGGCCGGGACGGTGGTATGCGGCCCTGTGACTCGCTCGGTCCTTCTGAACCAATTCTAACAGACTTTCCTTTCACTGAGGTGTGATTTGATTATAGTCAAGGGCTCCCAGATGAAGCGAAGAACTCAGTTAAATTTTGCACGTGCTCACCGGCCGCCCAGGTGGCGAAGTAGCCCCTTTGCGGACCCCCAGGCAGCCCCCTCGTGGGCCTCCCTGCTAACACCCGCCCTGCGGCGACCACGGCCCTGCCCTCGGGCACTCCGGGAGCAGAGGTGCCCAGGGGCTTCTCCTCGGTGTCAGACGTGCCCCTACTGCTCTGTCTGCACCGTGCTGTTTCCTGGATGGGGAGTTTAGACTTTGTATTCTTTTTTTAAGTCAGGGAGTCTGTTCTGTGTGCACATGCAGCGTTCCAACATGCGCTGACAGCACATCCACCTGTTCTTTTATTTTTTTAAGAAATGCATTTTATGTATTTATTTGTTTATTTATTTTTGACTATTCTGGGTTTTCACGGCTGCCACGGGCTCTTCTCTAGTTGCAGGGAGTGGGAGCTACTCTCCAGTTGAGGTGAGCAGGCTTCTTGTGGCGGCGACTTCTCTTGTCCTGGAACTCAGGCTCCAGGGCACACGGGCTCCATAGTTGCGGCCCATGGGCTCCATAGTTGCGGCTCTGAGGCTCTAGAGCACAGGCTCCACCGCTGTGGCTCCCGGGCTTAGTTGCTCCGCAGCACGTGGGATCTTCCTGGATCAGGGATCGAACCCGTGTCTCCTGCTTTTGCAGGCGAGCTCTTCACCCCTGAGCCACCAGGGAAGCCCCAGGCTTTGCACGGCTGAGTGGTATTCCACGGAATGGCTGTGGCCCCGTGTACGTCACCGTTGTGCTACGGACGGCGTGGGGCTGATCCAGATGGGGAGCTGCGTATGTCTTTGGGTGCTTATGAGCAATTTTTTCCCCTATAGTTTATATACCCAGGACGGGAGCTGCTGGGCCAGAGCACTGCACATGAGCATACAGCAGCCATGTGTGTTTAGCTCTCGAAGGTAGTGCCATATGCTTTGTGAATCTATATATACATATACATATACATATATATATATAATCTGCAGTGACTCCAGGCATATTTTATTGCTTAGAGTGAGAACATGTTTTCAAAAGTGATCCTCGCCGTCATTAGCTGAAGCTATTACACCAATAATAGTCTGGGGACCAGGCGGCAGTGAGAGGTGACAGAGGCCGTGGAGGCAGCCGGTGGCCGACGTTCAGGGGTGCCGGGCGTCCTGAATCCCGTATTCAACACGATCGTCCAGTCATCTTTCATCGCACACTCTGCTGTCTCAGCTCTGCTCTCAGTCCACGGAGGACGAGGAGACGCGTCCCCCCGGCTCTCGCGAGGACTGAATGCGCCAGTGCCGGTGAAGCGCCTGGAGCCGCGAGGCCCAGAGTCAGGACAAAGTGACCTGCGCCGTCACGACGGCTGCTGCCTTCTGAGGACCACCTGTGTGCCAGGCCACGGGCATCCTGGGGAGTCATCCGCTGACCCCCGCAGCCTGCGGACGTGAGGAAGGAGCGCTCTGTCGTCGCTTCCCGTCCAGCAGTGGGGAAGCGTGCTCAGGGAGGCCGAGACCCCTCCCCGAGGTCCCACGGCTGAACGGGGGGGACTGGGAACCGAGGTCCGTGCGCTTCCAAGGTCCGTATCTTCCTTTCCAGACCCGGAGGAGAGCCCCTTCTTGGTCATCACTACGAAAATCAAGTTTTGCGATGTTTTATGATCAGGGGTTGATCCCAGATGGCTGGAAACCCAAATGTCAATGACGTTGTCGTGGCGGGTAGAGAATTCCTCTTCGCTCGTGTAGATGGCGTTGGAAGCGGAGGCACTCCACGATGCCGCCGGGAGGCAGGCCCTCTCCGGCTGCTGTGCCGCCGCCTCCACGCGGTGCCCGCGTCCTCACGCGCTCGGGACGACTGCTGGAGCCCCAGCCGGCGCATGATCCAGATGGGGAGCTGCGTATGTCTTTGGGTGCTTATGAGCAATTTTTTCCCCTATAGTTTATATACCCAGGACGGGAGCTGCTGGGCCAGAGCACTGCACATGAGCATACAGCAGCCATGTGTGTTTAGCTCTCGAAGGTAGTGCCATATGCTTTGTGAATCTATATATACATATACATATACATATATATATATAATCTGCAGTGACTCCAGGCATATTTTATTGCTTAGAGTGAGAACATGTTTTCAAAAGTGATCCTCGCCGTCATTAGCTGAAGCTATTACACCAATAATAGTCTGGGGACCAGGCGGCAGTGAGAGGTGACAGAGGCCGTGGAGGCAGCCGGTGGCCGACGTTCAGGGGTGCCGGGCGTCCTGAATCCCGTATTCAACACGATCGTCCAGTCATCTTTCATCGCACACTCTGCTGTCTCAGCTCTGCTCTCAGTCCACGGAGGACGAGGAGACGCGTCCCCCCGGCTCTCGCGAGGACTGAATGCGCCAGTGCCGGTGAAGCGCCTGGAGCCGCGAGGCCCAGAGTCAGGACAAAGTGACCTGCGCCGTCACGACGGCTGCTGCCTTCTGAGGACCACCTGTGTGCCAGGCCACGGGCATCCTGGGGAGTCATCCGCTGACCCCCGCAGCCTGCGGACGTGAGGAAGGAGCGCTCTGTCGTCGCTTCCCGTCCAGCAGTGGGGAAGCGTGCTCAGGGAGGCCGAGACCCCTCCCCGAGGTCCCACGGCTGAACGGGGGGGACTGGGAACCGAGGTCCGTGCGCTTCCAAGGTCCGTATCTTCCTTTCCAGACCCGGAGGAGAGCCCCTTCTTGGTCATCACTACGAAAATCAAGTTTTGCGATGTTTTATGATCAGGGGTTGATCCCAGATGGCTGGAAACCCAAATGTCAATGACGTTGTCGTGGCGGGTAGAGAATTCCTCTTCGCTCGTGTAGATGGCGTTGGAAGCGGAGGCACTCCACGATGCCGCCGGGAGGCAGGCCCTCTCCGGCTGCTGTGCCGCCGCCTCCACGCGGTGCCCGCGTCCTCACGCGCTCGGGACGACTGCTGGAGCCCCAGCCGGCGCACCCTCCACCCAGAGCGGAGGAAGCGAGAGGCTGGTCTTGAAGAGATAAACGGAGGTCAGACTGCCCACGTCACAAAGGGAGCTCTTCTGGAAGATGCACCCGACATCTTCCACTCCCAGTTTTCAGACAGAGTGGTCACATGACCGTCTTACATACAAGTCAGGTGGGACATGTAGTCTTTCAATTGGGAAAATGATCTCTCATCCTCTGAAGAGGCTGCTCTAGATAGAAGAGATAGCTGGAAATGTATGGCCCAGAGTAGCCTGAAGGGCACAGACTAACCTAGGGCTTCAGGGTTCTTATTTCACTCGGTGCAGAACCAGTCAGTACTAAAGAAAACCACCCCTGCATAGTCACTGGAAGGACAGACGCTGAAGCTGAAGCTCCACTACACTGGCCACCTGACGCGAAGAGACAGCTCGTGAGAAGAGACCCTGATTCTCGGGATGACGGCGGGCCGGAGCAGAAGGGGCGGCCGGGCATGAGACGGTTGGACGGCATCACGGACTCAGCGGACATGCGTCGGGGCAAACTCCGGAAGAGGCTGAAGGACAGGGAAGCCTGGCGTGCTGCCGTCCACGGGGCTGCAAAGAGACGGACGCGACTGAGCGACTGACCCACGACAACAGCAAAGAAAAGGATAGTCACGATAGAGTCACAGCAGGCCCTGTGGTCCTGTGTGCTACATATTATGCAGTAGATAGTATCTAGTGAATGATTATATGCATTCAAGTATTATTCAAAACATAAACGTCAGAGGCCCCGGGAGAAAGAGTGGCATCTTGAGCATCACGGAGTGAGCAGCTACCAGCCCTGGCCCCAGACCTCTTGCTCCGGACTCTCTCAAGTGTCCCCGGCTGCTTTTCCTCCTAGAGGTGGTACTTTCCGTCCACGACTGTCCTGGATCCTGACTTTGCATACAGGGTAACAATCGTTCATGAAGATAACCGAACAGCTGTGCGTCTCCTCACTTCCAGAATGCATCTGGTCGCACTCCGGCCCTCCTGCGGCGGGTAGGGACGTGTGAACGGCTCTGGTCAGTGCACTGGGAGCGGGGAGAGAATCGACGGCTGTCCGTTCTGGGCAGATCCGATACCCGGCGCCCGGCCCTCACCGCTCACCCTCCCCTCTGGCGCTCTGACCGGCACCTCTGAAGAGGCCGACTACCCCTAGCCGGGCACCCAGACGGCGGCGATGGGCAGGCTTCTTGCCAGCTGGAGGTGAGCACAGTCTGAGCCGGAAACAGAGCCTCCGCTGTTCCGAGTCACGGAGACCCGGAGGTTTGCTTGTTCCGGTGACGCAGTATCTTTAATATGAACGATACAGGTGAGGCTCGTGGTTCTTTCGCTGAATTCCAGATGCCGCGGTCCAAACCAGGGTTGTGGTGTGTGTTAGAATGTCTTCAGCCGCGCTTGTGGGCCAGCAGGAACCCAGACGCACAGAACGGTGGCGTCGGAAGGTTTCATCTTCGGGTTCCCCATACAGTAGCCTCTGGCCGTGTGCGACGAATGAGATTCAAATTCATTCCAGCTAAGGAGAACGAAAACTGAGGCCCTCCTCTACACGAGCTGCATTTCAGTGCTCAGGAGCCTCGAGGAGCCATGGCTTGCAGGGTGGACGATGGTGGTGGTTTAGTCGCTCAGTCGTGTCTGACGCTGTGCGACCCCCTGGACTGCAGCCCGCCAGGCTCCTCTGTCCATGGGACTTCCCAGCAAGAGCACTGGAGTGGGGAGCCATGCCCTTCTCTAAGCAATCTTCCTGACCCAGGGATCCAGCCCGCACCTCCCGCATTGGTAGGCAGATTCCTTACCCCTCAGCCACTAGGGAAGCCCAGGTCCGATGGTACCGACGTGGAATAGTTCCGTTGTTGTAGGAACAGTCCTGGTTGGATCCAGAATCCTGGACCTGAGAAATAGTGGAGTCTTAGAAAAGATGGCGCACGTCACCTTCCGGGCATCTTCGTGTGCTGAGCTCCCAGGAGAGTCTTGGTCACGAAGTAGGATGGAGCGTCTCGCGTTTTCTTGAAGCGGCGAGTGTTACCATGAAGCCACTGCGACCCACAAGGTAGGGTGTAGAGGGGCCACAGAAGGCACCGGACCTGGATGAGGAGGCCGGCCAGGGGCGGAGCGTCTCCCTCCATCCGTGTTACTTAGAGGACACGGTGCCCGGGGCTGGTCCGGAAACGCTTGGAAGGGCTTTGAGGGAGCAATGCAGGGAGCAGCGGGCTTCCCCGCGTGAGTGAGGTCAGGGGCCGCGCCGGGCAGAGGACCCTGAGCCACCGGGCACCCAGGCGGCGATGGGCAGGCTTCTTGCCAGCTGGAGGTGAGCACAGTCTGAGCCGGAAACAGAGCCTCCGCTGTTCCGAGTCACGGAGACCCGGAGGTTTGCTTGTTCGGTGGCGCAGTATCTTTAATATGAACGATACAGGTGAGGCTCGTGGTTCTTTCGCTGAATTCCAGATGCGCGGTCCAAACCAGGGTTGTGGTGTGTGTTAGAATGTCTTCAGCCGCGCTTGTGGGCCAGCAGGAACCCAGACGCACAGAACGGTGGCGTCGGAAGGTTTCATCTTCGGGTTCCCCATACAGTAGCCTCTGGCCGTGTGCGACGAATGAGATTCAAATTCATTCCAGCTAAGGAGAACGAAAACTGAGGCCCTCCTCTACACGAGCTGCATTTCAGTGCTCAGGAGCCTCGAGGAGCCATGGCTTGCAGGGTGGACGATGGTGGTGGTTTAGTCGCTCAGTCGTGTCTGACGCTGTGCGACCCCCTGGACTGCAGCCCGCCAGGCTCCTCTGTCCATGGGACTTCCCAGCAAGAGCACTGGAGTGGGGAGCCATGCCCTTCTCTAAGCAATCTTCCTGACCCAGGGATCCAGCCCGCACCTCCCGCATTGGTAGGCAGATTCCTTACCCCTCAGCCACTAGGGAAGCCCAGGTCCGATGGTACCGACGTGGAATAGTTCCGTTGTTGTAGGAACAGTCCTGGTTGGATCCAGAATCCTGGACCTGAGAAATAGTGGAGTCTTAGAAAAGATGGCGCACGTCACCTTCCGGGCATCTTCGTGTGCTGAGCTCCCAGGAGAGTCTTGGTCACGAAGTAGGATGGAGCGTCTCGCGTTTTCTTGAAGCGGCGAGTGTTACCATGAAGCCACTGCGACCCACAAGGTAGGGTGTAGAGGGGCCACAGAAGGCACCGGACCTGGATGAGGAGGCCGGCCAGGGGCGGAGCGTCTCCCTCCATCCGTGTTACTTAGAGGACACGGTGCCCGGGGCTGGTCCGGAAACGCTTGGAAGGGCTTTGAGGGAGCAATGCAGGGAGCAGCGGGCTTCCCCGCGTGAGTGAGGTCAGGGGCCGCACGCCGGGCAGAGGACCCTGAGCCACCGGATCGCGGGTGACCCTCACCGGCTGGCCTCAGGAGGCCCCCCGGCCACCGCAAGCCTCAAGGGCCTCCGCTTCATGGCGGCAGCCACGGCGAGCGTTTGGGGAGCTCGTCTTCCCACCGGGCGAATCGCCAGGGATGTCATATGCTTCGTCTCCTTTTTTATCCTCGCAGGAAACTCAGGAAGCAAGTTCTGAGATTCCTTTTCTCCCTGTCGCTCTCCCACCGCCCCCGGGGTTCTCAACGATGGGCCCCGTCTCCCCAGGTCCAACGGGAACTGCTAGAAGGCCGCTCGTCCTTTCATCCGGAGCACACGGTGGACAGCAGCTGCTAGCCGTTCCTCCTCGTTTTACTTCCTCCCTGGTTATTTCCAGTTCACGTCTCCTTTGCGGAACGTGGGGAAAGGACCTGCAGACGGGCGTGGGCGTGGAAGCCGACGGCATGTGCGTGACTTCCAGGCAGGAGCCAAGCGACGGCCCTCCCCTTTTTCGCCGTGAGACCGAAGGCCAGCTCCCGGAGGGCCGCCCGAACGCACCGTGCGCTTTGTGAGAACAGGAAACGAGCATTGCTTTGTTAAGTTACTGGGGTTTGGGGCGTTGTTACGGCAGCACGTCGGACCTGGCCTGTCTGACAGAGCCAGCTTTGAATCTATTTCGTCCTCCATGAGCCCCAGGGTGCTCCCACCTGGCCCTTCAACTCTCCGGCCGATGCTTGTGGCCAGTGGAGAGGGTCCCGGGCGGTCGGGACCGGGCCAGCCGGTGGACCCTACGAAGCCTGCGTCACTGGTCGGGACCCTGGCGCTCTCAGGCTCCTCATTAGCAGCTGGACCTGGCTCGCTTGCAGCTGCTGGGTCCAGCACTCCTGTTGGACTTTCTCCGTGCGCTCTAGGAGGATGGCCTGGAAGTTTTCAGAGACCGTGTCTGTTTTTGAAGCTGTCTCCTCTCTCCTTGGGAGTGAAGAGGGAAGAAAGCTCGCTTCAGGGGCACGTGTCCTGGGCACGCGCTGGTTCCGTCCGGGCCTTCACCCTTCCCCAGAAGCCCTGGGTTCTTCCGTATGAAGATGTTCAAGCAACCACAAGTAGGGGCTGGAGCAGGCGAGTCCGGAGGAGGCTGTCTGCTGGCCCTCTCGCGGGGCCAAAGAGATTGGCTCAGAGGTGGGCATGGGAACGGAGTTGTCCAATCCGAGTGGACCTCAGGACTTTGGGGGCGGTGCCTAAGCTAAGACCCTCCCATTCCTCCTCTCTAGGTGGGAGCTTAAGAGCAGAGGGCTGGGAGCCCGGCAATGAGCCTGGAGGCGGGCGGACTTAGACTGAAGCTGGCTGGATGGGAGACGGATGACGGACAATAGTGGTGTTCTTCGTGGGTGATATCTTCAAACCGATGGACCAAGTTCCACCCGATACCTGAAACCTCCAATTTGTCTGTTTCATGAATCCAGGATCCTTCATTTTTGAGCTAATATAAATCAGATTTTCTGTTACTCACAATGTGAAGGGTCCTGATGGGTATCCCCCTTATCCATCAGGGAACTCGACCTCTGTCAGCCCACTGTCTTCCCAGGATCCTGGAGCTGAGACCCCAGAGATAGGAGATGGTCTTGCCCAAAGCCAGAAAAGATAGAGGGATGCCGCCAAGTGCACTCAGGAAGTCCCGGGAAGCTCCTGACTTTCTGCCCAGAAGGGGAGTCGAGCTGGATGTGCACACAGAGTTGGAGAGAGAGGGCGGGAGGGCGGGAAGGAGTGAAGAGAGAGAGAGGGAGAGATGCTCCTTTTGCAGGAGTGAGTGCTGGCTGCCTGTAGCATAAATGCATGCAAATGTATTCAGAGAAGCTCTGCACGGCATGGGCAGATAGATAAAGTGAGGAGGAAAATTCAGCTTGGTCCCAGGGATTCTGCCTCTGCGAGGGCGCCCCTCCAGATGCCCGTGACACCCTCGTTCCTCCTTTTCGTTCCTCCAGTCGGTCCCCAGGTCCTGGCTGATGTGACTCACAGACCCACCTCTCGGGTCCGCCCTCCTCCCAGCCCTGCCGGGGGCTCCTTGTCCCGTCCCCGTCCTGGGCGCCTGGCCCTCTGCACGGCAGAGCCTCGTCAGGTGGCCCTCGGAGGGGGCCGGGTCCCTGACAGGGCCTCCCAGGCAGCGCTAGTGGCGAAGAGCCCACCTCGCCTGCCGGAGAGAGACGTGAGATTCCCCCCCTGGCTTTGGCACCGTCCCCTGGAGGAGGGCGTGGCAGCCCGCCCCAGTGTTCCTGGCTGGAGAAGTGTATGGACAGAGGATTTTGTGGCGGGCCACCGTCCATGGGGCCTCAAAGAGTCAGACACGCCCGAAGCGACTTAGCACACACGTGTCCTTGATTAAGAAGGGCTTCCAGTGGCTGCCCGTCCACCCGGGACAAACCCCCCACTCCACATCCCGCTGTGCAAAGGCCCTTCCTCCCCTCGGCCCCGCGGTTCCGAGGCCCGGCCACAGGCCGCTTTCCTTCTGTGGGATCTCCGGGCGCCCTCAGGCCAGGGGACGCTGTACAGGCGGTTGTTCCTGCTGCAAAGGCCATTCCTCTGGGCACCCGAGAACAGCGTCCCTCCTCCGTAAACCCTGTTCACACGTCATCTCTGCTGTAGCATCTTTTCTCATCTTTGCAGACGTAATGCCTCTTTTCTCCTATAGATAATAGTACACAATGATACGTGATAAGACAATAATATGTAACCATCATAACAGGAAGACATGCTCACGTTGGCCCTAGCACGATGCTAAGCATTTAATATGGGTTATCTGCCTCATCAGATCATCATCATAATTAGTACCCCTTTCTGCCGTTTTAAAGACAAGAAAATCATGGCTTGGTGAGATCAAGTGATGCGCCCGTTGTTCCACAGCTGGAAGAAAGCACAGCCCGTGTTCTAACCTGTTACTCCATTCCACCTGTAGGTTAATCCTTGCTGGTTTTTTTTTTTTTTTTTTGGCCACTTGTATTGGTCTTTCATTTATCTATTTTCATCCATCTTTGTTCTTTGGTCTGTGTGGGCCTCCCATCGCGGTGGCCTCTGTTGTCGCAGAGCACTGGCTCTGGGCGCATGCGCTCCAGAGCTCCGGCTCGGTCATTGGACACATCGGTCCAGCCGCTCCGGGGCACATGGGATCTTCCCAGGCCAAGGATTGAACCGGCGCCCCCTGCACTGCAAGGCGGTGTCCTTACCCACTGGACCACCAGGGAAGCCCTATAAGTTATATTTTTAAGATGATTTACAGTTTACTAAGCACTCTTACATGTATAAAGTACTTTGAGCTTCGTGATGAGCCAGAAAATGTTCGTTCCCTTCACTTAACCATGAGCTTTCTGAGGGCCATGTCAGTTTCTTAAACATCTTTGTACACGTAGGATTCATCTTGAAGGTCTGTGTTGGTGTGAGTTGGATGGATGAATGGATAGTTGGGTGGGTGGGTGGGTAATGAGGGGGTGAGCAGATGAGTGGACAGATGGATGGATGGAGCGATGCTCAGATGGGTGGATAAGGGGATGATGAATCGATCGGTAGGCGGATGGGTGGATAGGTGGACAATTAGACGGGGGGGTGGAGGGGTGCACGGAAGGATGGATTGAGGTGGGAGTTGTGAAGGAGTGGATGTGTGAATAGTTAGAAGGATGAAGGGTTGGATGGATGGATGGAAGGATGGATCAGTGGACACATTGGTGGGACAGATGAAGCAGTAAATTCCCGTAAACACCCCACTGTCCATTCTAATACTTCCCTGAATCCGATACCGTGTTTGCCATGAGAGTTTCGTGGAGGAGCCGGGGATGCAAGCCGCTTCGTCCCAGCCATCCTCGCCCGCCTCCACCGGAGCCCCTGCTCACCGCGGAGGAGGCCGTGCGTCCTTTGGGAGAGGCCGTCTCGCGGCGTCTCACCTCCGCGCAGTGGCCGGGCCAGCACCCTGAGCACGTGCACCGGCCGGGGCACTGGATTCACTGAAGACTGAACGGAAACAAGAGGCTCCGGCCTCGCGTCGCCAGCTCCCCGAGGGGGAAGGCGCGGTCCCACGCCACACAGAGCTCCCCAGCATCCCCCCCCGACCACCGTCGTCTGCTTCCTAAATAAACCCCGAGATGGAGCCGTGTGGGGTTATAAATCAGCCGGAAATCAAATGCTAACATGTAAATAAATTGCAAATCAGCTGAGAAATTGGTTTCATTTTGAGACGATAAAGCACATTTCTCCCGCGCTGATTTTGTGAGGCGCCCCTTAAGAATTGTAATATTTCTGTGTGGTAATGATAAACATTAGCGAGTTGCTTTAGAAATGAAAAAATAGACAGCCTCTGGGGATTTGAAAAACATATGCACTTCAAATTTGAAAATCCAATTTAACTGTCCATTATAGGAGAATAAAAGGTAAGGATAGGATAATTTTGTAGTTACACAGCATTTGACTAAATCTGATTCCGCGATGACAGGCACACTTTAAAAGCTACAAGTCTGAATGCGAGGCGACAGCACATCATTTATTTATGATTGTAATCGAGCTCCTGTCTGACGCGCCGGCGACGGTCCCGCGTGCTCCCCGGCCGCGGACGGCCTGTGCACACTTGTCAGCAAGCCCTCTTGAAAACACCGCTCACGGAATTTCTGGGTTTCGGGAGGGGGAGGAAAATCATAAAGGAGAGAGAAGACAAAAGAGAGCATCCTTGTCAAATTTACCCGAGCAGACAGATGTTGAAACGGTGAAAGTTTAGAAAGAGACCAAGTTTTTTTTCTGCTCGCCTTCCTTTCTGCCGAAAGCAACTATGAAACACGTGTGTGCGCACGTGCAACCGTGTAGATTGGTGGGACAGATGAAGCAGTAAATTCCCGTAAACACCCCACTGTCCATTCTAATACTTCCCTGAATCCGATACCGTGTTTGCCATGAGAGTTTCGTGGAGGAGCCGGGGATGCAAGCCGCTTCGTCCCAGCCATCCTCGCCCGCCTCCACCGGAGCCCCTGCTCACCGCGGAGGAGGCCGTGCGTCCTTTGGGAGAGGCCGTCTCGCGGCGTCTCACCTCCGCGCAGTGGCCGGGCCAGCACCCTGAGCACGTGCACCGGCCGGGGCACTGGATTCACTGAAGACTGAACGGAAACAAGAGGCTCCGGCCTCGCGTCGCCAGCTCCCCGAGGGGGAAGGCGCGGTCCCACGCCACACAGAGCTCCCCAGCATCCCCCCCCGACCACCGTCGTCTGCTTCCTAAATAAACCCCGAGATGGAGCCGTGTGGGGTTATAAATCAGCCGGAAATCAAATGCTAACATGTAAATAAATTGCAAATCAGCTGAGAAATTGGTTTCATTTTGAGACGATAAAGCACATTTCTCCCGCGCTGATTTTGTGAGGCGCCCCTTAAGAATTGTAATATTTCTGTGTGGTAATGATAAACATTAGCGAGTTGCTTTAGAAATGAAAAAATAGACAGCCTCTGGGGATTTGAAAAACATATGCACTTCAAATTTGAAAATCCAATTTAACTGTCCATTATAGGGAGAATAAAAAGGTAAGGATAGGATAATTTTGTAGTTACACAGCATTTGACTAAATCTGATTCCGCGATGACAGGCACACTTTAAAAGCTACAAGTCTGAATGCGAGGCGACAGCACATCATTTATTTATGATTGTAATCGAGCTCCTGTCTGACGCGCCGGCGACGGTCCCGCGTGCTCCCCGGCCGCGGACGGCCTGTGCACACTTGTCAGCAAGCCCTCTTGAAAACACCGCTCACGGAATTTCTGGGTTTCGGGAGGGGGAGGAAAATCATAAAGGAGAGAGAAGACAAAAGAGAGCATCCTTGTCAAATTTACCCGAGCAGACAGATGTTGAAACGGTGAAAGTTTAGAAAGAGACCAAGTTTTTTTTCTGCTCGCCTTCCTTTCTGCCGAAAGCAACTATGAAACACGTGTGTGCGCACGTGCAACCGTGTAGACGTGTGTGCACACGTACTGAGACGCAGCACGAAACCCACCCTGGGTGGAGACTGCATGTTGCGAAGTTCACGTTGCAAAACTTCAGCTCAGTCGCTTTTCCTCCAGACGGCTGGGAACCTCTCCCTGGCCACGTCTCTCCGCCCTCACCCCCGGGCCTCCGGGGGCCTCGCTCCTGCCTGCCGTTGAGAGGCAAGCTTGTTTTCTCAGCACAGGTCAGGGCGTCCCCAGAAACACCCTCAGAAGATACTGGAAGCCCGACCTAGAAGGAAAGTCACAGGGGTTAAAACAAATGCAGTTACTGTTTTAACGCATACCCTGCGTATTTTTTGAATTTCACTTATTTGTCTTTGGCTGCGCTGGGTCTTCCTGGCGGGGCACAGGCTTTCTGTAGTTGCGGTGAGCAGGGGCTGCTCCTCCCTGCGGTGGCTTGTCTCGTCACCAAGCACCGGCTCTGGGGTGTGTGGGCTTCCGTGCTTGTGTCTCCCAGCGTGTGGACCCTTCCCAGACCAGGGATCGAACCCGTGTCCCCTGCATTGGCAGGTGGATTCTTAAGCACTGGATCGCCAGGGAAGTCCCCAGATGCAGTCTTTAAGTCCCCACACTTCTCTCAGAATGCACGACTCCATCATTTACATAGCATTTCTCTTAACCACAAGATAGAGGTCAGGCATATATGACTCTTTCCCGTGGAAAGAGCTAGACTCTTTATGTGCCTGGGGTCTCCCACGTCCCTCCAGGCTGTGAAAGGGATCCAGTTACTCTGCCTATTTCACAGATGGAGAAACTGAGGCTCCGCCAGGTTTAAGTTGCCCAAGATCATAAAACTAGCGTGTGGTTGAGCCTAGAGGCCGCCTGTCCTCTGGTTGCATTGTGACTGTCCTCTTTGTAGCCACATTCACTTCCTTGCTGAGCCAAACAAATATTTTTCGACTGCCTCAGGCCTGCCAGATGCTACTCCTGGCCACAGGCTTACAGCTGAGGGCAACAGACAAGCGTCTGCCCCCAGGGACTCAGTGAGGGGGGGACCAGGAAAGGAAGAACAAAGAAAAGGAATTGGATAGTTTCTGTGAATAAATGCTGTGAAGAAGCATATGGGGGTAATAGGAAAGAGGGTGAGTTGATGAAGCGCGATGACTCTGAGCGGGGGGTCAGGAGGGGCTCCCGGAAGAGGTCGGGGAGGGAGAGACCTCGGCGCCAAGACGAGGGCGCCACCTGAAGGTGAAGAGCGAGGAGGGCATGCAGGCAGAAGGGACGGGGAGTGCAAAGGCCCTGGGGTGGGAGTGAGCTTGAGTTTGTTCAAGAAACGGAAGGCATCCCCGAGAGCCGGAGGGCAGTGTGGGGGGCAGGGCCTCGTGAGGTGCTCGGGGAATCTGGCCAGGAGCCTTCAACCAGGGAGTAGCCTTTGGCCTTTGTAACTACCCGAGTAGGAATCCCGTACCTGGTGCTGAGCCCATGGAACCCGGCGGGGCACAGGCTTTCTGTAGTTGCGGTGAGCAGGGGCTGCTCCTCCCTGCGGTGGCTTGTCTCGTCACCAAGCACCGGCTCTGGGGTGTGTGGGCTTCCGTGCTTGTGTCTCCCAGCGTGTGGACCCTTCCCAGACCAGGGATCGAACCCGTGTCCCCTGCATTGGCAGGTGGATTCTTAAGCACTGGATCGCCAGGGAAGTCCCCAGATGCAGTCTTTAAGTCCCCACACTTCTCTCAGAATGCACGACTCCATCATTTACATAGCATTTCTCTTAACCACAAGATAGAGGTCAGGCATATATGACTCTTTCCCGTGGAAAGAGCTAGACTCTTTATGTGCCTGGGGTCTCCCACGTCCCTCCAGGCTGTGAAAGGGATCCAGTTACTCTGCCTATTTCACAGATGGAGAAACTGAGGCTCCGCCAGGTTTAAGTTGCCCAAGATCATAAAACTAGCGTGTGGTTGAGCCTAGAGGCCGCCTGTCCTCTGGTTGCATTGTGACTGTCCTCTTTGTAGCCACATTCACTTCCTTGCTGAGCCAAACAAATATTTTTCGACTGCCTCAGGCCTGCCAGATGCTACTCCTGGCCACAGGCTTACAGCTGAGGGCAACAGACAAGCGTCTGCCCCCAGGGACTCAGTGAGGGGGGGACCAGGAAAGGAAGAACAAAGAAAAGGAATTGGATAGTTTCTGTGAATAAATGCTGTGAAGAAGCATATGGGGGTAATAGGAAAGAGGGTGAGTTGATGAAGCGCGATGACTCTGAGCGGGGGGTCAGGAGGGGCTCCCGGAAGAGGTCGGGGAGGGAGAGACCTCGGCGCCAAGACGAGGGCGCCACCTGAAGGTGAAGAGCGAGGAGGGCATGCAGGCAGAAGGGACGGGGAGTGCAAAGGCCCTGGGGTGGGAGTGAGCTTGAGTTTGTTCAAGAAACGGAAGGCATCCCCGAGAGCCGGAGGGCAGTGTGGGGGGCAGGGCCTCGTGAGGTGCTCGGGGAATCTGGCCAGGAGCCTTCAACCAGGGAGTAGCCTTTGGCCTTTGTAACTACCCGAGTAGGAATCCCGTACCTGGTGCTGAGCCCATGGAACCCATTTGTGTGTGGTCCTCAGTCGTGTCCAGCTCTGTGCGACCCCGTGGACTGTAGCCCTCCAGGCTCCTCTGTCCATGGGGTTTCCCAGGCAAGAATACTGGAGTGGGGTGCCTTTTCCTCCTCCAGGGGATCTTCCCCACCCAGGGATCGAACCCGCGGCCCCCGTGTCTCCTGCCCTGGCAGGTGGATTCTTTACAGCTGAGCCTCCTGGGAGCCCCAGCGAAGCCGGTCGTCTCTGTTAGTAGGTCAGCCTGTGTAAGACAGAGCGGAAGGCGGGCCCAGCTCCCATCCCCGCCGTCGGATTTTCCTGTCCATACATGGCTGGGAGCAGCCTGACTCAGCCCTGTGGAATGATGACGGGGATTTATTCCCGCTCGTATCTGGGAGGTAAACTCTTTTTCACCAGGGCGTCATTCAGCCACCAAATCAGCGAGGACGGGTGGGTGGAAAGCATGTTATTTCTTGCTCACGAGAAGCGAGGGCAAATGGAAGAAGACCCCCGGTGGGTGGATGGACGCTCAGGGGCCTGCCGGCCGGGTGGGGCGGGCACATCGTTTCTGTCTGGGGCGTGGGGAGTGGATCCGAAATGAAAGCCACTCACGGAAATGCCCCTGTCAAGTGTATTTAGGTGACAAACAGGAAAAGGCCTGGGCAGCAGAAGCACGTCTGTGTTCAAAAACGACGGACAGCGTGGTCGTGCCGGAGAGCGTGGTTACTCCCACGGCTGCCGCGGTCGTAATAAAACCAGGACGTATCGAAGCCCCTGCTCTGTGGCAAGCCCTGGACCCGGGTCTCATCAGCCGCGTCTCCCGTTATGACCACAGCCCCGTCATGTGGCTGCTTCTGTGAATGTGACCCCCAGGTGGAAGCTACGAAACTGCGTTCGGCGAGGGCCGCAGACCTGTTAAAGCCACACGGACCCTGCCCGCCGACTCTGGGTTCAAACCCAGCCCGACCGGCTCCCCACCTGCTGTCCTCTCCCCTCCCGTCCCTCCCAGCAAGGTCCCCTTTTCGACGCCCTCAGAGACGGGCTGCTCTACACACACGTGTGCATCTGTAACGGTGGTGGAGAACATCAGACGACACGGTCTCCCTCTCGCCCCGGGGGGGGGGGTGGCGCGTATCTGTCGCCCACCCGCAGGAGCTGTAGGATCTGGGGGCGACGTGTGCGCTGCCCCGTCCCTGCCTGTCACCCGGGGAAGTTTACGCGAGATTTGATCAGAATTTCACGAAACCAGGCAGAGCCTGTGTGGAGCTGTCAGATGAAATAATTTGTCAGTGATGATTGTGTGAATTCGTAAATATTTATGAATTCACAAGTTATAAATGTGCTGCATGCGGGGAGGGTGGAATTCGATGCTCACCAAGTCACAGATTACAATGAATATTTACAGAAACCCCAATCTGCTAATATTAGTTCTTTGTGCTTACGGGAAAAAGAAAAAAAGCTCTTCTTGGGACTGTAACCCTTTCGGGCTCAAGTGAGGGAGGGCAGAGAAGGAGACCGCAAGGTATCTGCTCTCCCAGTAAAAATAAAATTAACGGCGGCCCGTTCCGTTTGTGTGAAGTTAAGGATCCTCGCGGGGCTCGCCCAGCGTCAGGGCTCTCGCTTGCTGCTCTAAAGCTGTTTGTCGAGTCGTTTGGAGACGGAATTGGACTGAGCAAGCTCAAGATGGCAGGGGGTCAAAAGACCAATCTTAAGTTTTTTTTTTTTTCTATGTGTGATCTGCCTTTTCTGAGGTCCCTAGCCAAGTCTCTGCATCTCTCGGAATCCACTCCTACAAAGGGTAGCATTTTGTCAATTTCAGCCCGGATGTAACCGCCTGAATAACGGCTTCCCGTTAAACACACAGTTGCCAGAAAGGGACAGAGCCCAGGGCTCGCTCTCGCTTTGTTAAAAAATATTAGTAAGCGTTGAGAGGTGTTACAGACAGATCGACATCTGGTTGAGGCTTTCTCCTTGATAAAGTCAGAAGAAAATGAAAGAGAAGTCCGTGTGAATGAGGATTTTTTCTGTTCACGGGAAGCCACACGGAACAGCCTGCGGTGGTCGGGCTGGGACCCGGGGCACCCTGCGGCTGTGGCTCACGGGCCACGGGGACCTTGACCAAGGACGCAACTCTCAAGGCCTCGGTCTATGCGTCTGTGAAGTGGGGACACGAATAGGATCCACTTTTAAGGATGGATCGGACACACGAGCGGGCACTAATCCGTGCTGGCTCTGGGTTTACCGAGGACACACATAGCGGGGGCCGAGTCCCCCCGGGGGCGTGGCATCAGGCGGGTGCGGGGCGTGGCATCAGGCAGGTGCAGGAGCGCCGTGAGGCGGAGCCCCGGGCGTCTGACCTCCCGGAGGAGCAGCCCCAGCCTGTCTCACCTCTGTTGTCTGTGAGGGAGACGGGAAGGGAGGTTTCGGAGGCGAGGGCTGGACGGAGTGGCCTCGGGGAACCTGTGCCTTCCAGGGCCCCGTGAGCAGCCCGGGACCTGGACAGGCCCCCGTCTCCCACGCACACCGCCCAGCAAGACTCTTAGCGGCCGGCACCCCACGTCCGACTTCCTACCGCCCCCAGCCCTCTGGCCAGCCCCGGTTTAACCCTCCACTTGCAGCAGGGCTTGGAAAGGCTTCTTCATGGCTCAGCGTGAAATGTTTCTCAAAGGCAGCTGGGTTTTGACAAGAAAAGCCGTCTCTGCCGAAGCCGTGTTCCAAGTGGGAGTTCTAGACTGAAGACCGATGTGCCTCTGTATCTTTTAAATGGCTGTGAGACCTCGAGCCTCAGTCTCCCCATCTGCAAAATGGGGGGAAAATTATTATCTCCCTCTAGATGGGGAAACCAAGGCTTACTTTTTTTTTTTTTCGTCTCTAAGTCATCATTTTGTTTTCATCCATTTTTATTCTTTGGCCTGTGTGGGCCTCCCCGTTACAATGGGTAGCATTTTGTCAATTTCAGCCCGGATGTAACCGCCTGAATAACGGCTTCCCGTTAAACACACAGTTGCCAGAAAGGGACAGAGCCCAGGGCTCGCTCTCGCTTTGTTAAAAAATATTAGTAAGCGTTGAGAGGTGTTACAGACAGATCGACATCTGGTTGAGGCTTTCTCCTTGATAAAGTCAGAAGAAAATGAAAGAGAAGTCCGTGTGAATGAGGATTTTTTCTGTTCACGGGAAGCCACACGGAACAGCCTGCGGTGGTCGGGCTGGGACCCGGGGCACCCTGCGGCTGTGGCTCACGGGCCACGGGGACCTTGACCAAGGACGCAACTCTCAAGGCCTCGGTCTATGCGTCTGTGAAGTGGGGACACGAATAGGATCCACTTTTAAGGATGGATCGGACACACGAGCGGGCACTAATCCGTGCTGGCTCTGGGTTTACCGAGGACACACATAGCGGGGGCCGAGTCCCCCCGGGGGCGTGGCATCAGGCGGGTGCGGGGCGTGGCATCAGGCAGGTGCAGGAGCGCCGTGAGGCGGAGCCCCGGGCGTCTGACCTCCCGGAGGAGCAGCCCCAGCCTGTCTCACCTCTGTTGTCTGTGAGGGAGACGGGAAGGGAGGTTTCGGAGGCGGGGGCTGGACGGAGTGGCCTCGGGGAACCTGTGCCTTCCAGGGCCCCGTGAGCAGCCCGGGACCTGGACAGGCCCCCGTCTCCCACGCACACCGCCCAGCAAGACTCTTAGCGGCCGGCACCCCACGTCCGACTTCCTACCGCCCCCAGCCCTCTGGCCAGCCCCGGTTTAACCCTCCACTTGCAGCAGGGCTTGGAAAGGCTTCTTCATGGCTCAGCGTGAAATGTTTCTCAAAGGCAGCTGGGTTTTGACAAGAAAAGCCGTCTCTGCCGAAGCCGTGTTCCAAGTGGGAGTTCTAGACTGAAGACCGATGTGCCTCTGTATCTTTTAAATGGCTGTGAGACCTCGAGCCTCAGTCTCCCCATCTGCAAAATGGGGGCAAAAATTATTATCTACCTCTAGATGGGGAAACCAAGGCTTACTTTTTTTTTTTTCGTCTCTAAGTCATCATTTTGTTTTCATCCATCTTTATTCTTTGGCCTGTGTGGGCCTCCCATCGCAGTGGCCTCTCTTGTTGCAGAGCACCGGCTCTGGGCACATGTGCTCCAGAGCGCTGGCTCTTAATTGGACACACCGGTCCAGCCGCTCCACGGCACGTGGGATCTTCCAGGGCCAGGAATTGAACCGGTGCCCCTTGCACTGCAAGGCGGACTCTCTATCCACTGGACCACCAGGGAAGCCCCAAGCCTATGTTTTTGAGGCATAACTAGCTGTTATGGAAAAGCGAAGCCACACGGATCCGGGAGATTTTAACAGTAGAGAAGTCCTTGTGCTGCTACCCCGCCATGGATATTTTCCCACCTTGTCTTCTAACGATAGCAGCAAATATGTGTCCTGCCAGGCCGTCTTCCAAATGCTTTATTTACAGTCATGTTTTTATTTTCATGACTACTGGGAAGTGGGTACTTTTTAATTCCCCTCAGCCCGACATCCGTGGCAGCTGAGGTTCAGAGAGGTTCAGTAAGTAGTTGAGAGACACACAGCTGAAATACGAGGAAGGTGGCATTCAACTCAGAGGTAGATGCTGGTCCCTGGGCCCCTGAGACAGCATTAGCGGTGAGTGAAGCCAGGGCTGTAAGTCCTTGAGGGTTGGGACGGCTCTGCCTTCATACCCACCCCCAACATGGAGCCTAGCCCAAAGGGTACACTGTGCAAATATTTGTCAAATGATTTTCTAAAAAATGCAGCAGTCTCCTGATCCTTAAAAGAATCTCAACGTATAAACAGATATGTCAGGGAGCAATTATTCACATTACTCAAGATGTCTTCGTTTTATAAAAAGGATTTACATCAGAGATCCTTTAAATAGCAAGTCCTTTAGTGCACTGAAAAATACGATTCAGTTTATAGCTCAGGATTCCACACCACCCTTCAGAGGCCCTCACTTGAGTAATGGAATCGGGGATGAGCGTCATCCATTCATGGAGCTTTTCAACAAGCAACTATTGAGCACCTATGACGTACCAGAGCTCTGTAACGAGCCAGGGATTCAGTTTTTGCCTTGTGGGCCTCCCATCGCAGTCTCTAAGTCCTCATTTGTTTTCATCCATCTTTATTCTTTGGCCTGTGTGGGCCTCCCATCGCAGTGGCCTCTCTTGTTGCAGAGCACCGGCTCTGGGCACATGTGCTCCAGAGCGCTGGCTCTTAATTGGACACACCGGTCCAGCCGCTCCACGGCACGTGGGATCTTCCAGGGCCAGGAATTGAACCGGTGCCCCTTGCACTGCAAGGCGGACTCTCTATCCACTGGACCACCAGGGAAGCCCCAAGCCTATGTTTTTGAGGCATAACTAGCTGTTATGGAAAAGCGAAGCCACACGGATCCGGGAGATTTTAACAGTAGAGAAGTCCTTGTGCTGCTACCCCGCCATGGATATTTTCCCACCTTGTCTTCTAACGATAGCAGCAAATATGTGTCCTGCCAGGCCGTCTTCCAAATGCTTTATTTACAGTCATGTTTTTATTTTCATGACTACTGGGAAGTGGGTACTTTTTAATTCCCCTCAGCCCGACATCCGTGGCAGCTGAGGTTCAGAGAGGTTCAGTAAGTAGTTGAGAGACACACAGCTGAAATACGAGGAAGGTGGCATTCAACTCAGAGGTAGATGCTGGTCCCTGGGCCCCTGAGACAGCATTAGCGGTGAGTGAAGCCAGGGCTGTAAGTCCTTGAGGGTTGGGACGGCTCTGCCTTCATACCCACCCCCAACATGGAGCCTAGCCCAAAGGGTACACTGTGCAAATATTTGTCAAATGATTTTCTAAAAAATGCAGCAGTCTCCTGATCCTTAAAAGAATCTCAACGTATAAACAGATATGTCAGGGAGCAATTATTCACATTACTCAAGATGTCTTCGTTTTATAAAAAGGATTTACATCAGAGATCCTTTAAATAGCAAGTCCTTTAGTGCACTGAAAAATACGATTCAGTTTATAGCTCAGGATTCCACACCACCCTTCAGAGGCCCTCACTTGAGTAATGGAATCGGGGATGAGCGTCATCCATTCATGGAGCTTTTCAACAAGCAACTATTGAGCACCTATGACGTACCAGAGCTCTGTAACGAGCCAGGGATTCAGCGGTAAACGCCCTGGCCCCGGCCCTCAGGAACACCACGTCTGGCGGGAAAGGCAGAGAAAGAAGCAGACGACCGTTCCAGCTGAGGAATGGACTGATGTTTGGGGAAAACAAAGGAGCCTTCTCTCCAGCTGTGCTGGGTAAAGAGACTTCCCTGAAAAAGGGCAACGTGAGCTGGGTCTTGTGAGGTAAATAGGAGCTCGCCACTTAGGAATGTCTCCTGTTTCCTGAAGCTGAAACTCCAGTGTTTGACTCACCTGATGCGGAGAGCCGACTCACTGAATCAGCTCCCTGATGCCGGGAGAGACTGAGGGCAGAAGGAGACGAGGGCATCGGAGGACGAGACGGCTGGATGGTATCAGCCATGCAACGGGCATGACCTCGGGCAAACCCCGGGAGAGGGCGAGGGCCAGGGAGGCCTGGCGGGCCGCAGTCTGTGCGGTCGCCGAGAGTCGGCCCCGGCTGAGCGGCTGACCAACACCGGGCCTGAGGAGACTGGCTTTTGTGTATGCCACGAACCCGCGAGGAATGGCGTTTCCGGGCACGTGTGGTGGCGTCTCATCTTTGTGTTACAATGTTCCTCCACTTTCTGTCATTTGCTTCTTAAAATCGAAACAGTACGGTGAGAGGAGAATGGCATGGATCGTTCCCACTGCGTCATTTTGTTACAGAAGGAGAGCATGCCCACTATACAAATACAAGTGCGTGAGACCCCAGAGGCTTTACAGTTCCCACCCTCAGCAGAGCCAAGGCTCTGGCCCCACGGACAGCCTCTGAGGGCTCTCTTTCGGTGCGTGTAGTTTGTTCGAAGAAATGAAAACGTCCCCACGACTCGACGACCACCTCTTTCAAAAGTGATGATGTAACATGCAGACAGTCTCTCTTCCTATCACTGCGCGCTGTTCTACAGCCAGCCTTTACGTGGCTTTGGTGCTCGTGTGCAGGTTTTATCTGATGAATCCCTGAGGGCTGGGCAGCCAGGTTGTCTGCAGCAGCTTTCTAACGTGAATAACGCCGAGGGGAGCAGCCTTGTAGCCACATTCATGGAGCTTTTCAACAAGCAACTATTGAGCACCTATGACGTACCAGAGCTCTGTAACGAGCCAGGGATTCAGCGGTAAACGCCCTGGCCCCGGCCCTCAGGAACACCACGTCTGGCGGGAAAGGCAGAGAAAGAAGCAGACGACCGTTCCAGCTGAGGAATGGACTGATGTTTGGGGAAAACAAAGGAGCCTTCTCTCCAGCTGTGCTGGGTAAAGAGACTTCCCTGAAAAAGGGCAACGTGAGCTGGGTCTTGTGAGGTAAATAGGAGCTCGCCACTTAGGAATGTCTCCTGTTTCCTGAAGCTGAAACTCCAGTGTTTGACTCACCTGATGCGGAGCGCCGACTCACTGAATCAGCTCCCTGATCCCGGGAGAGACTGAGGGCAGAAGGAGACGAGGGCATCGGAGGACGAGACGGCTGGATGGTATCAGCCATGCAACGGGCATGACCTCGGGCAAACCCCGGGAGAGGGCGAGGGCCAGGGAGGCCTGGCGGGCCGCAGTCTGTGCGGTCGCCGAGAGTCGGCCCCGGCTGAGCGGCTGACCAACACCGGGCCTGAGGAGACTGGCTTGTGTGTATGCCACGAACCCGCGAGGAATGGCGTTTCCGGGCACGTGTGGTGGCGTCTCATCTTTGTGTTACAATGTTCCTCCACTTTCTGTCATTTGCTTCTTAAAATCGAAACAGTACGGTGAGAGGAGAATGGCATGGATCGTTCCCACTGCGTCATTTTGTTACAGAAGGAGAGCATGCCCACTATACAAATACAAGTGCGTGAGACCCCAGAGGCTTTACAGTTCCCACCCTCAGCAGAGCCAAGGCTCTGGCCCCACGGACAGCCTCTGAGGGCTCTCTTTCGGTGCGTGTAGTTTGTTCGAAGAAATGAAAACGTCCCCACGACTCGACGACCACCTCTTTCAAAAGTGATGATGTAACATGCAGACAGTCTCTCTTCCTATCACTGCGCGCTGTTCTACAGCCAGCCTTTACGTGGCTTTGGTGCTCGTGTGCAGGTTTTATCTGATGAATCCCTGAGGGCTGGGCAGCCAGGTTGTCTGCAGCAGCTTTCTAACGTGAATAACGCCGAGGGGAGCAGCCTTGTAGCCACATCCCGGGCGTGCGTGTTCGTGTTCACCGTCTTCTCCACCCCGTCCTTGCTCAATACCATCATGAGGTCGCGAGGAGCCCGAGGGTGCGGCTCTGAGGGCGGGGGGCGTGGTCCTCAGCTGTGCAGGAGGGAGCCCGGCTCGTCGGGGTTCTCGGGACCGGAGCCAGGCCTCCTGCCGTGTCAGCCCCAACCCTTCCCTCCCGCGGGGCCACCTGGGTCCCCTAGCCTCAGAGAAAAGCCCACCCTACAGCCTCCGGAATCCTAGGGGGAGGGGAGGACTGGCACAGAGAGAAGGAGGGATGAATTAACAACGTGTGGCTTTTAGCTCAGAGGCAAACGGGAACCTGTCCCAACAGGAGCCCAAGCAGCGTCTCACCCTTCCTCCCCAGCCCAGGGGTCTCCTGGGAGCTAGGGGGCGTCGCCCCAGAGTCCCCTGTTCAACACACCGTCTTCTTCGTTGTTGAGGCAGTCAGACCAGCAGCGCCTGCTGGGCTCCTGCCGGTGGCCGTGCAGGAGGAGGGGCGGCTGACGGGCGGAAGGCTCTGTCCACCCAAAGGCCACCCGAGACCTGTCAGGAGGCCGAGGGTCTGTTCCTGCCCTGGACTTCAGTTCCCCGGAACACTGACGGAGAGGCGGCCATGCGGTGACCCGGCTTTCCGGGCCTGAGTCCCGAGTCCCAGCTGGGGCGTCTTGGGAAAGCGGCGTCACCTCTCTGCACCTTCCTTAGGTCCACAGAGACACAAGGGTGACCCACTGCGTGTGGGTGAACCCTTCCTCGGCGCTGGGGATGCAAGAGTCCTCCAGCAACTGCTGTTCCCGGCGGGGGGGGGGGGGGCATGTCCCAGTTGGGAGGGCCGGACAAGGAGGAAGGAGACAGCTGGCACGCAGATGACCAGGCGAGCCAGCTGCCCGTGGTGATGAGCACTCCGGAGAAGAGGAACCCAGCGATGAGCACTCTGGATAATAGGAACCCAGTCATGAGCACTCAGGAGAACAGGATCCCAGCGATGAGCACTCCAGAGAAGAGGAACCCAGTGATGAGCACTCCAGAGAAGAGGAACCCAGCAATGAGCACTCCAGAGAAGAGGAACCCAGTCATGAGCACTCAGGAGAACAGGACCCCAGTGAAGTCACAGAGAATGGCTGTGGGCCGGGGCATGGCTTTACACGTGGGTCTCTCCAAGGCTGTCACATCTAAGATGAAACTGTGATAAGAGACAGGGCGCCGGGAGCGGATGGGGCTCTGGTGTTCTCGGACTCAACGAGGGAGCTTAGATGTGCTCACTCACAGGCTCCAGCCCCGGGCGTGTCTGTGGTCGTCCCTTTGGGGTGGGGTGCGGGCATCAGCATGTGTGAAAGCTCTCTAGAAGGTTCACACGTGCCCCCAGGGCTGAGACCCAGTGATTTAAGTTTCAGGGACAGTATTTCAGGCGGGAGGCGCGGCAGAGGCCTGGGTTTGTCCTGTTTCTGAAGGAGAGAGAACAGGCGTGGAGCGGACTGAGCGGGGGGCGGGGGCGCGGCGTGGGGCCGGGTGGGCGCGTGGCTGGAGGGCCCGGAGTCGCTCTCGGGCTGCCCGCCAGCCCAGGGCACCCTAGCCGTCTTCTGGGTAAAATGGGCTCCCGAGGCGTCCAACCTCAGCGCATTGCTAGAACGGAGAAGCCCGAGGCGGAGAGGGGCCGGCACCCCGCGTGAGCGCGGCCCCGGGGAAGCAGCCAGAGCGGGCGGCCGGTGAGGGCCGCGGGGCTGAGCTGGGGTCAGGCCACTGAAGTGGAGCAGCCGCAGCCTGGTGTGCCCCCCGCGCCTCCCGCCTGTCCAGGGGCTCCTCCGCCCAGGGCCTCCGAAGCCCCCACATTCCTCCTGTTGTGCGGAACTCTAAGGCGTCTTTGTGCATTGAAGGCTCTGATAAGGGCCGCCGTCGAGAGCTGGACTGAATCCGTCCCGGCGTGCAGAGCAAGGCTGGCAGAAAGGTCGCCCCCGCGCAGGGGGCCACCAGGCCTTCCCTGGCGTGGCACCCCCTCCGCTCTGCCTCATGCCCCGTGGCCCTGGGCGTCCTCTGGGCGTCCTGGTCCATAGCGCTGGTCGTGGAGTGACTTAACTTGGTTGTTCATGTGTTCACCGACCTCACGCTTCCTCTCTTAGAGGGGAGGCACTGTATGGACAGGGGGCCTCTTCACCACTGTGGAATCCTGGGTTTAAAAAGGGATTGGCTGAATACAGGAGTGGAAGAGTGGGAGGAAGGGGGAAGAGAGGAAGAAAGTAGAAGAAAGTGGGAAATGGAAACGGGCGGGAAGATGGAAGGAAGGAAACGAGGCAAGAAGAGGGGGCAGGCGTGAAGGAAGGACAGGAGAAGGGCCAGTCTCACCCACTCAGCTGGCTCCTGAACTTTTTTAAATTTTGCTGCACGCCTGTTTATCGCATCAGGAATGCCGCTTGAGACAGAAAACAAGTCCCCCCGGCCGTGGCGGGCTGACCCTGTGACAGAAGGAGGGGACCAGTGGTGGTCCCAGCCCCAGACCGCTTTAGCTCTGGTCCACATACATACACCATCAGATTGATTCTCTTTTTTAAAAAGAGTCTCAGCTTCTTACCTTCCCCCAGACAGCGGCAATCTGACTGCCCGCCCGCGCCAGGCACCACGTGGCGCCGTGGCGCGGTTTTGCAGCCGCAGCCCAGCCTGCAGTTGGCTGTTGGCACCTCGACCCCCCCGGGCAGCTGCTCAGCCCGTCGGCCTCCTGCTCCGAGAGCCGCGGGTCCTCTGAGCCCCAGCGGAACAGCCGGGCGAGGCTGCGGGGCCCACAAACGCGCCCTAGATCTTCAAGGAGACATATGGATCTGAGAGGTGTGGGAGTCTGTCTGTTTTAAACTGCATCAAACCCTTCCCTTGCCTTGAGAGCGCTACATTTTTCAAAGCCACCGAACCCGGTGCCAGGCTGCCGCTTGCCTTCCCCGTTCACCTGCCTTCAGAGCCGAAAAATAATGAACCTCCCCGCCTCCCCTCCAGCCTGCAAAAAAGGCAACAGGGAAACAAGCAGCTGCCTTCTCCTAACCACTTAACATGTCTTGACGCTTTCTCTTCCCCCAGAGAAGGAACTAGCATTTTTTTTATTCCTCTTCTTGCAAGCGGCGTTTGTGGCGTGTGGATCAAACCCCTTTATTCCCAGTGTCTTGTCGGCGCCGTGTTCCGGGACTTGAGAAGGCCACGCGGGAAGGCAGGCAAGCCTGGGCCCTGTGGCGGGTGGCTTGCACCGACCTCACGCTTCCTCTCTTAGAGGGGAGGCACTGTATGGACAGGGGGCCTCTTCACCACTGTGGAATCCTGGGTTTAAAAAGGGATTGGCTGAATACAGGAGTGGAAGAGTGGGAGGAAGGGGGAAGAGAGGAAGAAAGTAGAAGAAAGTGGGAAATGGAAACGGGCGGGAAGATGGAAGGAAGGAAACGAGGCAAGAAGAGGGGGCAGGCGTGAAGGAAGGACAGGAGAAGGGCCAGTCTCACCCACTCAGCTGGCTCCTGAACTTTTTTAAATTTTGCTGCACGCCTGTTTATCGCATCAGGAATGCCGCTTGAGACAGAATACAAGTCTTCCCGGCCGTGGCGGGCTGACCCTGTGACAGAAGGAGGGGACCAGTGGTGGTCCCAGCCCCAGACCGCTTTAGCTCTGGTCCACATACATACACCATCAGATTGATTCTCTTTTTTAAAAAGAGTCTCAGCTTCTTACCTTCCCCCAGACAGCGGCAATCTGACTGCCCGCCCGCGCCAGGCACCACGTGGCGCCGTGGCGCGGTTTTGCAGCCGCAGCCCAGCCTGCAGTTGGCTGTTGGCACCTCGACCCCCCCGGGCAGCTGCTCAGCCCGTCGGCCTCCTGCTCCGAGAGCCGCGGGTCCTCTGAGCCCCAGCGGAACAGCCGGGCGAGGCTGCGGGGCCCACAAACGCGCCCTAGATCTTCAAGGAGACATATGGATCTGAGAGGTGTGGGAGTCTGTCTGTTTTAAACTGCATCAAACCCTTCCCTTGCCTTGAGAGCGCTACATTTTTCAAAGCCACCGAACCCGGTGCCAGGCTGCCGCTTGCCTTCCCCGTTCACCTGCCTTCAGAGCCGAAAAATAATGAACCTCCCCGCCTCCCCTCCAGCCTGCAAAAAAGGCAACAGGGAAACAAGCAGCTGCCTTCTCCCTAACCACTTAACATGTCTTGACGCTTTCTCTTCCCCCAGAGAAGGAACTAGCATTTTTTTTATTCCTCTTCTTGCAAGCGGCGTTTGTGGCGTGTGGATCAAACCCCTTTATTCCCAGTGTCTTGTCGGCGCCGTGTTCCGGGACTTGAGAAGGCCACGCGGGAAGGCAGGCAAGCCTGGGCCCTGTGGAAGGCAAGAGGCGGCACTGGCTTGCAGCTGGGGCTTCCATTCACCTGTCCGTCCGCTCACTGAGTTCCTACTCGGGCCCGGCACTGTGCCCTGGGGGCCGGGGGCATGGGAGCCTGTTACAGGGAAGCCTGCTTCAGGAGACCACAGCTGAACTTGCAGGTGTGAACCCTGGTTTAGTTTAAACAGGAGAGCTAATTGTAAAACTCCATTAGCAAATGCGAGCCCAAAGACCCATTTCAATTCCTGTAGGGAAAAAAAATTAGAGTCAGGAGTCTGGAGCCAAGGAACCAGAAGCCCGAGGCATGTCTGACTCAGGCCTCCCCCGTACCTGCCAAGCAGGCACAAAGTTTCCCATTTTACAGCCCTTGCTGATGGGAAAACTGAGGCCTGGAGAGATAAAGAAGCAGGACTAAGCTCACGCAGCACGACGGTGGGCGTGGGCCCCTCTGTGGGTCAGTGAACGGCCAGGACCACAGTGATTACACTCAGCTCACGGCAGCATGGGGGCGGCACGAAGGGGTCCCCGGCTTCATCTCATACTCCTGAGCAGGTCCCACCAGGAGGATGGAGTGGATTTTCTCATGGTCTCTGGTTTGCAGCTGAGGACGGTTAGGCTCAGAGAGGGTGACAGTTTACTTAAGGTCACACAGCAGGAAGGAACTGCTCCTGGACCGATTTCAGTGCTCCCGCCAGCTCATGTTTCCCTCTCTCTCTCTCCACGCACCCACACCCACAGCCACAGCCACACACTCAGCTCGGCTTCATTCCACCCGCAGCAGCCTGAGGACACTCTGAGCCTCCAAGCATGGCTTTTCCCGACAAAGCCGGCCCTCAGTTATTGGGAAGTGCCCACCCCCAGCCATTTCTGGATCCATCTGAGAAAAATAAATTAAAGCTGGGCCTGACGCTCCTGTCGAGATGACAGCTGCGGATGGAGGAGGAAGGCGGCCGGGGGCGTGGCCACGCCGCGGGTGAGGACACGCCCCCTTCCTAGGGGCCGATGGGGAGCCCGAGAGGCCGGGCCTGTGACGGGTCTGCCCGGGCAGGAAACCTGCCCCAGGCCTCCCTGGCCGCTGGCTCCCACTACTTTCCTGGTGCAGCAGCGAGGCCTCTAGCGATGGTTCAGAGGAGGTGAAGGCGAGGGTCTGGGGGGAGGATGCACGTCTGAAAGTCACACGGGGCTGGGAAAACCGAGTCCCAAGGCCGGGCTGCCTCTGTGTTAGGCTGGACCAGCCGAGGACTCTGTTGAAAAACCCAGACGATCCGTCTCATCTGGGGCTGTTCCCACCAGTCGTCTCCCTTCCCCAACGGCTCCTCGACCTTAGGAGGTGCTGTTTTTGTTTTAAATGGAGAGTATGATCCTTCAAACAGAACTACTGCCTCCAAATTTGGAGGCAGCAGATCATGAGGACACTCCGGTTTGCCCGCTGGTGGCCACAGAGACAGCCACGTGGCCGACGGCCAGAGGCCAGGAGGAGACGGAACCCTCTGGAAGCGGCTCCTGAGTAGGCTGGAGGCCGAGAGCTCTGTGAAGGAGGGCAGTGGTGCCCGAGGGGGGACCTGGGGGCCCTGTCCCCCTGCCCGCCACCGGTGGGCTCGCCACCACCTCATCAGACTTTGACGCAGACAACTGTGCGGAATGAAAATCGTGGGGTTGATTAAATGATGGATTTAAGGCTCCATAAAAGGAGGAGGTGGGGTAGGGGGAGCGGAGGGAGGGAAGAGCTGGAGAGGTGAAGGAAGAGGGAGCGAGAGGAGGAGGTGGGGGAGCGAGGGTCGGAGAGAGAAAAGAGGAGGAGAGACGGGAGAGGGCAGGCAGGCCGGCAGCCGAGGGCGGGGCGCCATGCGAAGGGGCGGGCGTGCTCCTCGTCCCCCTGCCTCTCCCCTGTAACGTGGGGAGGGTTTCTCTCACCAGGAGCGGCAGGCTCAGTCACTGATCTAATCAAATTATTCAGCATTAAAAATCTGCCAAGACATTCCAGCACTTCAGCTCCCAGAGCCCCAGCTGGGATCAAATGCTCATCAACATCGCGGCGATATTTATCCCCACTGTCAGGCTGCTGCGTGTTTGTTTTCCGAGGGCTGCATACTAAAACCCAGGAGCGAGATGGATGGGCCAGTGGCGAGGGCCCGGGAGCCAGGGCCGGTCAGGAGGAGGTCGAGGGAGGGGGCCGGCGGTGGCGTCCAGCCTGCTCCTCCCGGACACAGGCTCACAACGGCTCAGCAGCCTTTCCTGGGCAGCCTCGCACCTGCCCGTCTCCATTCCGAGGAGCCCCGCGTTGGGGTGAATCCGCTGCGGGTTGGGGCTCAGAGAGACCTCCCTTGCACCTTAGGCTCTGTGACCCCTGGCGGGCAGCTCACCCTCTCTGAACTTCCTCCTGTCCCCTCCTCTGTGACGTGGGACCCGAAAGCCCATCCCACTGGCTGGATTCAGATTCAAGGAGGGGGAGGTGGTAAAAGAAGCAGGACCCCGGGTGGCAGAGCTGAGCCTTGGCTGTGTGACGTTGCCCAAGTGACTCCACCTCTCTGTGCCTCGGTTGCTTCCCTGAGATGGGGATGGGATCACCAGTACCGATCCCGTGGGGTTATAGCCGTTGCAACGTTTACGAGAGTTATTACACAGAGAGAGCCTACGGGGAGCCCTCAATGGATGTTAAGAATAACTATTAGCTTGTAACATGATTGCAAGGGTTGGAGGAAGTAACACATGGAAAATCCAGCAGGGGCACTGGCGCAGGGGCAGCCGGCTGCTGGGGAGGATGGTGGTGAGAGGAGGAGAGGATGAGTGAGGGTCCAGCGCCGCCTCTGTTCAAAGGATGCTAAGCTTTCACGGCCCTTCCTTCTGGCCCGCACCCATCCCGGGGTCCCCATCAGCAGGGCCTCTGCCGGGCGGCGAGGGCCCCCCTTCCCAGCATGCTCCAGGGCCTCGGGGCTCCTCCCCCGCGAGGGGCCTCGAGGCCAAGCCCAGCTCCGCCCCTGACCCTGGGCCCCTCTCCGGGGATCCCGCCTGCCCCTTGCCCGCTCCCCGAAGGTCACAGCGCTGTGGGGGGAACCCTCATTCATTCCCTTTGTTTTTCGGCGTTTCATTTTTTAAATTACAGCCTTCCCTCCTCTCTAATAAATACTCAACAATTAAAGCTTTTTTTCCCAAAGTGTGATTTCAACATTTCGGTGTCCCTCCCCTCCTGTCACCTTCGCTGCCATAAACAGATTCGTAAAAACTGCTTTTGACGCCCCAGCTGCCATTAGGCACTTAAAATCCCGTAATTATCATGCTATCATGGGCCTGTTAACGAGCAGTAAAAATAAGGCCATTGAATATGGTAATTTATTCGTAAATTAGCCTAATGAGAATAGGTTCCAGACACTGTTTACTTGCGGGCTGCCTACGCCTGGCCGAGGCGGCGGCGACGGGCGGGAGTGACGCTGGAGCCGCGAGACGGCCTGGCGTGGGCAGCGAGCCCCGGCAGCGGGTCCCCAGGCCCCCACGCCTCCGCCCCAGGTCTCATTCCCGTCCCTCCAGGACTGGGACCCAGCCCATCCCACTGGCTGGATTCAGATTCAAGGAGGGGGAGGTGGTAAAAGAAGCAGGACCCCGGGTGGCAGAGCTGAGCCTTGGCTGTGTGACGTTGCCCAAGTGACTCCACCTCTCTGTGCCTCGGTTGCTTCCCTGAGATGGGGATGGGATCACCAGTACCGATCCCGTGGGGTTATAGCCGTTGCAACGTTTACGAGAGTTATTACACAGAGAGAGCCTACGGGGAGCCCTCAATGGATGTTAAGAATAACTATTAGCTTGTAACATGATTGCAAGGGTTGGAGGAAGTAACACATGGAAAATCCAGCAGGGGCACTGGCGCAGGGGCAGCCGGCTGCTGGGGAGGATGGTGGTGAGAGGAGGAGAGGATGAGTGAGGGTCCAGCGCCGCCTCTGTTCAAAGGATGCTAAGCTTTCACGGCCCTTCCTTCTGGCCCGCACCCATCCCGGGGTCCCCATCAGCAGGGCCTCTGCCGGGCGGCGAGGGCCCCCCTTCCCAGCATGCTCCAGGGCCTCGGGGCTCCTCCCCCGCGAGGGGCCTCGAGGCCAAGCCCAGCTCCGCCCCTGACCCTGGGCCCCTCTCCGGGGATCCCGCCTGCCCCTTGCCCGCTCCCCGAAGGTCACAGCGCTGTGGGGGGAACCCTCATTCATTCCCTTTGTTTTTCGGCGTTTCATTTTTTAAATTACAGCCTTCCCTCCTCTCTAATAAATACTCAACAATTAAAGCTTTTTTTCCCAAAGTGTGATTTCAACATTTCGGTGTCCCTCCCCTCCTGTCACCTTCGCTGCCATAAACAGATTCGTAAAAACTGCTTTTGACGCCCCAGCTGCCATTAGGCACTTAAAATCCCGTAATTATCATGCTATCATGGGCCTGTTAACGAGCAGTAAAAATAAGGCCATTGAATATGGTAATTTATTCGTAAATTAGCCTAATGAGAATAGGTTCCAGACACTGTTTACTTGCGGGCTGCCTACGCCTGGCCGAGGCGGCGGCGACGGGCGGGAGTGACGCGGGAGCCCGCGAGGACGGCCTGGCGTGGGCAGCGAGCCCCCCGGGCAGCGGGGTCCCCCCAGGCCCCCCACGCCTCCGCCCCAGGTCTCCAATTCCCGTCCCTCCAGGAGGCAGCGCCGGGCTCCCGTGGGCCACGGACCAGAGACAGCCCTGCCCGCCCCCCGCCGGGCTCCGGCCAGGAAGACTGGGCCTCGGCAGGAATGCCAGGGCGGGGGACCCGTGCTGACCACGGCTGGGGAGCCCCGAGGGCCCGGGAGAGCTTGAGCACAGCCTTGCATCGTCCTCGGTCGTCCCACCTGGAAAATCAGGTGAATGTGTCGGCGAAGGGAGCTGTTCTAAAGATTCATTGAGACCCGTGTGAATGCTTGGAACAGCGCCTGGCCTATGGTAACAGTCGGTGTTTCATACATTTGATTGTGGTCCTTAACACTTATTAGGCCATCAGCAAACACAATCCTGAACTGACCGACTGGCCCTTAGAATGTGTGCCTCGTATGTGCCCGAACCCCAGTATTTATTATGGGTTGAAGTTCAGCAAAAGCCAGGTCGGCCTGGAGCTGCAGAAGGTGACCTTATTCAAAACCAGGGTGCTAATAAAGAGGAGCTCACGCTAGATTAGAAAGTGAGTGAGTCGCTGGGTCGTGTCCGTCTCTCACAACCCCAGCCAGGCTCCTCTGTCCATGGGACTGTCCGGGCAGGAAGACCGGAGTGGGCTGCCCTCTCCTCCTCCGGGGGGGCTCACCCCCAGGCCCCTGCCCCGCAGGCGGGCTCTTTACCATCCGAACCACCAGGGACGCAGCAACATGAGCAGCCAGAACCCAGATTAGACGTCTTTTCAAACCCAGAGGAGGAGACGTGTGGCTTTGCCTTCCAAAACCATAGCTTAAACAGCCGTATCTGCAGGTCCCTGGGGGCCTCCCAGGTGGCTCAGCAGTAAAGACTCGGCCTGCAGGAGACACAGGTTCGATCCCTGGGTCAGGAAGAGCCCCGGAGGAAGGCAGGGGAACGCCCTGGAAAGCCCCGTGGACGAGGAGCCCGGCGGGCGGCAGCCCGTGAGCGTGCTCGAGAACCGGACCTGAGGGTCGCAGCTCAGCACGCGTGCAGGCCCTCGGGACGCCTGGGTCTGTGGGCAGCGTTTTTGAGAATTCGCACAGGCTCTGTCCAAGGCAGCCCCCTAACCCACTCCGTGGCCCCGTCGCCTCCACGTCTGCTGGGACCGGGACTATTTTTCTTCCGCCCCTGACAGAGGCTGCACGTTTTCACGGGCAATGGTGATGAGGTTTCCAACTGGCTTTTGACCGAGCGGATTTCCAACTGCATTTGAAAAGGGAAAACATTTTTGCAACGTACCCAATAATGACAGATGACGGGGTGCGCTTATAACTGCAGCCGGAGCCCTCGCCGCCCTGCCAGCCCTGACGGTGGTTCTCGGGAAGTTTGCACGGAGCGATAATTCACTCTCTTTCTCGGCGCGCAAAGAAATAGGCCCTTCCGAATCCATTCGGCAGCGCATTCGCTTCAAGGCCTGTTGGAAATGGGTTCAGCGCCTGATATGAATAGACGCCACAGCCAGCGGACCCGGCGAGGGCTGCAGGGAGACCCTCGGCGTCAGGAAGCAAACCGCAAACCTCGGTGGGCGAGGGGGTGGCTCTGGTGGGGACCGGGGGACCCAAACGTGGAGGCCCTCGGGTGAGCTGCCGACCGGGGGCCTGGGTCGTGTCCGTCTCTCACAACCCCAGCCAGGCTCCTCTGTCCATGGGACTGTCCGGGCAGGAAGACCGGAGTGGGCTGCCCTCTCCTCCTCCGGGGGGGCTCACCCCCAGGCCCCTGCCCCGCAGGCGGGCTCTTTACCATCCGAACCACCAGGGACGCAGCAACATGAGCAGCCAGAACCCAGATTAGACGTCTTTTCAAACCCAGAGGAGGAGACGTGTGGCTTTGCCTTCCAAAACCATAGCTTAAACAGCCGTATCTGCAGGTCCCTGGGGGCCTCCCAGGTGGCTCAGCAGTAAAGACTCGGCCTGCAGGAGACACAGGTTCGATCCCTGGGTCAGGAAGAGCCCCGGAGGAAGGCAGGGGAACGCCCTGGAAAGCCCCGTGGACGAGGAGCCCGGCGGGCGGCAGCCCGTGAGCGTGCTCGAGAACCGGACCTGAGGGTCGCAGCTCAGCACGCGTGCAGGCCCTCGGGACGCCTGGGTCTGTGGGCAGCGTTTTTGAGAATTCGCACAGGCTCTGTCCAAGGCAGCCCCCTAACCCACTCCGTGGCCCCGTCGCCTCCACGTCTGCTGGGACCGGGACTATTTTTCTTCCGCCCCTGACAGAGGCTGCACGTTTTCACGGGCAATGGTGATGAGGTTTCCAACTGGCTTTTGACCGAGCGGATTTCCAACTGCATTTGAAAAGGGAAAACATTTTTGCAACGTACCCAATAATGACAGATGACGGGGTGCGCTTATAACTGCAGCCGGAGCCCTCGCCGCCCTGCCAGCCCTGACGGTGGTTCTCGGGAAGTTTGCACGGAGCGATAATTCACTCTCTTTCTCGGCGCGCAAAGAAATAGGCCCTTCCGAATCCATTCGGCAGCGCATTCGCTTCAAGGCCTGTTGGAAATGGGTTCAGCGCCTGATATGAATAGACGCCACAGCCAGCGGACCCGGCGAGGGCTGCAGGGAGACCCTCGGCGTCAGGAAGCAAACCGCAAACCTCGGTGGGCGAGGGGGTGGCTCTGGTGGGGACCGGGGGACCCAAACGTGGAGGCCCTCGGGGTGAGCTCAGCACACCTGAGCCCTTCCACCTGCCCACGAGGCCACGGGAAAAGGTTTTGCTATCAGGCCACACCTTCAAAGAATGCAGAGATTTTAAAAATCAAGACACCCGATGCTGAAATTCGGCGAGAAAGGTCGTGTTGCCATGTTACTCTCTGCACCCCCCACATATGTAACCTTTCCCACTATCAACATCCCCCGTCATTTTTGCCGTTGATAAGCCTACATTGATCCATAAGGATGACCCCAAGTCTATAGTTCAAATTAAGATTCGCCCTTGATGTCTTCAGGTTCTACCGTCGGTGGGTTTGGACACGTTGATAGTGATCTACCCCTTCTTATCATAATCGCAGAGAGTATTTTCAGGGCCCTAGAGATCGTCTTTGCCCTTCCTGTGGATTGCTCCTTCTCTTTTCATCCATGGCAACTTCCGATCTTTTATTATCTCCGTAAGTTCTTCCTTTTCCAGAACGTTGTATAGTTGGAATCCTATGGTATCTAGACTTTCCATATTGGCTTCTTTCACTTAGAAGCATACATTTAAGTTTTTTTTTTTTTTCTTCTCGTATTTTTTTCATGGCTTGATAGCTTTTATTTTTAATACTGAGCCATACTTCACGGTCTGGATGTACCATGGTTTATTTATCTATGCAGCTAGGAATCGTGGTTGCTTCCTTCTTTTAAAAAAAATATTGGAGTACAGTTGATTCACAATTTCATGGTATCCTGGTTGCTTCCAAGTTTGGGAGATTATGAATAACATTGCTATACATAGATTTTTTTTTAATAAAAAGATGCTGAATGCGGGGTGAATCCTGGCCACGTCCCTGATCAATCACATCTGAATGCACGGAAAGGACCTGGGAACCAGTCCTGCTTGGTTTCTAATTACGGCAGGTGTCTCCCCTCTACAACCAAGACGGAGACCCCAGTGAGCGAGGCTGCTGGACCTGGGCTTCCCAGAGTGAGTCCCCACACAGCGGCACCAGCACCGCCTGGGACCCTGCTGGGAATGCAGATCCCGGGGCCCTGCCCCTCCAGACCTGCTGTAGGCGGGACTGCCCTCACCCCACACTTCTGGCGGGGTCTGTCTCGCTCCAGGAGATTCCCGCGTTCGAGTGGGTCTGGAGCCGCTGAGCTGCCCTTGTTGGGGTAGGAATACATGCTGCTTCTCTCAGCCAGTCACGCGGTCGTCCATCCAGTCCCTCGCTCGCTCTGCCGGCGGCTCGTGCGTCCACCATGTACACACGCGCATTCACCACGGTGACTGTCCTTCCTGGGAGCCGGACCGTGGGCCAGGGGTTGGGCATCTGAAGCCCGATGTGGACCTGGCATTCAAGGACCTTGTAGTCTCCATTGGGAATTTCCCAGGTAACAGAGCCAAAGGGGAAGAGTCTCAGAGTTAGGAAAGCGTTTGACCTGAGCTTCCAGAGAACTGCCTGTGTCCCTCGCTTCTCTGCCCACAGACGCCCCGTGACCTGTTAGCATCACGGCTAAGAAATCCACACGGGGCTTCCCTGGCGGTCCAGTGGGTAAGGACACCGCCTTGCAGTGCAAGGGGCGCCGGTTCGATCCCTGGCCTGAGAAGATCCCACGTGCCGCGGAGCGGCTGGACCAGTGTGTCCAGTTACCGAGCCGGAGCTCTGGAGCGCGTGTTCCCAGTGCTGGTGCTCTGCGACAACAGAGGCCACTGCGATGGAAGGCCCACATGGGCCAGAGAACAAAGATGGATGAAAATGAATGAATGAAAGACCAATAGAAGTGGCCAAAAAACTTAAAAAAAAAAAAAGAAAAGAAGAAATCCACACGGGCATTCCCTTACCAGCCCAAACTTCATTCCACAAATCCTTCCTTAAGCACCTACAGGATACCATCCTGCATGCTAGAGGTTAGAGATCCGAGGAGGCCCAGGTCTCCCAAATGAGAACCTCCCGGCAGAGGGGGGCCCAGAGCAGACCATTCGAGTTGGAAGTCCCTCCGGACACAGATAGGGCTCCTCCAGCCTGGCCAGGGACCCTCACCTCCTTCATCCCTCACAGAGGCAGAAGAATGCGTGATTCGAGACTGGGGCTTGGAGCAGCTGAGCTGCCCTTGTTGGGGTAGGAATACATGCTGCTTCTCTCAGCCAGTCACGCGTCGTCCATCCAGTCCCTCGCTCGCTCTGCCGGCGGCTCGTGCGTCCACCATGTACACACGCGCATTCACCACGGTGACTGTCCTTCCTGGGAGCCGGACCGTGGGCCAGGGGTTGGGCATCTGAAGCCCGATGTGGACCTGGCATTCAAGGACCTTGTAGTCTCCATTGGGAATTTCCCAGGTAACAGAGCCAAAGGGGAAGAGTCTCAGAGTTAGGAAAGCGTTTGACCTGAGCTTCCAGAGAACTGCCTGTGTCCCTCGCTTCTCTGCCCACAGACGCCCCGTGACCTGTTAGCATCACGGCTAAGAAATCCACACGGGGCTTCCCTGGCGGTCCAGTGGGTAAGGACACCGCCTTGCAGTGCAAGGGGCGCCGGTTCGATCCCTGGCCTGAGAAGATCCCACGTGCCGCGGAGCGGCTGGACCAGTGTGTCCAGTTACCGAGCCGGAGCTCTGGAGCGCGTGTTCCCAGTGCTGGTGCTCTGCGACAACAGAGGCCACTGCGATGGAAGGCCCACATGGGCCAGAGAACAAAGATGGATGAAAATGAATGAATGAAAGACCAATAGAAGTGGCCAAAAAACTTAAAAAAAAAAAAAGAAAAGAAGAAATCCACACGGGCATTCCCTTACCAGCCCAAACTTCATTCCACAAATCCTTCCTTAAGCACCTACAGGATACCATCCTGCATGCTAGAGGTTAGAGATCCGAGGAGGCCCAGGTCTCCCAAATGAGAACCTCCCGGCAGAGGGGGGCCCAGAGCAGACCATTCGAGTTGGAAGTCCCTCCGGACACAGATAGGGCTCCCTCCAGCCTGGCCAGGGACCCTCACCTCCTTCATCCCTCACAGAGGCAGAAGAATGCGTGATTCGAGACTGGGGTCTCTGACCGAGCAGCCTGGTGTGCATCTGGCCTGCAGACCTACTAGCTGGCTGGCCTTGAGCCAGTGGCCTGATTTCTGCACGCCTCAGTGTCCTGATCTGTCAGATGGGCGTCAACAGGGTACCTGCCTCCCTGGGTTCTTACAAGACTTAAATGCAAATCGGCAGAGCATTCAGAACCCTCTCTGGTGCACAAGTTCTAGTAAGTCTTTTTAGCTAAAATCACAAGCAGTACTTTTGAAAAAGTTAATTGAAAGTAAAATCCATTTTTTTAAGCTGGATGGGTTTGCTTGTTCCGTGACTGACAAAGGGGATGGCTTGGGTGAAGGTGAAAGTGCAGTCGCTCCGTCAGCTGACCCTCGGCCACCCGCGGGCTGCGGCCCGCCAGGCCCTCTCTCCACGGGACTCTCCGGGCGAGCATATTGGGAAGGGTCACCATTCCCGTCTCCAGGGGATCTTCCTGACCCGGGGATTGAACCCAGGTCTCCTGCAGGCGGACGCTCTACCATCAGAGCCACCAGGGACGCCCTAGAGAGACGCAGACGTGCGGGCAGCCTCTGACCGGGGCGGGACGGGGACGCTGTCGGGAGGTACAGCGGGTTGTCGCGAAACATCTGTCTCTGAAGCACCTGGACGTGCGTTCAACTCCCTCATTTTGTCTCTGTGCCTGTTTGTTTTTTTTTTCCTTCCTTTGCCCTCAAAGTCCTCACCATACCAGGAGATGAGCAGGTGTCTCAGCTAAGAGCTAGTCAGAGATGACACGTCCTGCTTTTTTAACATGTCAGGATGGAAACTGTGAAGAACCTTTCTGAATCCTCAAGCCCCACCTGCTCCAAAAAACAAATGTCTTCTCCAGACGTTTCTCTCCACTTCCTGTACCAGTCCCTCGACTTCCTGCTTCACAGGAAGTGCTGAAGCAGGAGGTGATCACCTCCCATCCCCCGGGCACCTTCGCCGAGGCGCCGGAAGCGTGAACACTCGCCTCCTGACAGTCCTGGGCAGGGGCCACCCCGACCGCCTCTGAGCGTCACGGCCCAGCCCCGCCCATCCCCCGGATGGGGCGCCAATGAAGCCCGGGCAACTGGGGTCTCTGACCGAGCAGCCTGGTGTGCATCTGGCCTGCAGACCTACTAGCTGGCTGGCCTTGAGCCAGTGGCCTGATTTCTGCACGCCTCAGTGTCCTGATCTGTCAGATGGGCGTCAACAGGGTACCTGCCTCCCTGGGTTCTTACAAGACTTAAATGCAAATCGGCAGAGCATTCAGAACCCTCTCTGGTGCACAAGTTCTAGTAAGTCTTTTTAGCTAAAATCACAAGCAGTACTTTTGAAAAAGTTAATTGAAAGTAAAATCCATTTTTTTAAGCTGGATGGGTTTGCTTGTTCCGTGACTGACAAAGGGGATGGCTTGGGTGAAGGTGAAAGTGCAGTCGCTCCGTCAGCTGACCCTCGGCCACCCGCGGGCTGCGGCCCGCCAGGCCCTCTCTCCACGGGACTCTCCGGGCGAGCATATTGGGAAGGGTCACCATTCCCGTCTCCAGGGGATCTTCCTGACCCGGGGATTGAACCCAGGTCTCCTGCAGGCGGACGCTCTACCATCAGAGCCACCAGGGACGCCCTAGAGAGACGCAGACGTGCGGGCAGCCTCTGACCGGGGCGGGACGGGGACGCTGTCGGGAGGTACAGCGGGTTGTCGCGAAACATCTGTCTCTGAAGCACCTGGACGTGCGTTCAACTCCCTCATTTTGTCTCTGTGCCTGTTTGTTTTTTTTTTCCTTCCTTTGCCCTCAAAGTCCTCACCATACCAGGAGATGAGCAGGTGTCTCAGCTAAGAGCTAGTCAGAGATGACACGTCCTGCTTTTTTAACATGTCAGGATGGAAACTGTGAAGAACCTTTCTGAATCCTCAAGCCCCACCTGCTCCAAAAAACAAATGTCTTCTCCAGACGTTTCTCTCCACTTCCTGTACCAGTCCCTCGACTTCCTGCTTCACAGGAAGTGCTGAAGCAGGAGGTGATCACCTCCCATCCCCCGGGCACCTTCGCCGAGGCGCCGGAAGCGTGAACACTCGCCTCCTGACAGTCCTGGGCAGGGGCCACCCCGACCGCCTCTGAGCGTCACGGCCCAGCGACCGTCTCCCTCGGCTCAGTCATTACCGGCGTCAACAGGATGGAACCCAGGCCAGAAGCTGGGCTGAGCTTCTGCCGTCGAGATCCAAAAAGGAGCATTCTGCGTCTTGGCCTTTCCTGCCAAAGATGATCTCAGATTCATCTGTTCCCGCTGCCAGTGAGCACAGGCCTTGATGGTAATAAGGGCGCGGCTCCCCCTCTCCTGCCGCTGCGATGGGGCTGGGTGGGGCCGTCGACGGCCAGAACTGGGCCGAGTCCAGAGACGCGTGTCCCGTGCTGGTGGCTGGCGAGCTCTGCTGCCTGCCAGGCTCTGGCCTCTGTCCCGTGGCGCTCCTCTGGCACAGGGGCTCTCTCCCAAGGGCCTCTGCCTGCTCCCATCTCCACGGACTCATGTATTTATTTTTTAACGTGAAGTATTTATTCTGGGAAGGCAGAACCGCGTGAGGCTCAGCCCCGTCTCGTGGCGCTCACAGCTGGAGCACAGGATGAGGGCGAGAGGACGGATGAACAGACGGTTAAGCCCGGTGGTAGGAAGCACAGCCCTGGAGGCGGGGGCGCCAGGAAGCGAGGGGGGGACAGGGACACAGCCTGGAGCGTCAGGGGCGGCTCCTCGAGCCCAGGGGTTCTGGCGCAGCGTCTCTCTCTCGGAACGTGCCCGCGTCCCTCGGACCTTGTCGATTCCGTGTGCCCGCTACCGCGGGCGTCTCTGAGCTGGAGGGCTTGTCCCAGAGCTCCACGGGGCTGACCACAAGTGCCCAGGAATTAGCTACCCCCACACAGACGCGCCCTCGTTCCGGGAGCTGGTGCCTCAGTGCCCACGCGCCTCAGGCCTCCGGCCGCCCATGCCGAAGCTTGGGTTTTACCACGTCCTCTCGGATTTCCCTGCAGGATCAAACCCCAGGCACCCTTCGTGATAACAGTCTCTGTGACGTGCCCTTCACTGCCTAGCTCTCTCCCTCGCTTCCTGTCCGCCTCGACTTCCTGCTTCACAGGAAGTGCTGAAGCAGGAGGTGATCACCTCCCATCCCCCGGGCACCTTCGCCGAGGCGCCGGAAGCGTGAACACTCGCCTCCTGACAGTCCTGGGCAGGGGCCACCCCGACCGCCTCTGAGCGTCACGGCCCAGCGACCGTCTCCCTCGGCTCAGTCATTACCGGCGTCAACAGGATGGAACCCAGGCCAGAAGCTGGGCTGAGCTTCTGCCGTCGAGATCCAAAAAGGAGCATTCTGCGTCTTGGCCTTTCCTGCCAAAGATGATCTCAGATTCATCTGTTCCCGCTGCCAGTGAGCACAGGCCTTGATGGTAATAAGGGCGCGGCTCCCCCTCTCCTGCCGCTGCGATGGGGCTGGGTGGGGCCGTCGACGGCCAGAACTGGGCCGAGTCCAGAGACGCGTGTCCCGTGCTGGTGGCTGGCGAGCTCTGCTGCCTGCCAGGCTCTGGCCTCTGTCCCGTGGCGCTCCTCTGGCACAGGGGCTCTCTCCCAAGGGCCTCTGCCTGCTCCCATCTCCACGGACTCATGTATTTATTTTTTAACGTGAAGTATTTATTCTGGGAAGGCAGAACCGCGTGAGGCTCAGCCCCGTCTCGTGGCGCTCACAGCTGGAGCACAGGATGAGGGCGAGAGGACGGATGAACAGACGGTTAAGCCCGGTGGTAGGAAGCACAGCCCTGGAGGCGGGGGCGCCAGGAAGCGAGGGGGGGACAGGGACACAGCCTGGAGCGTCAGGGGCGGCTCCTCGAGCCCAGGGGTTCTGGCGCAGCGTCTCTCTCTCGGAACGTGCCCGCGTCCCTCGGACCTTGTCGATTCCGTGTGCCCGCTACCGCGGGCGTCTCTGAGCTGGAGGGCTTGTCCCAGAGCTCCACGGGGCTGACCACAAGTGCCCAGGAATTAGCTACCCCCACACAGACGCGCCCTCGTTCCGGGAGCTGGTGCCTCAGTGCCCACGCGCCTCAGGCCTCCGGCCGCCCATGCCGAAGCTTGGGTTTTACCACGTCCTCTCGGATTTCCCTGCAGGATCAAACCCCAGGCACCCTTCGTGATAACAGTCTCTGTGACGTGCCCTTCACTGCCTAGCTCTCTCCCTCGCTTCCCGGTGTGAACCCCCTGGGCTCCCTCTCCCCAGACATCGCCAGCTCTTGCGTCCTCCACGTGGGCCGCCCGGTCACACCTCCCGCGAGGCAGCGGGCTGACGGGCCACGGGCACTTGCACGAGCGGCGGGCACAGTGTGGAACGCAGAGGAGCTCCTCTGGACCCACTTCTTCCCGCTCGCTCCAGAAAGCCAGCTTTCCCCAGAGTGGCTCCGTCGGCAGAGGCCCCCTGCAATGCAGGAGACCTGGGTTCGACCCCGGGGGAGGGAAGCTGCCCTGGAGGAGGGTCCACTAGCAGCCGCCTCCAGCATTCTGGCCTGGCCGACCCCGTGGACAGCGGAGGCTGGAGGGCTGCGGTCTGGGCTCGCTGAGAGCCAGACGCAACTGAGGGACGAAGCAGACTCCCCACTCCCAGGGCATTTAAAATTTTTTTTTTAAGATATTTTTTTATGTGGACCATTTTTTAAAGTTTTAATGGAACTTGTGACAATATTACTTCTGTTGTATGTTTTGCTGTTTTGGCCGCTAGGCATAGGAGATTTTAGCTCCCGGACCAGAGACTGAACAGGCACCGCTCCCCGGAATTGCGCAGCCACATCTTAACCACCGGACGTCCAGGGACACCCCGGGCATCCCTCAATGTCACCACTGCCCTGCTCTGTCCCTGTTAGGACGGCCAGTCCCAGCATGCACTCTGGGCCTGCACCCTGGCCAAGCAGTGGGCGCCCAGCGCCCCATTCTCATTCCCTTCCTGCCGATGGAAATTATAAGCACTTTGCGTCAAGCCCCCGGCAGCCGCACCCGGGGAGAGCGATTGAGGTCAGGGGAGGCAGACAGCCTACCCATCACGGCCGCCGCGGCCATTCCTCACGCGGTGACATGCAATCTCCCGCCGAGGGTCACCTCTGGGGAAGCGATGCCTTCAAACCCAGAACAAGTGCCAAATTGCTGCTTTGCCGGATCGTCACGTGGCACACGTTGAAAATAGCCGCCGCCGACATGAACGGTTAACCAGAGCGGCCCCTTCCTGCAGCGCGACCAGGAGCGCGGCTGGCTCCTGTAAATATGTTAACTGATGTCCTCGGCGGCACCTGGCCTGGGAGCCCGCTGCTGGCTGGCGGGCCAGCAAGCCCCGGCCAGCCTGGAAAAGAGCCACTGGGGAGTGGGAGGAGCTGGTCAGCCGGGAGGAGGAAGAGGTCAGCGGAGGCGCCCGGCACAGAGGCCGGCTGCTGGTCCCGGGGAGATCTGGCTGGAAAAGGACTTGGGATCTGCGTCGGGCCGTTCGCTCCGGGTGCCCCCATGGAAGCTGTGGCTCAAGACTGGATCGAAGGGCTTCCCTGGTGGTCCAGTGGCTAAGGACACCACCTTGCAGTGCAAGGGGCGCTGGTTGGATCCCTGGCCTGGGAAGATCCCACGTGCCATGGAGCGGCTGGACCGGTGTGTCCAATCACCGAGCCGGAGCTCTGGAGCGCGTGCGCCCAGAGCCGGTGCTCTGCGGTCAGAGAGGCCGCTGCGATGGGAGGCCCACATGGGCCGAAGAACAAAGATGGATGAAAATAGACAAATGAAAGACCAATAGAAGCGGCCCACCCGCCCCCCTCCCTCCTCAACCCACTCCCCCTAAAAAAAATTTTTAAAAAAACAGAAAAGACAGGATCAAAGACACAGATGCCTGCATGTCATCCCGCTCACGTGGATATCAGTGGTGCGGCCACTCTGGACTCTACCGGACGAGTGTGTCCCGGGGTCCAGGGAGGAGAGGGCGAGAGACAAGAGAGAGGGAGGGAGGGGGAGGAGAGAGTGACGGGGAGAGGGAGACACGCGGACGAGACACCGGGCAGAGGAATGGAGACGCGGCCGAGGACGGAGAGACGGGTGACAAAAAGGAACGATACGGAAAGCAGAGATTCTTTCTTCTGTTCTTTTCCACGGGGGTTTATGGGCAAAACCCACGAGCCCCCGCACAGCACGGGGGTCCTGCGCCGGACGGTGTGGGTCACACACGGTGCCTCGTGGTTCCCGCTGCTGAGCGGCTTGCCCTCCCCCAGTGTGCTGCTGAGAGTTCACGTCTACAGCCCCGAGCCCCAGCGCCGCCTCCCCGGCCTCCGCTCCCCTAGGCAGCCACGCGCGCCCCGTGCCCCCGTGAGGCCGTCTGCGTTCGCCGTGACCCCCCGCGGCGGGAAGGGTTAGAGAGAAGGAGCACACCCGGAGGGCGGAACCCCTCCGCCCTGAGCAGCGACGGGCCCCGCAGTGTAGATCGCTTACATTTCGCTAAAAAATAACAGCTTAAAAAATTAAGAAGTAAATGTAAACATCATGAAAATTGCAAAATTCATATTATGTTTGATGGTGATAAAAAAAAATCAAACCCTTTTACCCATTTTACTCCCTCTATCGCATACGTCTGTCCACTGGTCCCAGTCTCGGCGTTCAGGATTTGGGGCCTGTTTCCCCCCTTATGGACGATCTGTCCACATCGTGGTCACTGGCTGTCCACGCTGTTACAACTGTGGGTTCGTCGGAAAAGTGGTCGAGTTGTGTTATAATATACCTTGTGATCGTGCTGGATACATATGAGGATTTCTTTGTGACCGCAATAAACTTATTTTCAGCTGCCAAAAAAAAGAAAAATAGAAAACAGCAGGAAGAAAAGCTGCTGAAGCGGACGGAAGGAGAGGAGGACGCGGACCCTGGGACCGCGGGGAGAGCGGGCGAGGTGGGGAGGGCGGAGGGCGGCCTCGGGAGGGCCGGGTTCCATCCCACCCAGAAGAAAAATCGCTCTTTGTCGTCAGAAGCCTGAGTGACACCGCAGGCCCTGGGCCCCTCTCCAAGGCCACAGACCGCAGGCTGGTGTGAGCAGGCGCTCGCTCACGCCGACACACAGCCCGTAGCCAGTCCCCTCCCCCTGCCCCAGCCCTGGACACACTGAGTCCAGAACAGGGGCAGTGAGTGGCCCTTGCCGTGGGAGACGGGCCAGGCCCAAGGTGGGGGATGCAGGCGAGGGCAGGGAGCGGGAGGCAGCCCGGGTCAGGGGCCCGGAGAGGACGCAAGCACAGCTGGAGGGAGAAAGACCCTGGAGCTGCCTGCAGGGGCTTGAAGCCCCGACCCCCGACCCAGACCTGCCGGCCTTCAGCTCAGCATCAGGGTCCCATCTCAACGGGCCATGGCTCCCCGCTGCCTCGAGAGGCTGTGGAACACCCGCTTCAAGAGTGGGGACACCCCCCGCACAGAGCGGCCGCTCCGGGCCCCGCGCTAAGGGCCGGCTCCCGGCGTCTCCTTCCGCGGCAGGTGGGCCGCTTCCAGCCACCTGTAGCCTCGCCCGCTCTGCCGCCCCCGACGCCTCTCAGTAATTTGCCAAAATTAACAGACGTATGGCAGCGCGTTGGTTTGGATGAACTTTGCGTACTTTGCGAGAGAAAAACATTCCCCTCTTCGCCGACTTACCGTTTGCCCATTAATAGGCTTCACCTCCGCCGGCGCGCAGGGACTGTTGGAAGTTTCTCTCCTCATCGCGGATGTTGCCGTTGTGATTAAGGATGCCCGGGTCCTCGCAAGTACAAACACAGCAAAGCCATAAAAAGCGCAATTAGGGCTTCCCTGGTGGTCCAGTGGGTAAGGACGCCGCCTTGCAGTGCAAGGGGCGCCGGTTTGATCCCTGGCCTGGGAAGATCCCATGTGCCGCGGAATGACTGGACGGTTGTGTCCAATCGCCGAGCCGGGGCTCTGGAGCGCATGAGCCCAGAGCCGGTGCTCTGTGACGACGGAGACCACTGCGATGGGAGGCCCACTCAGGCCAAAGAACAAAGATGGATGAAAATGGATCAATGAAAGACCAATAGAAGTGCCCCCCCCCATAAATAAATAAATAAAGTGGATTGAAAAAAAAAAATAATAAAAAAAGCGCAATTAATTCTTAAAAAAAAAAAAAAAAGATGAAAGAGTAGGGGAGACAGTGGGTGCTCTGGTTACAGAAAAGGAAGAGAAAAGCAGATCCTTGTCACAAGCGTCCTCCAGGGCGGCTATGTCTTCTGGGAGCCCCTGGAAAGGTGTGGCCCAGCAGACGCTCGTTCTTGGCGAGGCTGTGTGTCGGCCATTTGTGATCAACCCATCCTGCGCTCATCTGGGAGGAAGCCCCTGAGTGCGGGAGGGGTGGGCGCTCCAGCCGCCGTGGAAGTGCCCCCTCGGGACGAGGCACCTGCTGAAGCTCGCTTAGGAACTGCGTGCTCGGTCGTGTCCGACTCTTATGCCGCCCCAGGGACGGCAGCCCAGGAGGCTCCTCTGTCCATGGGGCTCTCTAGGCACGAACATGTCGCGCGTTGCTATTTCCTTCTCCAGGGGCGCTTGCCGACCCAGGAATCCAACTCGCATCTCTTGCGTCTGCCGCGTCGGCAGGCAGATTCCTGACCACCTCACGCCCTGGGAAGCCCTACACTGCCACTGGGCCACCTGGGGGACCTCAGTGTACTCATCCGGAAAATGGGAAGCGGAATCACCCTGTGGATGGCTGTGATCCATCAAGAGGGAAACGCCCACCAAGGGCTTCGCTGGGCGCCCGGCACAGAGGAGTGCGGGAGTGGCTTGGTTCCGGCGGGGACCCACTTCAGGGAGTCATGAAAACACAGGTCAGGGTCCATTCGCTGAATGTTTTCTTTTTTTTTCAAGTTTTGGGTTTTGGGGGGGTGGGGCACTTCTATTGGTCTTTCATTTATTTCCATCTTTGTTCTTTGGGCCTCCCATCGCAGTGGCCTCTCGCTGCAGAGCACCGGCTCTGGGCACATGCGCTCCAGAGCTCTGGCTCGGTAGCTGGACACATGGGTCCAGCCGCTCCGCCGCACGTGGGATCTTCCCAGGCCAGGGATCGAACCGGCGCCCCTTGCACTGCAAGGCGGTGTCCTTACCCACTGGACCACCAGGGGAAGCCCTGAATGTTTTTGTTAAAAACAATATAGGGAGGCTGACCTTGGAGGGATGCTGCCGCAAGCCAAGGAAGACCTGGAGCCTCCAGAAACCGCAAGAGGCCAGGAAGGATCCTCCCCTGCAGGCTCCAGGGGGCACGCGGCCCTCCAGGCACCTCGACCTCAGGCTTCCAGCCAGCGGAGCCCTGAAGAAATCGACTCCCGCTGTCGGAAGCCACCCCTTCTGAGGCACTTTGTGACCCCAGACCCACGATACAAACGCGAGAGGATGAGCCCTGTGTGCTAAGGTCTGCGTGATGCGCCGAGGGCCCCCTCACAGGAATTCCCCGCGTGTGCCGGGCCCCTCTGCCATGCGGGCCGCCGCCTCTGCCAGCCCTGAGGAAGGGAGGGGAGCAGAGGAGGACGAGGGAGCTGAGTGACAGGCTGCAGGGCGGCCTGACCCGAGGGTCTGCCTTGTCCCCAGAGCTGGGCACACAGCGGACCCAGCCAGACCCCCTCACCCGCAGAGCGGCCAGAAGTCTGATAAACAGCAACCCGTGTAAACCACCCAAGCCTCTGCCCGAGCCCTCGGGGCGCTTCCTCTCCCCAGCGTCCCCCAGACACGCGGCCCGTCTCCACCGTCGGATCCTGCCCGGTCGCCCCGTCCGACCCCCACCGGCCGCCGCGCCCGCCGCCGCCGCCTCCGCCGCCCCCACCCACTGACGTGTGGACCCCAAGGCTAATTGCAGCGGCTTCATCTAAAAGGAAACCACAAACACGCTCTCACCCACGTTTTACGACTTTATAACTCACCAAATAAACCTGATTCCTATAACCATAAAACAAAGCAGCAACGAGCTGGACCCGGACCAGCCCGGAGACGCGAGGGGGGCCGGCGGGCGGCCGCGGCCGGAAGGGCCTCTCCGCCGCGGTTCCCGGTGCGGGTTTCGGCGCCGCCGCCTCGCAGAAACTTAATATTCCAATCAGCACCCAGGCAAGGCATTAGAAGCCAAGGAGTGCATGAATGCCCCCATAGCTGGGGGAATATTACTCACCAGGTCATGGTCGGCTGCGTAAAATACAACCCTCATATATCATTATAACTGCCAGACGACGACAGTTATAATTGAGACGGCAATAACTAGGAGAGAGTTCTTTAATTTAACATCCAATTATTACAAGTTATCACTTCTTAATAAATGTAATATAACAGACAATCAATGTTGCATGCGACGGCCCAGACTGCAATGGGATGGGAAATTTATATCCTGGGGAAAAAAATATATACTCTGTGGCGTGTGTGCGCGTGCGCGTGCGTGTGTGTGCGTGTGCGCGCGCCCGCGCGTGTTTCGCTGAAGACAGCGGCGGCAGCAAGTATTGCAAGACTCCGGCTATAAATAGCCCCGCTCGCCTCCATAGCTGACATCGCCTCATTTGCATATGTACAATAGCTCCAGGCCAGAGCAGAGGGAAGAATGAGAGGAAAGGAAAAACGAAAAAAAGACTTCTTTTTCCCTCCCTGGTGCCAACTCTGAGGATGCCAAGTGGAGGCCAGTTCCCCGCTGGACCACAGGGTGCCCAGACCCCGCGGGGCGTCAGGTCAAATAGTCCTAGACTGAACACTCTGTTGTGTCAGACTCTGCAACACCATGGACTGCAGCCCGCCAGGCTCCTCTGTCCACGGGATTCTCCAGGCAAGAGTACTGGAGTGCGGGGCTTCCCTGGTGGTCCAGTGGGTAAGGACGCCCCCTTGCAGTGTAAGGGGCGCCTGTTCGGAAGATCCCACATGCCGCGGAGCTGCTGGACCGATGTGTCCAACTACCGAGCTGGAGCTCTGGAGCACATGTGCCCAGAGCCGGCGCTCTGCAGCCAGAGGGGCCACTGCGACGGGAGGCCCACACGGGCCAAAGAACAAAATGATAAATGAATGAAAGGCCAACAGAAGTGGCCAAAAATAAAAAGAGTACTAGAATGGGTAGCTATTCCTTTCTCCAGGGGATCTTCCCCACTCAGGGGTTGAACCACCGTCTCCTACATTGCAGGCAGGTTCTTTACCGTCTGAGCCACCAGGGAAGCCCACTTGGCAGGGAAAAGCTACTTTAAATAATTTTTTTTTTTGATGTGTGACAAGTCCACAGAAAAGTGAGTAGGTAGGTCGTGAGGGAGCATACAGCCGGGGAACTTTCTACAAATGGAGACGTCGGAGGATTCGCAGCTGCGCAAAGAGGGATGACCGGCCCTCTCCGCGAGGCCGCCTCTTAGCCTGACCCCCCACAGCCAGGCCACCCTCTCCCGGCCTCCACCTCCCCAGAGTACGCGGGCTCATCGTCCGACTTCCCAGAAACGGGATCAGACGGGGCCTCCGCGCGTGTCTGGCTTCTTCCGCTCAGTAGTATTTTGTGAGTTGGATCCATACTGGTGCCTCTAGACGTGCTTTGTTTTTATTTCTGGATAACACTCAACCTTGGGCACCCACCATGGTGTGTTTACCTGTTTCTTCGCCGGTGGACATGTGGGCAGTGTTCCGCTCTGGCGTAGGGGCTGCTGCGGACGTCCTTGTGCGAGTCCTGCCTGCACATGCGTCCGCGGGTCTCGGGGGTGGTGCCTGGGAGGAGGACGGCGGGCCTCAGGGCAGGTGCCTGTTCACCGGGATGGATCCATCCGGCCAGAGAGCTCTCCCAGGTGGCCACCCCGTGCGGCGCCGCCGGCCGCGAGTGTTCCTGGCGCTCCACGCCCTCCTTCCATCGTCCAGGAGGATGCGGGGTGGGATCTGGGGTGTGTCTTCATCTGCGTTTTCCTGATGACCAGGGAAGTCATCACTGTGGACGGCGACTGCAGCCACGGAAGTAAAAGATGCTGGCTCCTTGGAAGGAAAGCTGTGACAAGCCTGGACAGCCTGTTAAAAAGCAGAGACCTCACTTTGCCGACAGCGGTCTGTGTAGTCCAAGCTGCGGCTTTCCCGGGGGTCCTGTGTCGATGTGAGAGCTGGGCCGTAGAGGAGGCTGAGCACCAGAGACCTGATGCTTTTGAATTGCGGTGCTGGAGAAGGCGCTGCTGTTGTTTTTTTTTTTAATTTTGGCCTCTTTTTAAATTTTATTTATTTATTTATTTTCGTTAATCTTCATTCTTCGGCCTGTGTGGGCCTCCCACTGCAGTGGCCTCTCTCTCTGCAGAGCGCCGGCTCTGGGCGCATGCGCTCCAGAGTGCTGGCTGGTGATTGGACACACCGCCCAGCCGCTCTGTGGCACCCGGCTCTTCCCGGGCCGGATCGAACCGCGCCCTTGCACGGCAAGGCGGACTCTTTATCCACTTGACCAGCAGGGAAGCCCTGGAGAAGACTCTTGGGAGTCCCTTGGACTCGGGCAAGAGATCCGCAGCTCGTCCTCTCCGAGGCCGCCTCTTAGCCTGACCCCCACAGCCAGGCCACCTCTCCCGGCCTCCACCTCCCAGAGTACGCGGCTCATCGTCCGACTTCCCAGAAACGGGATCAGACGGGGCCTCCGCGCGTGTCTGGCTTCTTCCGCTCAGTAGTATTTTGTGAGTTGGATCCATACTGGTGCCTCTAGACGTGCTTTGTTTTTATTTCTGGATAACACTCAACCTTGGGCACCCACCATGGTGTGTTTACCTGTTTCTTCGCCGGTGGACATGTGGGCAGTGTTCCGCTCTGGCGTAGGGGCTGCTGCGGACGTCCTTGTGCGAGTCCTGCCTGCACATGCGTCCGCGGGTCTCGGGGGTGGTGCCTGGGAGGAGGACGGCGGGCCTCAGGGCAGGTGCCTGTTCACCGGGATGGATCCATCCGGCCAGAGAGCTCTCCCAGGTGGCCACCCCGTGCGGCGCCGCCGGCCGCGAGTGTTCCTGGCGCTCCACGCCCTCCTTCCATCGTCCAGGAGGATGCGGGGTGGGATCTGGGGTGTGTCTTCATCTGCGTTTTCCTGATGACCAGGGAAGTCATCACTGTGGACGGCGACTGCAGCCACGGAAGTAAAAGATGCTGGCTCCTTGGAAGGAAAGCTGTGACAAGCCTGGACAGCCTGTTAAAAAGCAGAGACCTCACTTTGCCGACAGCGGTCTGTGTAGTCCAAGCTGCGGCTTTCCCGGGGGTCCTGTGTCGATGTGAGAGCTGGGCCGTAGAGGAGGCTGAGCACCAGAGACCTGATGCTTTTGAATTGCGGTGCTGGAGAAGGCGCTGCTGTTGTTTTTGCTTTGAATTTTGGCCTCTTTTTAAATTTTATTTATTTATTTATTTTCGTTAATCTTCATTCTTCGGCCTGTGTGGGCCTCCCACTGCAGTGGCCTCTCTCTCTGCAGAGCGCCGGCTCTGGGCGCATGCGCTCCAGAGTGCTGGCTGGTGATTGGACACACCGGCCCAGCCGCTCTGTGGCACCCGGGCTCTTCCCGGGCCGGGGATCGAACCGGCGCCCCTTGCACGGCAAGGCGGACTCTTTATCCACTTGACCAGCAGGGAAGCCCTGGAGAAGACTCTTGGGAGTCCCTTGGACTGCAAAGAGATCAAATCGGTCAGTCCTAAAGGCGATCAACCCTGAATATTCACTGGAAGGGCTGGTGCCAAACCTCCAATACTTTGGCCACGTGATGCGAAGAGCCAACTCACTGAGAAAGACCCTGATGCCAGAAGGACTGAAGGCAAGAGGAAAAGAGGGTTATAGAGGATGAGTGGTCTGGACGGCATCACTGACGCAATGGACATGGGTCTAAGCCGGCTCCGGCAGAGGGTGACGGACAGGGAGGCCTGGCGGGGGGCAGGACACGCCGTAGCGATCGAGCAGCAACAGCGACGTGGCTAGGGCGGCTGCCCGCCTCCAGGCGCGGTCCATGGTCGTCTGTCTGTCCTGGGCGGTGAGAGGCTCGTGCTGGTGTTCTGTCCGTCCTAGTGAGTTGCTTGTCCTTCTCTTGCTCTGGATGCGCGTTTTTGCTGGTTGGAAGGATTCTCCTGCTGCGCTGTGCGGCTTGCCTTTTCAGTCTCTTAGGCTTTTTGGTGAAGAGAGGCTTTCAGACTTCTATCCAGGAGGCAGGGAGGAGGCAGGGAGAGCCGGGTCTCAGGGCCCCACGTGCGGGAGAAGGACTGAGATGGACTGGGAAGGCATCAGGGACGCCGTAGGATGGGAGCCCCTCAGGGCAGGTAGAACCTCAGAGCCGCACTTGGAGTCCAGGGGCCAGGCTCGGACGGCGACTGGAAGGCCACCTGCAGCCCCCCGGCCTCCTGGCACTCCCCGGGTGGCGGGGGGAGCCTGCAGCGGGCGGGAGCGCCACCAGGCTCCCCAGACAGCAGGTCCGCACGCGGGGTGTCGCTCGGCAGCCGGGCCCCCCTCCTTCGGGGGAGGCGAGCTGCGGAGGGGCTGGGGCCGCGAGGGAGGGTCGCGCCGCGCTCCTCGGCAGCCTGCCGGGCAGACTGAGGGGCTCCCCGCCAAGGGAGGTGTGATCCCCCCCGGCTCGGCGGCCTGGAGTGCGAACTGCAAACGCCGATTCCCAACATTTGGCCGAATTTTTTTCCTTACCTCAAAGCAAATGTGGCTCCATCGTGGGCTCCTGGCACCCGACTGGGGTGCAGTTGGCTCTTCTGTCGGATGAGAGGGGCTGCTTACCCAGGGTGGGACTAGGGAGGGGAGATAGAGTAGGGGAGACGAGGGGAGAGGCACTGGGGCTGCTGGGGGTCCCTGGTGCGGGGGAGCGGATGGAGCCCGACGCAGAAGGGAGACGCTGCGCAGCCCCAGCGGCGGAGGGGCACACCAGCCAGCGGTGCGCCGCGCGGAGGCTCAGAGGACGGCGGCCCAGAGGACGGCGGCCCAGAGGACGGCGGCCCCGGGGTGGGGGTAGTAACTGGCGAGGCAGGAGGGGGTCGGGCGCATCCTGATCTCGCGGATGGTTCCGCGCCCCGTGTGCGTCAAAGTCCACGTTTGCAGCATAAAGACCCGTGAACAGTGGAGCATGCTTGCCTGTCTAGGCGGCTGCCGCCTCAGGCGCGGTCCATGGTCGTCTGTCTGTCCTGGGCGGTGAGAGGCTCGTGCTGGTGTTCTGTCCGTCCTAGTGAGTTGCTTGTCCTTCTCTTGCTCTGGATGCGCGTTTTTGCTGGTTGGAAGGATTCTCCTGCTGCGCTGTGCGGCTTGCCTTTTCAGTCTCTTAGGCTTTTTGGTGAAGAGAGGCTTTCAGACTTCTATCCAGGAGGCAGGGAGGAGGCAGGGAGAGCCGGGTCTCAGGGCCCCACGTGCGGGAGAAGGACTGAGATGGACTGGGAAGGCATCAGGGACGCCGTAGGATGGGAGCCCCTCAGGGCAGGTAGAACCTCAGAGCCGCACTTGGAGTCCAGGGGCCAGGCTCGGACGGCGACTGGAAGGCCACCTGCAGCCCCCCGGCCTCCTGGCACTCCCCGGGTGGCGGGGGGAGCCTGCAGCGGGCGGGAGCGCCACCAGGCTCCCCAGACAGCAGGTCCGCACGCGGGGTGTCGCTCGGCAGCCGGGCCCCCCTCCTTCGGGGGAGGCGAGCTGCGGAGGGGCTGGGGCCGCGAGGGAGGGTCGCGCCGCGCTCCTCGGCAGCCTGCCGGGCAGACTGAGGGGCTCCCCGCCAAGGGAGGTGTGATCCCCCCCGGCTCGGCGGCCTGGAGTGCGAACTGCAAACGCCGATTCCCAACATTTGGCCGAATTTTTTTCCTTACCTCAAAGCAAATGTGGCTCCATCGTGGGCTCCTGGCACCCGACTGGGGTGCAGTTGGCTCTTCTGTCGGATGAGAGGGGCTGCTTACCCAGGGTGGGACTAGGGAGGGGAGATAGAGTAGGGGAGACGAGGGGAGAGGCACTGGGGCTGCTGGGGGTCCCTGGTGCGGGGGAGCGGATGGAGCCCGACGCAGAAGGGAGACGCTGCGCAGCCCCAGCGGCGGAGGGGCACACCAGCCAGCGGTGCGCCGCGCGGAGGCTCAGAGGACGGCGGCCCAGAGGACGGCGGCCCAGAGGACGGCGGCCCCGGGGTGGGGGTAGTAACTGGCGAGGCAGGAGGGGGTCGGGCGCATCCTGATCTCGCGGATGGTTCCGCGCCCCGTGTGCGTCAAAGTCCACGTTTGCAGCATAAAGACCCGTGAACAGTGGAGCATGCTTGCCTGTGGGCACATTTTACAGTTGGATCACTTTTTCAGAGTAGATGATAGGACAGAAACTGGATGGATGGATGGACGGACAAAGGACAGACACTTATTTAGTGGATCTCCAGGGACACTTTGTGTAAGCCGGACTCTGTGGTGTTCGGGGGCCCAGAGACAAGCCAGTCCCAGGTAATTCTTGCAAAGAACTCACAGCCAGACCGGGAGACAGGTGCACGCGGGCGGGCGACACAGCCAGACAGCAGGAGGGCCGCGGTCGGACAGAAGGGGGGGCTGGATCCGGGGAGAGGGGGAATATTTGCCAAGAGCGTCAGATGTGCCAAAAGGGATAAAAACAGAGAAACAGGCTGAAAGCAGAGGCCTGAGCAGAGATAGGCGAAAAACAGGAGTGGATGGAGGGATGAAAGGGTGGATGGATGGATGGATGGATGGGTGAATGGATGGCCAGATGGGTGGATGGATGGATGGGTGGGATGGGTGGATGGATGGATGGATGAATAGATGAATGGATGGATGGATGAATGAATGGATGGACGGAGGAAAGGAGGAAGGAAGTGAAAGGCGGGGATTTTATTTTACTCCTTGAAAGCGAAAATTGCCTTGCACATAGCACGTGTTTAATTAGATGTTAAATGAACAAGTAAATGAGTCTAATATGTTCTAGTTTTTCTAACATGGCTGATAGCAACTAAGCAAGGATCTTAAAACATTTCGAGATTCTTTTCATCTGAATGTCTACTTGCTCGAATCCAGTCTAAGAATCATCAGGGGCGCAAGAAGGGCCTCACGACAGGGGGGTCCTCGTGGCTTGGTTTATGAGGGGACAGGTCAGGTGGCAGCCCCTGAAAGGGAGCAGCAGGGGGACCGGGATGCGGACACCCAGGAGGCACGCAGTTCTGCCCAGGACAAGGGGAGGAGTGTCGTTGACGATACGAGATGTTTAGGATGGGAAATAAAGGCAACATAAAATAATGAGTATATGAAAGCAGTTCTACCATATGAGAACACTAATGTTTGTGTTTTTTAAAGGAAAGGACTTAGCAAAACATCCTGTGGAGGCATTTCTTGCGGCTTTCCCTAAGTAGCAGGATAATTTTGTTTTCTGCTTTGTTACATATTCTGCATTAACTAACCATCATGCAAGGACAACAGAGAGCTTTAATTATCAGACAAAGAAAGGCCATTCCCTTTTGCCAACTTCAAGGAGAAAGAAAAAGGGAATTTGCTCTAAAAAAAAATTACGGACGATCTCAGTGATATAACCACTGTGGTGTTCGGGGCCCAGAGACAAGCCAGTCCCAGGTAATTCTTGCAAAGAACTCACAGCCAGACCGGGAGACAGGTGCACGCGGCGGGCGACACAGCCAGACAGCAGGAGGGCCGCGGTCGGACAGAAGGGGGGGCTGGATCCGGGGAGAGGGGGAATATTTGCCAAGAGCGTCAGATGTGCCAAAAGGGATAAAAACAGAGAAACAGGCTGAAAGCAGAGGCCTGAGCAGAGATAGGCGAAAAACAGGAGTGGATGGAGGGATGAAAGGGTGGATGGATGGATGGATGGATGGGTGAATGGATGGCCAGATGGGTGGATGGATGGATGGGTGGGATGGGTGGATGGATGGATGGATGAATAGATGAATGGATGGATGGATGAATGAATGGATGGACGGAGGAAAGGAGGAAGGAAGTGAAAGGCGGGGATTTTATTTTACTCCTTGAAAGCGAAAATTGCCTTGCACATAGCACGTGTTTAATTAGATGTTAAATGAACAAGTAAATGAGTCTAATATGTTCTAGTTTTTCTAACATGGCTGATAGCAACTAAGCAAGGATCTTAAAACATTTCGAGATTCTTTTCATCTGAATGTCTACTTGCTCGAATCCAGTCTAAGAATCATCAGGGGCGCAAGAAGGGCCTCACGACAGGGGGGTCCTCGTGGCTTGGTTTATGAGGGGACAGGTCAGGTGGCAGCCCCTGAAAGGGAGCAGCAGGGGGACCGGGATGCGGACACCCAGGAGGCACGCAGTTCTGCCCAGGACAAGGGGAGGAGTGTCGTTGACGATACGAGATGTTTAGGATGGGAAATAAAGGCAACATAAAATAATGAGTATATGAAAGCAGTTCTACCATATGAGAACACTAATGTTTGTGTTTTTTAAAGGAAAGGACTTAGCAAAACATCCTGTGGAGGCATTTCTTGCGGCTTTCCCTAAGTAGCAGGATAATTTTGTTTTCTGCTTTGTTACATATTCTGCATTAACTAACCATCATGCAAGGACAACAGAGAGCTTTAATTATCAGACAAAGAAAGGCCATTCCCTTTTGCCAACTTCAAGGAGAAAGAAAAAGGGAATTTGCTCTAAAAAAAAATTACGGACGATCTCAGTGATATAACCATGGCTGTCACGTCGAAAATATTCTCACCTTAAAGTGGCTCCTGTTCAGTTCTCATGCATGCGTGGGTCCCTCCGAGGTCAGCCGTAGCCACAGGCTCGAGAGAGACGGATCTGTGTGTCCCTGGAAATGGGGCCTCCGTTCACCAGGACATGGCTGGGGAGCACCTGCCCTGAGTGGGGTGGGCCCGTGGGCTGCAAGCACTCTTTGCTGGGAGCGAGTCTTTCGTTAGATGTCCAGCCTGAGCCGCTGGACTGTTCCCCCCGCTCACCCAAGCAGGGGATGAGAAGAGCACCTGCATCTGCGGAATCCTGATTCCATGCCAGGGAGCCGGCACGTGCACCGCGGAGACTAACCTCAGTCCAGCCCATGAGGTCAGCACTGCGGGCAGGCCAGCAGGGGACGGGCCCAGGAGCACACTGCGAGGACATGGCAGAGCAAGAGACTGCGGTCACACCTTCAGGAGCACCCTCTGCCCCTCCCTCTCTGAGACTGGCTGTCTCTGTGCAGTTACACTCATTCGGAGGGAGAAGGCAAACAAGGAGCAGTGAAAAGAGAGCACACGGTCGTGCTGTGGAAAGTTTTGTGGAGGAAAACCAGGTGGATGAAAGACAAAGGCTGACAGATGTGTGTGCGGGCCAGTTTAGACAGAGGGCTCCAAGAAGTGTGAGACATGAGTGAAAGAGAAAACCATGGGGAGAGTGTTCCAGGCCGCAGACATGGTGAGTGCAAAGGCCCTGTGGTAGGACAGAGCTTGGCACAAACAAGAAACAGAAGAGCTAGTGTAGCTGGAAGGAGGTGGGCGAGAGAAAGGAATGGAAGTGGCTATCAATGTGTGGTAGTGAGCTCCCCATCCCCGGAGGCAAACAAGTCAAGGTAAATTAATCACTGCATACATATGGGCTATACATAGGGAGTGTACTAGATTACCTGTACTGTTACTAGCTGGAGCATAGGTCATTCACTCATCCATACAGATGCTTATTCACTCAATTATTGAGCATCGACTATTCACCTGACAGTGGGCTTTAGCAGAGACACAGAAGAAACATGTGTCAGCACGGTCTCCGTCCTCGCGAGGCTTACCCTGGAAATGACATCCTGTGCGTCTTGGTCCTATTTACTTCGTTACGGACAGTGCTGCCCCGAGATGTTCGCATCTTTTCTTCAGGAAGGAATTGGCACGCTCCCTTCACAGAAGAGGAAACCGAGGCAGGCAAAGTTGCAAAAAGCTGCCTAAATGGTGTGTTAATGGGAGAGGCAGGACCAAAGTCTGGATTTGCTAAAGTCTGCCTGGCACCTTCCTCCTCCGTGAAGGAATGCATTAAGACCCTTGCAGAAAATACCGGGCTCCTTGGAAGATACTTCCCACCGCTGTCACCCCTACCAAAAGCATCCCTGGGGAGCTCTGAGCGCCCCAGCCTTCCCCTCACTCACCGGGAGGAGACCCTGAACCACGAGCCAGGCCGCGTTCCTCCCAGCTCAATGAATTCTCTGCTAAATTAAAGTCATACCTCATTTTAAATTAAGGGGATTTTTAAAAAATAAAATATCTACAACATTTAAATATCATTAGTAATTACATTTTATTTTATTTCGCGCTGGTTGGAAACATTTTATTTCTAATTAGGTACATTTGTTTTTAGTCTCCAGTCTACCGAACAGAAAGATCTTTCTGTCACGAACGGGGAACGGGTAGCGGCTTCGCTGGGCCCATCGCGTGTCCCGGGGAAGGGTCTGGGGCTTTGTGGAGATCAGACAACGTGGCCCGCCTGAAGCAAAACTCACGGCACTGAAGCCAGCGTCGCCTCTAGTCATCCAAGAAGCCACGGAGAGAAAACAGAAGCGAACGCTAGTTAAAACGTATAGTAATAATCACAGCAAACTTGCAGTTTTTTAGTGTTTCCTATTTCTAAGGCACTTAGGCTAATCATTTTACTGCTTGAAACGCCCCTGCTCATGATTATAATCAGCTAATGTTTACCGAGCCGTTCCCACATGCCAGGCACTCGGTGTGCAGGATTTGTTGTAATCCTCACAAGAAACTCTTTTAGGTAGATTTTGATGCCTCGTTCTCAATTCTGTCATCCAAAAAGCTCTGGAAAACGTCCCGTCTCTCAGCAGCGCATCTGGACGCAGTCCTGACCTAACCCGGCGCGGGTCTTTGAGGCCGGTGCTGCTGGGAGCCCGCGGGCTCTGCTGCCCTCAGGCCCTGGCGTGGTCCTGGACGCTGGCCCAGCCTGCAGGGGACGTCTGAAATCTGAATGGGATCTCGTCCCTCGAGAGACTTAGACAAGCCGTGTGCACCTGGCTATCTGGTCCTCCTGTTTCTCAGGGTAAAGACGCAGGTCAGGTGGTGGAATAGTTCTCCACAGGCTCCCAGGGCTCGGGAGTGGGGGGTTCGAGCCCACGCCCGGCCTCCCAGGGCCTTCCCGGGGGACTCCATGGGAAGGGGTCCACCTGCCGGTGCAGGATAAGCAGGAGACCCGGGTTCAATGTCTGGGTCGGGAAGATCCCGTGGAGGAAGACCCGCTCCAGCATTCTTGCCTGAAAAAAATTCCTTGGATAGAGGAGCCCGGTGGGCTGCCGTCCACGGGGTCGCGAAAGAGGCGGGCACGACCTAGCGACCACACCGCCGCCGCCGCCACTTCCCGCTCGGCTGTGAAGGCGGCGGCCCCGAGGGGCCTTCACAAGCCCGTTTCCCCTCTGTCCTGGCGGGAGGCTGAGGGCCCCGGGCAGGGCCAGCGCCGGGGACGCAGCCTGGTCGCCCACCCCTGTCCCGGTTCAGCTCCCCGGCCCGCGTGTCTGTTGGCTGGCCGAGGGTCTGGGGCTTTGTGGAGATCAGACAACGTGGCCCGCCTGAAGCAAAACTCACGGCACTGAAGCCAGCGTCGCCTCTAGTCATCCAAGAAGCCACGGAGAGAAAACAGAAGCGAACGCTAGTTAAAACGTATAGTAATAATCACAGCAAACTTGCAGTTTTTTAGTGTTTCCTATTTCTAAGGCACTTAGGCTAATCATTTTACTGCTTGAAACGCCCCTGCTCATGATTATAATCAGCTAATGTTTACCGAGCCGTTCCCACATGCCAGGCACTCGGTGTGCAGGATTTGTTGTAATCCTCACAAGAAACTCTTTTAGGTAGATTTTGATGCCTCGTTCTCAATTCTGTCATCCAAAAAGCTCTGGAAAACGTCCCGTCTCTCAGCAGCGCATCTGGACGCAGTCCTGACCTAACCCGGCGCGGGTCTTTGAGGCCGGTGCTGCTGGGAGCCCGCGGGCTCTGCTGCCCTCAGGCCCTGGCGTGGTCCTGGACGCTGGCCCAGCCTGCAGGGGACGTCTGAAATCTGAATGGGATCTCGTCCCTCGAGAGACTTAGACAAGCCGTGTGCACCTGGCTATCTGGTCCTCCTGTTTCTCAGGGTAAAGACGCAGGTCAGGTGGTGGAATAGTTCTCCACAGGCTCCCAGGGCTCGGGAGTGGGGGGTTCGAGCCCACGCCCGGCCTCCCAGGGCCTTCCCGGGGGACTCCATGGGAAGGGGTCCACCTGCCGGTGCAGGATAAGCAGGAGACCCGGGTTCAATGTCTGGGTCGGGAAGATCCCGTGGAGGAAGACCCGCTCCAGCATTCTTGCCTGAAAAAAATTCCTTGGATAGAGGAGCCCGGTGGGCTGCCGTCCACGGGGTCGCGAAAGAGGCGGGCACGACCTAGCGACCACACCGCCGCCGCCGCCACTTCCCGCTCGGCTGTGAAGGCGGCGGCCCCGAGGGGCCTTCACAAGCCCGTTTCCCCTCTGTCCTGGCGGGAGGCTGAGGGCCCCGGGCAGGGCCAGCGCCGGGGACGCAGCCTGGTCGCCCACCCCTGTCCCGGTTCAGCTCCCCGGCCCGCGTGTCTGTTGGCTGGCCGAGGACGCTCACGCTTGCCCCCTGGAAGGCTGACCAGGACGCGGCCTCATCACTGAGCTGGAGGGGCCTCGGCTGTGGTGGAATCTGCAGGGCACACCCCGGGGAGGGTTTCGTACAGAGCGCGGCTGTCTGAGCCCCACCTGGACCCGCCGGCGGCGTCTCCCAGGCCGCGGCCCAGGAGTCTGCATTTTCAATATCGACAGCCTCCTTCACGACCCGATGGTGGGCCGCTCAGCGCCTGGACTGGCATTCCGGAGCGCGATGCCCTCACCCCCCGCCCGCTTCTCCGTCTCGTGTACGAATCTTCTCTTCCGCCTCCCCGACAGACGTGCTCGGCCGGCTTTCCTGGCATACCTCCCGTGACAGGGCGCTCACTCATTCTCATAGCTTGTAAGCCCACATCTGAACCTGATGAAGCACCCCCGTGCTGACCTCTGGGGGCTCGCAGGAGTGACTGCTCCTGCACAGGTCAGCTTCATGGAGGGCAGATCAGACACGCGTGACAGAGGCCAGAGTGGGGGCTGGGGCCATACGCCAGTGCCTTTGGAGATGATCATTCGAGTGGAGGCATGGGAACGGGTTCTGGACAAGGCGGCACGGCACGCGTGCGCGTGTGACCAGCGGATCAGACGGCATCGGGCGTTCCCCCCAGAGCGGCGCTCAGGGGGTCCCGCTCTGGCCCTAATTTTCCTGTGAAGGCGTCGCTCAGTCGCGTCACACTCTTTGCGACCCCACGGACTGTAAGGGAACCGTGGCGTCCTCAGTCGCGTCACACTCTTTGCGAGCCCCAGGAGCCCGTGGAGGAAGACCCGCTCCAGCATTCTTGCCTGAAAAAAATTCCTTGGATAGAGGAGCCCGGTGGGCTGCCGTCCACGGGGTCGCGAAAGAGGCGGGCACGACCTAGCGACCACACCGCCGCCGCCGCCACTTCCCGCTCGGCTGTGAAGGCGGCGGCCCCGAGGGGCCTTCACAAGCCCGTTTCCCCTCTGTCCTGGCGGGAGGCTGAGGGCCCCGGGCAGGGCCAGCGCCGGGGACGCAGCCTGGTCGCCCACCCCTGTCCCGGTTCAGCTCCCCGGCCCGCGTGTCTGTTGGCTGGCCGAGGACGCTCACGCTTGCCCCCTGGAAGGCTGACCAGGACGCGGCCTCATCACTGAGCTGGAGGGGCCTCGGCTGTGGTGGAATCTGCAGGGCACACCCCGGGGAGGGTTTCGTACAGAGCGCGGCTGTCTGAGCCCCACCTGGACCCGCCGGCGGCGTCTCCCAGGCCGCGGCCCAGGAGTCTGCATTTTCAATATCGACAGCCTCCTTCACGACCCGATGGTGGGCCGCTCAGCGCCTGGACTGGCATTCCGGAGCGCGATGCCCTCACCCCCCGCCCGCTTCTCCGTCTCGTGTACGAATCTTCTCTTCCGCCTCCCCGACAGACGTGCTCGGCCGGCTTTCCTGGCATACCTCCCGTGACAGGGCGCTCACTCATTCTCATAGCTTGTAAGCCCACATCTGAACCTGATGAAGCACCCCCGTGCTGACCTCTGGGGGCTCGCAGGAGTGACTGCTCCTGCACAGGTCAGCTTCATGGAGGGCAGATCAGACACGCGTGACAGAGGCCAGAGTGGGGGCTGGGGCCATACGCCAGTGCCTTTGGAGATGATCATTCGAGTGGAGGCATGGGAACGGGTTCTGGACAAGGCGGCACGGCACGCGTGCGCGTGTGACCAGCGGATCAGACGGCATCGGGCGTTCCCCCCAGAGCGGCGCTCAGGGGGTCCCGCTCTGGCCCTAATTTTCCTGTGAAGGGAACGTCGCTCAGTCGCGTCACACTCTTTGCGACCCCACGGACTGTAGCCGCCGGGCTCCTCTGTCCGCGGCATTCTCCGGGCAAGGACGCTGGAGTGGGCAGCCGTTCCCTTCTCCAGGGGTCTTCCCGACCGGGGGTGGAGCCCAGGTCCCCCACGTTGCGTCTTGGCCATCGGAGCCGCCAGGGAAGCCCCATCTGCCTGTGACGTGCGGTGGTTGGCTCGTCGCCTCTGGGCCTCCGTTGCCTCTCCTGGATAAGGTAACACAGAATAACGGCCCCTCGGGGGTGCACAGACCGACCCCTGCAGGGATAGGAGCCCAGGTTCCAGTGGGAGCCGCTGACGAAAGGGCTGCCTTCCCCACGATGGGCGGAGCAGAGGGAGGCCGGGGGCAGCGGTGCGGGACCCCCGGGCCCCTCGTGGCAGGCAGCGGTGCCCCCCCGAGGCGCGCAGGGGCGCTGCCTGGCGCCCGGAGAGCGAGAGGGCTCCGTGGGAAGGGCTGTGTGGCGGGGGGAGCCGAGGCCTGGGCACAGGGAGGATGCCGGCAGCCAGAGGCAGGGAGGGAGGACGGCACCTGCGAGGAGACGCCTCTGCCCCTCTCCCGACCGGCCCTCGCGTCTCCGGCCGGCGCCTGCCTGCCCCCCGCCGGCCGCTGGGGGCGGAGGGGGACCGTGGCTGCCGCCACGGACGACCGCTCCCTGGGGTCTGTGGCAGGAGGGAGGAGGGGCAGAGGGGACGCGAAGGGGCAGAGGCACACCGCGAAGCCCGTCCGCGCTGCAGGTGTGATGAGCGCGTGGACGGCCGCGGCCCCGCGTGTGCGCCCGGAGGCTGCGTCCTCCCCGCTCTCCCACCTCGGCAGCCCCGGCCTTGACCAGCCCCCGACAGGCGCCGGCTGCAGGCCCCGCGGTCCTGCCCTCGCGGTGGGGCGGGGGACCCCACCGAGTGGCCCAGCGCCGGGCTCCGCCCCAACACAAGGCACGGCTGCTCCGGGACGCGGCGGGCGCCCGGCCAGGGGCCCCTGGGGCTGCTGCTGAAATCCCGGCCGCACCGGAGCCGCGTGCTGTCACAGTCAAGAGGCCGACATTCCACACGCAGCCACCTCCTGGGACGGATGCGTGTTCCACACAGCACGACGGAGAAGGCTGAGTGAACACCTGTTAGCCTCCACCACCGCGGGGTCTGCAGGCCCAAGGAGAGGCCGTCCTGATGGCCCTGCTCCTCGTGAGGCTAGAGGAGCCCCTGCCAGACCGCAGCCAGCACGGGCCCTGCGCCCCGGCCCCGCTCGCGTCCCGCTGCGCTTTAATTCTGTGAAACTGAACAGTCATCCGTGTCTGGAGGCCAGCCCCCAGACGGAACGAGCAGGTGGACACGAACCGTTTCCACACGCGCACGCCCGCTCGGTCACGTCAGTCCTGTCCGGGGGGATCCTCCAGGCGAGAACGCTGGCGCGGGCAGCCCTTCCTTCCCCGGGGGAGCTCCCCAGCGCAGGGAGAGGTCTTCGGCCTCCGCCTCACCGGCCGTTTCTTCACAGCCTGAGCCGCAGGTGGCTGTAGCTTTTAGTAAGCTTTGGGGCTGACTGATGGATTCCGCTTCTCCAAGAGCTGACCTCTCTGTCCGACCCATCCAGACGTCGCCGTAAGGTCGGATCGCACTGAAGGGCAAGGGCGGGAGGAAAGATGGGGCCTGGGAGGACATGCCCCTGCCTCTCCCTCGTCCGGCCCCGGGACCTCCTGCCGGGGCGCGCCACCAGCAAGGAAGGGGTTTGCCGGGACTCCCAGCAAGCCGGGAGCTGCAGCGGCAAATACCCCAGGCCGGACCGACAGCTGGAACCCCCCAGCTGCACAGAAAGGAGAGGACGTCGGACCCCGGGCCCCGCGGGAAGCCAGGAGTCGACGGAAATTCACGCCAAAACCTTCTCGCCTGAGAAGCTGGTCGCCTCACCCCGTCGCTGCAGGCTCTCTCCAAAGCGAAGGCGCGGGAGGCCACCCGCTTTGGTCTGCCGTCCTCCACGCCGGTCACGAACCTGCTCCACGCCCACGCGCGTTTGTTTCAAGGTCAGCGCTTGCGTTTGGAGGTGACTTTCTGTGTCCCGTCACCAGCACCCCCGGCCGTGCGTGGTACGTCTGGATGGCGGGAGGTGGAGCACACGACTCAGCGCTCATGGGTTGAAGGCGTCTGTCGCGTCGTGGCCCTGCCAGGGCCTCTGACCTCTGCTCTCCGTAAAGTCTTACCTCTGCCGCGTGTGGGCATCAGGGACAAGGCCCCCCGCTGAGGAGCAGGTCCAGAATTTTTCCAAATCTCCATACCGACAGAGGTATCTCAGAGTACATCCCAGCCTGCGGACAGGGTCACCGTCCAAGCCCTCCCCCATCAGAGCTCCCTAGTTTCCAGGCCGGAGCTGCTACTGGGAGGCCAGGGGTCTTAGAAGGAGTTTTCCGGGGCTATTCTGTGCTCCAGAGATGAGCCAGTCGGGTACACACGCGAAGCTGCGGCAGCACCACGGCTGGGCCGGGGTGCCTCTTGCAAGGCATCGGCCGGGGCGCCTCGTGGGGGAGGGCTGGAGCCGCCCGCGGGGGCCCGGGGCCGCCTGGGCCGGGGGAGGCGCGGCGGGCTTCCACGGGGCGTCCCCGGAACCGTCTGCAGGTCACCTCACCTCCCGGGGCCTCCGCGTCCCCGGAAGTGGCAGTGACACCCGGTGGGCACCGTCCAAGGGCCTGGGGCACACAGAGCTCGAGAGCGGCCGGGCACTGCCGTTGCCGTTCTACCCCTCACTCCCGCCGCCTCCCCGACTCTTCCCAGGGCAAACCCGCCGTGCCTTCCAGCCGGGACCCTGCTTCTGTTTAGTATGCAGCTGACTGTGTTTTCCCCAAACCCTCTTTTGAATTTTAGATTATAGGTTTGATTAAGGATTCACGATATTAGACTGTGAGAGCACAAGCAGCGTCCCACTTCCTGCCGTGGGTTCAGGCTTCCTCCGCCCCCGCCCTGTCCGTCCAGCCGCGGACTTGGCCGGGTGGCACCCGGGACACAGCAGCCTGGCACAGGGTCCAGCTGAGGGTGGTCAGTTCGTCAGAGCCTTTGTAAAATCAGACCTGCATGTATTCATTCATTTATTCATTCAATTTGCTAGATAGGAAGTAGGCGCTTAGCTCGTGTGGACAGCGCGCTGGGGCCGGGGAAGCGGGGAGCTGGCCAGCCCCCGCCTGCCCTCGAGCGCTCAGCCTCCCGAAGGCCGTGACGCTCGAGATGAGAGCCCTGTCCTGGACGCTTGCGACAGGCCCTGCCCAGTGCTGACAACTGGTACGGATTTCCAGGAGCAGGAGTCTGTGATCAGGCTGACTTTTTAAATTCTCTCGTATTTCATGGGGTTGGGCCTGTGTACACACCGTAACACCATCACCACCCTCAAGATCCCGGGCGTGTCAGCGACCCCCAGGGCCCCACTCCGGCCCCTCCGAGGTCTCTCCCTCCCTCCGGCGCCCCGCCCAGGCAGCCGCTCATCGGCTTTCCGTCAGCACAGATGACTTCGCCTCTTCTAGAATTCTGTACAAAAGGAGTGCTACAGCACGTCGTCTTGGCTGTCTGGCTTCTTTCACTCAGAAGAATACCCCTGACGTTCATCCAAGTTTTTCTCAACGTCAATAGCTTGCTCCTTTTTATTGCTAAGTAGTATTCCATCGCGTGACGACGCTGGCCTGGTGATCCGTTCACCTGCTGACGGGCACTAGTTTGGTGGCTTCCAGCTCTTGAGCTGTTTCAGGTAAAGCTGCGGGCGAGGTCGGTGCCGTCTTTTGATGAGCACACGCTTTCTGTTGTCTTGGGTTGAGTACTCGGGAGTGGAAAGCCTGGCAGCAGGATGTTTAAATAGTTTTAAAACGCCAAACCATTTTCCAAGGACGCTGTACCACGTCCACTCCCAACAGCGGTGAACGAATGTTTCAGTTTCTCTCGTGCCGCCAGCGTGGCTTTCCTGGGGGCGCAGTGGTAAAGAGGGCCCCCGCCAGCACCGCAGAGGCGGGCGCGGCCCCTGGGTGGGACGATCCCCTGGAGGAGGAAGGGGCACCCACTCCTGTGTTCTCGCCGCAGGGGTCCCTTGGACGGAGGAGCCTGGGGGGCCGCAGGGCCTGAGGTCCCAGAGTCAGACACGACTGAGCGACTGCACAGCCTGTCGCCAGTACCCGGTGTGAACAGTCTTTCAAATGTTGGGCTTTCAAAGAGGTGGGCGGTGGTATTTTTTTTTTTTAAAGATGTATTTATTTATTTATTTTGGGCGGGGGTCGGGTTGGGGAGGGAGGGGAGCGGGCGGGCCACTTCTATTGGTCTTTCATTTCTCTATTTTCATCTGTCTTTGTTCTTTGGCCCGTGTGGGCCTCCCATCCTGGTGGCCTCTGTCGTCGCAGAGCGCTGGCTCTGGGCGCATGGGCTCCAGAGCTCCGGCTGGGTAACTGGGCGCATCGGTCCAGCCGCTCTGCGGCACGTGGGATCCTCCCAGGCCAGGGATTGAACCGGCGCCCCTTGCACTGCAAGGCGGTGTCCTTACCCACTGGACCACCAGGGGAAGCCCGTGCGGTGGTATTTTATTGTGATTTAAATTTGTATTTTCTTTAGAATGAACCCACCCATTAGAGATATTATTTAATTCAATCAACGAGGGGACTAGATGTTCGACCTGGTTTAAAAGGGAATCTGAGAGAGAACAGGGGTCAGGAATGTTGACACAAATGTGCAAAAAGGGACAAAACGGGCTTCTTCGAGGGGCTTGGGCATCCACTGAACCTCTACCAGAGGAGACAGAGAACTTGGATTTTCTTAATGATTGTTGAGCATCCTTCTGCGTGCTTCTTAGTCTCCTGTGTATCTTCTGTCCACTCAGACTTGCGGAGCAGGTGACCCCTCTCTAGGACTTGGGAAGAGCTGTCCAGGGTCCCGGAACAGGATCTGACTATAAGTCTGTCTGATTAGACCTGCCCCTTGGCTCGCCACCCGGCTCGGCTACTGAATGAATGAATGAAACGGTAGGATTCAGTGAGTGAGCACATGCATTAGCGTGTCCGTCAGTCCCCTCCTGTCTCGTAAATAATCAAACGTTGCCAGTTCTGGAAGGGAACACCTGCAGGTCCTCGTGGGCCATTTCAGAGGCTCAGGGAGGGCACGGAATTTACCTAAGGCCCCACGACCAGAGCATCAGCCCCCAAAGCTGCCCTCCCCTTCTTCGTTTCCAGTTGAGGCTTCTCAATGGGAGACCTACATTCCAGGAATAGATCTCTGGGTGCGGATAATACTTGGCTTTAAAGATGTACACAGCTCTATCTCTTTCGCCTGGGCTTGCAAGCAGTCAGGTTTTATGTGGACAAATTAGGTTTGAGTGCGTGGCGGAGCTCTGAGCGCGGGGACAGAGGTCAGCGCTAAAGAGGAGACAGAAAGCAGGGCCTCTCGGCTTGGCTGTGTCGAGGCTTGTTTGGAAAGCCCACTCAGTCCACGGCCCCCTCCAGCTGGGAACTTAATCTGGAGGGCCCCGCTCCCGGAATCATTTCAGGCTGCGTGCGCTCCATCGGACCGGCAGGACTGCTTCCTCAGAGAACCAGTCTGGAAGCAAAACTGGTGAAAGAGTGAGTTGTATTAAAGGAGCCTTTCCGCTCAGGCTGCGAGGCACGTAGGGGTGAACCTGAGTCTGGTATGAGGTCAGCTCCAGTCTGGGTTCCATCCAGGTATCAGTGAGGACTCTTCAGTTGTAAATGAAACAGTCCCATTCACACTAAAGGAATGAACACACATGTGTGCGTGGGTAAGGACACATCTGTGCACTGTCTGTCCTACATGACCTGCTCATGTAACTGGGGAGTCTGGGGTGGGGTCCTTTCAGGTAAGTTGAATCCAACTGTTTTTGTCCCCTTTGAAAATAATGTTATTTGTTGCCATTACAAAATGAATCATGGTCATTTTAGAAAAAAAAAAAAAAGTTTAATAGCACAGGGACCGCTGCTCAGTGTGATGTGCCCGCCCGAGGGGAGGGGAGGTGGGGAGAATGGATACATGTATCATGTCTGAAGGGCTGGGCCCCTTCGCTGTTTCTCCGAAACTTATCACCACATTGTGTGCTGACTGGCTACCCTTCAGTACAAAATAAAAAAGGCTTTAAAAAAATAAGATATAGGGGCTTCCCTGGTGGTCCAGGGGGTAAGGACACCGCCTTGCAGTGCAAGGGGCGCCGGTTCGATCCCTGGCCTGGGAAGATCCCACGTGCCGCGGAGCAGCTGGACCTGTGTGTCCAATTATGAGCCATTGCTCTGGAGCACATGCGCCCAGAGCCGGTGCTCTGCAACGAGAGAGGCCACTGAGATGGGAGGCCCACACGGGCCAAAGAATAAAGGTGGATGAAAATAAATAAATGAAAAATCAATAAATAAGGCCAAAATTTTTTTAAAAAGAATATTTTAAAAAAATTATAGATTCTTACATTTGACTTTTTTTCCTGATTCCAAAATCAGTAAACAGTCATGGTCCAACATTTGGGAAAGAGAATACAGTGGAAATAATCGATCAGTATCCAACCAGCGCAGAGATTGTGTCTGTTAATTGTGTGGAGTTTGCTGCCTAATTTTCCACTGTATTTTCATGTGTCTGAGATATACTGTGTAGGATGCATTATCATGTGAATACACAATTGAATAGTGAATATAGAGACCTATAAATTTCATCTATATATAAATATTTATATAGAATATGTATTTAGCTAGTCTGTATATTCCAGTTTTGTTCAGTATATATTGTTGAGTATACATTCAATTTTTATGTAATATACATTTGATTTAGGTTTAATTATTCAATATATATTCAATGTATGTTCAGTTTTTTGGTATATATTATTGAATAGGTATCCATTTCTGTTTAATTATTCAGTACATGTTAGTGTGACTATTCATGTTCAATTCATGTCTGTACTGTGTGAGGCACAGACGGGTGGGTGGACGGACGGGCAGCTGACAGACAGGTGCAGCACTGGATCCTTCAGGGGTCCCAGGCAGAAAGCGGAAGAAAAAAAAAAAAAGTTTAATAGCACAGGGACCGCTGCTCAGTGTGATGTGCCCGCCCGAGGGGAGGGGAGGTGGGGAGAATGGATACATGTATCATGTCTGAAGGGCTGGGCCCCTTCGCTGTTTCTCCGAAACTTATCACCACATTGTGTGCTGACTGGCTACCCTTCAGTACAAAATAAAAAAGGCTTTAAAAAAATAAGATATAGGGGCTTCCCTGGTGGTCCAGGGGGTAAGGACACCGCCTTGCAGTGCAAGGGGCGCCGGTTCGATCCCTGGCCTGGGAAGATCCCACGTGCCGCGGAGCAGCTGGACCTGTGTGTCCAATTATGAGCCATTGCTCTGGAGCACATGCGCCCAGAGCCGGTGCTCTGCAACGAGAGAGGCCACTGAGATGGGAGGCCCACACGGGCCAAAGAATAAAGGTGGATGAAAATAAATAAATGAAAAATCAATAAATAAGGCCAAAATTTTTTTAAAAAGAATATTTTAAAAAAATTATAGATTCTTACATTTGACTTTTTTTCCTGATTCCAAAATCAGTAAACAGTCATGGTCCAACATTTGGGAAAGAGAATACAGTGGAAATAATCGATCAGTATCCAACCAGCGCAGAGATTGTGTCTGTTAATTGTGTGGAGTTTGCTGCCTAATTTTCCACTGTATTTTCATGTGTCTGAGATATACTGTGTAGGATGCATTATCATGTGAATACACAATTGAATAGTGAATATAGAGACCTATAAATTTCATCTATATATAAATATTTATATAGAATATGTATTTAGCTAGTCTGTATATTCCAGTTTTGTTCAGTATATATTGTTGAGTATACATTCAATTTTTATGTAATATACATTTGATTTAGGTTTAATTATTCAATATATATTCAATGTATGTTCAGTTTTTTGGTATATATTATTGAATAGGTATCCATTTCTGTTTAATTATTCAGTACATGTTAGTGTGACTATTCATGTTCAATTCATGTCTGTACTGTGTGAGGCACAGACGGGTGGGTGGACGGACGGGCAGCTGACAGACAGGTGCAGCACTGGATCCTTCGGGGGTCCCAGGCAGAAAGCGGAAGGGTTACCACTGCGGTGTCAGCTCGTAGGCACCACCAAGGAGCTGGCTTGCCTCTACTTAAATAAAACCCAGAGATTCGGGTGACTGCATGCCAGCTTTGTATTTAGAAACAAGTTCTCCAAAAGCCGCTCCGTTGCCGCTCTCCGAGGCTCTGCCTCCGTGGACCAGAGCAAGCCGCGCGGCCTCAGGCCCCGTCCCGCCCCGGGTGAAGGGTGCCACCCTTGCCAGCAGGGCTGAGACGGGACGCGACGTCTCAGGGGCTGTCCGTGGGTCCCGGTGAGCGCAGGGTCGGGGGGACCCAGCCTGCTGAGGAGCGGCAACGGCCAGGCGCCCTGAGCCGGGGCTCCCTCCGTGACACCCCGAGAGCGAGCCTTTGGCCCCGGCCGTGTTGTTTTAAACGTACGGGAGACACTCGGCTCTCCTGGGCTTGGCGGCCAGCCGCTGGTGTTCGGGTAGACTAGGGTTCCTGGTGAGGCTGGGCCGGTGGCCGCAAACCCTTGCCCTGTGCTTGGAAAGATGGTTGTGGGGAGAGAGCTGGCCAGGAAGCCCGTGCGTCTCTGCTCCCCGCTGGGCGTATGAAGCGCTGTTTCTGGGGCACAGGCCGTAAAGCCTCCTGTCGCTCGGGCCCGTGGACCGGGGCCGCGTGTGCATGCCGTCGCCTCCGTCGTGTCCAGCTGTCTGTGACCCTGTGGCTGGTAGCCCGGCGGGCTCACAAGCAGGACACTGGAGTGGGCCGCCGCGCCCTCCCGCGGGGGTCTTCCCCGCCCAGGGATCGAACCCTCGACTCTCATGCCTCCTGCGTTCGCAGGCCGGCTCCCTACCGTCTCCACCACCAGCTCCGCGTGGGGAGCCCGGGGAACGAGGCAGACGGCTCCACAAATCCCTTTGCTGCTACTCTGTTTTTCACGCCCCTCTCACATTTGTTAATCTCTTTTCTTCGCAGCAAGCAGTCTTCAAACACAGAACTTTCCGTCAGACAGGCCATTTGACCCGCTACACGTCCTCACGTAGAATAACCGCATTTCATCCGCTCAAAGGCCCGGTGATTGTACGAGGCCCCCTTGTTTTTACATGCCTCTGAGGCAGACGAGGAGGCTTCCCAGCAGCAGCAGTGCTTAAGAACCTGCCTGCCCGCTCAGGAGACGTAAGAGCAGTGGGCTCGATCCCGGGGTCAGGGCGGTCCCCTGCAGGAGGGCACGGCAGCCCGCCCCAGTCATCTGGCCGGGAGAGCCCCACGGACAGAGGAGCCTGGCGGGCCGCCGTCCACAGGGTCGCCCAGAGTCAGGCACGAGGGGAGCGGTTCAACACACACACCTGCACGCAAGAGCAAAAGCAACCGCCCGGAGGGGTGGGCGGGGGGACGTGCACGTGACTAATCTGGGATCATACATACCTGGAAACAACAAAGCTCTGTGAAACTAAAAAGTAAAAGACCATTCACTGTAAGTTCATCCCAATTTCAAAGTTACTAAAATGTACAAAAAGAGAGAGAAAGATAAAACGAATATAAACAACAACTAAATAACTGTGTATATCCTGAGAATAACAAAATTCAATCGTTTTGCTCTTTTTCACTGGCAGTTGCCTTCTAGGGCTGGTAATGATGGTTTTCCATTTAAAGGGGCTACATACACTAGTTTTTGAGATAAATATGTTTATTAAATAAAATATTTAAATTGCTTAATTTTACTCATTAAATTTCACTTTATTTAAATAAAATGCTGTGAATTAAAGAGTCAGTAAATGAGTAACCTACATAAGTTTATGGATCTATTTAAAGGAAAATATTAAGCAAACCACAGCAGTCCTGGTACAGATGCTGCAGGCTGGTTAATGAGGGACTGGAGACTGGGAAACCCCACCACAGGGAATTTGGCAACGCGTGGGTGCTACGTGCTCTCCAAGCCTTTCTGAATGCGGGGGAGAGCGTCCGCTTTGCCTGGAGATGCCCTACGGGAACATTTGGCTCATTTCCACCTTTCTGCCAGGTGGGGAAACTGCGGCCAGGGAAGAGGAAGGCGTGTAAGTTCAGCTCAGCTGTCTGTCTCCTCTTCCTTCCCAGGACCAACCCCAGTGTTCACGGCGTTGCTCAGGTGGGATTTCTGGCTGAGAGAACGGCTCAGGCACGAGTCCCTCCTCACAGCATTTAGGCATTCGTGAGTCCTGGATCTTGATCCATTCCTTCTTCGGCAAGACTACTTCTTTAGTGAATGTTTTTCCAGCAGGGTGCACGAAAAGCGGTCTTTATTTTCCAGATCCTTCCCCGTGTGAGAACGTTGGCTTCTGCTGGTCTCATGTGGTAAGAGCCGCTGAGCTGGGTATAAATGAATGTCTTGGGCCGCTGTTCTGTTCTTTTCATATTCCTTTTGGGGATAATTTATTATGGTGGAGGGGAAATCATGGCTTTTCAAAGATACAATGGTTCTTTTAACATTTTATTTTTTCCTGTCCAGATTCTTCATAGGATTTTTTAATGTGCCTTTGGGATGCTAAGCCAGAACTCATCTAGTCATGGTCACCTCTTTATAACCGTATCGATAATGTCTTTTGTAATTAGCACATGGCCAGTTGCATATGTGTACGTGTGATGAGGCTTTTCAAAACCTTCTCAGGATGTTTCTCTCCCCCACCTCTTTGATTAATGCTGAAGTTGAAATGTCTGCCTCTCAGGATGCTCATTATAACTTGAGATTTCTCCCCGAGTGCAATTAGGGTGACTCCTGGCATCCACTAAGTGCTCAACATTTTAATCCCCTTTGCTGTTTCCTTCCTAGTTATTTGGGGAATCGTTCGGCTCCTCATTTGGATAAAATTTATATGGATTCATAAATTGGTGTTTCCAATGACTATTTTTCTTTTTCCTTTTTTTTTTTTTTTGGCCAGATTCCTCTCAGTAGGTCCCAAACAGCGTGTTTTCTGATCACCTAGAACACAAGAGACTCCTTCGTCTCAATGAAAGAGATTTTGGATTTGACCTGAACACCCAGAGAAGCACCCAACTTTCAGTCTCGTACACGCCAAGAGCAGACTCCAGTGGAGCATACTGAGATGAGAGATGTGCATTCTGAACCTTCCAGGAGTAAGAAGCCAGAAATACTCAGCAACTGATAAATTCTTCCTTTCCTAATTGCACAAGTGCAATTAGGATGGCTAAGCAAAGGTAAACAAGATAAAGAGTCTCTCTTAAGAGAGGAAGAACTTTTTTCCAGCAGTTATTAAAGACCCATCTACAAACTGTGTGTATGCTAATTATAAATCAAGTACCCTAGAAACGCCCATTGATAAGTGATGTCTATGAAAATTCCACATCACTTAGGAGAGCTCATTCACAAAAAGATCTGTCTGCTAAGTACAAATCAAGCAACTCAAACATCCCCATGTGCAACGGGTATATGTGCTAATTACAAAAGACACTGTAGATCCGCTTGTCTACAAATTAAATACGTGCTCACTGTCCACTAAATAATTTAGAATATTTTGTGCACCAATGATTTTTATGCTAATTACACAACAAGCAATGGGAAACGCATATTTACAAATAAGCCATGTGCTAATTACACAACAAACACTTTAAAAACACTAATGTACACGTGATTTATATGCCCATGACACACTGAACACCTTGGAAACCCCCAAGTACAAATGATTTATATCTAATTACACACCAGACACTTCAGGAACATCCATGTGCAAATGATTTATGTGCTAATTACACCAGCACTTAATCTCAAAAATGTCAAACAACAAATTACTTGTATGCTAATCACAAATCCAAACGCTTACTTGCAATTGATTTATGTACTAATTATTAGCTGTGCTTATCTGTTTCCTTTAAGGGCTCATTGTCATCGACAGATTGACAGCTTTCTCCGGGTTGATGCTCATTGTAAATACAAATAAAATCTGAGTCCGTAATGAAAAGATTCGAGGACCCTCTCTTTAGCCTCCTTTCCCTCTCTTGTGTGTGTGTGTGTGTTTGTCGCTAAGTTGTGTCCGATTCTTTGAAAGCCCATGGACCGTAGCCCGCCAGGCTCCTCTGTCCATGGGATTCTCCAGGCAAGAATACCGGAGTGGGTGGCCACGCCCTCCTCCAGAGGATCTTCCTGACCCAGGGATCGAACCTGCGTCCCTTACACTCGTGCACTGAGAGGCGGGTTCTTTACCGCTAGCGCCCCCTGGGAAGCCCCCTTCCTCCCTTCGTCCTTCCCAACGACTGCAGTCTCCTTATGCCCCATCTAGCATACCAGAGCCTACGGGAACTTTCCACACCCATTACCCGTTCAGACTTACAGCTCACGAAAGAGGGAGAAATCCAGAACAGGGATTAGAGTTTCCAGTTTTGCAGGTGGGAAAACTGAGGCTCAGAAGGACCAGGCCCTGTTTGACCTAGCTCCAGAGTCTGCTGGACCAAAAGGCCCACCCTGCCCAGAGGCCCCCCGCACCCCGGGGGACCCCATCGCATCGCTGCTCCTGCCCTGACGGCCTCAGAGCCCTGCCCTCTGCCTCCGGGCCGGGCGGGCATTCCACGCCAGACTGGGGGTGGGGGGCGGCACGCTTCCCACCTCTTTAAGAGTGAAAATGTATATCCCCGAGATTGCGGCTTAATTGACTGATTAATAACAGAGAACCTAATTGAACGTTCCCAGCTTGTATGTACGATGTCTTCATGCTAGAGCCTTGGGAGTAAACGCACAGCAGGGGAATCCGAACTGCAGCCCAAGCAATCGCACTTTCCATTTAAGAGTCAATCTCATTACACCAGACGCCGTTCCCTTGATCCCCCTGGAAGAGCGCCGGCTCTCACACCAGCCTCCCCCGCAGCGGCCTCTGCCACTCCGTCCTGTCTCCGAGATGCAAATTTGAAGATGGGTTCTTCTCTCGCTCTCCCTCCCTCCCTCTCTCTGGTTCTCTCTGCCTGTCTCTCTCTCTCTCTCCTCTTGATTATTTGTTCTCCCTGCTGCATATCTGAGCAGCTCAGCAAATATTCATGAGATGCCACCGCAGGGTCTGGGAACAGCGCAGACGTGGGGCCCGAGAGGTGATGTGGCATTTGGACTCGCCGCCATTGAAGGATGAAGCAGGCCGTTCTCGAGATGCCTCCAAGTGAGGCCTGTAGCTTCAGTCGGCTCCTGTTAGCTCTCTCCTTCAGGGCAGACAGATTTCTGATGCTCAGAGAGCCGAGGCCGAAGGTCTGGGCTCAGAGCGATGAGAGAAAGCTCCCCGGACCTCAGCCGGCTGCTCCTACCTGCTGGTCAGCTGCAGCGTCTCTGGGGCGGGCTGCAGCCTCCCGGGCCCCTCCCGCAGGCAGCCCGGGCTGTAGAAGCAACGACTGAGGGGCTGAAACGGTGGGACGTGATTTTCCCACGGTCTGGAACCTGCAAGCCCAAGGCCGAGGTGGCAGCAGGCTTGGCCTCTCTCCTGGGCTTGCCGAGGACCACCTTCTCACTGCATCTCATCTATCTGGAAAAAATAAAAAGATTCACTTGAATTTTTAATTGCCTCCAATGAACTTACTTCTTTTTCCTTGCTGATAACTTCCTTCCCTGTCCCACCCTCCTTACCGAAAAAGCCATTCATGGTCGATAACCCCTTGGAGTATCTCTGTGTGTCATACGAGATGCTGTCCCATTCAGGAATCATTTAGTAAGACCAATGAAGTCCTCGAGTCTACTCAGGTAAACCTTATTTTTCCACACGGCGCCCAGGGAGGGCTGTGAGAGACGGTGTGAGCGTGGCGGGGAGCGCCTCGCCGAGGACAGAATCAGCCATGTCTTCATGCTAGAGCCTTGGGAGTAAACGCACAGCAGGGGAATCCGAACTGCAGCCCAAGCAATCGCACTTTCCATTTAAGAGTCAATCTCATTACACCAGACGCCGTTCCCTTGATCCCCCTGGAAGAGCGCCGGCTCTCACACCAGCCTCCCCCGCAGCGGCCTCTGCCACTCCGTCCTGTCTCCGAGATGCAAATTTGAAGATGGGTTCTTCTCTCGCTCTCCCTCCCTCCCTCTCTCTGGTTCTCTCTGCCTGTCTCTCTCTCTCTCTCCTCTTGATTATTTGTTCTCCCTGCTGCATATCTGAGCAGCTCAGCAAATATTCATGAGATGCCACCGCAGGGTCTGGGAACAGCGCAGACGTGGGGCCCGAGAGGTGATGTGGCATTTGGACTCGCCGCCATTGAAGGATGAAGCAGGCCGTTCTCGAGATGCCTCCAAGTGAGGCCTGTAGCTTCAGTCGGCTCCTGTTAGCTCTCTCCTTCAGGGCAGACAGATTTCTGATGCTCAGAGAGCCGAGGCCGAAGGTCTGGGCTCAGAGCGATGAGAGAAAGCTCCCCGGACCTCAGCCGGCTGCTCCTACCTGCTGGTCAGCTGCAGCGTCTCTGGGGCGGGCTGCAGCCTCCCGGGCCCCTCCCGCAGGCAGCCCGGGCTGTAGAAGCAACGACTGAGGGGCTGAAACGGTGGGACGTGATTTTCCCACGGTCTGGAACCTGCAAGCCCAAGGCCGAGGTGGCAGCAGGCTTGGCCTCTCTCCTGGGCTTGCCGAGGACCACCTTCTCACTGCATCTCATCTATCTGGAAAAAATAAAAAGATTCACTTGAATTTTTAATTGCCTCCAATGAACTTACTTCTTTTTCCTTGCTGATAACTTCCTTCCCTGTCCCACCCTCCTTACCGAAAAAGCCATTCATGGTCGATAACCCCTTGGAGTATCTCTGTGTGTCATACGAGATGCTGTCCCATTCAGGAATCATTTAGTAAGACCAATGAAGTCCTCGAGTCTACTCAGGTAAACCTTATTTTTCCACACGGCGCCCAGGGAGGGCTGTGTGAGGAGACGGTGTGAGCGTGGCCGGGGGGAGCGTCCTCGCCGAGGACAGAATCAGCCACAGCCTGACCCTGAGTCTTCCGGCCTCCAGGTCTGTCGTGGAAGCCGCCCAGCCTGGGGCGTTCTGTGGTGACACCCCACGACGACAAGAGCGGGTGCTGTTAGTCGCTCAGTTGCGTCCGACTCTTTGCAGCCCCGTGGCCCGCAGCCCGCAGGCTGCCCCGTCCTTCCCCGTCTCCCCGGGCTTGCTCAGACTCACGTGCACTGAGCAGGGATGCCGTCCAGCCACCTCGTCCTCTGCCGCCCCTCCTCCTCCGGCCCTCCGTCTTCCCCGGCGTCAGGGTCTTTCCCAGCAAGTCCTGGAGCTTCAGCTCCCGCATGCGTCCCTCCACTGAAGGTGCAGGGCTGCTTTCCTCTAGGGTGGACCGGTTGGATCTGCTTGCTGTCCCGGGTGCCGCCGAGAGTCTTCTCCAGCACTGCGGAAGCTCGCATCCAGCCGTCTGTGCCTTTCACTTTCTATGAAGGAAACCTCATACCAAAGCAAGCAGAAAAGGGAGAAAGACCAGCCTGGCCTCATCTGTACCTGCCGGTGAGTGAGGGACCCGAGTGGCCGTCGCCTGTGCCCACTCGGCCGGCGCGAGAGGGGGCCTGGGTGCCGAGGAGGCCCGGCTACAGTGGCAGAGCAGGGTGTGCCCGCTCCGTCCTGGGGCGGCTTCTGGGGACGCTAGACGGTGGGGTGAGGACGCACGCCCAGGCGACCTCGGGAGGGACCCAGCCCTGACCGTGCACGCGTTGGCAGAGCGAGGGGGATGTGCCCTGACTGCCGCCTCTTCTATTGGGAAAAATAAAAGATTCACTTGAATTTTTAATTGCCTCCAATGAACTTACTTCTTTTTCCTTGCTGATAACTTCCTTCCCTGTCCCACCCTCCTTACCGAAAAAGCCATTCATGGTCGATAACCCCTTGGAGTATCTCTGTGTGTCATACGAGATGCTGTCCCATTCAGGAATCATTTAGTAAGACCAATGAAGTCCTCGAGTCTACTCAGGTAAACCTTATTTTTCCACACGGCGCCCAGGGAGGGCTGTGTGAGGAGACGGTGTGAGCGTGGCCGGGGGGAGCGTCCTCGCCGAGGACAGAATCAGCCACAGCCTGACCCTGAGTCTTCCGGCCTCCAGGTCTGTCGTGGAAGCCGCCCAGCCTGGGGCGTTCTGTGGTGACACCCCACGACGACAAGAGCGGGTGCTGTTAGTCGCTCAGTTGCGTCCGACTCTTTGCAGCCCCGTGGCCCGCAGCCCGCAGGCTGCCCCGTCCTTCCCCGTCTCCCCGGGCTTGCTCAGACTCACGTGCACTGAGCAGGGATGCCGTCCAGCCACCTCGTCCTCTGCCGCCCCTCCTCCTCCGGCCCTCCGTCTTCCCCGGCGTCAGGGTCTTTCCCAGCAAGTCCTGGAGCTTCAGCTCCCGCATGCGTCCCTCCACTGAAGGTGCAGGGCTGCTTTCCTCTAGGGTGGACCGGTTGGATCTGCTTGCTGTCCCGGGTGCCGCCGAGAGTCTTCTCCAGCACTGCGGAAGCTCGCATCCAGCCGTCTGTGCCTTTCACTTTCTATGAAGGAAACCTCATACCAAAGCAAGCAGAAAAGGGAGAAAGACCAGCCTGGCCTCATCTGTACCTGCCGGTGAGTGAGGGACCCGAGTGGCCGTCGCCTGTGCCCACTCGGCCGGCGCGAGAGGGGGCCTGGGTGCCGAGGGAGGCCCGGCTACAGTGGCAGAGCAGGGTGTGCCCGCTCCGTCTGGGGCGGCTTCTGGGGGACGCTAGACGGTGGGGTGAGGACGCACACGCCCAGGCGACCCTCGGGAGGGACCCAGCCCTGACCGGTGCACGGGCGTTGGCAGCACTGCGAGGCCCCGGCCGTGATGGGCGTCAGAGAGGCCCTGAGAGCCGAAGGGCCGCCAGCAGCCCAGGAGGCCAGGAACGGGGGCTGTTGCTGCTGCTACTGCTTCTTTTTTTAAATTTTGGCCTCTTCTATTGGTCTTTCATTTCTCTATTTTCATCCATCTTTGTTCTTTGGCCCGTGTGGGCCTCCCATCACAGTGGCCTCTGTTGTCGCAGAGCGCCGACTCTGGGCGCGTGCGCTCCAGAGCTCCGGCTCAGTCTTTGGACGCATCGGTCCAGCCGCTCCGCGGCACGTGGGATCTTCCCAGGCCAGGGATCGAACCGGCGCCCCTTGCACTGCAAGGCGGTGTCCTTACCCCCTGGACCACCAGGGAAGCCCCTCTTCTTTTTGACTTTTGAATGTGTTCATTTACCGAAGGACCAGAATAGGTCCTTGTTTTTCCCCAAAACATTTTTCACTAGGGTATAGCCAGTTAACAATATCGTGATAGTCTCAGGTTAACCGTGAAAGGGCTCGGGCCCTGCCTGTAGGTCCGCCCATTCCCCCCAAGCCCCCTGCCCTCCCGGCTAGCACACAGCCCTGAGCAGAGCCCCGTCCTCTGCAGCCGGTGCTTGCTGGGTATCATTCCAAGCACGGCCGTGCACACGTGTCTTTCTCAAAGGCCCTGACCAGCCCCTTCCCCCTGCAACCGTAAGTTCGTCTTCTAAGTTTGTGAGTCTCTTTCTGGTTGGTAAGTAGGTTCATTTGTATCGTTTCTTTTTAGAATCCACAGAAGAGGGATGTCATATGATATTTCTCCTTCTCTGTCTGACTTACTTCAGTCGGTATGACACTGTCTAGGCCCATCGTATTGCTGCAAATGGCCTCACTTCATTCTTTTGAATGGCCAAGTAATATTCCATTATCTATCTATCTATCTATATCGCATCTTCTTTATCCACTCCTCTGGCGATGGACATTTAGGTGGTTTCCATGTCTTGGTCATTGTAAACAGTGCCGCAATGAACACTGGGGAGCAGGTATCTCTTTGGGCCGTGTTTCTCTGGATAAAGGCCCAGGAGTGGGATTGCGGGGTCGTGTGGTAGCTCCGTGTTTAGTTCTCTTAAGGAGCCTCCCCGCAGGTCTCCCAGTGGCTGCACCGGGTCACACTCCCAGCAGCAGTGCAGGAGGGCTCCCTCCTCGCCGCCCTCTCCAGCATTTGCTGTCTGTGGAGTCTCTGACGACAGCCGTCCGGGAACAGGGGCTTCTGAGCCAAGACGGAAGGATGGCCAGGCAGAGTTCACTTGCACCCGCTCTGCACGCCGTGCACGGAAGTCTCGAAGACCTGCGTCCTAGAGTGTGGCCGGCGAGCCGGCAGCCTCCTTGTCTCTTGGAAGCTTGCCGAGTTCCTGAGTTATGGCCCCAAGTTCAGAGGGACCGCCTCAGAACCTCGGCTTTTCGTACGAGGCCCTGGGCAGCGCCTTCGCCCGGGAGCAGCCTCCGCGGGGGCTGAGGGGCCGGGGAGAGCTGTGGACAGGCGCCGCGCCCTCTTGAAGGACCAGCTCCCCCGTCTCTCCGCGCTGCCTACACGTCTGAGCGCCCAGCCCGGGGTACCCGTCCAGTGCCCACTGGCCCAGGCAGCCAGGGCGCGGGACCACGCGTCTGCCCTCAGCCGCCCCGCCCCGCAGGTCTGCGCCGGCCTATGTGGGCGCCTCTGACGGGCAATGAGCGCGCTGGCTGGAAATGCGGCTCCTTCCCTGCGACCAAGGGGGACGTGTGCCCTGCGAGTCCCTGGACAAAGAAGGCTTCAAGGTGGCTAATCGCCTGATAGGGCCCACGTTGTCTTACCTGCTGGGCCTTTGAACTGAGTTCGTAAAGCAATCTGCCTGCCCTTTGATCCTTCTCCTGTGGCGTTTCCTGGCTGACGCAGGTTTCTACAAAATGAGAACGGTTATACCAGGCCTGCGAGCCCCAGGATTCCGCAGGTGAAAGGAGGAGGAGGGCTGGGGCTCCCGTAGCGCCTCGCCAGGCCACAGCGGAGCAGGGCTCCCGCACGAAGGGGCGCCCCCACCCCGACTCTCGAAGGCTCTGTAGACGCCACAGGTGTCGGAATCATGGCACCCACCGCACAGGTCGTGGGAGAGCCGACGCTAAGGTCCTCGACGGTGGAGTCCTCTGGCGGCCCAGGGGTTACGAATCCGCCTGCCAGTGCCGGGGACGCGGGTTTGATGCCCGCTCCGGGAAGATCCCCCGTGCTGTGAGGCAATGAGGGTCACGCAACCCACTCACCCAGAGCCCGTGCTCCGCAACAAGAGAGGAGCCCCAGCCGCCACTGGAGAAAGCCTGAGCGCAGCCCCACGGAGGCCAGAAGTACGTACATCAGCAATGCTCTGAAACGGATCCCAGAAGGAGCTGAGAGCCCTGAGACGCTCGTAGGCAAGCAGGTGCTCAGAGCCACCGGCTCCGCTCCCTCTCGCCCCTCAAAGCCGTCTGCTCGGCTGCACTTCAGGGGCAGGTCCCGACGCCCTCGCGCCCTGCCCAGCGCCCTGTACCCCGCACCCCACAGGCGCCCCGTGAATGCTCGTTGAATAACGGGAGGCGCGGGTGAGTCCATTGGCCACGAGCCCGGGCGGTGGGTCCGGACTCGCCGGCTTGTCTCCCCACCCTCCCTGCTCCCTGACACCTGGAAGGTCCCTGGGGAGGAGACAGGGGCCCACTGGGAGCCGGCTCTGAGTGTGAACAGGGCGGGGGGTGGGAGCCGGCTCTGCGTGTGAACAGGGCGGGGGGTGGGAGCCGGCTCGCCTGGCCCTGGAGGCTGGGTCCCCGGAGCTGCTCCCCTCCCACCCGGGTCACCCGCCCCTCACCCCTTGCCTCAGCCTCACCTGTTCCTTCTTCTTCTTCTTTTTTCTCTTTTTTTGGAGCCTCTTGGTATTCAGAAGAATCTAGGCTGTGCAATGTAGCTCTCATGTTTCGGGAAGTTTGGGAATACCGTGGCTTACAGTGGTGTGTGTTTCCTGAATTGCCCTCAGAAGAAACATGGATCAGGTGTTTATTGCTGTTCTTTAGTCGCTCAGTCGTGTCCGACCCCTCGCGCCCCCGTGGACTGTAGCCCGCCAGGCGTCTCTGTCCGTGAGATTTCCCGAGAATGGCAGCCGTCTCCTCCTCCACCACCCATCTTCTGAAATCACAGGACATGGCCTTCAGCCACCCAGGAGCCCCAGAACATCCAGCCAGACTTGCTCCCTTGCTCCCCGTGGGCTGTCAGGCGGCCCTGAGAGGCGTTTTGTGCCCAGGCCCCCGGCACCTCCGGGACCCTCCGCGGGACCCTCTGGTGGTGACGACGCGGTGCTCCGAGTGCAGGGGCTCAGGGCCCACCCGATGGGGAGCCAAGATTCTGCACACGGCACAGCACGGCCGAAAACGAGAGAGGACATCTGAGACGCAGACAGGCCGGGGAGAGGGGGCGGCCCCCTTCAGGAAGATCCGTGTCCGAGCCGCCCGGTGCCTCATTCCCGCGTCATAGGACGGGCGTCCTCAGAGAGGCTTGGCTGCGTTCGTTTTTTTATTTTACTTTTTTTTAATTTTTTTTTTTAGGATTTTCCATGTGGGGTTGTCAGGTGGATGAGGGCACTGTCGTCAGTCCAGACCAAAGGCACAGGACGCTCCCGGGGGGTCGGTGGTCAAGCCCTGAGCCCTCACTGCAGGGGGCGCGGGCTCAGCCCTGGTCGGGGAACCAGGACCCCACATTCCACGAGGCCAAGAGAAAGAAACACACAAAAAGGATGAAAAAACTCTAAGAAAATTGTCTTCATGAGGACCAAGGATCTCCTTGCTCTGAACTCAGCAGGAAATCTATCAAATGGGACTTTATCTGCAAACCCGAAGGCTGATCCGGGAGCGGGATCCTCCGAGGACCAACACCTTCAGGGACGCCGTCCTGGGAAAGGTGCCGCCCCCGAGGAGCGTGTGCGCGCGGCCCCGTGCTCCTGCTTCTCCACGCCTTGCCGCTGTGCTTTCCTCGCTGCTTTGTTCTTAGCTGCCGAAGAGTCCAAGTGTCCCCCCTTCCTCTAGCAGACTCTTGCTGCTTTGTCACAAATATATCAGGTACATCCAACGGGTGACCTTCACGGGACCCTGGAGCTGAGCCACTTTTTACGTAAGGATTTAAAACAGATTTTACGGCATAAGTGTTATACACTAGGTGTGTGTACGTGCATACAGAGAAGCACATGCACACGTGTGCACAGGCATGTATGTGTGTGCATTGCCTGCATACCTATGCTTGCACGTCTGCGTGCATATTCATGTTTATGTGCAGACTTTGTTCTCTTTTTTTGGCCACTTCTATTGGTCTTTCATTTATCTATTTTCATCCATCTTTGTTCCTTAGCCCGTGTGGGCCTCCCATCACAGTGGCCTCTGTTGTCGCAGAGCACCGCTCTGGGCATGCGCTCAGAGCTCCGGCTCGGTGATTGGCCCGATGGGGAGCCAAGATTCTGCACACGGCACAGCACGGCCGAAAACGAGAGAGGACATCTGAGACGCAGACAGGCCGGGGAGAGGGGGCGGCCCCCTTCAGGAAGATCCGTGTCCGAGCCGCCCGGTGCCTCATTCCCGCGTCATAGGACGGGCGTCCTCAGAGAGGCTTGGCTGCGTTCGTTTTTTTATTTTACTTTTTTTTAATTTTTTTTTTTAGGATTTTCCATGTGGGGTTGTCAGGTGGATGAGGGCACTGTCGTCAGTCCAGACCAAAGGCACAGGACGCTCCCGGGGGGTCGGTGGTCAAGCCCTGAGCCCTCACTGCAGGGGGCGCGGGCTCAGCCCTGGTCGGGGAACCAGGACCCCACATTCCACGAGGCCAAGAGAAAGAAACACACAAAAAGGATGAAAAAACTCTAAGAAAATTGTCTTCATGAGGACCAAGGATCTCCTTGCTCTGAACTCAGCAGGAAATCTATCAAATGGGACTTTATCTGCAAACCCGAAGGCTGATCCGGGAGCGGGATCCTCCGAGGACCAACACCTTCAGGGACGCCGTCCTGGGAAAGGTGCCGCCCCCGAGGAGCGTGTGCGCGCGGCCCAGTGCTCCTGCTTCTCCACGCCTTGCCGCTGTGCTTTCCTCGCTGCTTTGTTCTTAGCTGCCGAAGAGTCCAAGTGTCCCCCCTTCCTCTAGCAGACTCTTGCTGCTTTGTCACAAATATATCAGGTACATCCAACGGGTGACCTTCACGGGACCCTGGAGCTGAGCCACTTTTTACGTAAGGATTTAAAACAGATTTTACGGCATAAGTGTTATACACTAGGTGTGTGTACGTGCATACAGAGAAGCACATGCACACGTGTGCACAGGCATGTATGTGTGTGCATTGCCTGCATACCTATGCTTGCACGTCTGCGTGCATATTCATGTTTATGTGCAGACTTTGTTCTCTTTTTTTGGCCACTTCTATTGGTCTTTCATTTATCTATTTTCATCCATCTTTGTTCCTTAGCCCGTGTGGGCCTCCCATCACAGTGGCCCCTGTTGTCGCAGAGCACCGGCTCTGGGCATGTGCGCTCCAGAGCTCCGGCTCGGTGATTGGACACATCGGTCCAGCCGCTCCGTGGCACGTGGGATCTTCCCAGGCCAGGGATCGAACCGGCGCCCCTTGCCCTGCAAGGCGGTGTCCTTACCCACTGGACCACCAGGGAAGCCCCCGACTTTGTTCTTTAAGGTCGTAACTCAACTCATCATGAAGAGCTCAGAAAATAAAGAAGAAAATGCCACAAGGGACATGCCACTCCTTCGGTGACCTCTGCACAAGAGGGGAGCGCTCGGCTAGGCCACCTGAGGCCTCCGCTCTGGCGGCGGGCCCCGCGCGCGGCAGCCTGGGCACCCGGAGAGCCCTGAGCAGAAGCTGCTTGTGTCGCACGGCAGGTGATTCACCTTTAAGAGCTCCGCGGTGCAGTCACGCGGGACCGTGGCCAGGCGTTCTCCCAGCTCTTTATCCATTCAGCACGGACCCAGCTGGGGGAGGGAGCAAGGGGGTGTATTAAAAAAAAAAAAGAGGTTGATCTCCTGAGGTTTATTTTTGGTTGTAAAATGACTTAAAGGGAAATGGGGGGGGTGGGGGCAGATTGTCCAGTGCCGGGCTGGCTGTGTGTGGGACACACCGCTGGGGGCTTTCTAAGCAGCCCCTCATTTAATCCTCATAGCGCCCCTACGCGAGGGGCATTGCCGTCAGATTTCACAGGTGAGGAAACGGGCTCAGAGAGGTCCAGGCAGCTGCCCGAGGGCCCTCAGCCAGTGTCGACAGGTCCGGAGCCGCCCTGCTCTGTGTGCTCACAGCCTGTGCCTTTTCGCTCTGCGCCAGGCTTGCCCTGGCTGCCAAGGCCGGCCACGCTGGCCCCTCTCACAGCCTCCCGGGAACTGAGTGATCACACGTCTCTTCTCCAAAAGGGTCTCCCTCTCACCTCTCCCACCTGCTCTGCTCAACTCCCCAGCCCCAGCGCTTCTGGCCTTCCCGAAGGCGGGGAGCTTTGAGGGTGCGAGGCGAGACGTTTAAGGGGTCCCCAGGCCCCGAGAGTCCGTGAAATGCTCAGGAAAGCAAAAGGACTTTCATAAAAAGGCAATTTCTTCCGCACGCAGGGGGGATAAAAGGCACGGTAGTTTCCCATTCTTTTTCTTCAGGACCTGATGAAAACAGAGCACGCGCAGGCAGGAAGAGGGAAACGATCATGTCGCAGCAGGCGGCCGCCGCACCTGCGCTCGGGGCACCGTCGGACGGGAGGGGGCCCCAAGCGGGTGTCTTCTCTCCCAGCCCTCGGGGCTCTTCCTCTCCTGGGGTCCCCACCCCTGCCCGCTCTGCGGCCCCGCTGCTCTCCCACGCACCAGGCCGCTGGGGGAAGCCAGGGGCTGCTGGAGCCCGGTGGTCGGCTGCCGCCCGGCGCCCGGGGGTGGCGTAGACGTCAGAGCCGTCCCGCGAGCACTCCCTGGCTTCTGGGAGGAGAGGAGCGCCAGGAGCGCCAGCAGAGCCGAGTCCACACGCCTTTCACTGTTTGCACTTGGCAAAGAGCGTCCCTCTGGGAGAGACCATTCTTCCTGATCCTGACACTGCGGGGGATGAAGGCACAGACACCTGATCCCACCTGCGACCAATCGATTAAAAAAAAGAGGTTGATCTCCTGAGGTTTATTTTTGGTTGTAAAATGACTTAAAGGGAAATGGGGGGGGTGGGGGCAGATTGTCCAGTGCCGGGCTGGCTGTGTGTGGACACCGCTGGGGGCTTTCTAAGCAGCCCCTCATTTAATCCTCATAGCGCCCCTACGCGAGGGGCATTGCCGTCAGATTTCACAGGTGAGGAAACGGGCTCAGAGAGGTCCAGGCAGCTGCCCGAGGGCCCTCAGCCAGTGTCGACAGGTCCGGAGCCGCCCTGCTCTGTGTGCTCACAGCCTGTGCCTTTTCGCTCTGCGCCAGGCTTGCCCTGGCTGCCAAGGCCGGCCACGCTGGCCCCTCTCACAGCCTCCCGGGAACTGAGTGATCACACGTCTCTTCTCCAAAAGGGTCTCCCTCTCACCTCTCCCACCTGCTCTGCTCAACTCCCCAGCCCCAGCGCTTCTGGCCTTCCCGAAGGCGGGGAGCTTTGAGGGTGCGAGGCGAGACGTTTAAGGGGTCCCCAGGCCCCGAGAGTCCGTGAAATGCTCAGGAAAGCAAAAGGACTTTCATAAAAAGGCAATTTCTTCCGCACGCAGGGGGGATAAAAGGCACGGTAGTTTCCCATTCTTTTTCTTCAGGACCTGATGAAAACAGAGCACGCGCAGGCAGGAAGAGGGAAACGATCATGTCGCAGCAGGCGGCCGCCGCACCTGCGCTCGGGGCACCGTCGGACGGGAGGGGGCCCCAAGCGGGTGTCTTCTCTCCCAGCCCTCGGGGCTCTTCCTCTCCTGGGGTCCCCACCCCTGCCCGCTCTGCGGCCCCGCTGCTCTCCCACGCACCAGGCCGCTGGGGGAAGCCAGGGGCTGCTGGAGCCCGGTGGTCGGCTGCCGCCCCGGCGCCCGGGGGTGGCGTAGACGTCAGAGCCGTCCCGCGAGCACTCCCTGGCTTCTGGGAGGAGAGGAGCGCCAGGAGCGCCAGCAGAGCCGAGTCCACACGCCTTTCACTGTTTGCACTTGGCAAAGAGCGTCCCTCTGGGAGAGACCATTCTTCCTGATCCTGACACTGCGGGGGATGAAGGCACAGACACCTGATCCCACCTGCGACCAATCGCCCGGGCTTCCGTTCTGCGATGGTGGCTCCCGCTTCCCCGGAGGCTCGGACGGGAGAGAATCGGCCCGCAACGCGGGAGCCCTGGGTTCAATCCCTGGATCAGGAAGAGCCCCTGGGGAAGGGACTGGCTACCCACTCCAGTACTCTTGGCGGGAGAATTCGCTGGACAGAGGAGCCCGGCAGGCTCCGCTCCTGGGAGGCTGTGAGAGGGGCCAGTGCGGCCGGCCTTGGCAGCCAGGGCAAGCCTGGTGCGGGGCGAAGAGGCACAGGCTCTGTGAGCACACAGAGCAGGGCGGCTCCGGACCTGTCGACACCAGCTGAGGGCCCTCGGGCAGCTGCCTGGACCTCTCTGAGCCAGATTCCTCACCCGTGAAACGTGATGGCCATTTGGGGTGGCGAAGAGTCCGGTAACGAACTCTTCCACTTTTCTGCAAAAGATCGTTGTTAAAACGAAGCCACCCTGGCCACACAAGAGCGCAGGATTGAACTCTACTGGCTGTGTGACCTTGAGCGAGTCACCCACCCTCTCTGTTCCCTGCACTACACAATGGGCTGTTCTTCTGGCTGTGGGGAGAAATGCCAGACCTAAGAGCGTGACCGCCGTGGGCACATGGGTCGATTCTCTCCCGGGTGTCCTGCTCCTGAAATGCACACACGGTTTGAACTCGGGGCCCGTGGGTCCATGTGCACTCCCCCTGCCCTGAGCCCCAGCCCACGCGGGCACCTGTGGCTGCGTGTCCACCTGATGTCTACACCACAGGCCCACGTGTTGGTGACGCCATGGGGCCGCAGGGGGCCCAATGACGCCTGTGCTCTTCCGGGGCCTTCCGAGCGGGGCTGAGCCCTCCGCCTGCCCTGCACGGTGCCTGGCACCAGATAAACACAGGCGACACACGGGGCGAGCTCCAGCTCGACGCCCAGAGCCCACCTGTGGAACAGCCAGGAGTGCCGTCGCAAGGGTTTGGAGCCAGCCCAGGCTGGGCTCAAATCCTAACCCCCCACCCGCAGCCACGACCTTGGGCCACACCCTGCCCTTCCGTCCAGCTTCAGGGCTCCTCTGGGGGCGCAAACACGACCTCTCTCCCAAGATGTCGAGGGGTTAAATGAGATTGTGTGCGTTGAGCGGCCTGCCGGCTGTTTTCAAGAGCCAGCCTTAAAATGGATTTACGCACCGAGGCCCTCCTCTGTGCCGGGCCCTGGGCGGCCCTGCGCACACAGGGCTGAGCCCGCGCGGCCCTGGCCCTCCTGGGCCCGGCAGCCCCGATGGCGGGCAGAAGATAAAAAGGCAGAGGCTGCCGGGTGAGTCTAGACGGTGGCCGGGGTGGAGAGGGGGGAGAGTATTGACCATGTGACCGCTCCTTCCAACGAAGACATTAAACTGGTCATGAGCTGGAGCCGGGGGTTCCAACCCGACCCCCTCCGCAGCATGACCGGGGGAGGGAAATATTTTCTCGGAGTTTCCAGAAGATCCACCCCGGCTCGACGCCCGGAAAGAGGCCGCGTCGCCCCAGCTCTGGGGGTGCCGACTGCCCCCCAGGGGACCCCAGTCAGAGCCGTCCCGTTTCCCCGCCCGGCAGCCCTGAGACCCCCACCTAGGCCTGGCGCGCCCTGGGAACAAACAGAAAGGGAAAGGAACAAATTATCCTGATAATTTGTTTAAGAAGAGGGGGGGAAAGGCACCCAAGAAAAATTATATCCAATAAGACGGTGGGTTTTCTAATGAATGTGCGGATAATGAAATAAACCCGTTTAGGCCACGCTTGGCCCTGATCTTCCCAGGCCTAGATTAAAAAATGGAACATCTGTGATGATTTAATTTACATCTTAATAACAAACAGGCCTCGAGAAACCCGCGGATAAATGCCTTTTATTGCCGGCGTATCTTTTGCACTGCAGCTTGAATGAAAACTCTGGTAATTAATTGTTTTAAGCGATTCTATTAAAAAGTGTCTGCGAGTGCTGCCTGCCGAATGTTTATGCGGCCGGGCTGCGGCGGGAATACAGAGGAGTGAGCGGCGGGCGCCCAGTGAGGCGCCTGCGTATCTTCCTCCCCCGCGTTCACTGCCTTCAAGACTCGCTGTCTTTTTTATTTCTTTCCAAAGAGATAGATGCGAAGCCCGCTCCTGTCCTTCCCTTGTTTTTCAAATCTTAATTGTCCGTCTTCGAAGTGACATGGGGACCGTCCCCTCCCCGCCCCGACGTGGACTTCAGACTCTCCTCCCGTCTGCGCCAGGAGCTGCGTTTCCCACCTTCCGACGCCTCACCTGGACGACGGGACACGCCTACGCAGGGGCTGGACGGGTCGGGCTCTCTCTTGAACGGTCATTGCTTCGAAGCCAACAAAGCAGGGTGGGCTGCCGGGTGCCCGGGAGACTCCGGGGCTTGACTCGGGCTCTGGCCTCGGCGAAGCTCGCGCTGTGGATGGGGTGAGTCTAGACGGTGGCCGGGGTGGAGAGGGGGGAGAGTATTGACCATGTGACCGCTCCTTCCAACGAAGACATTAAACTGGTCATGAGCTGGAGCCGGGGGTTCCAACCCGACCCCCTCCGCAGCATGACCGGGGGAGGGAAATATTTTCTCGGAGTTTCCAGAAGATCCACCCCGGCTCGACGCCCGGAAAGAGGCCGCGTCGCCCCAGCTCTGGGGGTGCCGACTGCCCCCCAGGGGACCCCAGTCAGAGCCGTCCCGTTTCCCCGCCCGGCAGCCCTGAGACCCCCACCTAGGCCTGGCGCGCCCTGGGAACAAACAGAAAGGGAAAGGAACAAATTATCCTGATAATTTGTTTAAGAAGAGGGGGGGAAAGGCACCCAAGAAAAATTATATCCAATAAGACGGTGGGTTTTCTAATGAATGTGCGGATAATGAAATAAACCCGTTTAGGCCACGCTTGGCCCTGATCTTCCCAGGCCTAGATTAAAAAATGGAACATCTGTGATGATTTAATTTACATCTTAATAACAAACAGGCCTCGAGAAACCCGCGGATAAATGCCTTTTATTGCCGGCGTATCTTTTGCACTGCAGCTTGAATGAAAACTCTGGTAATTAATTGTTTTAAGCGATTCTATTAAAAAGTGTCTGCGAGTGCTGCCTGCCGAATGTTTATGCGGCCGGGCTGCGGCGGGAATACAGAGGAGTGAGCGGCGGGCGCCCAGTGAGGCGCCTGCGTATCTTCCTCCCCCGCGTTCACTGCCTTCAAGACTCGCTGTCTTTTTTATTTCTTTCCAAAGAGATAGATGCGAAGCCCGCTCCTGTCCTTCCCTTGTTTTTCAAATCTTAATTGTCCGTCTTCGAAGTGACATGGGGACCGTCCCCTCCCCGCCCCGACGTGGACTTCAGACTCTCCTCCCGTCTGCGCCAGGAGCTGCGTTTCCCACCTTCCGACGCCTCACCTGGACGACGGGGACACGCCTACGCAGGGGCTGGACGGGTCGGGCTCTCTCTTGAACGGTCATTGCTTCGAAGCCAACAAAGCAGGGTGGGCTGCCGGGTGCCCGGGAGACTCCGGGGCTTGACTCGGGCTCTGGCCTCGGCGAAGCTCGCGCTGTGGATGGGGCAAGGGGAACAGGCCATGAGTGGTCGATAAGCCAGCGAGCGACCTCCTCCGGCCCTGGCTCCAGCCCTGGCTGCCCATTAGAAGCCCCTGGGGAGCGGTGAGCACGCGCCCGGCCCCCACCCACGCCTCCGAGGTCCTGATGTAATTGGTCTGCGGTGGAGTTCAGGCATCAGTGTGTTTTGAAAGCTCCCCAGAGGCGCACGGCCTATAGGATTCACAGATACTCCCAACTCCGCTCAGAGCCCTGAAGGCAAGAGAAGGGCTCAGGGGGGAGAGCCTGAGGAGCAATCAGGGTGGCCTCCTTGAGGTGGTGACATCCGCGCCGAGACGAGGCGCCGACGGCCAGGCCCCCGCGAGGGTCTGAGGAAGGGTTCCCCGCACCGGGAACAGCCTATGTGAACGCTCTCCTAGCGCTTGGCGAGCTGACGGACAGAAAAGTGGGGGGTGGTGCTCTGCCCCTCGTCTGGATCAGGATCTGCCCTGTACCCCCTCGGCCCCCAGGCGACCCCGTCGCAGCCCGGAGCACCGCGGAGCGTGATTGCTTGAATCTTCTGTACCTGGGCGGAGGCGGGGGGCTGGACCCTAGAGGGCGAGTGGTCGCCCCCTCCCCTGGACGAGCCAGCCAGGCACACGGGCGTCTCCGGGTCGAGGCTGGCCCTCTGGGCATCTCTGCAGCCCCGCCCCCGCCTAGGCAGAGCGCTCGCTGGCGCGTCAGGGCCGTGTGCACCCAGCGAGCGAAGGTCGCCCAGTGGGGTCTCTCTGTGACCCCGTGGGCTGCAGCCCGCCAGGCTCCCCCGTCCACGGGCTCTCCAGGCAAGAAGACTGCGGTGGGCGGCCATGCCCTCCTCCAGAGGACCTTCCCGACCTGGGGGCTGAAGCCAGGCCTCCCACTCTGCAGGCGGATTCCTCCCTGTCCGAGCCCCCGGGGAGGCCCTCACGTCCAAGGCGGGGCCGGGAGTCAGCCTGCGGGGGCAGCCTCTGGCGCTGCCCGCGCTCTGGTCCCCAGCTCCACCTCTTGCCTCTGACCGTTTTTCACATTCTAACTGTAAGGCTGTGCTCCCGGTAGACAGAGCGACTTTACGCGAGGGGACGTGGACCTGGTAGCACACATACGTGGAAAGCTCAGCTTCCGTGGGAATCCAAGGAAAAGCCACGAAAGCCATGAACATGTAAAGTCCTCCATTAAAAAAAATTGTTGGTGGTGGCGCTGTTGCCAAGGTGACTTGTCCACAAACATCAGGAGGCAGTGAGAAGGGCGCCTCCCATGTTTCTGGTGGAGAGCGAGCACCCGGCAGGGTGCCTTTGAAGCCAAGTGAAGCAACCGGCTAAACGTCCCAGGACGCCCGGGCCCAGGGCGCCAGCTCCGAAGCGAAGCCTTCGATACTGAAAAAGGAAAAAAAAAAGAAAACCAATGCAGAGAGAGCGATGCTCCTGTAATATTATACATGAGCCCCCAGACGGGCAGCGCCCTCGGTGCCCACCCAAGGGAGAGTGAAAAATGAATTATGACCTCTCTGTAGGCAGAATATTATGCAGCCATTGAAATGTTTACAAAAATGAGTAACAACATGGAAACGTAATTGTAGCATAATAGTAATTGAGAAGAAAAAAAAGACAAAATTACATAGCAAATAGGATGTCAAATACAAAAAAAAAAAAAAGAAAAAGGCACGGGAAAAGCCTCTAAATAAAACCATAAAACAATAAAATACCCTCTGGTTAGGTTGACAACAATGGAAATTAAGGTATCTTATTTGTTTCGCTTTGCTGGGAAGGGGAAAGAGTCTACCTTGATCTGTTCTTCTAAGAATGATGGGTTTTTTCATCATCTAGCCCCCTTTATACACAGAAGTAAAAATCCCAGCCTCTAGAACAGGCCGAGCTAGCCTGAAATTCTTGTTCCTCCGTGGACCAACCCTGGGATAGCAGGTGAATCAGCTTCTCTGAGCCTAAGTGTCCTCATCTGTAAAATGGGCCTGTTTGTGCCTTATGAGACCATCATGGGAAACTTGGAACAAAATCAAGGTGTAAAGGCCTCAGTGTTGGCCAAGTATTGGTCAGTGCATTTCAATAAAATGAAGGATTACTTTCCATCAAAGGCCATTCAGGTTTCTTGGACTTACCGGGTGGTACTAGTGGTGAAGAATCTGCCTGCCAGGGCAGGAGACGCCAGAGGCCGGGCTGGATCCCTGAGTCAGAAAGCTCTCCTGGAGGAAGAAATGCCACAGGATGCTCATTCTTTATCTGGAGAACCTATGGACACAGGCACCTCGTGGGCTACACAATCCACTTAGCTCTGTACATTAGCAAAATCCACCAATCGTTCTTAAAGGAACAAGCCCTCCATGTCCGGGCCACGGATTAATCAAGGGAGCTGCCCCTGAGTCCAGGGCTCTGACCCTCAGCAGCCAGGGCTCTTGCCGGTGCTCTGGGAGGGTCCCCACTTCCTGCAGACTGTGACCACCCACATGAGAGCTCTGAGGATCCCTTTTTGAGTGGGCTGGACAGGACCAGGGAGACAAGATGACCATGGAGAACCGGGCAGAGCGGTTAGGGCACCAGAGGTCTGGGGCGAGCGTCTGAGACCAAGGCCCTCCGTCTCCCGACCTGGGAAATCGGTGGGCGGCTCTAGGGTGGCTTTGCCCAGCAAGAGTTCCCTGGATACGAGTCTGATGCGTCCCGTCCAATGTACGGCCCTCTTCTGAGACATTCGTTTATTACGAAAGGTATTCGACCCTGGACATTGACCCCAACTGCACGGTTAAAAGTGTCGCTTTTGTGGAATTATAGTACTTACCAACCTGCACCACTTGTGAAGCTCAAAGTAAAGCCGATGTGTTTGGACCTTCCCTGGCGGCTCCGTGTGGAACCGCCTGTCCACGCGAGGGACACGGGCTTGATTCCCGGTCCGGGAAGAGCCCGCCGGCTGCGGAGCAGCGAGGTCAGCGCGCCAACGCCTGAGCCCACGCTCGAGAGGCCCTGCTCTCCCAGAAGAGAAGCCACGGCGACGAGAGGCCTCCGCACCGCGACGCGAGAGCCGTCCCTGCTCGCGACGACCAGAGCAGGCCTCACACAGCTAGAGACCAGCGCGGCCAGACACCAGTCAATAAAACAGTATTATTTAGAAAACGACGACGTGTTCATTCCACCCCGTCTGTGGGGAACCGGCTGCGAGGTACGCAGCGTCGTCAGTGTTGAGAATACAGCAGGGACAAGACAGAGAAATTTCTGTCCTGAAGGAGGTAGGCAGAGCGAACCTCCTAAGAAGGCAGGTTGTAGAGTCTGATGGAAAGTGGTAATGCTCTCGGAGGGAAAAGAAAAAGGCAGGAACGAGTAGGGGACATAAAGGGACCAGAGGGAGGGGTTTTGAATTTCAGCAGAGCGGTCCATGGCGGCTTCATGGAGAAGGTGACACTGGGCGCGGAGGGAGGTGCTGAGGCATTTGTTGCAAGGAAGAGCATTTCAGGCAGGGGGAACAGCCAGTGCAAAGCCCTGGGGCAGGAGCGTGCCTCGCTTAGAAGCGGTGAGTGGGGCTTGGAGCAGAGGGAGCCACGGGGGAGGCGGGAGGACAGGCAAAGGGGGACGTCGGAGCCGCTGTGAGGATGCTGGCCGGCACTCTGAGTGTGTCACAGCTCGTGGACTAGAGACGGGGCTCCCTTTCCACGCTCCTCTCACCCCACCTGTACCACCCCCGTGCAAAGGTGGACAGTAGAGAGGGCTTCCTTCTCCTCGGCCCCGCGCACAGCCCCTCAGTGGTACCCACACTCTGCGGGATCCGCCGCCCGGTCCCCCACGGACGGAGGAGCAGAGCCAGCCGGCGCGGCCTCTCGCCCAGCGCCGCGCACACAGGCCCCGGCGGAGGGGCGCGGGGGCGGGAGGACGCCGACTCAAGGGCAGAGGGCCGCGGCAGGGCCGGCCTGCGGAGGGACGGAGGCTGTCTGTGAGCGAGGGAGGCCAAGTCAGCGTCCCCCCCACCTCCATGGCGCGGGGACACTCCAAGGCGTTTTAGGAAAAAATTAAAGGGCTGTAGTGCTTTGGGAAGTAAACATATGAGACTCATTGTCCCAGGAGGTGGTGCAGCTAAAAATACGTGTTGGTTCACAGAGGCTTTCCATTAAACACAGGGATGACGGCTTTGGAGCGTGTTAGGAAGGGAAGCCGGGCAGCTGGGTGAGGGGTCAGCACGGGAAGGGCGCGAGGTCAGAGGGCAGGGGTCGCCTCCAACCCCCACCTCTCTGGGGGCATTTGGGAGGCCGCCCAGAGGAGGGGCTCCGGGACCCGGGGACGCCCCCCAAGGCGGAGCTCCAGCCCAGCTCCCGCGCGTGCACACCGTGCGCACGGTTTCCGCCTCTCTGACCGCAGGCTCTTCGGCGAAACGGGGCCAGCGCAAGCCTCGCCGGATGGGGGTGGCCTGGTGACTAGATGGGATAAGGCTTGTCACCGGGCAGGCTGAGCCGTGCCGGAGCGCGTTCAATGTCCGTCCACCGACGCCGGGAAGCAGAAGCCCCTCTCCGCCCAGCCGGTGCCTGGTCCACAGGAAGCACGCGTGCCGAGCTCCACGTCAGCTCCCCCCGTGGCCAGGCGTTTCCACCTGGACGCGCCCCTTCTGCTTCCTTGGGGTGCTTCTGCCCTCGGAGCAAAGCCGTCCCAGCCCGGGGACCACCCATCCCCCGACATCGAGCCGCCAGCCCGAGTCCGAGGAAGACGTGAGCGGCCCTGAAGGCTAGACACACGCCCACGGCCATAATTAAAGCGGGAATAACTAGGACCTACTTATGGTGGGTCCTTACAGAATGCCGATGGCCTCAACAGTCTGTAAGAGATGGGAAAAGAACTTGAAACAGCGTAGGCGTGTACACGTAGAACGGAACCCCTCTGCTGCACGCCTGAAAGAGCGCCGCCGACCACCGGTGTGTGCTCGGAGCCGCGGCCCACCTCCGCAGCCTCCCTGCCCCTCTCCACCACCTGTACTCCAGTATGAAATGCACTTTTTAGCGGGGGGCGGGCCACTTCTATTGGTCTTTCATTTCTCTATTTTCATCCGTCTTTGTTCTTTGGCCCGTGTGGGCCTCCCATCGCAGTAGCCTCTCTCGCTGCGGAGCTCCGGCTCGGTAATTGGACACATGGGTCCAGCTGCTCTATGGCACGTGGGATCTTCCCAGGCCAGGGATCGAACCGGCGGCCCTTGCACTGCAAGGCGGTGTCCTTACCCACTGGACCACCAGGGAAGCCCCTGAAATAACCTTTTTAATTAAAAAAAAAATGACACTCAACCCAGGCAGACCCCACGCTCAGCTGGAAATAGGCACGGACGGGGCTGTGGACGAGCAGGGCTCTGAGACTGACACCTGCCGTCCTCTGTCGGCATTCTGTCACGACGCCGTGTCCGAGTCTTCACAACCTGCCGGGCTGCAGCCAGCCCACCAGGCTTCCCCGGCCGCCACCGTCCCCCAGGGTGCGCTCACAGCCACGTCCACTGAGTCAGGGATGCCATCGACCCTCTCCTCCTGCCCTCGGCCTGTCCCGGCCGCAGAGCCTGTCCCGCGCGGCAGCTCTTTGCATCAGGAGGCCCAAGGATGGAGCTTCCGCTCGGCAACTGTCCTTCGAGCGCCTGTTCACGGTGGATTTCCAGCCTGAGGCTTCACTCATTTTTCCATTCTCAGAAGTGTGGATTTCAGCTGGGCGGAATGTTTCCTTTTCTCAACAGTCAGAGAAAACTCCAGAGACTAAAACCACCACAAACAAGGTGGCTTCACGTCCCAGGGCAGCGAGGCCAGTGGAGTGCTGCGTGGTGACTGGGACGGTCCTCAGGTCCTACAGTCCCCCGGGCACATCCTGCAAGCCTCATGGGTCATTTAAACTTTCTAGAAGCCATCGTCTTTGAAAACAAAACTTGGGAAATTAATTTTAAGAATATCTTCCTTGGGCTTCCCTGGTGGTCCAGTGGGTGGGGACACCGCCTTGCAGTGCAGGGGGCGCCGGTTTGATCCCTGGCCCGGGAAGATCCCACGTGCCGTGGAGCGGCTGGACCGGTGTGTCCAGTCATGAGCCAGTGCTCTGGAGCGCGTGTGCCCAGAGCCGGCGCTCTGCAATGAGAGAGGCCACTGTGATGGGAGGCCCACACAGGCCAAAGAATAAAAAAAAAAAAAAAAAGATTGATGAAAATAAACATAAATAAAATAGGCACGATGGGGAAAAAGAAAAAAGAAAAGAAATTAAAAAAAAAAAAATCTTCCTGAACCCAGTGCACCAGAAATACTGTTTCAACCTGCAGCCCACAGGAAAAACGTTTACTCATCTAACTTTCATTCATTCTTGGGACCCAGGCCTTGAAATCCGTGTGTATTTTACACTTCCGGCACACCTCAGTTCATCTGAGAGTGTAAATTCACGTGGCCACGTTCCTCCAAATATACATAAAGATTTTTTAGTAACTGAAAGAAAATCAGCTTTCAGATGTAACTATAATTCAAATCTAACGTCATTTAAAATTCAGTCCCTGGGTCCCACAGCCGCAGTGAGTATGTCGCACGGCCACAGGGGCAGCCCATCATCCCCGAGAGGCCTCAGGGGTCAGCGGCCACCCCGGCCCCTCTGTCCTGAACGGGGCTTTCCCTGTCCCCGGCGTCTCCCGGTGCAGAGCCCCCGAAACCTGGGGAGAATCTCAGAGCAGCGTCTGGCCACAGAGCGTCAGGCTCCCCACCCCCGGGGAGCGGCCCCTCCAGCAGCCCCCCGACTCAGGCTCGGCCCACGGACCCGCACTCACACGCGCGCCCCGTGGGAAAGAAGGGCGTGGGGGGCAGACCTGTGTGCATCACCGGGAGCGTCCGGAAGGGGTCTCGGCAGGCTGCCCCCCAGACCGCTGCCCTCCCCGCCCGGCCTCTGCCGCGCGCTCCTCTCCGAACGTGGCCCTCCAGCCCCTCTGGAGACACGATTGCAGCGCTTTTCTGGCCAAAGAGCCGGAGGTGCGGAGTCTGGAAGACAGGAAGGAGGCACGCCAGGGACGCAAGGGTGGGTGGCAGGAGACAGACAAACAGAATGACAGACCCAGACGGCCAGGGACAGAGAAACACCAGAGGATCCTTGAGAGGCAAGGGCTTAAGACACGGGGCGAGCGACCGCGCCAGCCTGCCCGCGGCCCGGAGGGCACATGGAACGCGGGTCTTTCTGTGCCGGGGCAGAGCAAGGGGAGGAGGTCACCTCACCAAGAACCACAGCCGGGAAGGGATGAGGCCTGGGGGACGCAGCGGGGGCGGGGAGACGGGCGGTGGCCACGAGGGGCCGGCAGGCGCCCTGCCCCCCGTCCAGCGCTGGGCAGCCCTGGGCAGCTGCTTCGGGTAACGGGACCCCAATCCCACAGGCAGAACACAGAGAATCTTCCTGCAAATACTCCTGCACCTGGCCTCCTCTCTCTGAACAGAGGCGGGGGGACTGCCTGCTGTCCGCCCAGAGGCTCCGTCGTGCTGGACTCTCGGCGGCCCCACGGACGGCAGCGCGCAGGCTTCCCTGTCCCTCGCCCTCCCGCAGAGCTCAGACTCACGGCCACGGACTCCGCGATGCCAGCCCACCGCCTCGTCCTCCGGCGTCCTCTTCTGCCTTCTATTTTCCCCGACATCAGGGTCTTTTCTGAACGCGTGGATCACCCCCTCCCCAGATTCATACGCGGGGTCATGGCCCCTGTGGGGGGCCTTGGGGAGGTGGCTGGGGTTAGATGAGGCCACGAGGGTGAGCTCTCGGATGGGATTAGTGAGGGGCAGGAGAGGACCCGAGGGGCCAGCCAGGACTCCGCCATGCCCGCACCTTAGCCTGGGACGGCCAGCCTGGATTCCTGGCAGAAGAAGGCAGCTCCTGCTGTTGACAAGCCGCCCCGCCCATGGCGTTTCTGTTACACCGGCCTGCACTGAGGCCTGTCCCTCCCAGCCCGGCCTCTGCCGCGCGCTCCTCTCCGAACGTGGCCCTCCAGCCCCTCTGGAGACACGATTGCAGCGCTTTTCTGGCCAAAGAGCCGGAGGTGCGGAGTCTGGAAGACAGGAAGGAGGCACGCCAGGGACGCAAGGGTGGGTGGCAGGAGACAGACAAACAGAATGACAGACCCAGACGGCCAGGGACAGAGAAACACCAGAGGATCCTTGAGAGGCAAGGGCTTAAGACACGGGGCGAGCGACCGCGCCAGCCTGCCCGCGGCCCGGAGGGCACATGGAACGCGGGTCTTTCTGTGCCGGGGCAGAGCAAGGGGAGGAGGTCACCTCACCAAGAACCACAGCCGGGAAGGGATGAGGCCTGGGGGACGCAGCGGGGGCGGGGAGACGGGCGGTGGCCACGAGGGGCCGGCAGGCGCCCTGCCCCCCGTCCAGCGCTGGGCAGCCCTGGGCAGCTGCTTCGGGTAACGGGACCCCAATCCCACAGGCAGAACACAGAGAATCTTCCTGCAAATACTCCTGCACCTGGCCTCCTCTCTCTGAACAGAGGCGGGGGGACTGCCTGCTGTCCGCCCAGAGGCTCCGTCGTGCTGGACTCTCGGCGGCCCCACGGACGGCAGCGCGCAGGCTTCCCTGTCCCTCGCCCTCCCGCAGAGCTCAGACTCACGGCCACGGACTCCGCGATGCCAGCCCACCGCCTCGTCCTCCGGCGTCCTCTTCTGCCTTCTATTTTCCCCGACATCAGGGTCTTTTCTGAACGCGTGGATCACCCCCTCCCCAGATTCATACGCGGGGTCATGGCCCCTGTGGGGGGCCTTGGGGAGGTGGCTGGGGTTAGATGAGGCCACGAGGGTGAGCTCTCGCGGATGGGATTAGTGAGGGGCAGGAGAGGACCCGAGGGGCCAGCCAGGACTCCGCCATGCCCGCACCTTAGCCTGGGACGGCCAGCCTGGATTCCTGGCAGAAGAAGGCAGCTCCTGCTGTTGACAAGCCGCCCCGCCCATGGCGTTTCTGTTACACCGGCCTGCACTGAGGCCTGTCCCTCCCGAGCGCCACCTCCCCTTGAACAAAGAGGACCACAAACGTTTCTCCCCACTGCCTCAGTGGAGCCCCCGGCCGACCCCCGCCCTCTCCCACCTGAGTGTCTGCCTCACACCCCTCCGCAGGCGAGCCTGCACCTTCCCAGCCTCAGCGTCCCAGCCCCCGGGGAGTCAGAAGGGGATGGAATGGGGTCATCATCTTCTTGTGTGACCCTAGGCAGGTACCTTGACCTCTCTGAGCCTGAGCTTCCCCTCGCACCGAGCAGACCCATGCTAGTGAACATACACAGCCATCATAGTCAGTCTCCACAGCACCCCAAGAAAGAGGATCATTATCATGAATGTTACGTAGATGAGGACACTGAGGCCCAGAGAGGCCAAGGGGTGTGCCTGAGGTCACACAGCCCAAACGTGGCAGAAGCGGGCTTCAGACGCAGGTCTTCCCCCGGATGTCCGACTGCAGCTTTGGGTCGCAGCTCTGCAGATAGACCTCCCCAGACGGCTACCCCTCACTTGAGGGCATGCCTTTCGCGAGCCCGCGGATGGCGGCCCACCAGGCTCCTGTGTCCATGGGCGTCTCCAGGCAAGCGCACTGGAGTGGGCAGCCATCTCCTTCCCCAGGGGATCTTCCCAGACCAGGGACGGAACCCGGGCCTCCTGCGTGGCAGGCACATCCTCAGCCTCGGAGCCGTAGGGGACGCACTCCTTTCTACCCTTTGACGATGCTTCTAAACTCCAGGACACATCTGGACCCGAGGCCCTGGCCCCGGCTGGTGGCCTCGGAGCCATCGCTTCCAGAATTGAGTCTTAATGAAGTCACTTGCCGAGCGTCTGACCTCGGGCGCCCCCGCAGCTCCCCCGGCCCGGGTGCAGCGCGTCCATCTTCAGTGGCCCGAGCTCTCCAAGAGCCCTCACCGGCCCGACCGATCCCCGGGTCCAGGTGCCGGGTGATGTTCCCCCTGTTTTCCCTTTGCTTTCGAATGGTAACCGTGAAACGATTTATTTGAAACCAAATCACCTTTCCCCGTTTCCCAGGGAAAGTGTGACAGTTTGCAAGGCCTGTAATTCTTTTCTTCCAAGTGAAGACTTGCTGGAGAGAAAGGGATTTCTCCACGTCGCACAAAGAATGCCAGGGAGAGAGGAGCGGGTATAAAAACAGGAAAGGGAAGCATTTGTCAGATTTGGAGAGCGTGCGTGCCCGTGCGGGCGGGCGTGTGTGTGCGTGTGTGCGTCTGGCCACAGAACTTTGTTTCCACGAGTGAGCGCCATTAGAACCCCCGGGAGGATCAGGTGTAAATCAACGTGCTTCACGTTTTACCAGAAGGACGAGCCTCCTGCCCGTGGCTGGGCGCGCACCAGGAAAAGATATGTGGCCGCCTTTGGCGGGAGAGGCAAAAAAAATAAGCCATTTAGGATCTTAAAAGATAAAAGATAATACAAGTAATTAAGATAATTAACCACCCTGAAGAGAGAAGAACTCGCTGCTGTAAATTTTGCATTTCGTTTCGCTGGGCGATGCCACAGCTGCCAGCGCTTAATAGACAGCGCGTCAGGCGTCGGAGAGGCGCTGGCTGTCAAAAGGCAGAGGCGATAAAAATTTTTAACAGAGGGGGAAGGAGCGGGGGAGGACGGGGGCTGCAATCACAGCTTTAAAAAGCCTGGTTCGTGGCGTCGGAGCCAGGTGGCCGGGCTGTCTGCGTCCCGCGGGTTTGGGCGCGCCGGGGCTGTGGTCTCTCCACGCGCGGTCTCCGCAGCCGAGGGAGGGTCCCGTCTGTACACGCGTCTCCCCAGCCTCCGCCGGCAGGAAGGCCCGAGCCCTCCCCTTCCTTGGTCTTCAGTGTCACCAACTCAGATCAGCCCTTCGGGCCTCTTTCCTGGTGGCCTCGTTCCGACCCAGCTCTCTGCAGCCTCCCCGCCTCCGCCTCACAGCCTCCCGGTCGCCCCAGGGCCTCCGGTCGAGGTCCTCGTTCCTAGTCTGACACTGAAGCTTCGGCAAGCTTGCACCCCAGCCTCAGCCCCGAGGCCCTCGCTCCTTCTTGCGGAATACAGACCCCGGGCTCCGTCAGGCCTTCCCGAGGGGCTCGATGCTTCTTCTCTGCCCTGGACCTTTTTGCCGCACGAGCCGCCTGGCAAATCCCACTCACCCGTCCATTGGTCAACTCGAGTGTCAAAGTGTTGGGAAAAGGTCCCCAGGGGCTCCCCCACCGCCCAGGGCCCCCATGGCACTCCCAGACTCTCCCAGGACTCACTGACCGTCTGCGCATCGTGGTATTTCCCTCCCTTCGGCATACTTACTGTCCACTCGTCCCCTCATTTAGCTGAACAGCTACTTAGTCACCGTGGAATCCCAGCTCCAGCACTGGCTGTTCGCCCTGCAAAGGTCCGTTCATTCATCCAAAGAACTGCTGATGACGCACCGACCGTGTCCTGGTCACTGGTCCAGGTGCTGAAGACGTGGCGGTGACTCACAGAGACAAACCAGCCGCCCTCGCGGAGCAGAGCCCTTGGGGGAAGGAGAGATGACAGATGACAATCAAGGAACACGTAAACGTGGGTCACGAAAGACAGCGACGAGGAAAATAACAGAGCAGAGGAGGGCGGAGAGACGAGAGCTGACCCGAGCCGCGCAAGAGAGGGAGGAAGGCGGCAGGCGTTCACCGGGAGGACCCGCGCCCCTGGCGATGGACTTGGCAGCAGCCAAGGCCCCAAGGCGCGACTGGGTCGGGAGTCTGGAAGGAGCCCCCGGGCGGCTGGGGCCAGCCGGTGCGGGTGGGTCGTAGGAGCTCGAGTCACACGGGACCCAGCACTTCCCCCGTGGTCCGGCGGCCCCGAGGCTGAGACCCCGCACTCCCCAGGCCGGGGCCGGGGCTGGACTCCTGGTCCGGGAAGGGGGTCCCACGTGCCTCAGCGAGGCGTCTGAAGGCTGCAGCTAAAGATCCCGTGTGCTGCAGCCGAGACCCGGCCCAGCCAAATAAATGTTTTTTAAAAAGTCACGCAGCACCCGGCAGGCGACTCTAGGGCTCTGCTTCTCCTGGGCGGGGCGGGGCTGGGGGCGGGGCGGGCGGGAGGGGCGGCCCGATCGCAGGCTGCGTGGGGCGGGGAGCCTCACGCGGGTAGCGGGGAGGGGGTGTGGGGGAGGGGGCGTGGGGGAGGCGTCATCCCCTCGAGGCCAGAGGCGAGAGCGGCCAGTGACGGGCATCGAACCCGCGAGCCGTCCAACAGCCACCGGCTGCCGGGGAGCCCCTCCGCCCCGCCGCGCGTCCGGGAGCGCGCGCACATGCACACGGGCCCACCACGCCGGCAGCCTGAAACTGACAACGTGGGCAGAACAGGGTGACATTGAATGAGCGCGCTCGCCTGCTTGCAAGAAAGGTACACGAGACGCCCACGGTCTGCTCAGCCCCTGGCTTACTAAGAGAGTCTCTCTCGCCTCTGGAGTGAGTATATCCAACTCTGAGGCACGAGGGGGTCTCTCAATCTCTGTATGGAATGAATGAATGAATCAGACGAGGAGTGGAGAAACGCAGATATCATGAGTGAGCTCTGAGCCAGACGTGCGAAACGAAATCACAAGCATGAACACGCGGCAGGAGCCCGCTGGAAAATCCCAACAGCTCCCAGAGGAGGCTCACGCTCTAGGTGCCCCCCTGGACCGCCTCTCGGAGACCACCAGCTGCGTCCCCAGGCGGAGGCCCGCGCGAGGGGCCCGGCCAGCGCCGCGTGCCTCTGGACCAGGTGAACGGGCAGATCGCTCCACAGCTAGACGTCAAGCGGCCCCATCACTCAGGCGCTCACCCCCGCGCCGGCGCCGTCGGCTCGGCCCTGGGAGGCAACCAGCTCATTCCTCCGGCAGAAGGGACCATAAAAAGCCCCAACACACACGCATTTACTATATTCATTTATTGGTATTTGGAGAAACACACCTGGTCCCCGGAGGCTTGGGGTAATTTTGAAACGCAGATCGTTAAAATAAGGGAGAATACGTGGAAAGGGTCGGGAGGTCCTGCTCTCCCAGGAAGCGTCCGAGCTGGGGGAGTGAGACAGGCGTGACCGGAGGCCCACCGCCCCCGGCTGGGGTCCTGGGCTCCGCTCCTCCGCTTGGCCCCGAGAGACAGCCCTCTCGTCTGTAAGTGGGGAGAGTGACAGCCCCAGCGTGCGCACGACACGACAGCCCATGTCCGGTCCCCTGGGCGCTTCGTAAGCGACCAACAGATGATAGAGAAGGTGTGCACTGAGCTCGTTCCTCACGCCCGAGCCCGTGCGCTGCGCTGCCCAGGCGGCTCCCCAGTTCTTCGTGCCGCAGGCGTGGGCCAGGAGCCGCCACCCCTCCGAGGTCGCAGGCCCGAGAAGGCTCGGGCAGGGAGGTCAGCGGCTCACAGGCGAGGCCACGCGGAGGGCCTGTCCGTCTGACACAGGACCTGGACCCGTAACGGGCGCCTGTGGCTGTTCCCAGGTGGCTCCGTGGGAGGGAACCCGCCGGCCGTGCAGGAGCCACGGGTTCGACCCCTGGGGCGGGAAGATTCCCCCGGAGGAGGACGTGACAACCCACCCCAGCCGTCCTCCCTGGAGCGTCCCCGGAGGAAGGAGCCTGACGGGCCACCGTCCCCGGGGCCCAGAGTCGGGCGGGACCACAGCGACCTGGCCCGGCTCGTGCTTGGAGACACGAGCCTGCCGCGCTTTCCGGCTCATCGAGCCCAAGCTGCAGGGGTGGGTGGGGTGGGTGGGAGGTCTCTCCACACGGGCAGCAAGGAGGATCCCAGTGAGGGGCAGCGTGAGGCCTGACCACAGCGCGATTCCTCCCAGGAGAGCGCGCTCTCTCTCTGGAGCCTGTGCGTGGAGACGGTAACTCACAGGGGACTCGCTGCTGACCGGGTGGTGACGGGAACGCCTTTCTAGTGGCTTCCCCCGCGGGAACAACGGGCAGAGACGGGACGGGTCCAGAGAGGAGCCTGACTCCCCCTCCTGGGGAGGCGCCCCCCAGCCCAGAGCATCAGCAGCCCTGCGTCAGGCCCCGACTGCAGAGGTGCTTGGCTCCCGGAGGCAGGACGTGAGGCACCGCCACCAGGGACAGCCCCTCCCAGAGACTCTGGTCAGCTCAAGTCCCGTGGCAGAGGGGCAGGAGCAAAGAAACGCGGCCCCTGTCGTAACAGCACGGTGCTGGCACTATTTCCCCCACAGAGCGCCTTTAGAGTGTGCCTTATCCGCTCCAGACCTCAGTCTCCTCATCTGCAAAATGGGTGTAGCAACGAGGTCACTCAGTGGCCACCTTCCTTGCAGCCCTGGCACCAAACCAGTTACCGTCTCGAAGCCTCAGTTTACTCACCTATCAAATGGGTCAATAGTAACAACCGTCACAGGGCTGCCTCGAGCCCTCCATGCGGCGACAGAGGCCAGGGGTCAGCAGACGTTTTCTCTAAAGGGCTAGGTATTAAATATTCCTGGCTTTGCAGGCCAGATGGTCCCTGTTGTAACTAGTCAACGCCGTCAAAGCAGCCTGAGACAAAATGTGAGCGAGCGGGTGTGGCCGTGTGCCAGGGAAGCTTTATTTCTGGACACTGAAATTTGAATTTCAGATAATTTTCATGTGTCACAGAATAGTATTCTTCTTTTGAATTCTTTCAATGATTTAGAATTGTAAAACATTGTTTGTAGCCCGCAGATCCCACCGCACCAGATGGGCGGGTTGCAGCCCCGACACGCTCGCCCGCTGCACGGTGAGGGGCCGATCGGCCCTGGGTCGGGCTCGCCGTCTCCTCCGCGCTGAAGTGTGAGCTCCGGGGGAGCGTTGGGGTCGTTCCTCCAGTATGACTTCCACTTTCGGAAGCTCATCCATCAGACTTGGAGAAAGAGAGAGCTGGCTGTTGGCTTTCTGAATATAAATCTTCTAAGACGGGACACTTGATGTTATCACACTTCCATCTGTGGCCAGACTCGTCCAGAGGGCCTTTTGTTGGTGTTGAGTTGCTAAGTCGTGTCCAAGTCTTTGCAACTTCTTAAACGGGAGCCCGCCAGACTCCTCTGTCCATGGGATTCTCCAGGCAAGAAGACTGGAGTGGGCTGCCGTTTCCTTTTCCAGGGCATCTTCCCAACCCAGGGATCGAACCCACGTCTCCTGCGTTGGCAGGTGGATTCCTTACCACTGAGTCACCAGGGAAGCCTCTAAGTGATTACAGCATGCAATAAACTTATGCCTTGTAATAAAATACTCCAATGCTTATTTTACAATCCCTGTATCCTTAGCTGCTTAGAACACCCTAGCAAGGAGCTGCTATGGCTCACGCCCATTTTTCAGAAGAGAAAAGTGAGGACAGAGCAATGGAGTCCTTTGGTCGAGGCTTGTGTCACAGTGTCTGGGTAGAGTCAGGGTGAACTTTGGCCCCAGGCTGTCTGGACCAAATGACAAGGCTCCAGGGTGACCAGGACACGGTCTTTCCACCTTTGAGAGGATGGAGGTCACGGTGCCACCGCCGTCTGCTCCCATCTCCTGACACACCCCCGGGAGACAGCCCGCCTCGCCGCCTCTAGCGGTGAGTTACACCCGCTCCCATGATTCCGCGGAGCCCAGCAGTTTCCCGGCAAGAGCATTACTCTTGCAAGGAAGCGAGGTTCTGATGTTGGGGGGATGGGTGGGCAAGGGAAGTGGGGGATGGGCCAGAAATCAACACATAAGCAATTAAAAGGCTTAAGAGTTTTTAAAATCCAGCGCTTCCTCGAGCAGGCGGGCTTCAGGTCCTGATGGAGGGCTGCACAGAGGCCGTGCGCGGCTCCGTCCAGGAGGTAGGGATGGACCCGGCTAACTGAGCCCCCGTGTAGGGCAGGGTGCAGGGGCACCTCGGGAGTGATCCGTCTCCCCTGGCGGGCTCGTTCCGGGAGGCAGACGAGGGGGCCTTGTCGGGCGCCTTCCAAGACGAATCTCCCCGCGGCGCGGGGAACAGCGGGCAGGAGCACCCTCGTTTGTTTCTCGGGATTTGTTTTTTACTTATGGGACTGACATGGCAGTTTTTCCCTGGTTTTCAAAAGCTACACTTATTTACGTCCCTTTGTGCCTCTTCAGAGAAATGCGACTCCAAGTCTTTTCTTCACGGAGCAGATGGGAGAGGAAAATCAGAAAATGGAATTACCCCATTTTCTTTCAAAGAAGAAACAATCACATTCTGCGCTTTGGGTTTGCACCTGCGTGCGTGCACGCTTAGTCGTGTCCAGCGCTCGGTGACCCCACGGACTACAGCCCGCCAGGCTCCCCTGTCCATGGGACTCTCCAGGTAAGAATACTGGAGTGGGCTGCCATTTCCTTCTGCCAGGGATCTTCCCACCCAAGGATTGAACCAGGGTCTCTTGGTTTGTGTTCACGCAGGAGTTCAAAAAACTTCTGACTGGACAGAGAGGCTTGAAATTTAAAGATCAAATTCCTTCTCCTTAGAAATATTAATTCATCCAGGGAACAAGTAGTTTTGGGCACCGACTATGTGCTGGGTTCTGCACATACAGAAGTGAACACCGAAGTCCTTGTCCCAGCCCTCATCCTTAGACAATGACTGTCTATTGCACGGTGCCACCGCCGTCTGCTCCCATCTCCTGACACACCCCCGGGAGACAGCCCGCCTCGCCGCCTCTAGCGGTGAGTTACACCCGCTCCCATGATTCCGCGGAGCCCAGCAGTTTCCCGGCAAGAGCATTACTCTTGCAAGGAAGCGAGGTTCTGATGTTGGGGGGATGGGTGGGCAAGGGAAGTGGGGGATGGGCCAGAAATCAACACATAAGCAATTAAAAGGCTTAAGAGTTTTTAAAATCCAGCGCTTCCTCGAGCAGGCGGGCTTCAGGTCCTGATGGAGGGCTGCACAGAGGCCGTGCGCGGCTCCGTCCAGGAGGTAGGGATGGACCCGGCTAACTGAGCCCCCGTGTAGGGCAGGGTGCAGGGGCACCTCGGGAGTGATCCGTCTCCCCTGGCGGGCTCGTTCCGGGAGGCAGACGAGGGGGCCTTGTCGGGCGCCTTCCAAGACGAATCTCCCCGCGGCGCGGGGAACAGCGGGCAGGAGCACCCTCGTTTGTTTCTCGGGATTTGTTTTTTACTTATGGGACTGACATGGCAGTTTTTCCCCTGGTTTTTCAAAAGCTACACTTATTTACTTCCCTTTGTGCCTCTTCAGAGAAATGCGACTCCAAGTCTTTTCTTCACGGAGCAGATGGGAGAGGAAAATCAGAAAATGGAATTACCCCATTTTCTTTCAAAGAAGAAACAATCACATTCTGCGCTTTGGGTTTGCACCTGCGTGCGTGCACGCTTAGTCGTGTCCAGCGCTCGGTGACCCCACGGACTACAGCCCGCCAGGCTCCCCTGTCCATGGGACTCTCCAGGTAAGAATACTGGAGTGGGCTGCCATTTCCTTCTGCCAGGGATCTTCCCACCCAAGGATTGAACCAGGGTCTCTTGGTTTGTGTTCACGCAGGAGTTCAAAAAACTTCTGACTGGACAGAGAGGCTTGAAATTTAAAGATCAAATTCCTTCTCCTTAGAAATATTAATTCATCCAGGGAACAAGTAGTTTTGGGCACCGACTATGTGCTGGGATCTGCACATACAGAAGTGAACACGACCGCGAAGTCCTTGTCCCAGCCCTCATCCTTAGAGCTGATTAATGTTAACTGTCTATTGCACCGTGCGTGCTCCGTCACTTCCGTGGCGTCCAGCTCCATGCAACCCCACGGACTGGCGCCTGCCAGGCTCCCCTGTCCGTAGCGTTCTCCAGGTGAGAATGCTGCAGGGGGTTGCCGTGCCCTCCTGCAGGAAACCTTCTTGACCCAGGAATCAAACCCGAGCCTGCTGCATCGCTTGCATTGCCGGCGGATTCTTCACTGATGAGCGCCTGGAGAAGCCCATATATCGCCTTTCCTTTCTGGAAATCGTATACATACAGAGAGATGATCCTTTCAATGAGCTGGATCATCCCAGACACTACGTTCTACACCTTACGGTGACTTCTTATTTAACAAGATACGTGTGGCACTGCATTTCATTTTAGCAAATAAACCTCTGCCTCCTTTTTTGTTCAGCGCTTATGTGAGCTACAAGCGTGTCTGCAGCGGCATGTCATCAGTCCCCCATCGACGGACACGCTGGTCGCTTCCAGCGCGAGGCAGCCCGCGCTGCCGTGAACACCCCTGGGCAGAGTTTCTGTCTTGGTAAGTGTGGGGGGACCTCGGAGAGGACCGCGGTGGTCGCTCACGTCGCCCTCCGGCGTCTTGTTTGCTGAGGCTGGCAGCAGGACGGAGCTCCCGAGCCGGCCTAGAGGAGGCGCATCATGGGCTTCCTTCCGTGCTGTGCGTCCTAGTTTTCTTCACGGTCCCCTTGAGACTGAGCTTCTCCCCTCTCTTGCCCTCCGGCCGCCGTGGCCAGCCACGCTCCGGAAGGGGGCTGCTCCACCCACCCAGCTTTTAAGCGAGAGATAACGGGGATGAGTGGCAGGCCCCCAGCCAACCCGCGCTGGGCATGCGACGTGAGCCACGGGCACAACACGGTTTCGCTCCGTTGTGATTTGGGCACATCTGTTCCCGCGGCACAGCCCAGCTCAGCCTGACGGATACGAGCTACGAAACGGCTGCCGTGTTTCAGACGGGCACACGAGAGCTGCGCTGCCTGCCTCTGATCCCTTCCAACATTTGGATGGCTCCCCCAGCCCCAAGGGGCTCAGACTCCTTGCACGTGCCCTGCGTGCCGAGTCTCTTCGGTTGTGTCCAACTCTTTGCGGCCCCATGGACGGTGGCCCGCCAGGCTCCTCTGTCCACGGGATTTTCCAGGCAGGGATGCTGGAGTGGGCTGCCATGTCCTCCTCCCCAGATTTCTCACTCTGTCATTGACAGGGTTTGATGATTCTATCACGACCTACCAACCACTTTGGAATTGTTTCCACCAGATTCACCTTGTGCCCGACCATCCCTAAGATTCACCGTAACTGCAGATTCCTCCATGTGGTCCGTGCCGTTCCCTAGGCCTGGCCTGGACCTTCCTGCATCAGGGTGAACTCCTACTCATCCTTCAATACCCACGTAAAGAGGTGCCCGTCTGTCAAGCCTTGCGGGGTCCTCCCAGGCAGCTGCTTCCGCGATACCTTAAACAGCCTCCACGTGGGGCTGTTTCACTCTTTCCCCTCACTGCTTATTGATGTGACTGTTTTGCCCACCCCCAGATTGTAATACCCCTGAGAGCCTGTAATCTATTTTGTTCGTCTCTCCCCAGGGCCCCACTCCGGGCCCGGCATAGGGTGCTAAGGAAGTGTTTCACCAAAGACTTAGGGAGCGAGTGGGTGAGCAGACGAGTAAATCCACAACTTAGCCCTTCCGGCCTTGTCCACGGCCACTCTGCTCTCGCCTTCCATAGCCCCTCCAGTAGGTCGTTGCTGGATGGTTAGTGCCCTAGAGGAGGCGCATCATGGGCTTCCTTCCGTGCTGTGCGTCCTAGTTTTCTTCACGGTCCCCTTGAGACTGAGCTTCTCCCCTCTCTTGCCCTCCGGCCGCCGTGGCCAGCCACGCTCCGGAAGGGGGCTGCTCCACCCACCCAGCTTTTAAGCGAGAGATAACGGGGATGAGTGGCAGGCCCCCAGCCAACCCGCGCTGGGCATGCGACGTGAGCCACGGGCACAACACGGTTTCGCTCCGTTGTGATTTGGGCACATCTGTTCCCGCGGCACAGCCCAGCTCAGCCTGACGGATACGAGCTACGAAACGGCTGCCGTGTTTCAGACGGGCACACGAGAGCTGCGCTGCCTGCCTCTGATCCCTTCCAACATTTGGATGGCTCCCCCAGCCCCAAGGGGCTCAGACTCCTTGCACGTGCCCTGCGTGCCGAGTCTCTTCGGTTGTGTCCAACTCTTTGCGGCCCCATGGACGGTGGCCCGCCAGGCTCCTCTGTCCACGGGATTTTCCAGGCAGGGATGCTGGAGTGGGCTGCCATGTCCTCCTCCCCAGATTTCTCACTCTGTCATTGACAGGGTTTGATGATTCTATCACGACCTACCAACCACTTTGGAATTGTTTCCACCAGATTCACCTTGTGCCCGACCATCCCTAAGATTCACCGTAACTGCAGATTCCTCCATGTGGTCCGTGCCGTTCCCTAGGCCTGGCCTGGACCTTCCTGCATCAGGGTGAACTCCTACTCATCCTTCAATACCCACGTAAAGAGGTGCCCGTCTGTCAAGCCTTGCGGGGTCCTCCCAGGCAGCTGCTTCCGCGATACCTTAAACAGCCTCCACGTGGGGCTGTTTCACTCTTTCCCCTCACTGCTTATTGATGTGACTGTTTTGCCCACCCCCAGATTGTAATACCCCTGAGAGCCTGTAATCTATTTTGTTCGTCTCTCCCCAGGGCCCCACTCCGGGCCCGGCATAGGGTGCTAAGGAAGTGTTTCACCAAAGACTTAGGGAGCGAGTGGGTGAGCAGACGAGTAAATCCACAACTTAGCCCTTCCGGCCTTGTCCACGGCCACTCTGCTCTCGCCTTCCATAGCCCCTCCAGTAGGTCGTTGCTGGATGGTTAGTGCCCGACTTAAGGTTCTCTGCTAACCTTCAGATGGAAACGTATAGGACGACGATGGTGGACAGGAGGCTGTAGGTCGCCAAGACGATTCCTCTAAAGACCTCATTAAGGTCCACACAGTAAGATGATAAGGCCATTTGGCAGTCTTCAAAAACTTACACTTGGAATCTAAACTATAAAACCCAGTCTTTCCACTCCTAGATACAGAACCAGAAGAACTGAAAACAGAGGTTAAAACAATCCTTGTCCACCCATGTTCACAGTGGAATTCTTCACAACCACCAAAAGGCAGACATAACTCAAATACCCTTCAGAGGATAGATAGATAAACACAATGTGGTCTAGCCATGTGATGGAATACTCTACAGCCATAAAAAAGAATGAAGACCTCACACGTGCTACGATGTAGATGAATCTGGAAAACAGTAGACTAAGTGAAAGAAGCTAGACACAAAAGGGCATCTATTATACCATCTTCTTTACAGGAAATATGCTAAATAAGGAAGCCTAAAGGAATAGAATGAGGATTAGTGGATGCCAGGGCAGGAGGAGGGAGGACGTGGGATGAAGAGGGAAGGGCTGTTGGTTTGATGGGTTTTTTAGGCCACGACACGCTGCTTGCAGGATCTTAGCTCCCCGATCAGGAGCTGACTTGGGTCATGGCAGTGAAAGTGCCGAGTCCTAACCACTGGACCACCGGGGAACTCCCAAAGAGTCAACTGTTGATGGGTAAGTTTAGGGCGATGAGAATGTTCTGGAACTAGACAGAGGGGGTGGCTGCCCAACATTGGACGGTACACTAGGTCACTGAAGTGTTCACTTTAAAACAGTTCCATGTCATGTCAACTTCAACTCCGTTAAAATTCTTTTTTTTTTTTTTTAATAGAAGCAGCTTAGGAAGGCTGCTGGCACATTCCTTCCTGGCTTCCTCCTGGGGGGCAGGATGCTGGGTTGAACACGGGGGCAGGGTAGGAATCCTGAGCAAATGTGCCCGGGCACTAAGCATCCTGTTTCCTGGAGGGTAATTCCTTCAAGGGGACAGAAGTGAAATGCCGGGTGTCAGAGGGGCGCCCATGCTGGAAGGGGCAGAGCAGGGAGAGACAGGGAGAAAGAGGGAGAAACGTGGGGAGAGGAAGAGAGAGACAAAGAGAGAGAGAACCTCGGGGAGGAGCAGAGGAGAGGGGTGGAGGGAGGATCCTGGATGAATTGAACAAGCCAGGAGGACCACAAGCCCTGATTACGCCCCGCTGGGCAACATGTGAGCAAGGAGCTGAGAAAAATCAGCAGAAAAATCCTGTGTGTGTTTTGTTCTCCTCCCAGTGACAAATCCATCCCACAAGCCAGATGGAGGCTCAGCCGCAGGCTTTCGCATGGGGCCTGGGGAGGGAAGGCCACCTTGCCGGCCCCTCGAGGGGAGGTGGACACATTCCAAGGGGCTCCTGGGGACAGCGGGAGGGCGGGCCTCCTATGCGGCGTGGGCCTGGGGACTCTCCTCCGCCGCGCCTGGCCTGCCTCGTCTGTCATTAGAGCAAATGGTGTTTTCCAAAAATGACGACAGCAACGTTTTCAAAACTCGCCAAACAAGATGTGCAGATGAATTCCCCTCCCTCTGCACGCGGGCAGGGCTTTGCAACAGCACGGGCTCGAGGGAAGGCAGCAGATGCCCTGGGGCTTCACGGACTCGGTCCGGAAAGGTGGTGGGCACGGGGCCTTGGAGCCCAGCCGCCATGCTGTGAGGAAGCCCGGACCACGCGGGGAGCACGGGCGCGTCCAGCCAAGGCCTCGGCCGACAGCCCGCGACCCAACGTCCACCCCGTGCGTTGAGCGGACAAGAGCTTAGGGTCCCCACTCTGGGGCGCTAAGCCCTGTGCTGAGGCCCGCCCTGCTCGCAGATCCGCGAACAAAAGAAACGCCACTGTGCTGAGGCCCTAAGCCCGGGGTGGTGGGTTTCACGGCAGCGGACGCCCGGAAGGAGCGCAGAGCGCCTGCCCGACGGCGACCACGGCCCTGACGTTGCTGCGGACAAATGGGCCGGGTTCAAGGGCCGCCGCCGCCCCGACGAGGTAAATGCCCCACCGTTTCTCACACAGATATCTGTACTCATACATGTGGCCCCCCTGGGTCTCGGGGCCAGGACGTGGGAACTGGCGGCGTGACATGTGAATTCACAGGAGCGGCACGCGGGACCCCGCGCCCTGCGTGTGTGTGTGAGCTCAGTCGCGTCCGACTCTCTGTCACTCCCTGGACGGCAGCCGGCCAGGCTCCTCTGTTCACAGAGTTTCCAGCTAAGCACACTGGAGTGGGTGGCCACTCCCTTCTCCAGGGGATCGTCCCGACCCAGGGCTGGAACCTGCGGCTCCGTGGCTCCTGCCGTGGGCCACCCGGGAAGCCCTCGCTCCCCAGCCAGGGGTCAGGTCCGGGCCCTCCGCGCGGGGAGCGCAGGGTCATGGCCACTGGGCCACGGGGACTCTCGCTCCATCGTGGTCAAGGGCTGAACCGTGCCCACCAACAAAGTCATAACCGTTCGTTCGTTCAGTCCGGGCCGACTCTTTGCAGCTGTGTGGATCGCAGCCGCCAGGCTCCCCTGTCCTTCTGCGTCTCCCAGAGCCTGCTCACGCTCACGCCCACGGAGCCGTGACGCCAGCCGGCCGTCTCACCCTCCGCCGCCCCTTTCCGCTCCTGCCCTCGACCGTCCCCAGCCTCGGGTCTCGTCCAGCGAGTCAGCTCTTCCCATCAGGCGGCCGGCATACTGGAGCTTCAGCTGCAGCCTCGGTCCCTCCGGTGGGTGCTCAGGGTTGATCTCCTTTAGGATGGACGGGTTTGATCTCCCTGCCGTCCTTGATGTCCCCCCACGCTCCACATGGCTATCATATTGACATCTTAAATTCTCTGAAGTTCTGAATGTGGCTCTCCGAGGAGATGCGATCTTTACAGAGGCGGCCACGTTAAAACAGGGTCAGGAGAGAGGAGCCCCGTGTGGGGACAGAGCAGGACTGTCGGGGGACTGGGGAGAGGGACACCCGCGGAGGCCTCTGTAAGTTAACGATACATCGGAACATCGGTCCATGACGCCGGTTGGCTAAACTCTAAAGCCATAAACCAAAGTACGAGAAACGCCCCCGGTCACTGAGCGGAAGGAAACTGTCAGCACCCTTGTGCTCACAGGATCATCCTTGTTTGACCTCAGAGGGTCAGACGCTCTCCTGCCTGACACCAAGGAGGAGCTAGAGATGGACAGCTCGTGTCTGCAGCTACGTCTGCTGGAAGAAGACGGCCTTTCCCCTGCCTCTTTCAGCCTGAAGTGGAAGCCCACGTGGGCCTCGGGGCCGGGCGTCCGTGCTCCCGCTTACAGCGTCCTGCAGGAATAAACTACCTCTTGCCTCTCAGTCTGCCTCCCGCTGAATTCCTCCCACACAGACACAAAGAGCGCGAGCCGCAGGAAGTCCAGACCCCAAGTGAGGGATTCTCATGAAAAGACCGTGGGTTCAAGTCCCAGGCAGGGTTCTGGCCGGGTTCGAGTCCCAGCACGCGGGCTCAGGTCTCAATCTGCGGAAAACAGTTTCACCCCTGACCCAGCACGCTGGGGTCCTCGTAAGAAGAGGCGGTGGGACACAGACGTGCTCCGAAGACAGACCCTGTGGGAACAGCAGGACACGTAGCCACCTGCAAGTCGAGGAGAGAGGCCTCAGAAGATGCCGCCCCTGCCGCCCTTCATCCTGGACCTCAGACATGAGCCCCGGGATGAGCCTCCGTGGGAATCCGGCCCCTGGGATCAAGGGCCTCCCGGGCGTTTCTCGAGGGGGCAAGCTTGCCGCTGCCTCGGGACCTCGCACAGAGTCTACCACGGCCTCCACACTCCGTCCCTTCCAGGTTCCGAATCCTCCCTCGGACCTCAGCTTAAAGCCCCCTTTCCCCCAGGTGGCCTCGCCCCGATTCTCCGCCTCTCTTCCTCCTCTCTCACGGTTCCCTGTTCTTCTCCTTGCGATTTCCTACAATATTTCCCAATACTTCCTTCCTGGGTGTCTCCCCACGAAGCGGCAAGCCCCCACGAGTCCCAGGGGCCTCCGCTCGTCACCACCGGGCCCAGGGCTCCGCACACAGCCGCCCGTCAACAGATAGAGAGTGAATAGATGGAACGACAGACTGTCAGGTCTCCTCCCCGAGCCTCCCTTGGCAAACTCTAAAGCCATAAACCAAAGTACGAGAAACGCCCCCGGTCACTGAGCGGAAGGAAACTGTCAGCACCCTTGTGCTCACAGGATCATCCTTGTTTGACCTCAGAGGGTCAGACGCTCTCCTGCCTGACACCAAGGAGGAGCTAGAGATGGACAGCTCGTGTCTGCAGCTACGTCTGCTGGAAGAAGACGGCCTTTCCCCTGCCTCTTTCAGCCTGAAGTGGAAGCCCACGTGGGCCTCGGGGCCGGGCGTCCGTGCTCCCGCTTACAGCGTCCTGCAGGAATAAACTACCTCTTGCCTCTCAGTCTGCCTCCCGCTGAATTCCTCCCACACAGACACAAAGAGCGCGAGCCGCAGGAAGTCCAGACCCCAAGTGAGGGATTCTCATGAAAAGACCGTGGGTTCAAGTCCCAGGCAGGGTTCTGGCCGGGTTCGAGTCCCAGCACGCGGGCTCAGGTCTCAATCTGCGGAAAACAGTTTCACCCCTGACCCAGCACGCTGGGGTCCTCGTAAGAAGAGGCGGTGGGACACAGACGTGCTCCGAAGACAGACCCTGTGGGAACAGCAGGACACGTAGCCACCTGCAAGTCGAGGAGAGAGGCCTCAGAAGATGCCGCCCCTGCCGCCCTTCATCCTGGACCTCAGACATGAGCCCCGGGATGAGCCTCCGTGGGAATCCGGCCCCTGGGATCAAGGGCCTCCCGGGCGTTTCTCGAGGGGGCAAGCTTGCCGCTGCCTCGGGACCTCGCACAGAGTCTACCACGGCCTCCACACTCCGTCCCTTCCAGGTTCCGAATCCTCCCTCGGACCTCAGCTTAAAGCCCCTTCCTCCAGGTGGCCTCGCCCCGATTCTCCGCCTCTCTTCCTCCTCTCTCACGGTTCCCTGTTCTTCTCCTTGCGATTTCCTACAATATTTCCCAATACTTCCTTCCTGGGTGTCTCCCCACGAAGCGGCAAGCCCCCACGAGTCCCAGGGGCCTCCGCGCTCGTCACCACCGGGCCCAGGGCTCCGCACACAGCCGCCCGTCAACAGATAGAGAGTGAATAGATGGAACGACAGACTGTCAGGTCTCCTCCCCGAGCCTCCCTTGGCTGGAATAAGTGAGGTACTTTCTGTAAACTGCTTAGAAAGTTCTACCTCGGGTTAATGAAAGGAGCGCGTGCAGATCAGAGGCAGAGCGTCAAGTCAGGCCTAGAGTCTGCTCTCGTTCGTCGTGATGGCTTGCTGTTGTCACCACGGTTACTGTTGTTGTTACCCCGGCCACTGCACGGAGCAGGCGCCTAAGAACCATGCGAACGCTCAGGGTGACGTGGCCTCGGCCCAGACACGGGGACGGAGGACAAGGCGGCCGGAGGAGGCTGCCGTGCTGGTCTGATGTGGACACGCAAGCGCGGCTCAGAGAGGGGAGTGCACTGGCCCAGGTCGCCCAGCGAGTCTGAGGCGGCTCCAGGACCGCAACCCAGAATTCCCGGCAATGTGCCGTGAGGCAGACCTCTTCCCCTCTGGCTAAAGGGCCGGGGGCTCTGCCAAGCTCGCAGAGCTCCGGCCCAGCCCTGCCCCCAGCCCCAGCCCCCAGGGCCGGCACCGCCGCGGTGAGCTGGGTGACCACCGGGTGGCACTGTGGAGTCGCCGCTCCCTGGCAGCCGCCTCCACTCTCTGGGTTTGACCCGAAGACCTCCGAGGAGGCAAAACCGGGTCTTGAGGGGTGTCTGTGCAGCTCTTACGCTGGGTGAGGCAATCAAGGCCCAGAGAGGGACAGGCACCTTGCCAAAATCACACAGCGAGGCTGAGAAGGAAGAAAAACAAACAAACCTTTTATTGAACACCTACTATACACCCAGGCGGAGCTAGTGGTCAAGAGCCTATCTGCCAAGGCAGGAGACGCGGCTTCGTTCCCTGGATCGGGAAGAGCCCCTGGGGGCGAGCACGATGACCCGCTCCAGTCGTCTTGCCGGGGAAATCCTGTGGACGGAGGAGCCTGGCGGGCTCCAGTGCCCGGGTCTCAAAGAGTTGAACCCAAATGAGGGCGTGTGCACACCCACCAAGTCCACAGCTGCCGCGTCCAGTTCTCACGACGGCCCAATGACAGGAGAACAAATCTCCCATTTTCCAGATGAGGACACCGAGGCACGGCACGCTCACATGGAGCTACAGGAGCGGGGGTGATGATACTGCTCACGGGATACAAGGGGCGCAGGCAGCTGAAAGGCCGCGTCCCGTTCTCGACGACGGCCCCTGACAGGAGAAACTGCTTAGAAAGTTCTACCGGTTAATGAAAGGAGCGCGTGCAGATCAGAGGCAGAGCGTCAAGTCAGGCCTAGAGTCTGCTCTCGTTCGTCGTGATGGCTTGCTGTTGTCACCACGGTTACTGTTGTTGTTACCCCGGCCACTGCACGGAGCAGGCGCCTAAGAACCATGCGAACGCTCAGGGTGACGTGGCCTCGGCCCAGACACGGGACGGAGGACAAGGCGGCCGGAGGAGGCTGCCGTGCTGGTCTGATGTGGACACGCAAGCGCGGCTCAGAGAGGGGAGTGCACTGGCCCAGGTCGCCCAGCGAGTCTGAGGCGGCTCCAGGACCGCAACCCAGAATTCCCGGCAATGTGCCGTGAGGCAGACCTCTTCCCCTCTGGCTAAAGGGCCGGGGGCTCTGCCAAGCTCGCAGAGCTCCGGCCCAGCCCTGCCCCCAGCCCCAGCCCCCAGGGCCGGCACCGCCGCGGTGAGCTGGGTGACCACCGGGTGGCACTGTGGAGTCGCCGCTCCCTGGCAGCCGCCTCCACTCTCTGGGTTTGACCCGAAGACCTCCGAGGAGGCAAAACCGGGTCTTGAGGGGTGTCTGTGCAGCTCTTACGCTGGGTGAGGCAATCAAGGCCCAGAGAGGGACAGGCACCTTGCCAAAATCACACAGCGAGGCTGAGAAGGAAGAAAAACAAACAAACCTTTTATTGAACACCTACTATACACCCAGGCGGAGCTAGTGGTCAAGAGCCTATCTGCCAAGGCAGGAGACGCGGCTTCGTTCCCTGGATCGGGAAGAGCCCCTGGGGGCGAGCACGATGACCCGCTCCAGTCGTCTTGCCGGGGAAATCCTGTGGACGGAGGAGCCTGGCGGGCTCCAGTGCCCGGGTCTCAAAGAGTTGAACCCAAATGAGGGCGTGTGCACACCCACCAAGTCCACAGCTGCCGCGTCCAGTTCTCACGACGGCCCAATGACAGGAGAACAAATCTCCCATTTTCCAGATGAGGACACCGAGGCACGGCACGCTCACATGGAGCTACAGGAGCGGGGGTGATGATACTGCTCACGGGGATACTGACGGAGCGCCGCGTGTCGTGAACGTCGTCAGTGCAGCTGACCCGTCCCACGACAAGGCCGGACACTGGGATCAACCCATTTTCAGGAGATGGAAACTGAGGCTCAGAAAGAGGCCGGTATTTGCTGGGGAATGTCTGCTGGCAGGACCACGTCCTGTCCAGAGGGCATTTCGCTGATCCCCGTCCTCTGCCCCTGAGGACGGCAGTCTCGGGCAGCTCCCGCCCAGAGTGACCAGACCAACGCCAGACCCGGCCTTCCAGGGTTCTGGGAAGACCCAGGCCCTTCCCCAGAGGGGCCAGACCGGGCTCCACCGCCGGCTAGACTGGCGGCGGTGCCCCCTGGGACGTGGCGGGTGTGTGGAGGGCTCCCCGCGCCTCTCCACGTGGCCGCACCAGCCTCGGACCAGAGGTGAGCTCAGGTATCCCGTGCCCGCCCGAGAACGCCCTCCAGGAGGCCCTGAAGGAGGAGGAGGCTGGGGTGCGAGCTGCAGAGAAACGTCACGGGAGGATCGTGAAGGAGAGAGACGGGGGCAGCGACGGGAGGGGAACAAGGGAGCCGGAGAGAGAGAGAGGGGTCCAAGCAGAACAGAGGCGGAGCAGCAGAGCCAGAAAGACAGGACAGGAGAGATGCATATCGAGACAGACGGACAGAAGCAGAGAGAGAAGGAGACAGAGACAGAGATGAGGAGAGACGGGAATGCTCAGAGACTGATAAGCACAAAGGGAGCGAGAGCCAAAGAGACGGAGGGAGACCAGAGAGAGACCGGCCCCAAGAGAAGGAGCCCAGAGGGAGTCCTCAGGCGAGAGCTGGGCAGAGAGGAGGCGGCTGGAAAGGAAGGGCTGCAGGAGGCTGAGGAGAGAACAAGAGGAGAGAAGCCGGGAGCAAGGGCAGGCTGCGAGGAGAGCTGCGGAGGGGTGGTCTCCAGGGGAGACGGGGGGCGGAGGCCAGGGCAGGGCTGGCCCTGCGGCCACAGCCGGGAGACCCTACCTGGGCCCTGGACCCCGGCGGCTGGGCCCTCTGCGCACCCCTGCCCCCGGGCCCCGATGCCTCGCCCGGCTGCAGAGGCCTGGCCCGGGCCCTGGACGGCTCGGGCCTGGAGGATGGACGTGGGAGGCCCTGGCACCTTCCTCGTCCGCCCCTCAGCAGGCCCCGAGCACGTCGTTTGCATAAGACAATATTCCCGTGGGGGATGCTAATGCGCCCTGCTATTTTTGCCTCTCCTGGATCGTGGTTTGCATATATTTGCATACCCTGGGAGAATTAAGTCGGGATCATGTAAATGAGCCCGCCAGCTCGGGGCTGAGGGAGGCTCCTGGCTCCCCACCTCCCCGCAGGCTCTGCGGCCCAGCCGCCTCCCCCGGGCGGCCCCCCGCGAGCGTGGCTGACGAGAGGCTCAGCTGGGTGCCTCTCCCATCCCGAGGCCGCTGCCCACCAGCTCTCCGGTGGCCAGAGGGAGCTTTCAGAGGCCCAGATCTGATCGAGTGACATCGTTCTGTGAAGGTTTCCTCGCTTCTGAGCTCTTGGATTAAAGGCCCAGATCCCACTAGATGTGGGCCACAGGGACGAGCCCTCCCGGCCCCGCTCACCCACACGCCCCTCCCTCCGATACACGGAGCGTCCGCCCCTGGGGGTTCACTCTCACCAGGGTTCTGTCCACCATAGGCCCTTTGCACACGCGGTCCCTGCTGGCTGCAAGGTGCTCTCTCCGCCGCTTCACTCACTCGCCTGTAATTCATCCTTCGGACTCCAGTGGAGGACCACGTCCTCGGGGAAGCCGCCCTGTCGTCTTCAACCTCCTGAGCCTTGTCTCCTCTTCTGCAAACTGGGAACGGCAGGAACTTTCTTCCTCACGTGGGTTTGTGCATGAGAGCTCCCCTGGCCCATGGGACACACTGAGCCCTCGACAGACAGACAGGCGCCCCGCGCTCACTGGGGCTTCCTGGGGGCGCCGGTGGGAACGGACCTGCCCGCCAAGGCCGGAGAGGCGAGAGATGCAGGTTCGATCCCTGGGTCAGGGCTGACCTTCCTGCTAATAGCAGCTCTCAAGGCTGGCTACCGAGCTGCAGGGCCCAGTGCAGGGTGGACGGGCGGACCCGATCCCGTGGCCTGCACGTGGCAGGGGCCGTGGGAGGGGCCGGACGGCCAGGGTGGGCAACTGCCGACCGGCGGTGGCCAGCCTCCCTGCCCAGGGGCTCGTGAGAGCTGCTGCCATGGGCGTTCGGGGGTGGATGTGTGGCAGGACCGGGCTGGCCGGACTGTGGGCCTGAGCGGGTGGCCTCGGGGAGGGGAAGCTCCACAAGGACCCCCTGCTCACTCAGGCACTGCGACCGAGTGTCCCTCACGCCCCGTGGGCATACGGCCTGAGAGTGTCTTCGAAGCAGAAAGAGCCGTACGTGCAAAGGCCCTGAGGCAGGGTCAGGTGGGCCCCGTGAGGCCAGGCCGGAAGCTCAGCCCGGCTGGAGAGGGGAAGCGTGGGGGGCGACGGGGCCCGCCAGGTCTTTCCAAAGCTGTGGAGGAGCCCCTGGCGTTTCTCGAGCACTGGCTTTGCGCCAGGCGTGGGGCTCCATCTGCCCCGCAAACAGGCTCTGAGGCGAGGAGTCTGATGTCAGAGCGGCGAAGTCACTGCCGAGGCCACGCCGGTGACACGCGGCAGGATTCCTCTTCTGACGTGACTCGTCCCGTGAGCCCAGCCCGCGTGGGCCACAGCGGGATGGAGCCCGGAGGTGACCCTGAGAGGCGAGGAACGGGGAACGTCGGCTGGCCGGGGGCGGGCGGGGCGGGGCGGGCGCACCCCCAGGCTGGGAACCTGCCGTCCTCCCGTCCGGTCGCCCCACGGGAGCCGCGCTGGCCGCCACCGTCCAGCAGAAGCCGCCGCAGAGAGCTGCGCGGCCGGAGCCGGCCTCCTGGTTTCCTAGGAGCCGGCAGGCACTGTCTTTTCCTTTGAAATTCACCACCGTAGAGCACTTCCCAATAGTATGGGGCAGACAGACTCTCGGATGTCTTTAAAAAAATCGATGGTTCCAAGTCACTTGAGCTTGTAATACGCCGCCAGCTGTAGCCACTTTGGAGCTACCTTCGCAAATAGGCGAGGACCCCCCTCAAGGGTCAGGGCTGACCTTCCTGCTAATAGCAGCTCTCAAGGCTGGCTACCGAGCTGCAGGGCCCAGTGCAGGGTGGACGGGCGGACCCGATCCCGTGGCCTGCACGTGGCAGGGGCCGTGGGAGGGGCCGGACGGCCAGGGTGGGCAACTGCCGACCGGCGGTGGCCAGCCTCCCTGCCCAGGGGCTCGTGAGAGCTGCTGCCATGGGCGTTCGGGGGTGGATGTGTGGCAGGACCGGGCTGGCCGGACTGTGGGCCTGAGCGGGTGGCCTCGGGGAGGGGAAGCTCCACAAGGACCCCCTGCTCACTCAGGCACTGCGACCGAGTGTCCCTCACGCCCCGTGGGCATACGGCCTGAGAGTGTCTTCGAAGCAGAAAGAGCCGTACGTGCAAAGGCCCTGAGGCAGGGTCAGGTGGGCCCCGTGAGGCCAGGCCGGAAGCTCAGCCCGGCTGGAGAGGGGAAGCGTGGGGGGCGACGGGGCCCGCCAGGTCTTTCCAAAGCTGTGGAGGAGCCCCTGGCGTTTCTCGAGCACTGGCTTTGCGCCAGGCGTGGGGCTCCATCTGCCCCGCAAACAGGCTCTGAGGCGAGGAGTCTGATGTCAGAGCGGCGAAGTCACTGCCGAGGCCACGCCGGTGACACGCGGCAGGATTCCTCTTCTGACGTGACTCGTCCCGTGAGCCCAGCCCGCGTGGGCCACAGCGGGATGGAGCCCGGAGGTGACCCTGAGAGGCGAGGAACGGGGAACGTCGGCTGGCCGGGGGCGGGCGGGGCGGGGCGGGCGCACCCCCAGGCTGGGAACCTGCCGTCCTCCCGTCCGGTCGCCCCACGGGAGCCGCGCTGGCCGCCACCGTCCAGCAGAAGCCGCCGCAGAGAGCTGCGCGGCCGGAGCCGGCCTCCTGGTTTCCTAGGAGCCGGCAGGCACTGTCTTTTCCTTTGAAATTCACCACCGTAGAGCACTTCCCAATAGTATGGGGCAGACAGACTCTCGGATGTCTTTAAAAAAATCGATGGTTCCAAGTCACTTGAGCTTGTAATACGCCGCCAGCTGTAGCCACTTTGGAGCGTAGCTCTGTGTGTGTGTTTTCATCATATAGAGGCTCTGATAAAGCCTGCCGCAAAGGACCCTGTTTTCGATTTCCTCAGCCCAGCCTTCCCCAAATTCATCTGAGGATGCCATCTTTATGAACATGATCAGAATTGGCCTTTTCCAGGAGTGCTAATGGGAAACGCTTGTCTTGGTAACTAAGAGAAGCTCTGATCTTGGAGAGAAAAAATCTGAGTATGTTTTGGAGGGTAGGAGAGATGATGATGTGAGGGAGACATATTTAAGAACCAATGGGGGCGATTTCCTGCAGAGAAGTGAAGACTTGTAACAGAGCATGGTGGGGATGATGGCCACCGTCAAACCCAATGAATGCCTTCCGGCGGGTAGGCAAGAGGAAATTCCTCTCTAGCTTCGGAGAGCAGCGCTGGGACCATTAGTGATGCTGATGCAGGAAAGGACCTGGAGCGTCCACCACAGACGGACTGTCTGGTAGGCACTGAGCTCCCCGTGACCAGAAGTATACAAGTAGAAATGAGAAGACGACTGTATCGGGCTACTAAAGAACAGATTCCTTCTAGAATTCTGGAGTTTCCAAGGCAAGGACAGACCGACCCAGGCCCGGCCGTGCCGCGGGCCCCTCTTCTCTCAGGGCTGGGAAGAAGGAAACGAGGCATGTCACATCCATCTGACATTAGGAAAATTCTTATAAATAAAATAGTTCCTATAAAAGCTGTATGAGCTCCCTCCAGTCCATCTCATCTCGACAGTAATAAAACCAAGCCCGTCACGCCAGCGTCGCCTTGCCGTCTACGAGAGGAAGCGCTTATTTTAAGAAGTATAAAAAAGAAAAGTAATTTACAGTCTATTAACATTTTAAAAAGTGTGCTAGTAAGAAGGGGGAATACATTACGGAGTCGATGAGGGATCCACAGAGAAGCGGAAAGCGGAATCATGTAAATTTTCCTCAGTCTCCATTTTAACCTGGAGAACTGCAAACTCATCCTGATTCCTTCTCTGTTTCCTGGAGGGCAGGGCCGACTTGGGAAGGGCGGCCAGGAAGGGCGCTGGGCGGCGGCTCCCTGAGCGGTCGGCGGTCGAAGGCGTCGATCGGGGTGGTTTAGGACATCGGGCCCATCCCGGCTGGGGTTCCCGGGAGGTTCTGTCGGCCACCCAGCTCCCGTGAGCTGAGGCGCACTGTCTCATCGACAGATGTACCGAATCCCAGGCTGCCCTCGTTTCACATAAGCGTCGCTGCTTTCCGGCGGACCCGAGACGGCGGGCGCCTGGGAAGGCGCAGGTGCTCCGTGGTCCTCGCCGCGTCCCGCGTCCTTGTCCGGCCGCGGGCCCTCCAGCCGCCGGCCCAGGCTGGAGCTGCGTCCAGGCAGGCGAGCGGAGGAGCGTCCGTGTGGACGGCAAACTACAGATCCAGGGAAGTACGCGGAAACAACGACCAGTGGCCGGGAAGGAAAACCCGCCCGTTCCCTCCAAGGAACGCAGCCTGAGAGGCGAGCCGAGGGGGGCCGGGGCCTCGGGCCGGGGAGGAACGGGCAGGGGGCGCCCGGGAGCTGGGACACCCCTGTGGGGTCACTTGGGCCCTGAACCCTGACTCGCTGCCATGACCCTCCAGAGAAGCCCATCTCCGTCCAGGGCAAGCCACACACACGGACACGACCACTTACACACCCAGGCCACGCACACAGCCCGGCCTTCCACACGCCCTCCCCAAGGCAGTCACACACGGGCCCACGGTCTCTTCCCGAACATGGCGCGTGCCCCCGCCTCACTCTCGGCTGCGTTCGCACGTCTGCACAGCCGCCCGCAGGCACCTGGCCACACACGTGTGTTCAGGGCACACGCCCACACGCACAGTGCACTCCTAGTCATTTGCATTTGCACACTCGCGCGTACACACAGCTCCCCAGAGGCCGCTGGGCCTCCGCCCGTGTGCGCCCACACGCACGCACGCACGCCCACCGGCGCCGTGCCCCGCCGTCCCGGCCACACGCCCGAGCACGCACACACGCAGGTGCCCGCAGGAGCGTGGCCGGGGCGCTGGCGTGGGGGTGCGGGGCCCCCGGACCCACGGCCTCCTGCCGGCCGCCCCCGCCCGAGCCTCTGCTTGGGCAGCCGCTCGGCCCACCTCCCGGGCACGGGGAGGGGCAGGAGAGCCCCAGGGGAGGGGACGGCCGGACTGGCCTCATCAGGGACGTCACCCCGCTCGGGACCAGGCTCCCCCGCGAAGCCCACGTGCCCCTGGGTGGAGCCCCGAGCCGGCTCTGGTCACGGCTGCTGGACGGCAGGGCCCCACGCCGGACGTGGCCCGCACCCCGACCCGGTGCAGAAGGCCGGGCTCCGGCGCCGGCACCTCCCGGGCTCTTCCCGGCCAGGGCCCTGCCTCCCCACCCGAGGGCCGGGCCGAGGGCCGCAGGCACCAGGCCCCCGAGAGCCCTCCTCCCCGGGCCGTCCCCAGCCTGGCCAGCGTGGGAGGACGGGCCGCGGACGCACCAGCCCCGGCACGCGGGGGCTCCCCGCGGCTGAGCACGGCGCCTCTGAGATCTGAACCTGGAGAGGGCTGCTCTCAGACCCGCCCTCCGGCCGCCCTCCCCTCTATCCAGGCCGTCACCCTTGAAAACGAGGCACCGTCTTCACTCTGTGCCTCGCCCCAGGCTGTGCCCCCCCAGCAGTCTCAAATGCCCTCCTCTCCTCTGGTCTGGACAGCTCACCCGCTCCAGACCAGCGCCCGCCTCCTCCAGGGAGCCCTCTGAGCCCCCCGCCCTTGGGCCGCACCCAGAGAAGCCCATCTCCGTCCAGGGCAAGCCACACACGGACACGACCACTTACACCCAGGCCACGCACACAGCCCGGCTTTCCCAAGGCAGTCACACACGGGCCCACGGTCTCTTCCCGAACACGGCGCGTGCCCCCGCCTCACTCTCGGCTGCGTTCGCACGTCTGCACAGCCGCCCGCAGGCACCTGGCCACACACGTGTGTTCAGGGCACACGCCCACACGCACAGTGCACTCCTAGTCATTTGCATTTGCACACTCGCGCGTACACACAGCTCCCCAGAGGCCGCTGGGCCTCCGCCCGTGTGCGCCCACACGCACGCACGCACGCCCACCGGCGCCGTGCCCCGCCGTCCCGGCCACACGCCCGAGCACGCACACACGCAGGTGCCCGCAGGAGCGTGGCCGGGGCGCTGGCGTGGGGGTGCGGGGCCCCCGGACCCACGGCCTCCTGCCGGCCGCCCCCGCCCGAGCCTCTGCTTGGGCAGCCGCTCGGCCCACCTCCCGGGCACGGGGAGGGGCAGGAGAGCCCCAGGGGAGGGGACGGCCGGACTGGCCTCATCAGGGACGTCACCCCGCTCGGGACCAGGCTCCCCCGCGAAGCCCACGTGCCCCTGGGTGGAGCCCCGAGCCGGCTCTGGTCACGGCTGCTGGACGGCAGGGCCCCACGCCGGACGTGGCCCGCACCCCGACCCGGTGCAGAAGGCCGGGCTCCGGCGCCGGCACCTCCCGGGCTCTTCCCGGCCAGGGCCCTGCCTCCCCACCCGAGGGCCGGGCCGAGGGCCGCAGGCACCAGGCCCCCGAGAGCCCTCCTCCCCGGGCCGTCCCCAGCCTGGCCAGCGTGGGAGGACGGGCCGCGGACGCACCAGCCCCGGCACGCGGGGGCTCCCCGCGGCTGAGCACGGCGCCTCTGAGATCTGAACCTGGAGAGGGCTGCTCTCAGACCCGCCCTCCGGCCGCCCTCCCCTCTATCCAGGCCGTCACCCTTGAAAACGAGGCACCGTCTTCACTCTGTGCCTCGCCCCAGGCTGTGCCCCCCCAGCAGTCTCAAATGCCCTCCCTCTCCTCTGGTCTGGACAGCTCACCCGCTCCAGACCAGCGCCGCCGCCGCCTCCTCCAGGGAGCCCTCTCTGACGCTTCCTACGTCTCGCCTCTCTCACACTGTGTCCATCGACTTCCTGTGTCCTTTGTCAGGGTCCTGGACCGTGAGAGGCCGCGGGCAGGGACGGGGCTTCCATCCCCATAGCAACGCTCAGACGGGCACCAGGCCTTGCCCACGGTGGGTATTTGTTGAAGGAAAGGAGGATGACTAGGTGGAGAAACACGGCGACGTTCTGCCCGGGTGCCTCACATCCGTGGGCCACGAGTTAGGTCCCTGATCTGAATTTAAGAGTTAACTAATACCACACATACATTACAAAAGTTAGGTAAATTTCTCCTTCCCTCCGTCATTACCTAGAAAGCTGCCAACTTTTAGATTGTAATTATGTACATGAATAATGAAATTAGCGTGTCTCCCAGCTCCCTCCCTGCTCAATATGTAGCAGCCAGACCCCTGTGTTCTGATTCCAAACCCGCACCTCTGCAGGCTGGCTGGGCTCCGGGCTCTGAACAGCCCCTGCGGAGAGCGGCAAGGGTCCACCCCACACGCCCTCCCGCCTGGGGCTTCGGGGAGCCCCCAGCTGGCGGGCGAGTTCAGGTCTGATCCGCCCTTAGCCTCCTCCCGGGGGTGGAGGGGAGCCCTCGGTGGAACCGGCGTGGCCGGGGCTGGGGGCGGGAGGGCGGCGCTGGAAGAGAACGCGAGTCCCGGACACAGCTCTGCGGCAGGGCGGGGGTCTTGTGGGCGGGATCGTGTGGGCGGGGCCTCCCCTCCCGCCGGGAAGTGGGCGTGGCCAGCAGCCTCCACTGGGTGGCGGATGGTGTGCACCCAGGGTGGGCCCCGAAGAGCAGGGCCCGGCTGCAAATGGCCTTGGGTTCAAGACATGGCTCGCTGCTCGTCGGCTCCACGACGTCACTCTGAGCCTCAGCTTCCCCATCTGTAGAATGGGCATGGCCGGGCACGTGGAAGGATCCTGTGAAGCCTCTTTGCCCGGAGCATAAACGCTCCATAAACGTTACTTACCACGTGTCTCTGTCAAGACGGCTCACCCCTTAGCCCGAGGGCTGGCCACTCTTTTAAGCCTTTCCTCCCCATAGCAGGACGGATGGACCCTCTCTGACGCTTCCTACGCTCGCCTCTCTCACACTGTGTCCATCGACTTCCTGTGTCCTTTGTCAGGGTCCTGGACCGTGAGAGGCCGCGGGCAGGGACGGGGCTTCCATCCCCATAGCAACGCTCAGACGGGCACCAGGCCTTGCCCACGGTGGGTATTTGTTGAAGGAAAGGAGGATGACTAGGTGGAGAAACACGGCGACGTTCTGCCCGGGTGCCTCACATCCGTGGGCCACGAGTTAGGTCCCTGATCTGAATTTAAGAGTTAACTAATACCACACATACATTACAAAAGTTAGGTAAATTTCTCCTTCCCTCCGTCATTACCTAGAAAGCTGCCAACTTTTAGATTGTAATTATGTACATGAATAATGAAATTAGCGTGTCTCCCAGCTCCCTCCCTGCTCAATATGTAGCAGCCAGACCCCTGTGTTCTGATTCCAAACCCGCACCTCTGCAGGCTGGCTGGGCTCCGGGCTCTGAACAGCCCCTGCGGAGAGCGGCAAGGGTCCACCCCACACGCCCTCCCGCCTGGGGCTTCGGGGAGCCCCCAGCTGGCGGGCGAGTTCAGGTCTGATCCGCCCTTAGCCTCCTCCCGGGGGTGGAGGGGAGCCCTCGGTGGAACCGGCGTGGCCGGGGCTGGGGGCGGGAGGGCGGCGCTGGAAGAGAACGCGAGTCCCGGACACAGCTCTGCGGCAGGGCGGGGGTCTTGTGGGCGGGATCGTGTGGGCGGGGCCTCCCCTCCCGCCGGGAAGTGGGCGTGGCCAGCAGCCTCCACTGGGTGGCGGATGGTGTGCACCCAGGGTGGGCCCCGAAGAGCAGGGCCCGGCTGCAAATGGCCTTGGGTTCAAGACATGGCTTCGCTGCTCGTCGGCTCCACGACGTCACTCTGAGCCTCAGCTTCCCCATCTGTAGAATGGGCATGGCCGGGCACGTGGAAGGATCCTGTGAAGCCTCTTTGCCCCGGAGCATAAACGCTCCATAAACGTTACTTACCACGTGTCTCTGTCAAGACGGCGGTCACCCCTTAGCCCGAGGGCTGTCACTCTCTGCGCTGGACTACATGTTTGTACACACCCCTGGATCCGTTTGTTAAAACCCTACCTTCTGGGGCTTCCCTGGCGGTCCAGTGGGAAAAGAGTCCGTCTTGCAGTGAGAGGGATGCCAGTTTGATCCCTGGCCAGGGAGGATCCCGTGTGCCAGGGAGAGGCTGGACCAGCGTGTTCAGTTACAAGCCAGTGCTCTGGAGCGCATGTGCCCAGAGCCGGTGCTCTGCAGCGAGAGAGGCCACTGCGATGGGAGGCCCACACAGGCCGAAGAATAAAGATGGATGAAAATATATGTAAATAAAGGAGGCACGATGGGGAAAAGAAAAAAAAAAAGAATCCTCACGAAATGGGACCAAAGTAAAACCCAGGGGCTTCCCGGGTGGCCCAGTGGTTAGGAATCCACCTGCCAATGCAGGGGACAGAGGTTCGATCCCCAGTCCGGGACGCGCCCACATGCTGCCGGGCAACGAAGGCCACACCCACAGCTACGGGGCGGGGCCCTCGCCCCCAGAGCCCGTGCTCCCCCGCGCACCACAAGAGCGGTCCCCGCTTTGCCACGGCTAGAGGAAGCCTGCGGGCAGCCATGGAGACCCAGAGCGGCCAAAATTTTTTAAAAATAAAATAAGCATAAAAAAGAAGTCTGGGGGCTTCCCCTGGTGGTCCAGTGGGTAAGGACACCGCCTTGCAGTGCAAGGGGCGCCGGTTCGAGCCCTGGCCTGGGAGGATCCCACGTGCCGCGGAGCGGCTGGACCGACGTGTCCAACTACCGAGCCGGAGCCCTGGAGCGCATGCGCCCGGAGCCGGCACTCTGCAACAACAGAGGCCACCGCGATGGGAGGCCCGCACGGGCCAAAGAACAAAGATGGATGCAAATAGACAAATGAAAGATCAATAGAAGAGGCCCACCTGCCTCCTCCCTCCCCAACCCGCCCCCTTCGATAAATAAATAAATAAATAAAATCTTTAAAAAAAAAAAAAGAAGTCTGTACACGGGTCAGCCCTGCGTCTCTCCTGGGCGTCCCCAGCTCCTGGAGCCCCCTGGAATGGCAGCCGGAGGCCACGCTCTGGACTCCCTCCGCCGGACCGCGTCCAAGCTGCCTTCCCCGTGGAGCTGGAGCCGCGCGCCGGCGAGGGTCGGGACGGGCCCGGCCGGAGGCTGCCTGGCTCCCGGGGCGCCCGTCCAGGCTCCCCGCGGGCGGTGCAGAGGCCGAGGGGAGGCAGCGGGTGCTCGCGGGCGGGGCCAGCTGGAGGCGGAGTGGGGCTCTGCCACTTTCAAGGGTCAGGCTGCTCTGCGGACTCCGGCGACCCCACAGGGAAAGACACAGAGGCTCGGCCGGCCCCGTCGTCGCTGCCCGACGTCGCTTCTTCAGTTTTGCAGCCCTGGCTGGCCGGCTTCTGCCCAAGCCCGCCCGCTTCCCAGACTGAGTGGGCACCTTCACCAGCGTCGCGGGTGCCCGCTGGGAGGACCCGGGGCCAGGCCTCTCCCCGCCCTCGTCCTCCAGGGCCTTGCCACCGCGAGCGCGAGCTCTGTGCCCTGAGTCGGAGCGGGTCCGTCCTGTACCCATTTCCCAGATGAGAGGTGCGTCCCTCCCAGATTCCCGGAACGAGTCTGTGCAGGTGCCCAGCGGAGGCCCACGCGCCGGGCATCTGCAAAGGAAGAGACTAATTAAAGCCAATGAAACAGTGCCATTTTAGCAGCACACATGGACCTAGAGAGGATCATACTAAGTAAGTCAGACAGAGAAAGACAAATATCATATGACACCACTTAGATGTGGGATTGGAAAAATACAAAAGAACTTATTTACAAAACAGACTCACAGACACGAAGAACAAATTTACAAAGCGATAGAGAACAGCCCTGGCCTGGGAGGATCCCACGTGCCGCGAGCGGCTGGCCCGACGTGTCCAACTAACGAGCCGGAGCCCTGGCGCGCATGCGCCCGGAGCCGGCACTCTGCAACAACAGAGGCCACCGCGATGGGAGGCCCGCACGGGCCAAAGAACAAAGATGGATGCAAATAGACAAATGAAAGATCAATAGAAGAGGCCCACCTGCCTCCTCCCTCCCCAACCCGCCCCCTTCGATAAATAAATAAATAAATAAAATCTTTAAAAAAAAAAAAAGAAGTCTGTACACGGGTCAGCCCTGCGTCTCTCCTGGGCGTCCCCAGCTCCTGGAGCCCCCTGGAATGGCAGCCGGAGGCCACGCTCTGGACTCCCTCCGCCGGACCGCGTCCAAGCTGCCTTCCCCGTGGAGCTGGAGCCGCGCGCCGGCGAGGGTCGGGACGGGCCCGGCCGGAGGCTGCCTGGCTCCCGGGGCGCCCGTCCAGGCTCCCCGCGGGCGGTGCAGAGGCCGAGGGGAGGCAGCGGGTGCTCGCGGGCGGGGCCAGCTGGAGGCGGAGTGGGGCTCTGCCACTTTCAAGGGTCAGGCTGCTCTGCGGACTCCGGCGACCCCACAGGGAAAGACACAGAGGCTCGGCCGGCCCCGTCGTCGCTGCCCGACGTCGCTTCTTCAGTTTTGCAGCCCTGGCTGGCCGGCTTCTGCCCAAGCCCGCCCGCTTCCCAGACTGAGTGGGCACCTTCACCAGCGTCGCGGGTGCCCGCTGGGAGGACCCGGGGCCAGGCCTCTCCCCGCCCTCGTCCTCCAGGGCCTTGCCACCGCGAGCGCGAGCTCTGTGCCCTGAGTCGGAGCGGGTCCGTCCTGTACCCATTTCCCAGATGAGAGGTGCGTCCCTCCCAGATTCCCGGAACGAGTCTGTGCAGGTGCCCAGCGGAGGCCCACGCGCCGGGCATCTGCAAAGGAAGAGACTAATTAAAGCCAATGAAACAGTGCCATTTTTAGCAGCACACATGGACCTAGAGAGGATCATACTAAGTAAGTCAGACAGAGAAAGACAAATATCATATGACACCACTTAGATGTGGGATTGGAAAAAAAAAATACAAAAGAACTTATTTACAAAACAGACTCACAGACACGAAGAACAAACGTTTGGTGACCAAAGGGAAGGCGTGAGGTGTTGAGAGATACATTAGGAGTAAGGAATTAACAGATACGCACGACTATAAATAAAATAGATAAAACAGGATCTACGGTATCGCACAGGGGCCTGTGTTCAATATCTTGCAAGAACTTACACAGGAAAAGACCCGGCGGAAGAATGTTGTTGCTGCACTGTCGTCAGTCCGTCGCGTGCGACCCTGCGACCCCGGGGGCGGCAGCCCGCCCGGCCGCCCGGCCCCCGCCCGCCTCCCGGAGCTCACACTCAGGTCCACTGAGTCCGGGGTGCCATCCAGCCATCTCATCCTCTGTTACATATCAATAATGTCTATTATTTTAATATACGTATATAATCAGTTTGCTTCACCCTGAAACGAACACAATAATGTAGATCAACGAGACTTCAGTCAACACAGGAAGAAGAGGCCGCACGTAACCTGTATTTGCACAGCCCCCTCCACGCTGCGGATCCGCGTAGCCTGGGCGGGCCGCCCCGCGTCCGTCCACGATAGCGATGCGAACCGGCCCTCACAGCCGGGGCCCTGGCTACCTGTGCCGCGCCCTTTGCTTCTGGTCCCTCATTTGATCCCAGACGCGCCCTGGGCACCGTGCCTGGCACACCGTAGGAGCTCAGGAAAGGCTGAGGAAGAGGGAAAGTGAATGAAGGAATTCATAGCAGCAGCAAAGAAGCATGTCTCACAACGCCCAGCCCGGAGCTGGGAGCCACGCAGAGCCAGGGTGGAGTCCTGGCTCTGTCCCTCGTCCACCGTGTGGCCTTGGCGGAGTCCCACCCCTTCCTGGAGACGCTGGTCTTCCCATCTGTCAAGTGGGCCTGCTGAGGCCCACGCGCCGGGCATCTGCAAAGGAAGAGACTAATTAAAGCCAATGAAACAGTGCCATTTTTAGCAGCACACATGGACCTAGAGAGGATCATACTAAGTAAGTCAGACAGAGAAAGACAAATATCATATGACACCACTTAGATGTGGGATTGGAAAAAAAAAATACAAAAGAACTTATTTACAAAACAGACTCACAGACACGAAGAACAAACGTTTGGTGACCAAAGGGAAGGCGTGAGGTGTTGAGAGATACATTAGGAGTAAGGAATTAACAGATACGCACGACTATAAATAAAATAGATAAAACAGGATCTACGGTATCGCACAGGGGCCTGTGTTCAATATCTTGCAAGAACTTACACAGGAAAAGACCCGGCGGAAGAATGTTGTTGCTGCACTGTCGTCAGTCCGTCGCGTGCGACCCTGCGACCCCGGGGGCGGCAGCCCGCCCGGCCGCCCGGCCCCCGCCCGCCTCCCGGAGCTCACACTCAGGTCCACTGAGTCCGGGGTGCCATCCAGCCATCTCATCCTCTGTTACATATCAATAATGTCTATTATTTTAATATACGTATATAATCAGTTTGCTTCACCCTGAAACGAACACAATAATGTAGATCAACGAGACTTCAGTCAACACAGGAAGAAGAGGCCGCACGTAACCTGTATTTGCACAGCCCCCTCCACGCTGCGGATCCGCGTAGCCTGGGCGGGCCGCCCCGCGTCCGTCCACGATAGCGATGCGAACCGGCCCTCACAGCCGGGGCCCTGGCTACCTGTGCCGCGCCCTTTGCTTCTGGTCCCTCATTTGATCCCAGACGCGCCCTGGGCACCGTGCCTGGCACACCGTAGGAGCTCAGGAAAGGCTGAGGAAGAGGGAAAGTGAATGAAGGAATTCATAGCAGCAGCAAAGAAGCATGTCTCACAACGCCCAGCCCGGAGCTGGGAGCCACGCAGAGCCAGGGTGGAGTCCTGGCTCTGTCCCTCGTCCACCGTGTGGCCTTGGCGGAGTCCCACCCCTTCCTGGAGACGCTGGTCTTCCCATCTGTCAAGTGGGCCTGCTGAGGCCTGCCCCAGCGGGGCGTGAGAGTGAGACAGACCAGAGCAGCAGGAGCTCAGCACCGCGGGGCGAGCCCAGAGCCCAGGCCAAGGTCCTGCCGCTGCTCTGGCGGCGGATGAGCCCGCTGTCCACCTGCCCCCTCGGCTTGCGGTCACGGGTCAGGACGCGGGAGCCCAGAGGTCACACGTGCGAGGTCTCCAGGCTCCACTCGGCTCCCAGATGTGTCGGCCTTGGCTGACACGGCCTTTCGTTCTTCTTCTTTTTTTTAATTGAATTAGTGCCAGCACTTCAAGATGGGGGGATTCCACATAAAGTACAGGCTTTTTTGGTCTCTCTCGGAACTTCAGAAGTTTGGGCCACATCTGAATCGGAGCCGAGGTCGGCCGATGCCAAGTATCATCCACCCGCGGGGGAGGCCCGCCCGCAGGCTGCCCCCGGCCCCAGCCCGCCGTCCCGCCTCGCACCGGCCGCCTCTCGCGGTTAGGCAAGGCGCCGGCCCAGGAGCATCCCGCATTTGGAAGGCCGCTCCGACTTCCTCTTCTGTAACACGTCCTGAAGAAGGTCCAAGGCTCCTCGAGCCCAGGCAAGGCCAGCACGAGAAGGCAAACGCACGCCGCTCAGTGGTTTCACAGGCTCTTCTCCGGCCTCTCCCCGCTGCAAGCGCCACGCCCCCGTGGACGCTGAGCGCCACCCCGCACCCCGGCCCGCCCGAGGAGCCCCCGGGGAGGGACCAGAGGCCCCGGCCCCTCCTGCGGGAGGAGGGTGACCAGAGAAAATAGCTCCCAGCTCACGATAGCGATGCGAACCGGCCCTCACAGCCGGGGCCCTGGCTACCTGTGCCGCGCCCTTTGCTTCTGGTCCCTCATTTGATCCCAGACGCGCCCTGGGCACCGTGCCTGGCACACCGTAGGAGCTCAGGAAAGGCTGAGGAAGAGGGAAAGTGAATGAAGGAATTCATAGCAGCAGCAAAGAAGCATGTCTCACAACGCCCAGCCCGGAGCTGGGAGCCACGCAGAGCCAGGGTGGAGTCCTGGCTCTGTCCCTCGTCCACCGTGTGGCCTTGGCGGAGTCCCACCCCTTCCTGGAGACGCTGGTCTTCCCATCTGTCAAGTGGGCCTGCTGAGGCCTGCCCCAGCGGGGCGTGAGAGTGAGACAGACCAGAGCAGCAGGAGCTCAGCACCGCGGGGCGAGCCCAGAGCCCAGGCCAAGGTCCTGCCGCTGCTCTGGCGGCGGATGAGCCCGCGCTGTCCACCTGCCCCCTCGGCTTGCGGTCACGGGTCAGGACGCGGGAGCCCAGAGGTCACACGTGCGAGGTCTCCAGGCTCCACTCGGCTCCCAGATGTGTCGGCCTTGGCTGACACGGCCTTTCGTTCTTCTTCTTTTTTTTAATTGAATTAGTGCCAGCACTTCAAGATGGGGGGATTCCACATAAAGTACAGGCTTTTTTGGTCTCTCTCGGAACTTCAGAAGTTTGGGCCACATCTGAATCGGAGCCGAGGTCGGCCGATGCCAAGTATCATCCACCCCGCGGAGGAGGCGCGCCCGCAGGCTGCCCCCGGCCCCAGCCCGCCGTCCCGCCTCGCACCGGCCGCTTCTCGCGGTTAGGCAAGGCGCCGGCCCAGGAGCATCCCGCATTTGGAAGGCCGCTCCGACTTCCTCTTCTGTAACACGTCCTGAAGAAGGTCCAAGGCTCCTCGAGCCCAGGCAAGGCCAGCACGAGAAGGCAAACGCACGCCGCTCAGTGGTTTCACAGGCTCTTCTCCGGCCTCTCCCCGCTGCAAGCGCCACGCCCCCGTGGACGCTGAGCGCCACCCCGCACCCCGGCCCGCCCCGAGGAGCCACCGCGGACCCCCCGCCGGCCCCGGCCCCCTCCTGCGGGAGGAGGGTGACCAGAGAAAATAGCTCCCAGCTGAGGCCGCCGGCCGCCCCCTCCGCTCTGATTGGGACGCAGTAATTAGATGGTGGCCCAGCGCTCAGCCGAGGGCCCACCGGCAAGCCAGCCCGTTTGGAAAGTTCGCCTGACATTCCTGAGCCCGGACGCCTTGCCAAAGAAAACTCGAGCGCGGCTTGTCTTGGCGCGGACTCAACCCCCAGCCTCAGCAGGAAAACCAAAAACATTTACACAGCTGGGCCGCGACGCCCGCCTCCCCCAAGAGCTTGTCAGGGCTCGGCCAGCCCGCTCGGCCAGCGCGGGGCCGCCTCTGAAGGGGCCTGTGTTCCCCAGCCCCGCCCGGCCCGGCCAGACGGAAAACACGGTGGCCCAGCCCCAGGAGGCGGCAGAGAAGGGGCTGGAAAAGACGGCCGGGCAGGGGCTGCGGCCGGGCACGTTCGTCCCTGCCCTCCGCCCCCGCCTCCGGCCGCGGCAGCCCGGGTCACCCCGGCCGGCCGGCCATCCCGCCTGCGCACACGGGCCCAGGTGACGACCCCGGGGCGGCCCGCGGAGCGCCTGGTGCTGGGCCCCGTGCGGACAGCCCCCAGCGCCTCTCCCTTCACCACTCCGTCCCCGGCTCTTCTCCTGGCTGCCTCTCGCGGACTTCTCGACGTGCTCCACACCCGCCCGGCCGCGGCCCGGCACCCCGTCCGGCCTCCCCGTCTGGGTGAGCAAGGACCATGTGAAGAGGTCCTCGAGGCTGTGGTTAAACGCCAGACGTCCGAGGCCCTGGGGAGCCCGCTGGCAGTCACCCAATCAGCTGCTGAGTCCCTTGGGAGTCCCCGTGTGTTTCTCTGTCTCCACGGCCACCGCCCCCGCCCAGTCCGGGCGGCCGCTGTCTCGTGCCTGGGGACGTCCGCAGCCTCCCCGCTGGCCTCTCAGCCTCCCCGCCGGCCCGAGAGCCGAAGCCAGCGAGAGCTGTGTTATTCCCTCAAGTGTGAAACGTAACTGACCTACGGCAAAGCACGGAAAATGCAGTTTTGCACGATTTCATGATGAATTATCCAGCCACCGCGGACCCCCCGCCGGCCCCGGCCCCCTCCTGCGGGAGGAGGGTGACCAGAGAAAATAGCTCCCAGCTGAGGCCGCCGGCCGCCCCCTCCGCTCTGATTGGGACGCAGTAATTAGATGGTGGCCCAGCGCTCAGCCGAGGCCCACCGGCAAGCCAGCCCGTTTGGAAAGTTCGCCTGACATTCCTGAGCCCGGACGCCTTGCCAAAGAAAACTCGAGCGCGGCTTGTCTTGGCGCGGACTCAACCCCCAGCCTCAGCAGGAAAACCAAAAACATTTACACAGCTGGGCCGCGACGCCCGCCTCCCCCAAGAGCTTGTCAGGGCTCGGCCAGCCCGCTCGGCCAGCGCGGGGCCGCCTCTGAAGGGGCCTGTGTTCCCCAGCCCCGCCCGGCCCGGCCAGACGGAAAACACGGTGGCCCAGCCCCAGGAGGCGGCAGAGAAGGGGCTGGAAAAGACGGCCGGGCAGGGGCTGCGGCCGGGCACGTTCGTCCCTGCCCTCCGCCCCCGCCTCCGGCCGCGGCAGCCCGGGTCACCCCGGCCGGCCGGCCATCCCGCCTGCGCACACGGGCCCAGGTGACGACCCCGGGGCGGCCCGCGGAGCGCCTGGTGCTGGGCCCCGTGCGGACAGCCCCCAGCGCCTCTCCCTTCACCACTCCGTCCCCGGCTCTTCTCCTGGCTGCCTCTCCGCGGACTTCTCGACGTGCTCCACACCCGCCCGGCCGCGGCCCGGCACCCCGTCCGGCCTCCCCGTCTGGGTGAGCAAGGACCATGTGAAGAGGTCCTCGAGGCTGTGGTTAAACGCCAGACGTCCGAGGCCCTGGGGAGCCCGCTGGCAGTCACCCAATCAGCTGCTGAGTCCCTTGGGAGTCCCCGTGTGTTTCTCTGTCTCCACGGCCACCGCCCCCGCCCAGTCCGGGCGGCCGCTGTCTCGTGCCTGGGGACGTCCGCAGCCTCCCCGCTGGCCTCTCAGCCTCCCCGCCGGCCCGAGAGCCGAAGCCAGCGAGAGCTGTGTTATTCCCTCAAGTGTGAAACGTAACTGACCTACGGCAAAGCACGGAAAATGCAGTTTTGCACGATTTCATGATGAATTATCCAGCAAACACCTATACACGAGACGAGACCTGGGACCTCAGAAGCTCCTGCTTTCCGCCCCCGCCAGGTCTCTCCCGCCCCTCCTGGCTCTGCTGATCATCGCCTCCTTGGGTTTTCTTTAGACCCGAAGAAAACATGGTTTCATATTGCCTATGTCTGAGTTTTATATAAATGGATTAATAGGATGATTACTAACAAGGTCAGTATTATTTTGTCTGGCTTCTTGTCTTCAATGCTGTGGGGCAAGACTCAATCATGTTGTTGCCTGGAACTGAAGGCCATTCCGTTTTCACTGCTGTATAATATTCCACTGCATGAGCTGAGCAGGGTGTCTACATTTTACTGTTCATGGATTGGGGGTCATTTCCAGTTTGAGACTTTTTTTTTTTTTTTAGTTTGAGACTATTTTAAGGCTATTGTTTTCTCTTCCAGTGCCCAAGTATATGGCGTATAGAAGTTTTACAGTCGGTGATTAAATACAAGATCAAAGAAAGCTGCATCACACAAAACTGACTGGTTTCCCACAGGACTTGTCAGAGCCTTTAGTGTATTAATGTGCCAATGTGCACAGAGACTGTCCAGAAGCACCACCTCTGTGCCAGGCCCTGATGATGCAACAGGGAACAAACCTGCCTTAGTGAGGAAATGGGGCGGATGGAAAACATTGGCTTCAAAACCTGGGCACGGTCGATACCTCTTCCTGATTTGCTGTGCAGGTTTGTGCAAATCCCTTGCCCTCTCTGAGCTGCCATGTAGTCATTTGTAAAGTACAAGTTGAAACACTGTGACTCCCTAAGAGACTTCCCCTGACACTAAAATCCTCATGTGCGATTCTGTTTAAATAGTTGGTCCTTGTTTTCACTGGTCACACTCGGAGGAGGGGACGTCTGACCCGTGTCTTGAGTATTCTGACGGGGCGGGGGCGGGGGGCAGCAAGACGCAGCGGGTAGAGTGTGAACCCCCAGAGCTTGTTCCGTTGGTGTCGCTCAGTCACGTCTCACTCTGACCCCGTGACGGCCGCGCGCCAGGCCTCCCTGTCCGTCGCCACCCCCCCGAGTGGTTCAGACTCCTGTCCTCACACTCGGTGACGCCACCCAGCCAGCTCGTCCTCTGTCCCTTCTCCGTCCGCCCTCCATCTTTCCAGCATCAAGAGCTCGTTTAGGGGGAGGCAGGAGGGCCGCGGGGACGCACGGAGGGCTCGGCCCGTGGGAAATGAAAGAGGAACGATTTACACAAATCCCATCGGCTCCTCGACATCGCCTCCTAGCCTCGCCCCTCCGCGGGAGCCAACGGAGACGGCGGAGACCCCGCCGAGAGGAAGCGTTCTCAACACGGGCGCACGCTGCCCGTCGGGGGACGGGAACGCACGCAGCTCGCTGAAGCTCCAACACGCTGACTGCGTGACGCGAAGAGACGAGTCACTGGAAGAGCAGAAGGCGGGAGCCGGGGACGGCAGAGGGCGAGGTGGCTGGATGGCGTCACCGGCTCGATGGGGACGAGCGTGAGCAGACTCTGGGAGACGGTGAGGGGCAGGGAAGCCTGGCGGGCAGCCGTCCACGGGGCCGCAGCGAGTCCGGCAGGACTGAGCGGCTGAACCGACCTGATAGTGACCCAATAGCTGAATAGTTACCCAACGCACCCGTGGGGCTGGAGTGTCCCAAACGGTTCCTCACGGGAACAATAATATTGTAAAGGCTGCGGACACCCTGATCTGTAGATGACCAAGTCGAGGCCCCCAGGGCCCAGGCACGAAACTTCGGGATTCAAGTCAGCGGAACGGGAGGTGATGAGGACGCACGGGGACTGGGGCAAACCAGCAATGCCCACGTCACATGCATTATTTCCGTTTTTTAATTACCATTCAGGCCAAACAAAGCACACCTGGGGCCGGGATCGGCCCTGCCAGCCCCCGTGTGCAGCCCAGATTTCCTCAAAGAGCCGGACCAGACCTGGCGTCTGGACTGATGCCCCCACCGCGCACGCTCCGCCTCCGTGCCCGCCGGCCGCCGGCCGTGAGGGGCGCCCCCTTCCCGAGCCCCTGCCACCCAGCTCCTCCTCCGGCAGGCACACAAGCCTGTGACGGGGCTTCATCCGGCATGAAGCATGATCAATGAGACTGAATAAATATGTAGATTGGCAATCACCGATGGACGGCTACGGTCAGATTCCCGAACGCCGGCTCGCTGACCGGCTGCCCGTGATCACCGCGGTCGACGCGGCCTCTTCAGCGCACGTGCAGACGGGTCCCGGCAAGGGCAGGGGGCGCCCCGTGGCCCTGTCGTTCTGCGAGTCGCAGACCCAGCGACGGAACCGTCCCCCGTTGCTCCGGGTGCGGTCACCTGGGCCCCGGCGGTTTTCCATCCACGGCCCCAAGCCTGTGGCCCAGGACCACACAACGGTCCAAAACAATGTATCCTATCGCCATCTGGCAGATCCAGAACGAGCAGTTCAGAGAGGGTATCTGGCTCAGGGTCCCGCCGTTTAAATCGACGGGGGAAGCCAGGATGTCCCCCCGGGCTGCTGACGCCAGCCCCGCTCTGCCGTCTCCCAGTCGGTTCTGATCTCCACGGGCAGCCGGGTGGAAAGGGATCACCCCCTGATCCACCCATCTCCCCTCGGGTGCGTCCCCTGTGCCCGGTGGTACCCCAGACGCGGGGCACGGCGCTGAGCCAGAGAGACCAGCGCCACCCTCCGGAGGACCGCGCCGAGGGCCGGAGACTGAGCTCTCGGAGTCTCGGGGTGTGCGCCCCTCCCCACGCCTCTCACCCGGCGGCGGCGATGGAACCGGGCTGGGCGAGGGGGACGCATTTGGGAAGGAGGGATCGTGGGAAAGCGAAGGTCAAGGCCAAGGGCAGTGGGAACGTGTGGAGGCGGGAACCAGAAGGCGCCGCGTGAGGAGAGGCGGGCGGGCATCTGGAGGGGGCCGGGGGGCTCCCTGAACGCCAGGCCGGGTCGCCCCCGGGCCCCGCGGCACCGGGCAGAGGCCAGCGCCGGGCTCCCGGGGCCACGGCCGCGGTCTTTCTCTGGTCTTTCTTTATGTTTGTGACGTATCTGGCCGTGCTGGGTCTCAACTGCAGGACCTGGGATCTTCTATCTTTGTGGCAAGCGGCGAGATCCTTCCTGGTGGTCCGCACACTCTCGGTTGTAGCACGTGGGGTCTAGTTGCCCAACCAGGGATCGAACCCGGGCCCCCTGCATGGCAGGCAGATTCTTTTCTGTCTGGGCCACCAGGGAGGCCCAAAGCATGTGACGGGCTTCATCCGCATGAAGCATGATCAATGAGACTGAATAAATATGTAGATTGGCAATCACCGATGGCGGTACGGTCAGATTCCCGAACGCCGCTCGCTGACCGGCTGCCCGTGATCACCGCGGTCGACGCGGCCTCTTCAGCGCACGTGCAGACGGGTCCCGGCAAGGGCAGGGGGCGCCCCGTGGCCCTGTCGTTCTGCGAGTCGCAGACCCAGCGACGGAACCGTCCCCCGTTGCTCCGGGTGCGGTCACCTGGGCCCCGGCGGTTTTCCATCCACGGCCCCAAGCCTGTGGCCCAGGACCACACAACGGTCCAAAACAATGTATCCTATCGCCATCTGGCAGATCCAGAACGAGCAGTTCAGAGAGGGTATCTGGCTCAGGGTCCCGCCGTTTAAATCGACGGGGGAAGCCAGGATGTCCCCCCGGGCTGCTGACGCCAGCCCCGCTCTGCCGTCTCCCAGTCGGTTCTGATCTCCACGGGCAGCCGGGTGGAAAGGGATCACCCCCTGATCCACCCATCTCCCCTCGGGTGCGTCCCCTGTGCCCGGTGGTACCCCAGACGCGGGGCACGGCGCTGAGCCAGAGAGACCAGCGCCACCCTCCGGAGGACCGCGCCGAGGGCCGGAGACTGAGCTCTCGGAGTCTCGGGGTGTGCGCCCCTCCCCACGCCTCTCACCCGGCGGCGGCGATGGAACCGGGCTGGGCGAGGGGGACGCATTTGGGAAGGAGGGATCGTGGGAAAGCGAAGGTCAAGGCCAAGGGCAGTGGGAACGTGTGGAGGCGGGAACCAGAAGGCGCCGCGTGAGGAGAGGCGGGCGGGCATCTGGAGGGGGCCGGGGGGCTCCCTGAACGCCAGGCCGGGTCGCCCCCGGGCCCCGCGGCACCGGGCAGAGGCCAGCGCCGGGCTCCCGGGGCCACGGCCGCGGTCTTTCTCTGGTCTTTCTTTATGTTTGTGACGTATCTGGCCGTGCTGGGTCTCAACTGCAGGACCTGGGATCTTCTATCTTTGTGGCAAGCGGCGAGATCCTTCCTGGTGGTCCGCACACTCTCGGTTGTAGCACGTGGGGTCTAGTTGCCCAACCAGGGATCGAACCCGGGCCCCCTGCATGGCAGGCAGATTCTTTTCTGTCTGGGCCACCAGGGAGGCCCAAAGCATTTAGTGATTGACTTTTTATGCCTCTATTCACGTGGCGGTACTGGGCGTGACCTGCAGCACCAGGGAATGGGGCGTCTCATTCCCCGACCGGGGATCGAACCCGGGCCCCCGCACTGGGAGGGTGGGATCCGAGCCACGGGACCACCAGGGGGTCACGGAGAGGTCGCCCAGGCCCAGCGTCCCAGCCCCACCCTTGTGAGCAAAGCGAAGAACCCCCTCCAAATGGGCCTTGTTTCCTTCCAACAGGTTGCCAGGTAGAAATAAGCCGGCGCCTCGGAGCCTCAGACGATTTCCTTGGGCCGTCCTTCAACTATGCAGAGTAGGAAAGGGACAGAAGACGCGATTAAAGCCACGTAGGCGTCGCCATAAATAATAAATCAATAACCGTCCGTGATCCGCCCATCTCTCTTCAACCGGGTTTAAAACAAAAAATTAAATATAGAACAAAGGAAACTATAAAGGAAATACAAGAAGCAGCGGAGAGAGGTTTCCCTGCTGTTTCTTGCCTTAAAAAAAGAATCCCTCGGAGGGAACCAGTCCGGGCTGAGGAGGGAGGGCTGGGTGGCTCCATGGGGGGTCGTCAGCCGGGCAAGCCGCCTGACTAAACACTCCCCACCGCCACACCACGGGTTTCGTGCCGCAGAATACAGGCGGAAGCCCCCCCAGCGCTGGGCGGCGGGCTGCGGCGGGGAGAGCGGGGCCTGGGCGGGCGGGCGTGCTACGTCGCTTCAGTCCCATTCTGTGACCCCCATGGACAGTAGCCCGCCAGGCTCCTCTGTCCATGGGATTCTCCAGGCAAGAAGCCTGCAGTGGGGGCTTCCCTTCCCTGGTGGTCCAGCGGGTAAAGAGTCCGCCTTGCCGTGCAAGGGGCGCCGGCTCGATCCCTGGCCCAGGAAGACCCCACGTGCCGCGGGGCGGCTGGACCGGGGTGTCCAGTGGGAGCCTGTGCTCGGGAGCGCATGCGCCCAGAGCCGGTGCTCTGCTGTGAGAGAGGCCACCGCGATGGGAGGCCCACACGGGCCAAAGAACAAAGACGGATGAAAATAAAGAAATACATACACCAAGAAAAGAGGCCGACATTTTTTAAAAAATGGAAAGAACACTTGAGTGGGGCATCAGTCCCTCCTGCGGGCATCTTCCCCGCCCGGGGCCTGCGCTCGCATCGCCTGCGTCTCCACTGGCCGGCGGGCTCTTCACCGTCAGCACCGCCGGGGCGCTGGTCTCCAGCCGCGGCCGCGGGAGCCTGGGCTGGGCTGAGCTCGGACCCGGCTGCTCCTCCAGGCTTTTCAGCTGCAAAGGGGCGTGGGGCGCCCGGGGTTGGTTTACAAAGTCTGCATCTTCCTGGGGCTGCTGGGAGGGGGGAGTCCGATAGGGCAGAAAGGTCTAGAACCATGGCGACAAGGAGTGAACTCATTCAGGTCAGACGCCATTCCGGTCTGACGCCCCTTCTCGGCAAACGCCGTCCTGCCTCGTGACCCTGTGGCCTTGCAGGTGCTGTTCTTTGCCACCAAAGATGCCCTTCTCTGCCTCTCTCAGGCTGGTCCTTTCTCTGAGCCTCCCTCGCAAGTGTTCCAGCGCCCCCTTCTCTGGAAAGCTGAAAGGGGCGACAGCCGGAGGAGGGGCCCATGCGTGGGCGACGGTGCGTTCTCCCCTGGGAGACGAGGCAGCGCTGGGTTTCAGGCGTCCGCCGGTCTGCCGCGGGGCGTGCGTGCACGGCCCTGGGGGCACAGAGAGCTGGTTCTGTATCCCAGCTCGCCTCGCCTTGTCCGGGACACGGCGTCTGCTGCGGTGGGGCGGGCGTGCTACGTCGCTTCAGTCCCATTCTGTGACCCCCATGGACAGTAGCCCGCCAGGCTCCTCTGTCCATGGGATTCTCCAGGCAAGAAGCCTGCAGTGGGGGCTTCCCTTCCCTGGTGGTCCAGCGGGTAAAGAGTCCGCCTTGCCGTGCAAGGGGCGCCGGCTCGATCCCTGGCCCAGGAAGACCCCACGTGCCGCGGGGCGGCTGGACCGGGGTGTCCAGTGGGAGCCTGTGCTCGGGAGCGCATGCGCCCAGAGCCGGTGCTCTGCTGTGAGAGAGGCCACCGCGATGGGAGGCCCACACGGGCCAAAGAACAAAGACGGATGAAAATAAAGAAATACATACACCAAGAAAAGAGGCCGACATTTTTTAAAAAATGGAAAGAACACTTGAGTGGGGCATCAGTCCCTCCTGCGGGCATCTTCCCCGCCCGGGGCCTGCGCTCGCATCGCCTGCGTCTCCACTGGCCGGCGGGCTCTTCACCGTCAGCACCGCCGGGGCGCTGGTCTCCAGCCGCGGCCGCGGGAGCCTGGGCTGGGCTGAGCTCGGACCCGGCTGCTCCTCCAGGCTTTTCAGCTGCAAAGGGGCGTGGGGCGCCCGGGGTTGGTTTACAAAGTCTGCATCTTCCTGGGGCTGCTGGGAGGGGGGAGTCCGATAGGGCAGAAAGGTCTAGAACCATGGCGACAAGGAGTGAACTCATTCAGGTCAGACGCCATTCCGGTCTGACGCCCCTTCTCGGCAAACGCCGTCCTGCCTCGTGACCCTGTGGCCTTGCAGGTGCTGTTCTTTGCCACCAAAGATGCCCTTCTCTGCCTCTCTCAGGCTGGTCCTTTCTCTGAGCCTCCCTCGCAAGTGTTCCAGCGCCCCCTTCTCTGGAAAGCTGAAAGGGGCGACAGCCGGAGGAGGGGCCCATGCGTGGGCGACGGTGCGTTCTCCCCTGGGAGACGAGGCAGCGCTGGGTTTCAGGCGTCCGCCGGTCTGCCGCGGGGCGTGCGTGCACGGCCCTGGGGGCACAGAGAGCTGGTTCTGTATCCCAGCTCGCCCTCGCCTTGTCCGGGACAGCAGCTTCCGGAGCCTGAGCTCTCTGCAGGGTGGCCGGTGGCCTGGGAGAGCCGGGACCGCTTGAGCCACGCCGGGAGTACCAGGATGCATTGGATCCTCTGCTGACCCCACTGAGCTGGGGAGGAAACCGAGGCTTCAAAGCCGGGAATGACTTGCCGAGGAGGTGGCGGCACAGGCCCGGAGGGGCCTTCAGAGAGCAGGGGTTGTGACAGAGACCCCCCACCGCCAGCTCTCCACCCACCCAGCTCCCCTCGAGGAGCCTCTCCTCTCTCATTCCAGGGGCACCCCTCGCCCGCTGCCCCGGGGCTGCCCTTCGATTACAGATAAAGCTCTCCCAGGCAGGCAGGGGAGGGGGCTGGGGAGGCCCTCCCCCATCCGTGACCTCCTCCGACCAGGGATGAAAGGGGGCTGGGGGGAGGTGGGCAGAGACAAGCCTGCCTGGCAGAGAAGGGAGAGAGGACAATAAAAGACAGCTGAGGGTGGCCCAGAGTCAGGAGCCAGGGACCCTGGGTGCCTGGGAGTGGGGAGGGAGCCGGGCGGGGCTGGTCACCGTGGGAAACAACGCCCCGGATCCCTCTGACTCTTAGCCGCCGGTCTGAGCGCAGACCACTGGACTCCTGATCTGGTGCCCCTGGCGGCAGCAAGAGCCAGGCCCCCACCCACGTCACGCAGACTCCTCTTTCCCTCATCCTCCCTGCCACCCAACGCGGGCGCGCCTCGACCCCTTTCACAGATGGAGAAACCGAGGCCCCAGGTGTTCCACCCTCCCCCACCCCGTATCCCAGAGACATGGTGGAGGGCTCAGATAAATGCCCTGGGGCTGACGTTTCCAGCTCACGGTGGACACGGACCTCACTGGGAAGAAGAACACAGTAGGAAGCCCCCGATGTCGACTGGAGCCTCCCCTGGCTGGGCGCTGGGTCACCAGGGGAGCTGGGCAGGCGTGGTCCCTGCCCTTTCGCGGCTCACGGCCGGAGGCCAAAACACCGGCACCAGCTGGACAGTGGGGAGGGCCGAGGAGGGCGGGGCTCAGAGAGGCTGTGAGACAGACCACAGGGCTACCCCAGCCCGTCTCCTAGACGGGGAGGACGAGCTCCGCGCTGAGACGGCGTCCTGAGCCCAGCCGACCTCGGGCTCCCCGTCCCGCGTCCGAGGCCCGTGCTGACCTGGTCGTCTTCGCTGGGCCCTGGGGCCGGTGGCAAAGGCGCGGCTGGGCCACCTCAGGCCCCGGGCGTCCGCCAGCCGCCTGAGAGCCTGAGACGGCCTTCCTGACCGGGCCAGAGTCCGGCCCCGCCCGCAACAGCAGGGGACCCTGGTGCCGTGGGAGGCGGCCTCACGGTGCTGAGTGTGAACTCAGACACACACACACGCAGAGGCAATCCGCTGGCCTCGGAAGCAGCTGATCTCCGGCTGCTAGACGTCAGCGCTGGCCCCAGAGTAAATGCAGAAATCCAGCTCCTCTCCAGAGAACTCGCAGCCGTGCCTGTGGGCCAAGAAACCCTCCCGTCGCGCGGGCGGAGGCAGGCCGGGTCCCCGACGGAGCGCCAGCCGCCCCCTTCCTCCTGCCGGGGTGTCACGCTCCCGGGGGTCCCAGGAGAAGCCTCGGGGACCCGGCCCTGGCTCGCTCACCTCCCAGGTCTGGAGGCTGCGGTCCGGGCGGGCGGGGCAGGAGCACCGGGGGTGCGCGGCCTGGCGGCCGGTCAAACCCAGGCCCCTCTGCGGCCAGGCCCCGGGACTCCGGTCGCTTCCCCTGAGGCTTCTGGGCAGTGACCTGGGGGTCTTGGTTCCTTCTCTTTCCCTTTACTAGAAGGCAAAGGAGAGGAGGGCAGCGGAGGACAGGTTGACTGGATGGCATCCCCCACTCGATGGCCCTGAGCTGGAGCGAACCCCGGGGCACGGTGGAGGACCAGGACGCCTTGCGGGCTGCAGTCCACGGGGCCGGGCTGAGCGGCTGACAACAGCTCACTCCTCTCTTTCTGTTTCTCTCTCCATCTCCTTCTTCACTCCCTTGTCTAATCCTCCACCTGCCCCTCCTCTGGCCTCTTCCTGTCTTCCCTCTCTCCTCGGCGCCTCCCTCGGAGGCGGGTGAGCAGACGGCCGGAGGCCAAAACACCGGCACCAGCTGGACAGTGGGGAGGGCCGAGGAGGCGGGGCTCAGAGAGGCTGTGAGACAGACCACAGGGCTACCCCAGCCCGTCTCCTAGACGGGAGGACGAGCTCCGCTGAGACGGCGTCCTGAGCCCAGCCGACCTCGGGCTCCCGTCCCGCGTCCGAGGCCCGTGCTGACCTGGTCGTCTCGCTGGGCCCTGGGGCCGGTGGCAAGGCGCGGCTGGGCCACCTCAGGCCCCGGGCGTCCGCCAGCCGCCTGAGAGCCTGAGACGGCCTTCCTGACCGGGCCAGAGTCCGGCCCCGCCCGCAACAGCAGGGGACCCTGGTGCCGTGGGAGGCGGCCTCACGGTGCTGAGTGTGAACTCAGACACACACACACGCAGAGGCAATCCGCTGGCCTCGGAAGCAGCTGATCTCCGGCTGCTAGACGTCAGCGCTGGCCCCAGAGTAAATGCAGAAATCCAGCTCCTCTCCAGAGAACTCGCAGCCGTGCCTGTGGGCCAAGAAACCCTCCCGTCGCGCGGGCGGAGGCAGGCCGGGTCCCCGACGGAGCGCCAGCCGCCCCCTTCCTCCTGCCGGGGTGTCACGCTCCCGGGGGTCCCAGGAGAAGCCTCGGGGACCCGGCCCTGGCTCGCTCACCTCCCAGGTCTGGAGGCTGCGGTCCGGGCGGGCGGGGCAGGAGCACCGGGGGTGCGCGGCCTGGCGGCCGGTCAAACCCAGGCCCCTCTGCGGCCAGGCCCCGGGACTCCGGTCGCTTCCCCTGAGGCTTCTGGGCAGTGACCTGGGGGTCTTGGTTCCTTCTCTTTCCCTTTACTAGAAGGCAAAGGAGAGGAGGGCAGCGGAGGACAGGTTGACTGGATGGCATCCCCCACTCGATGGCCCTGAGCTGGAGCGAACCCCGGGGCACGGTGGAGGACCAGGACGCCTTGCGGGCTGCAGTCCACGGGGCCGGGCTGAGCGGCTGACAACAGCTCACTCCTCTCTTTCTGTTTCTCTCTCCATCTCCTTCTTCACTCCCTTGTCTAATCCTCCACCTGCCCCTCCTCTGGCCTCTTCCTGTCTTCCCTCTCTCCTCGGCGCCTCCCTCCCTCTGTGCTGGCTCACCCCTCCATTTCTCCACTTCCTTTCCCATCCCACACCCCTCCGTCCTGAGACCCCACTTCCTCTCCCCTGCACCCCTCCCCACACCCACCTTTAGGGGGCCCCCTCTGCCTCTCTGCCCCCACATGGGCATCCGTGACCCCCTGGCCTTAGCTCCACAGAGGGGCTACAGCTGTGACGCGTCCCCTCCCAGCCCTCCCCAGGACCACCGGGCCCTAGCTCGGGCCGCATCTGCCGCCAGGAAGGAGCCCCCACCCCGAATGAAAAAGGACAACACCTGGGGGTGCAGGGCTGGGGCTGGGGGCGGCAGGAGTCCTGATGAAGGAATGTGCTCCCAGCTTCCCCGCGGCCTGGTTTGCATTACCTCTGCCGGCCGGCTCCAGCCTGACAGCTGGACGCACTTTTCCAGGGCGCGGGAAGGGAGCTGGACGGCCTGTGCACACATGCGTGGGCTCCGGCCCCGACGGCCCGTAATGGCTTTCGCATGGAGTCGGAAGCAAACTTCTCCAAGCTCAAGCGCCGATTTTCCTGTCAAGAGATTTTTGGATTCCAGAAAAAAAAAGAAGAAGAAAGAAAGTAAAAGAAAATTATAATCACAAAGAGAAGGGCTTTGCAGTTTGCACAAAAGGGCCCAGCCCTGTGAAGTCAGGTTCTGAAATGGAACGGGTCGGGAGACAATACAGCAGGCACAGAGGGAGGGAGAGGGCCCGGCTGTGCGTCTGTCCGGGCAGGGCCGGCCCTAGTGGACGCTCTGGGCCCCTGTGCGCCCGGCCCAGCCCTTCAGCTCTGCCCCGTGGTCCAGACCTTGCTGCAGGCTGCCTCCTCCCAGGTAGGAGAGCCCAGGGGCGTGAACCCGGACTCCAGCCATGAGTCCTGGCTTGAATCCCAGGTCCTGCACCGATACCTGCGCTGAAACCACTGAGTCCCGGCTCCCTGCTCCGGCCTCTCTCCGGGCTGCTGGGCTGGGAGGAGCACCGGGCTCGGGCGACGGCCTGCACCTCCCCCGGCTGGAGGGAGCGCTTCCGCCTGAGAGGAGGGCCGCGGGCTGGAAGGCCGCCAGCCCAGGAGCCACCCAGCCCTGGGTCTCGTCTCGCTTGGGTGACTCCAGGTCTCCACGTGCCCGTCTGTGGACTGGACAGACAGGACCCGAGCCCGCGCATGCCCTCCTCCTAGTTTCCTGAGCTGCCCTAGCGTCTGGCCTGCAGAGGGGGTCCCAGGACCTCCCCCGGCCATGTTCCCCTCCTGGGTAACCTGTACCTGCAGGCTCCTGCGAGGAGGTTGTCTCCGAACCTCGGCCAACCAGGGGCCTCAGATAGCCCGAGCATAAGCCTGCACGGTCTCCTTATGAAGAAACAGAAACTCCCCCGCCGTGCCCACAGCACCTAGCAATACAGTGATGCGCCTAATTATAAGAAATCGAGTATGTATAGGGCACCAGTTATTGCTAGGCACGTTGGCCACAGAAGCAAATGAATGGGTGGTTGTGTGGATGAGTGGCTGAGCGGATGGATGGGTGGATGTGGTGATGGGCGGATGGATAACGAATGGATGAATGGATGGGTGAGTGGATGGATGGACGATGGATGGGTGGAAGGTTGGATGGATGGATGGACTGATGGGTGGATGTGTTGACGGCTGGTTGGATGGATGATGAATGGACAGATGGATAAGTGGATGGATGGATGGTTGAATGGATGGAAGGTTGGATGGATGCATGGATGAAAGGCTGGATGATTGGATGGATGGATGGACAAATGGATGGGGGGTAGACGGACGTATAGGTGGAAGGTTGGATGGACAGGTGGGTGGATGGACAGATGGATGGGGGGTAGATGGATGAATGATGGGTGGATGGATGGAAGGATGATGAGAAATACAAGCACAGGCTAGGAGGCACGTCTGCCGAGCCTGTACCACGCCCTCTACATGCACTGCCTTCCTTGACTCTCACATCAGCCCTGAGCCCCACCCTGCAGAGGAGGAAGCCCACGTGGTGGCCAGTGTGGTGGGGACAGGATTCAGTCCCTGCAAGTCTGGCTCCACGTGGGTCCAACCACTCGGCTGGACAGGGGTCCGTCTGAAGAGATCGTGAGGGTCATCCGCAGGCATGTCTGCTACCCGCCCCTCGGACTGGACCGTGGACGCCTGGGGGTCCAGCCTGGGGAATGGCTCCAGACGAAGGGAGGGTGTCTGGGCCCAGTGCGCGTCTGTGAAGGCTTGTGCAGTCAGCTCTGACTTTGAGGACCTCCCCCGCTCTGACCCTACAAAGTCCCTGCAAAGGGACTGATCACCGGCTGTATGTCCTTGGGCGGCCTGCTCTGGCTGTTTGTGACCCCCTGGACCGTGGCCGCCAGGCTCCTCTGTCCGTGGGGTTCCCCAGACCAGAGTACTGGAGCGGGCTGCCGTTTCCCGCTCCGGGGGACCCTCCCGACCCAGGGATCGACCCGCTTCTCCTGCGTCTCCTCTCCGCTATGACAGACGGACACGTTACCACTGAGCCACCTATGACCTCGGGGGAGCACTGAATCCTCTGAGCCTTGGTTTGCTCCTCTGGGCGATGGGAAGGACGACATCCGCGCTGCACATGAACACCCTCCTGTGGCAAACCCACGCCCACGCCCTCCGGGGCGGGCCGGCCGGGGGGCGGCACCCCAGGCCATGTTGTGGGGGCCGCAGAGCCGCCACCGGGGAAGGACTCGTGCCTCCCGGGCCAGCTGGCTCCTGGCCTGTGTCCTCCGGGCCTAATATCCTTGGCGGCCAGACTGGAATCAGCTGCCTTTCAAGAGCGGACTTTATTTATACGCCGATGCCAGCCGCGCTCCTGCTCTTAGAAATTTCATCGGCTTCTCTGATTTAGGGCTGGCTTGCCGCGAGCTGCCCGTGGCAGCCGCCTCCCGGCCCGGCCCTGCGGCTCGGCCAGCCCTCTTCCAGCTCTCAGCGGCAGAAACGATTATTTAATTTCCCACCAGCGGGCAGTGAAAGCCAGGGCTCCCCTCCTGCTGAATGTGTTCATTTAATCCTTTTTGAAAACAGTGTCCGGGGAGGGACCCGACGGGCAGCTCTGGGGACTGTCCCCGTCCCCCCACCTCCGCCTGGGCAGGTGGGGCCTGGGGACCGCGGAGGGGAGGGGTCTCCTGGGAAGATTCGAGGCGTGCCTCAAGCTGGGGTACCTGCCACCTCCTGAGCCCTGAGGGTCTTTGCATGGAAGGTGCCAGCCACAGACCCCGCAGCAAGCACCCCAGGGGCTTACCGGGGAGGAGATCCCAAGAAACATCTGAGGAGATGGAGGAACTGAGGCAGGAAGGGAGGAAGAGCCGGCAGCCCATCAGGAGTGGGCACCTGGGACTCAGGTGTGCCAGGAGACGGGCCAGAACCTGCCTCTCAGGGTCATCCACCCGAGGGGTCAGGAAGCTGTAGCCCAGTCCCCATCTGCGTCCACCTCACGCATGCGTCTCTTCATCCTCCTTGTTCCCTGCCAACTCCTCCTCGTGCTGCAAAGGGCACCTCCTCCAGGAAGCCCTCCGTGAGCAGCCCAGGAAAGAGGCCGTGACCTTGTCATCAGAGAGTTCTTTCCTAACCTGCGTCAAGAGCCAGGATCATCCACGTATCTGTTGGTGGGTTTATTGTCCGTCGACCCTAACTAGACGGGAATCCTCCGGAAGTGAGGAGCTGTGTCTAACGTGACATCCATCATCACCCCTTGCACAATCTCGATGCGCAATGAATGCTGGAGGGGCGGGTGGGGATGCCCGACTCGTGCCGTGTGCCGGGCAAGAGGTCATTTGTCTTGGCAGCGGGCACCAGGCTCAGCTCTTGACAGGTGACGACAGACACTGCCACACTCAAGCCAGGCTTCCTAGGAAGGGACCGGCGTGCCCATTTGATGGATGGAAAGATGAGGGCGTAGAGAACACATTGCCTCAAGCTCAGCTGTACGTTTGCATAATGCCCACACGTTGCTGCTTCTTTCCTGCAGTCGCAAAGAACAGGAAGAAAAGTCTCCTGAACCTCATTTCACAACTGGGAGAGCTGAGGCCCTCGGGGTGGGAGGGAGGAGGACAGTGCCCGTATAGAGCCTATAAGATCCCGTGCAGGAGAGTATTCAAAAGGGGTGAAGCAATCAGGGGATGCTGCCTGGAAGAGGTGGTTTGTTTGGGTTTTTTTCCTCTTATAAATAGTCAAGCAAGAAGGTCCCTTGAGGTTTGAGGAAGCAGGAAATTAAAAATATTTGATGACCCACTAATCGCAGCAGCATAGGAAGTTTTATGCACAACATACTTCCAAACTGGAATTTTTTAATATGGATGCCTCAGTGGCTAAGAATTCACCCACCAATGCAAGTGAATGAGAGTTGGATCTCTGGCTCGGAAAGATCCCTCAGAGAAGAAAACAGCAACCCACTCCAGTGTTCCTGCCGGGGAAGGCCCGTGGAGAGAGGCGCCCGGTGGGCTCCAGTCCGTGGAATCGCAGAGAGTCAGCCACGACTTACTGACTAAACAGAAACACCAAAAAATGCAACATATAATGCCATGATTTATATGTAATAATTTTTGATATGTAGTGATTTCAGATTGCCTAAGCTGGGAGATGAAATGCCGAAAAGTTTAAAATAAAAGGGAAAGAGAACACAAGAAAACATTTCGTAACTATAGGAGGCGGTGGGTATGTTAACTCTATTTATGGAGGTAATCATTTTGCAATATATACATACCCCGATTTATTGTGCTGTACCCCTTAAACGTACGCAATGGTATGCGTCACTTACATCTCAATAGAAATAAAATAGTGAGTAAAGCAGAAATAAGTAAAAGAGGGAGAGAGAAAACCGAGGTGAAGAGGCCGCGGGGACGGGACCGTGGGGTGGCGGGAGATGTGGCCTGCGCTGCGGCTCCCCCAGGGCGGTGTCGGCACGTCGTCCTGGGGCCCGGTGGCAGCGCCGGCCCGGAGCGCGCCTTGCCTGTGAGCCCTAATAGGTGTAATAGTCCCGCGTGTTACATGTGCATTAATTAAGTCACACTGCATTTAGCTCCAAATCATGCAGAAGGCTTGCAGGCTGTTTGCACGAGCATAAATATCTGTTCAGTTACCAAGTGACAGGCGCGCTATTCTCCCTGCCCAGCGGGCCAGAGAAGGCATCTTGGGGAAATGGGGCACAGTGGAGCCAGAAGGGGGTGCGGGGAGCAAGGAGAGCCTCTCTGCGCCCCGGGATGAGGGGACAGAGAAACCGAAGCTTCATACGTGGTCCAACTGCGGCTCCCTGGAGGCAGACACGGGCGGGTTCAAACACTGCCGCTCTCGCGGACTTGCTGTGTGACCTCAAGCAGGTGGCTTGGCCTCTCTGAGACCGTTTCCTTATCCAGCAAACAGGATCACAGCAGCGCCCCTTACAGAGAGGTCGTGAGATGTCCACAAGAGGACGCCTGGGAAGCATTCAGCACAAACGGGTCCAAGACGTGCAGGGGTGATTCTAGCCTCGTTCTGGGGAGATTTGGGTGTCTCTAAATTGGGGGTCTGACCCAGGTGAACCCTGTGCATTCAGGATGCTCCAGGCAGGGCGGGGGCCGTGGGAGGTGAGAATGGCAGCTGCTCGGTGCAGGGCTGAGCTCTCCGCGCGGGAGGGAAGCAAGCGGCAGGAGCGGCTACCCAGGAGGGGCGCCTCGGGACGAGAAGTGGGGCACCTGTCCCGGGACGGGGACACAGCCGGGCAGCTCGTGCTCCTCCGGCTCCTGTGGGACCTGATTTGGGTTTGCCCCCCTCTTCTGCTCCGAGCTGCAGTCACCAGAATAGGACCATAATTCCAAAGCACCCTGAGATGAACTGACGGCGTGACACCATCGTGGAGTAAGAAGGATGTTGACCTTGGCAATGAGGCAGGGGGCTCTTCGGGACAAAGACAGGTCCAGGGTCCCCCCTGTCCACACAGAGCCCTGCTGAGCAAGGAGGCCGGCCTCACCTGGAGCTCAGTGGGACCCCTCAGCTCCCTCCCTGCCGCGGATGGGAGCTCCAAGGCCCGGAAGGGAACGGAGGGAAGGGACTCGCTCAAGCGCTCTTTGCCATCCGATGGCAGCCGAGAGCCCAAAACCGCCCCACCCCTCCAAATCCACGGGAGACCTCAGGCCGAGCGGCAGCCCACCCCACCAAAGTGAATAGTCCCGTGTTATGCCAGAAGGGGTGCGGTGTTTGCACGAGCATAAATATCTGTTCAGTTACCAAGTGACAGGCGCTATTCTCCCTGCCCAGCGGGCCAGAGAAGGCATCTTGGGGAAATGGGGCACAGTGGAGCCAGAAGGGGGTGCGGGGAGCAAGGAGAGCCTCTCTGCGCCCCGGGATGAGGGGACAGAGAAACCGAAGCTTCATACGTGGTCCAACTGCGGCGCCCGGGAGGCAGACACGGGCGGGTTCAAACACTGCCGCTCTGCGGACTTGCTGTGTGACCTCAAGCAGGTGGCTTGGCCTCTCTGAGACCGTTTCCTTATCCAGCAAACAGGATCACAGCAGCGCCCCTTACAGAGAGGTCGTGAGATGTCCACAAGAGGACGCCTGGGAAGCATTCAGCACAAACGGGTCCAAGACGTGCAGGGGTGATTCTAGCCTCGTTCTGGGGAGATTTGGGTGTCTCTAAATTGGGGGTCTGACCCAGGTGAACCCTGTGCATTCAGGATGCTCCAGGCAGGGCGGGGGCCGTGGGAGGTGAGAATGGCAGCTGCTCGGTGCAGGGCTGAGCTCTCCGCGCGGGAGGGAAGCAAGCGGCAGGAGCGGCTACCCAGGAGGGGCGCCTCGGGACGAGAAGTGGGGCACCTGTCCCGGGACGGGGACACAGCCGGGCAGCTCGTGCTCCTCCGGCTCCTGTGGGACCTGATTTGGGTTTGCCCCCCTCTTCTGCTCCGAGCTGCAGTCACCAGAATAGGACCATAATTCCAAAGCACCCTGAGATGAACTGACGGCGTGACACCATCGTGGAGTAAGAAGGATGTTGACCTTGGCAATGAGGCAGGGGGCTCTTCGGGACAAAGACAGGTCCAGGGTCCCCCCTGTCCACACAGAGCCCTGCTGAGCAAGGAGGCCGGCCTCACCTGGAGCTCAGTGGGACCCCTCAGCTCCCTCCCCTGCCGCGGATGGGAGCTCCAAGGCCCCGGAAGGGAACGGAGGGAAGGGACTCGCTCAAGCGCTCTTTGCCATCCGATGGCAGCCGAGAGCCCAAAACCGCCCCCACCCCCTCCAAATCCACGGGGAGACCTCAGGCCGAGCGGCAGCCCACCCCACCTCCGGCGGCCGAGCCGCGGGCTGTTTGCCTGTTTTCCACACGTGTGTCTCCGTGTTTTCGCTCCTTCTTTTAAAAAGGGCTGCAGACTCAGGAAGACCAACTCAACATGCATAATTTGGTAATTATTTCTTGCGTTCATCCTCACGGCTGTGCCTGCATACAGATATTGGAATTTGCATAAAACAATCTTGCTACGGGGCCCCCCCGCCCCCTCCACCCACCCTGCTTCCCGGGAAGAAGACACCAGGCCCACCTGTCCCGGCGCCGCCCTCCACCACAGAGGCACGTAACGGCGGGGAGGTGAGGGCCCGGCCCGTGGCACCCCAACCGGGGGGGGGCCGAGGAGGGCAGGGCCCGGAGGGGCCTCGCTGGGCAGGGACACAGCCGGCGGCAGCCCGGAACCTCCCAATTAGTATTCCACGCGCATCTCGCTCAGAAAGGATTAATGGAGTCTGATGCTTAATATCGTGGAGAACAATTAATTTGCCCACAGTTTTGTCATGGTTGAAAGTCAAGTGCTGGAACAGATCGATGGCTGCGTGGCGAGCTGGGGCCCAGGAACCCTCGGCAGGCGCGGAATTTTAATGTTCCCGTCGTCCGGGCCCCCGCGCCCCCCTTCCCGGCACCCCCGCGTTCTAATAGTTCTAAAAGCCACGTGCTCCGTGGACACGGCGCGTGTCCTCACGCCGCAGATTCCCCGGGGGCCCTCGAAGGCAAAGCCCTCCCAGCTGCCATTAGGGGATTTAGCCGGCCGGCCTTTCGGGGGGCGGGGTGCTGGTGGGGGGGCCTGGCCTGTCTTGGTCCCGCCCCCCACCCGGCCCCTCCTCCGGCCGGGCTCCCGCCGCCTCCGCCGCCGCCAGCGTGCGGGTTCCGGAAGATGCTGGAGCGAGCTGGCCCGGCGTCGGCTGCTGGTGGGGTTTGCGCGTTCCTCTGCTTGCCAGGGGCTCGCCGTGCTTACGCTGAGACGTTGGCTTGGCCGGAGGGCGGTGGGCTTGCACACGCGGGGAGTGGCTGGGCTGGGAAGGAATGTGGGCTTTGTTTTAAAGAGTCGCGTCCAGCCAGACGGGATGGACGCGGCGACCGGTGATGGACCCTGGCCGGGGTTGGGGTCTACGGGTTGGGGGCTCCGTGAGGGGACAAGGCTGCCAGAGGGAAGCTTCCAGGCCACCCTGTCCGGCCCACTCACCCTTCCGCTGGGGGGACCGAGGCCAGACTGTTTGCCCAAGGTCACAGCCCACGACCGAGGACCAGAACCAGCGTCCCCCGAGCTTTTCAGGCTTCCCGGAGCTGCCGCTGACACCCCCAACCCAGAGCCTCCCCGTGGGCCCCAGGCCAGCCGCCGGCAGCTCAACAGAAATGCGGAGGCCAGGCCAGCGTCGGGGGGTCAGGCCTGAGCGGCCCGTGGGTCCCGCTTAATGCTCCGCCATTGACATCATGGAATTCTTTTCACCGATTTCTAAACAAGGATCCCGCGTGGCCGTTCTGCACGGGGCCCCGCAGACCAGAGCCAGGGCTCTTCAGTCCAGTCTGACTTGTAACCCGCTCTCCGAGTAGCTCCTGGGCACGGTGAACGGTCATCGTGGCTGATTTAGAACTCCCAGACACCAGCCCCCAATTCGGGGGGCTGGCCAACACGTGCCGACACCCCCAAATCACCACGGCGCCCACAGGTGCACCCGCCCTCCCCCCAGGAGGAGAGAGCCAGCCTCCGCGGCCCGGCCCTCCTCTCAGGCTGTGTTTATCTCTGCTCATTTGCTGCGGACCAAGCCCGGGGCCCCCACTTCACACAGCCCCCCTCGGTGTGGTCAGTCGCTCAGGCGTGGCCGACTGCAGCCCCGGGGCCTGGGGCCCACCAGGCGCCTCCGTCCGCGGGATCTCCCAGGCGAGAACACTGGGGTGGGCGCCAGTTCCCGTCCAGGAGCGTCCCTGCTCAGGGATCCAGCCCACGCCCGCTGGGTCTGCTGCAATGCAGGCAGATTCTTTACCACTGAGCCACCTGGGAAACCCCGCAACCCCGGCGGCACTGCACACGGACCCAGTTTACAGACGCAGATGCTGAGGCGCAGGGAGGGACGTGTCTTTCTCAGGGGCTGGGGTGTCCCATCCCGGGCCCGCTGGTTGGGCTGGGAAGGAATGTGGGCTTTGTTTTAAAGAGTCGCGCCAGCCAGACGGATGGACGCGGCGACCGGTGATGGACCCTGGCCGGGGTTGGGGTCTACGGGTTGGGGGCTCCGTGAGGGGACAAGGCTGCCAGAGGGAAGCTTCCAGGCCACCCTGTCCGGCCCACTCACCCTTCCGCTGGGGGGACCGAGGCCAGACTGTTTGCCCAAGGTCACAGCCCACGACCGAGGACCAGAACCAGCGTCCCCCGAGCTTTTCAGGCTTCCCGGAGCTGCCGCTGACACCCCCAACCCAGAGCCTCCCCGTGGGCCCCAGGCCAGCCGCCGGCAGCTCAACAGAAATGCGGAGGCCAGGCCAGCGTCGGGGGGTCAGGCCTGAGCGGCCCGTGGGTCCCGCTTAATGCTCCGCCATTGACATCATGGAATTCTTTTCACCGATTTCTAAACAAGGATCCCGCGTGGCCGTTCTGCACGGGGCCCCGCAGACCAGAGCCAGGGCTCTTCAGTCCAGTCTGACTTGTAACCCGCTCTCCGAGTAGCTCCTGGGCACGGTGAACGGTCATCGTGGCTGATTTAGAACTCCCAGACACCAGCCCCCAATTCGGGGGGCTGGCCAACACGTGCCGACACCCCCAAATCACCACGGCGCCCACAGGTGCACCCGCCCTCCCCCCAGGAGGAGAGAGCCAGCCTCCGCGGCCCGGCCCTCCTCTCAGGCTGTGTTTATCTCTGCTCATTTGCTGCGGACCAAGCCCGGGGCCCCCACTTCACACAGCCCCCCTCGGTGTGGTCAGTCGCTCAGGCGTGGCCGACTGCAGCCCCGGGGCCTGGGGCCCACCAGGCGCCTCCGTCCGCGGGATCTCCCAGGCGAGAACACTGGGGTGGGCGCCAGTTCCCCGTCCAGGGAGCGTCCCTGCTCAGGGATCCAGCCCACGCCCGCTGGGTCTGCTGCAATGCAGGCAGATTCTTTACCACTGAGCCACCTGGGAAACCCCGCGCAACCCCCCGGGCGGGCACTGCACACGGACCCAGTTTACAGACGCAGATGCTGAGGCGCAGGGAGGGGGCGTGTCTTTCTCAGCGCGGGGGGCTGGGGGTGTCTGGTGAGGCCATCCTCCCGGGCCAGCGTCCAGCCCCTCGGTTCAGACAAGCTGTGGGAGACGGGTGATCCCGACGCTCTGACCCCTCTTGACACGCCAGGTGACGGAGGCCCAGAGAGGGTGAGTGACCTTCCCCGGTCACACAGCCAGCCAGCCGGGACCTCCTGCTTGGCCCCAGGAAGCCAGCCCCAGGGTGACCCCAACACGTGTGGGTGCTGGGGGACTGCAGAGAATCTTCCCAGCCCTGGGAGACGTCTCCAGAAGGTTCCTGCAAACACGCACCCCCGCTCGAGGGCTTCCCAGCCCACCCCTGACCGCGGGCGGAACCCCGGCACAGACTGCGCCCCTCCCAGCCTCGCGGGGTCAGCCAAGGAGGCCCCTGGCACCCAGGGCCACAGCCGGAGCCTGCTTCGTGCACACCGAACATCTGGCCGCCGACTTCCTGAGCCGCAGAAGGGCCGTGGCGAGAGGGGCCCCCCCGAACGCCTCGGTCTGGTCGCCCCTCGGGAGGCGCCACGCCTGGATCTGCCCCCACACACGGGAAGCACGGCCGCGTTTCTCTGGGAGGCGGGGTGGGGTCCCCTCGGCCCCCTCGTCTGCAGTCTGGGGACAAGACTCCTCTCACAGACGCGGGGCAGGGGCACGGGCCTGCTCTGGCGCAGGGGACGCGCTGGCTTAGCGGTGGCGGCCAGGAGTATGTTTTTTAACCAGAAATCCAGCCCTTCCTTGGGACCCACGGGGCACGGGTTCCCAGGCCCCCCGGCAGGCACCGGAATCCCCCAATGCTCGAAATTTCCAGACTTGGATAAAATGGCAGAGCATTTGCATTTCGCCGACGGTAAGTCCGTCCTCCAGAATGCCTCAGTCGTCTCTTCAGTTCGCTTCACTGGCTCAGCCGCGTCCACTCTTTGCCACCCCATGGACCGCGGCCGCCAGGCTTCCCTGTCCTCCACCCTCTCCCGGAGCTCTGGCTCGTGTCCACCGAGTCGGTGCTGCCATCCGGCCGTCTGGTCCCCCGTCGTCCCCTTCGCCCCCTGCCCTCTGTTTTTCGCAGCATCGGGGGCTTTTCCTCCATCTCTCAGTCACGCAGCGTCCCTAAGGCGATGCACCTGCGAGGAGGACCGTGGGGAAGACCACAGCTATGCTGTGCAAACAGCTGCCTGCACGGGGCAGCTTCAAGGTGTGATTTTTGAAACTTTGTGGAAGATTTTTTTGCCCAAACACTTAGGAGCCAAGGCGGGGAGGATCCACAGACGCGGAGCGCGTGACTACAGAGGACTGAGAATATTTTCGCCCACCGTGCGTCCTCTGAGCTCCGCTTTGAGCAGAGAGTTCAAGGTCAAGCAGGTCACGGGAGATCAAACCACCAGGAGGGAGGCAGCGTGTGCGGCCATGAAAACACCAGGGCCCGCGCTCAGGCAGGCTTGGCTTCCAGTTCAGCCCCCGCGTCTTCAGTCTTGTGTCCTCAGGTCAGCGACTCACGGGGCTGAGCCTCTGATTTCACGTCTGTAAAATGGGAAGAACACCAGCCTCCCGGGGTTGCCTCACGGTCTCACGAGGCACCGATGGTTGGCGTTTATGGCGTCTCTATTGCAAGTCGATTTTTTTCCCCACCGTTGTTTCATTTAAACATCCATTCCCGGGCGGGCTGCGGGTCCTCCTAGGACCCGATGCGGTGCTGTCCCTGAGCTGGTTCCCGTCCTCGGGTGAGGCCGTTCCGATTTCGCCAGGACTCCGTTTCCTCCGCGGCACAACGGGGAGAAGGCGTCGGCCAAGGTCGAGGGCCTCGGCCCCGCGCGCCCTCCTCGGACGTGGCCTCCCGTCAAGGCCACGCTCCCCGAGGAAGGTCGGAGAAAGACAGGGCGGGCGTGGCGCAGGCGGCCGGAGACACCCTCCGTCTCCCGGGCCTGCTCCCCGCGCCGGCACGGGGGTCAGCGCCGCAGAGACCCAGCAGCACCGCTGGCCCGTCTGGGAGCCGGGTCAGGCCCCAGCTGCCCCGTGTCCCGGGAGGAAGACGGGGTCGGCAGCGGGGTCCGGGTCCCGGCCTTGCGCTCTCCGTGCTGCGGGGCCTTCCCTCTCTGAGCCTCGGGCTCCTCGCGGGTAAAGTGAGGCTCGCGCTCAGGACGGGCGGGCGTGAGCGCTCGGTGGCGCGGGGCACACACAAGCGCTCGGGAGAGGGCGTCCGGGTCCGCACAGAGTCGAGCCCCCGTCCCCAGACTCTCGACCTCACGCGGCTGAGCCGCTGGGGAAGACCACAGCTATGCTGTGCAAACAGCTGCCTGCACGGGGCAGCTTCAAGGTGTGATTTTTGAAACTTTGTGGAAGATTTTTTTGCCCAAACACTTAGGAGCCAAGGCGGGGAGGATCCACAGACGCGGAGCGCGTGACTACAGAGGACTGAGAATATTTTCGCCCACCGTGCGTCCTCTGAGCTCCGCTTTGAGCAGAGAGTTCAAGGTCAAGCAGGTCACGGGAGATCAAACCACCAGGAGGGAGGCAGCGTGTGCGGCCATGAAAACACCAGGGCCCGCGCTCAGGCAGGCTTGGCTTCCAGTTCAGCCCCCGCGTCTTCAGTCTTGTGTCCTCAGGTCAGCGACTCACGGGGCTGAGCCTCTGATTTCACGTCTGTAAAATGGGAAGAACACCAGCCTCCCGGGGTTGCCTCACGGTCTCACGAGGCACCGATGGTTGGCGTTTATGGCGTCTCTATTGCAAGTCGATTTTTTTCCCCACCGTTGTTTCATTTAAACATCCATTCCCGGGCGGGCTGCGGGTCCTCCTAGGACCCGATGCGGTGCTGTCCCTGAGCTGGTTCCCGTCCTCGGGTGAGGCCGTTCCGATTTCGCCAGGACTCCGTTTCCTCCGCGGCACAACGGGGAGAAGGCGTCGGCCAAGGTCGAGGGCCTCGGCCCCGCGCGCCCTCCTCGGACGTGGCCTCCCGTCAAGGCCACGCTCCCCGAGGAAGGTCGGAGAAAGACAGGGCGGGCGTGGCGCAGGCGGCCGGAGACACCCTCCGTCTCCCGGGCCTGCTCCCCGCGCCGGCACGGGGGTCAGCGCCGCAGAGACCCAGCAGCACCGCTGGCCCGTCTGGGAGCCGGGTCAGGCCCCAGCTGCCCCGTGTCCCGGGAGGAAGACGGGGTCGGCAGCGGGGTCCGGGTCCCGGCCTTGCGCTCTCCGTGCTGCGGGGCCTTCCCTCTCTGAGCCTCGGGCTCCTCGCGGGTAAAGTGAGGCTCGCGCTCAGGACGGGCGGGCGTGAGCGCTCGGTGGCGCGGGGCACACACAAGCGCTCGGGAGACGGGGGGCGTCCGGGTCCGCACAGAGTCGAGCCCCCGTCCCCAGACTCTCGACCTCACGCGGCTGAGCCGCTGTGCGTGGATTTCTGAGACAGCCAGAGACTCGGCGGTGTTTAGGGGGCCCCAGCGGAGCAGCTGGGGGCCGATGGCGGCACGGCGGGCGTGTGGGCTCCGGACCCGGCCTGGCCCTCCCAGCTGTGGGAAGTCCGGTGACCTCGCTGAGCCTCTTTCCCCAGCTCGGAAGGGAGGCAGACTGCTTGGACACACCTCAGAGCCATCCTGGTATACAGTAGGAGCTGGATAAATGCTCTTTCATGGCTCCATACTCAAATTGGGTTTCCTGTCTTCATGACAGGAAACTTTCGACGGCGAAAGATGGGTTTTACGGCAGATTCCCTGTTTTAATGGTGCCCATCCCACAGATGTTTGGGCCGGTGCCTAACTGGGGTTGGGGGTGGGCAGATGGGCGCTCTGGAGTTCCGGGCTGGGGCGTCCAGCCTTGCTGTGCTTGGTGATCTTGAGCAGGGCGCACCTCCCCTCTGAGCCTCGCCTTCCAGGTTTGCGCACTGAGGAGGTAAAGACGCTAGGCCGTGATCATTTCTACAGGAGAGGCGAGGCCTTGGTGACCTCCGCCCGGGCACCTTCCTTGTGGTTCCCAGGCAGTCAGGAACGGCCCGCCACTGAGCATCCACAGACCAGTGGAGGCGATCGGGAGTGTGTTCGCCGCCCCTCGAAGCCAGCACACATGGACCGTGGTGGAATTTGCTAGCGCCGAGGATGCCTGTTACCTGCACGGGTTCTCCTCCGCAGGACCCACCGCTCCCTCACCATTGGCCAGTGGAGTAATAAACTCCCTTCCCTGGAATTCTCTTCCTTCTCCCCCCAAATTCCCCACTCCTGCTTCCTGCCGTCAACGCGTGTCTTGAGTCCTGCTTTCATACGACCCAGATTCAGACACTGGATGAGCAGCTCTGTCTCCTTACCATTCTTGCTCTCTCCTGGAAGGCAAAGTCTGGAGACTCTGGGGTCAGCGCAGCGGCCCGTGCCTAGGACCTGGCCAGCGAACGAGCCTGGAGGAAGGACAGGAGAGAGGCGAGCGGAGGGGGAAGGGAGGGAGGGACAGAGCGGGAGACAGAGTAGAGAGGGAGACAGGCCTTGAACCGGGCGTGCCCTGCTGCGCCCCTGAACACGGCCAGTGCGGACGGCAGAGGCCCCCGGGTGGACGCCTCCCCTCTTCCTTGTCTGGTCGGCAGCCGGGAGAGCTCCAGCTCGGCCCGCCCCCGCCACAGGCAATGAGTGACAGCCTTGGGGTGGGGGCGGGGCGTGGCAGGGTCCGGCCTGGGGATTAAAAAAGAAGCCCCTGATAGAAAACTCCACCAGCCATTTTTTTCTCCTTTCCGTAGCCATGAGCAGGTGCGCCCTGTTTGCTCCTGATTTTCAAGATCTGATTAAACTGTCACGGACGCAGCGCCGGCGCAATAACTCCTGCGCATTACCGCGGACCCGTGCGCGCCCGAGACGCCGTGGATAAGGGCCTGTCAGCGCTTCTATCACTGGGCCCTGTTTGGAGGATTTGTTTATTTAAATGGGACGGATCGGGGTGCGCCAGGGAGCGACGGACGGGCTGGCGCGGCGTGGCTGGCGACGGGGAGGAGTCATCTTTCCGGGGCCACCGGTGGACGTCGAGGCGGCTGGAGCTGGGGGGACGCGTGCAGCCTGGGGACAGAGGGCGGATGGAGCGGGCGGAGCGCTGCGGCACGCGGGAGAAGAGGCGGTCCCGGGGAAGACTAGGGGTACGGAGGGGTGCGGATCTTGGAGAAATGTCACAGTGAGGGGCCAAAAGGCAGAAGGGAAAGGAACGGACAGACCTGGGAAAGGTACCCTGTGTAAAATAACTCCTTTCCATGCATTCGGGGCGTGGTGGCTGAGAGGTAAAGAACCCGCCTGCCGTGCAGGAGACATAAGAGACGAGGGTCCTATCCCTGGGTTGCAGAGATCCCCGGGAGGAGGAAATGGCAACCCACTCCGGTCCTCTTGCCTGGAGAATCCCTCGGACAGAGGAGCCTGGCGGACTGCAGAGCTGGACACGACTTAGCGACTAGCGACCACGCAAGCAGCATCTGAAAAGTTGAGCTTGACCTCACCGGCACCTTCGCTGCAGATGCTGGCCCACGGATGGCTTTGGGGGCCGGTGTGGTCAGGTCTCTCCTCTGACACACCCGCACCCCTCTCACTCTGCTGCAGCCCCATGACGGCGCAAGACCGTAAGCGCGCGCCTGGGCGGCAGGGCCTTTGCACCGGCTAAACTGTCTGCCTGAGAGGCCCTCCACCCCCGGCTCCCCACAGCCTTCCAGCCTTAGACTGGATCGCTCCTCAGCCGACCGTCCCTGGCCGTCCGTCCAGCGTGCACCCCACGGCCGATGCGGCGTGAGCTGTGCTTTCGAGCCTCCTGTCTTTCGCCGACAGAGCGTGTGTGGCTCTGGTTAATCATGTCCCTGCGTGTTCGTTTCCTCCCTGGAGAGGACAGATGTGGTGTCCGCCTCCCCGCCCTCCCTCCCCTGGGCTCTCAGCCTCCCCCGCGCGGGGCTCCGGCTCCACTGTCGGCTCTGCCCTCCCCTCGGGCTGCACAGGCGCCCCAGACACGGGCCTGCGCCCCAGACCCGGGCAGTGCCGCACCCATCCCCCCACGAGGAAAGCGGATTCGGAAGCGCACGGACCCCCGCGAGGGCGGGCAGCGGCCACCGGGCAGGGCTGTGCGGGCGTGTCGAGCGTGGCGGCAGACCCCCGACCCGCCTGCCCCCAACAGAAGGTGGAATCAGTCCTCCTGCCCCTGGGTCTGGAGGGCGTCTGGTGAGCACGGAACGCGGCAGCGGAGGCCGCCGGACCGCCGGGGCTCGGTCACGGCGGACGGCGCGGCTTCTGCCTGGCCCTCCCTCTCGCGGGGCCCTTGTCCTGGGAAGCCGGCCACCACGTCGCGAGGAGCCCAAGCCACGTGGAGAGGGCGCCCGTCGGACGTTGCAGCCCCGCTGAGCTTCCAGCCGAGCGCCAGCCTGAACCGCCGGGCGTGAGAGCAGAGGCGGCGGCGACTCCAGCCCCAGCCTCTGAGTCCCCGCGGGGGACGCCCGGTGGGCAGAGACAGCTGTCCCGCCGAGCGCTTCCCAGACTGCAGGTCTGTGCACGAAATAAATGGTGGCACTTCATCGCTCAGTCTGGGGGTGGGAAAGGCACGCTGAGCTGAGGTGGTGTGTGAGGACTCTGGGCAATCAGGACTCACATTCAGGCAGCCTGTTTTTTCTCAGTGGCACAGACTCTCCCTGAGCACACGTTGTGCAGGCAGACCTCAGGGGGTGAGGAGCTACCCCGGCCAGCAGGGAGAAGGAAAAACATTTCTTACGACCTGAGGACTTGTTGCCGCATAGAAACAGTGAAAAGAGAAGAATGGGGCATGGAGAGGGGGAGGGGGACTTAGAAAACTCCTACTCAACCCTCAAGAGCCCAGCTAAAATGCCCTTTCCAGACAGATCTCACATAGTAGCTCTCCTGTCTTGTGATTACCCTATAAGAATACCAGAAGTTAATATTTACTGAATGCCTACTATGTGTCGGGGGGTGTTTGAAGAGTATTACATATCTTAAGTCATTCTTGTCCTCCCATTGACCCATGAGGCAGGTATTACTGTGATCTCCACTTTGCAGATGATGAGATTCAAAAAGATAAATGACTTGCCATGGTCACCCAGTGAGTGAGTGAGCCAGACCCGGGCAGTGCCGCACCCATCCCCCCACGAGGAAAGCGGATTCGGAAGCGCACGGACCCCCGCGAGGGCGGGCAGCGGCCACCGGGCAGGGCTGTGCGGGCGTGTCGAGCGTGGCGGCAGACCCCCGACCCGCCTGCCCCCAACAGAAGGTGGAATCAGTCCTCCTGCCCCTGGGTCTGGAGGGCGTCTGGTGAGCACGGAACGCGGCAGCGGAGGCCGCCGGACCGCCGGGGCTCGGTCACGGCGGACGGCGCGGCTTCTGCCTGGCCCTCCCTCTCGCGGGGCCCTTGTCCTGGGAAGCCGGCCACCACGTCGCGAGGAGCCCAAGCCACGTGGAGAGGGCGCCCGTCGGACGTTGCAGCCCCGCTGAGCTTCCAGCCGAGCGCCAGCCTGAACCGCCGGGCGTGAGAGCAGAGGCGGCGGCGACTCCAGCCCCAGCCTCTGAGTCCCCGCGGGGGACGCCCGGTGGGCAGAGACAGCTGTCCCGCCGAGCGCTTCCCAGACTGCAGGTCTGTGCACGAAATAAATGGTGGCACTTCATCGCTCAGTCTGGGGGTGGGAAAGGCACGCTGAGCTGAGGTGGTGTGTGAGGACTCTGGGCAATCAGGACTCACATTCAGGCAGCCTGTTTTTTCTCAGTGGCACAGACTCTCCCTGAGCACACGTTGTGCAGGCAGACCTCAGGGGGTGAGGAGCTACCCCGGCCAGCAGGGAGAAGGAAAAACATTTCTTACGACCTGAGGACTTGTTGCCGCATAGAAACAGTGAAAAGAGAAGAATGGGGCATGGAGAGGGGGAGGGGGACTTAGAAAACTCCTACTCAACCCTCAAGAGCCCAGCTAAAATGCCCTTTCCAGACAGATCTCACATAGTAGCTCTCCTGTCTTGTGATTACCCTATAAGAATACCAGAAGTTAATATTTACTGAATGCCTACTATGTGTCGGGGGGTGTTTGAAGAGTATTACATATCTTAAGTCATTCTTGTCCTCCCATTGACCCATGAGGCAGGTATTACTGTGATCTCCACTTTGCAGATGATGAGATTCAAAAAGATAAATGACTTGCCATGGTCACCCAGTGAGTGAGTGAGCCAGCCAGGATTCACACCCTAAGCGATCCGTCCTTGCCCTCCTGCCAGGCAGTTGGTACGTGGATGTGCTCCCTGGGCCTCTGGGCCGGTCTGACCGCACTGAGTCTCCCAGCTCTCCTGCCCCTGAAAACCCTGCCTTCTCTCCCATCCCTGGGGCCCACCCTCACTCCTGGGGGCTCTGGCCCCATTTGTGACGCGCGCCCCCGTGTCCGACAGCGTCCCGGGGGGAGGCGTCCTGGGCCGTGGGCCGCTCTGAAGGCCGAGGCGCTCCTTAGACCCCACAGGGCCCAGTGAGGCCCCTGAGCCCTGGAGAGCGCCTGCCCCGGGGTCTGCAGGTCCAGCCCCGCGGTGGGGGGCGCAGAGGCCGCTGGAGGGAAAGTGTCTTCCAAATGAGCGGGGCATGGAGGCAAGGGGAGGAGGGGAGAGGAGACAAAGACTCAGAGGAGAGGTGCCCGGGGACAGAGGAGGGGAGAGGGCCGGACGAGGGAGACAGAGACCCCGAGGAAGAGAGAGGGGAGGGCAGAGGGGGGAGGAGGCGAGGGGGCTGGCGCGGGGGAGGGTGGGCGGGGAGGGACGCACACCGCCAGGACGGGGGCGGCCAGAGGCGGGGAGAGGCACCGCGGCGCAGGACAAAGGAGAAAGACAAGGAGACCCGGGGGGGAAAAACGGGGGGACGGAGGCCCCGAAGCCTCGAGAGACGCGGGAGAAGCCAGCATGGCCCAGAGGCAGGCGAGGGCCCTCAGGTCACCGGCGAGGAGGGCAAGGGGCCCCTCGGGGTTTACGACCTATGTTGCCGCATAGAAACAGTGAAAAGAGAAGAATGGGGCATGAAGGAACTTAATCCTACTCAACCCTCAAGAGCCCAGCTAAAATGCCCTTTCCAGACAGATCTCACATAGTAGCTCTCCTGTCTTGTGATTACCCTATAAGAATACCAGAAGTTAATATTTACTGAATGCCTACTATGTGTCGGGGGGTGTTTGAAGAGTATTACATATCTTAAGTCATTCTTGTCCTCCCATTGACCCATGAGGCAGGTATTACTGTGATCTCCACTTTGCAGATGATGAGATTCAAAAAGATAAATGACTTGCCATGGTCACCCAGTGAGTGAGTGAGCCAGCCAGGATTCACACCCTAAGCGATCCGTCCTTGCCCTCCTGCCAGGCAGTTGGTACGTGGATGTGCTCCCTGGGCCTCTGGGCCGGTCTGACCGCACTGAGTCTCCCAGCTCTCCTGCCCCTGAAAACCCTGCCTTCTCTCCCATCCCTGGGGCCCACCCTCACTCCTGGGGGCTCTGGCCCCATTTGTGACGCGCGCCCCCGTGTCCGACAGCGTCCCGGGGGGAGGCGTCCTGGGCCGTGGGCCGCTCTGAAGGCCGAGGCGCTCCTTAGACCCCACAGGGCCCAGTGAGGCCCCTGAGCCCTGGAGAGCGCCTGCCCCGGGGTCTGCAGGTCCAGCCCCGCGGTGGGGGGCGCAGAGGCCGCTGGAGGGAAAGTGTCTTCCAAATGAGCGGGGCATGGAGGCAAGGGGAGGAGGGGAGAGGAGACAAAGACTCAGAGGAGAGGTGCCCGGGGACAGAGGAGGGGAGAGGGCCGGACGAGGGAGACAGAGACCCCGAGGAAGAGAGAGGGGAGGGCAGAGGGGGGAGGAGGCGAGGGGGCGGGCGCGGGGGAGGGTGGGCGGGGAGGGACGCACACCGCCAGGACGGGGGCGGCCAGAGGCGGGGAGAGGCACCGAGGCGCAGGACAAAGGAGAAAGACAAGGAGACCCGGGGTGGAAAAACGGGGGGACGGAGGCCCCGAAGCCTCGAGAGACTCGGGAGAAGCCAGCATGGCCCAGAGGCAGGCGAGGGCCCTCGGGTCACCCGGCAGGAGGGGAGGGGCAGGACGAGGCCGTGGGCAGGGGGCTTGCGGGCCCGGTCACGGCCGCCCGTCGCCCTGTTTCCTGTTGCAGCCTCGGCTTTGTCGGCCACACCAGCCGGGGCGGGGTCTGTGCGGCATGTCCTTCTCGTGGCGACTGTTGCCAAGTGGAGAGACGCCCCCGCGCCCCCCGGATCCTGAGCTCCGCAGCCCCGGCTGGAGGGGAAAGGCGGTCCCCCGCCTCCTCAAGTCTGGACAAACCCGTGCGCCCCGTCTCCTCTTCTCTCCTTCCCTCTCCCCCTCCCAACCCCATCACACGTCCCAGGCAATTTTTTTTTAAAGAAAACAAGTCTTTCGAGACAGAGGTGACCCCGCTGGTGATAAGTGGAAGGTTCACCTGGGAGAGTGTTATCAGCTCTCCGTGGCTGCCCGGGCCTCAGATTTCTCATTTCGATGCGGAGGCCGGGGAAATTGGATGCAACCCGACTGCGCGTCCGCTGATGAGCTTCCCGGAGCAGCCGCCAGGGCAGCGCCGGCCCCTCTCCGAGGTCGGTGCGGGGCGCGGGGCGGGGCGGGGCGGGCTGCAGGGCCTGGGGCTTGGGGAAGGGCTCTCTGCGGTGACTTTCTCTCGCGGCCCGTCCCTCTTTCTGACTGCTCTGCCCGCTGTCCTCCTCTTTCCTGCTGTCTCAGCCGAGGGGACCCTCGTGCCCACGGAGGGCAGCGGGGCAGCCAGAGCCCCACGGGGGAGGCCGAGCGCACACCCCCAGCCCACCTCGCCCCGTCAGCATCCCGCCTGGGGGTCAGCCACGCTGGGCCGTGAGAGACCCGGGCAGCAGAGCCTTAGATCTCCGCCACCCCTTGGGGTAGCGGGCAGAGACGGCGTGCAAAGGCATCTGACTGTTTTCCTAAAATCTTCATGGACAGAGGCAGGCCGTGCACGGGACTGGACTGCTGGGCCTCGTCCGCCAAGCCCTGATCCTCGATCGCCTTGTTGCTCAAAGCGGATCCCTGGACCCGCACCCTGGGCGTCCCAGCAAGAGATGCTGACGCTCCACCGCCTCACTCGGTGAACTCCCTGGCGGTGTCTGGGAGCCCCGGTTTGCACGGAGGGGTAACTTGCTCTCTCGCTTTTGAGGCTCGACCGTTTGTGACAAACGAGGCTCAGAGAGAGGCCGGTGGCCCAAGGACGTGGGCCAAGGGCAGCAGAGTCGGGATGTGGCCGCCAGGGACAGAAGGGACCTGCCGGCTGCCTGAGGGGCCGCGCAGGGACCCCAGGGCCGACGCTGCTTGCTGTCGGCCAGCAGCGTCTCTGTTTGGAGCAGACAGGCCAGCCCGCCGTCCGCGGTCTGGGCTCCTGGAAGGCAGAGCCGCCCGGGGAGGACGGCGGAGCTCCGGGGCATCCGGCCAGGCGCCCTGGCCCCGCCCGGTCCCGCCCCAGCGCCGCGCCCCTCCCCGCTCTCCGTGGCCCGGCCCTTCTTCTCCACGCCCGTGTCCCCCCGAGGACACACAGAGGCTCCCTGACTCGGGGGCTTGGAGAACGGGTGTGTGGTCAGGGCTGCTGACGAGGGACCCACGCCGGGCCACGCCACGTCCTCCCTCTGGAGGCACAGGGGACTCCTGATCCACGATCGGAGCTCCCCGAGCACCCACCGTGTGCCCGGCTCCAGGCTGGAAACACCCAAGAGCTTCTGTCCGTCCCGCAAGGAGCGGAGAGCCTGGCGGGGAGGCAGACGTGCGGCCCCGTGGCCGGGACAGGGTAAGGCGGGAGAGGGGCCAGCGTCCAGTCCGTGGTCACGGGCCTGGGGCTGGCCGCTGGGAGGAGGGCCCAACGTCGCAGACCCGCAGCGAGCTAGGTGAAGACCTGCCGTGGTCTGTGCCTCACGTGACACGCTGGGGACACGTCAGCCACGCTGGGCCGTGAGAGACCCAGGCAGCAGAGTTAGATCTCCGCCACCCCTTGGGGTAGCGGGCAGAGACGGCGTGCAAAGGCATCTGACTGTTTTCCTAAAATCTTCATGGACAGAGGCAGGCCGTGCACGGGACTGGACTGCTGGGCCTCGTCCGCCAAGCCCTGATCCTCGATCGCCTTGTTGCTCAAAGCGGATCCCTGGACCCGCACCCTGGGCGTCCCAGCAAGAGATGCTGACGCTCCACCGCCTCACTCGGTGAACTCCCTGGCGGTGTCTGGGAGCCCCGGTTTGCACGGAGGGGTAACTTGCTCTCTCGCTTTTGAGGCTCGACCGTTTGTGACAAACGAGGCTCAGAGAGAGGCCGGTGGCCCAAGGACGTGGGCCAAGGGCAGCAGAGTCGGGATGTGGCCGCCAGGGACAGAAGGGACCTGCCGGCTGCCTGAGGGGCCGCGCAGGGACCCCAGGGCCGACGCTGCTTGCTGTCGGCCAGCAGCGTCTCTGTTTGGAGCAGACAGGCCAGCCCGCCGTCCGCGGTCTGGGCTCCTGGAAGGCAGAGCCGCCCGGGGAGGACGGCGGAGCTCCGGGGCATCCGGCCAGGCGCCCTGGCCCCGCCCGGTCCCGCCCCAGCGCCGCGCCCCTCCCCGCTCTCCGTGGCCCGGCCCTTCTTCTCCACGCCCGTGTCCCCCCGAGGACACACAGAGGCTCCCTGACTCGGGGGCTTGGAGAACGGGTGTGTGGTCAGGGCTGCTGACGAGGGACCCACGCCGGGCCACGCCACGTCCTCCCTCTGGAGGCACAGGGGACTCCTGATCCACGATCGGAGCTCCCCGAGCACCCACCGTGTGCCCGGCTCCAGGCTGGAAACACCCAAGAGCTTCTGTCCGTCCCGCAAGGAGCGGAGAGCCTGGCGGGGAGGCAGACGTGCGGCCCCGTGGCCGGGACAGGGTAAGGCGGGAGAGGGGCCAGCGTCCAGTCCGTGGTCACGGGCCTGGGGCTGGCCGCTGGGAGGAGGGCCCAACGTCGCAGACCCGCAGCGAGCTAGGTGAAGACCTGCCGTGGTCTGTGCCTCACGTGACACGCTGGGGACACGTCAGCCTGCGAAGGGGCCGGAATGCCCAGCAGGGGAGCCCCAGGCGCTGGCGCTGGCCTGGCCCCACGTGGGATCCGTGGCACCACGTGGGCTGGGATCCGTGCTCTGCCTCTGAGCACCTCTGGGTCACGGTAAGCGCTTCCATAAACAGCACCGCGTGCCTCGTCATTAGTAGGACGGGAGTCCCATCATTACTGTCAACGGGATTTTTCTTCCACAGACTGTCCACTTCAAGACAAGGAGACGTGCCCAGTTTCGGCCCATACCGAGCAGCTCAGATTCCATTATCCTAGGAGAGAAGACCAGATTAGAGAAATTACCTTTTCCCTATTTTATCCATTAGGATGAAGACTGACTGAGAAAGAAGGCAAATAACAGGGGCTTCAACAAGTCGGTTCTTTCTTGCTGGTATACCAGACGTCCAGAGGGAGATGCCTGGTGGAGCTTTGTCTTCCCAGCCCAATGCGGCTGCAGGAGCGCCAGCCATCGGGTCGACCTTCCAGCCAGCAGGCAGCTCGCAAGGAGGGAGAAGAGGCCAAGGGGTGCCTCTGTGTTGCAAAGAGGTTTCCCTGAAACTCGTTTCACATCACTCTGTTTGCCTCTCACTGACCAAAATGTAGCCACAGGCAGGTTGAGAAATACAGTCTTCATTTTGGGAGGCCATGAACCCAGCCTCGCAAGCTCCTTTGGTAAGAGGGAGCAAACCCATTCAGCAGGAGTGACTCATAGTTTATGCTGCCCTTATTATTGGGGGGGGGGTTCCTCAAGGCCACCTGGAAGCCCGCTACTAGAGGACGATCTCTGGGGGCGGGGGGGTGGGGTCCAGACCTGGATGAAGGAACATGTACATTCAGCCGGCAGTTGGTCGCCTGCCAGGCACCTGCCAGACCGCCATCCTCGTGCCGTGAAGCCGAAGATGAGAAAGTCCAGGTCGGAGGGGACCGTCTCCCCCAAGGCCACCCAGGCAGCCAGGGACAGGGCTGGGTTCGGGATTCTTGAAGGCCAACCTCTGACCACTTTTCCGTAAAGCTCCTGCTGAGCTGTTGAGAATGCGTTCATTTCCTGTCTTGACTCTGAGAGGCAGAGATGGAAAGAGAGAGAAAAACACACCTATACGTACCGTATACATGCGGAGAGAGAGAGATCTGTGCCTCTGTGTCTCTCTCTCTCTCCGTTCTCTCTTTCTTCTTAGAAAACAGCTCAGAACTTGAGTTTACCAAAGCGCATCCTTCCAAAAAAAGAGGCTCCAGATGAGCCAGGGTGCTCCGCACACAGGACCCCTGCCCACGGCTGGTCTCCAGGTCCCCGACCGGGAGCGTCCCCGGGGCTCTGCAGGGAGCCGCTGGGGCTGGCTGCCCCGGGCTCTGAGGAGCGCGCCCACGCCGGCCCGAGCGGCTGGAGGCGTCGGGCGGCTGAAGCCGGCATGGAGGAGCCCAGCCTGGGGAGCGGGGCAGGCAGGCCTCGCAGGCAGATCGCCCTGAGCCGTGCCCAGGGCGCGCCCGGACAGCGTCCCGTCTCCTCGTAGGGACGGGGGTTTAGGGGCCACCCTGCCCAAGCCACAGCCTCCCAGAGAGAAAGGGGCCGGGCCAGGACTCCGGCGGGGCGGCTCCGTCGTCCCGGCCCTCAGCAGGGTCCTCACGGCCCGCTCCTGCCCCGTCCCAGGTGCGGGCTCCCCACATCCACCCGAGGGCCCCGCAAAGGCCCAGGTGGTCCAGACACGAGGTACAGACGAGGGGGAGTTTTCACACATGACTGCGCATGTACACGCAGAGGCGTGCATGTGGACACACACAGGCACAGATGTGCACATGGGAAGGCACGCGGACACAACAGAGCACCCACACACACGTGCACACAACCCCTGTTCCAACCAAGGACACGAGGAGGCCCCCAAGCAGGAGGTTCTCACCTGTACGAGACTTCGTTTCAAGCCAACGAGTCTCCAGAGAGAAAAGCAGAGGCCCAGAGAGGGCAAGTCATTGGTGCAAGGTCACACAGCATGCATGGTCATGTCGTCCATCTTGACCCCAAAAAAGGAAGGGAAAGAAGCTGCCCCACGGGCGTGGGACCTGCCCCCCGCTAGCACGGGATTCTTGAAGGCCAACCTCTGACCACTTTTCCGTAAAGCTCCTGCTGAGCTGTTGAGAATGCGTTCATTTCCTGTCTTGACTCTGAGAGGCAGAGATGGAAAGAGAGAGAAAACACACCTATACGTACGTATACATGCGGAGAGAGAGATCTGTGCCTCTGTGTCTCTCTCTCTCTCCGTTCTCTCTTTCTTCTTAGAAAACAGCTCAGAACTTGAGTTTACCAAAGCGCATCCTTCCAAAAAAAGAGGCTCCAGATGAGCCAGGGTGCTCCGCACACAGGACCCCTGCCCACGGCTGGTCTCCAGGTCCCCGACCGGGAGCGTCCCAGGGCTCTGCGGGGAGCCGCTGGGGCTGGCCGCCCGGGCTCTGAGGAGCGCCCACGCCGGCCCGAGCGGCTGGAGGCGTCGGGCGGCTGAAGCCGGCATGGAGGAGCCCAGCCTGGGGAGCGGGGCAGGCAGGCCTCGCAGGCAGATCGCCCTGAGCCGTGCCCAGGGCGCGCCCGGACAGCGTCCCGTCTCCTCGTAGGGACGGGGGTTTAGGGGCCACCCTGCCCAAGCCACAGCCTCCCAGAGAGAAAGGGGCCGGGCCAGGACTCCGGCGGGGCGGCTCCGTCGTCCCGGCCCTCAGCAGGGTCCTCACGGCCCGCTCCTGCCCCGTCCCAGGTGCGGGCTCCCCACATCCACCCGAGGGCCCCGCAAAGGCCCAGGTGGTCCAGACACGAGGTACAGACGAGGGGGAGTTTTCACACATGACTGCGCATGTACACGCAGAGGCGTGCATGTGGACACACACAGGCACAGATGTGCACATGGGAAGGCACGCGGACACAACAGAGCACCCACACACACACGTGCACACAACCCCTGTTCCAACCAAGGACACGAGGAGGCCCCCAAGCAGGAGGTTCTCACCTGTACGAGACTTCGTTTCAAGCCAACGAGTCTCCAGAGAGAAAAGCAGAGGCCCAGAGAGGGCAAGTCATTGGTGCAAGGTCACACAGCATGCATGGTCATGTCGTCCATCTTGACCCCAAAAAAGGAAGGGAAAGAAGCTGCCCCACGGGCGTGGGACCTGCCCCCCGCTAGCACAGGAACACCCCGCATCTGTCCTGCAGCAACAAACGCCAGACCCCCTGGGCCCTGAATTAGCTCCTCCTTTTGTAAATGATCCGCGCCAGAAAACTCCTCCAAGGACAAGGGAAAATATTTCCCCTAAACCTGTTTACTTTCCAAATTTCAGTTGCCATAACAACTCGGCACAACTATTTATGTGAGATCTTCGCCTTCCAAGTCTTGCTGAGCACCACGCTCTGCAGAGAGTTCAGCTCGGCCCTTTCCATAACAACACGTTTTTTCAATCAACGTGGGTCTCGGGTTTTTGGGTTTTTTCCTATAAACACACATAAAGTAAGTTGTGCAAAACTTTTGAAAGCGAACAGGGAAACACCGAGGTTTATAGATCTGTTCTTCTCTGGTCACCCCCAGCAGATCCGTTCTGAAGCACAACAGGGACAGAGAGAAAAGGCCAGCTTGGGTTGGTTTGTTTATTTAATTTTCAAATGTCTCTGAGTTGTTTCCACTCAGAGGCACCGGGGCTTCTGCTGAAGGGCCCTGAGGACCGGCTCCGGCCCCGGCCCTGCCCCACCAGGCTGCGCGTCCTCGGCCACGTCCGCGCAGGCCTCTGGCCTGGAAAGGGGCACCTGTGGTCCAGCTGGGCCCCGCCCACCGCGGAGGGGCGGAGGATCTCCCCGAGAGGCATCGTGCGTCCAGGCATCCTGCACGTGCCCCGGGATCCTGACGGCCACAGGTTTGCATTTTCTGAAACAGCTTCAGATGTTCTATTCCAGAATCCGTGCGAGCCTTCGTACAAGCTGTTCCCTTTGCCTGGAATTTCCCCTTTGTTCAGCCTGTCAGGCTGACACGAAGGGGGCCGCGCTCCGTATAATCCTCCGCTGTTGCCGTCTTGAAATGCTTCAGTATTTTTGGACAAGACACCCGGCGTTTCCATTGTACAGCGGGATCCCTGGATTCCACAGCGACTCTGGCCGGTCTCTGTTCTAGCTCAGCGTGTGTATCAGGCCAGTGAATCCCGAGACAGCCCTCTAAACACGCTGCGGCAATCTCTGTTTTACACATACGGAAACTGAGTCCCAGGAGATCCGACATCCAGATCGTCCTCATCCCCCCGTCCCCGTTCCAGTAGGCGCTGTTCGTGCATTTGGCCCCAGCCCACGCCCTCTCCTGTGTCACCTCATCCAACCCTGTGAGGAGGGAGCTGTTAGGATCCTCATTTTCCAGAGGCACAGAGAGGTCAGGTAACTTACTCAAGATCACACAGCAAGCAAGTAGAAAAGCCAGGCTTTCTATGAGGCCCACTGCACCTCTCTCCTACATCCCAACGGCAACATTCTCAACAGCTCCCAGCCCGTCTGCAGCACAGCCACCAGAGCCATGCATCTCCCTTGACCTGGCCTTTTCCGGCAGCATGTTCTGGCAGCAATCCTCCCATGGCTCTCAGGGATCTCGAGAAACATCTTACCTCCTTCACCTGACCGTTGAGACCCTCGGTGATATGGCCTCTGCTGACCGCCACAGCGTCAGTCTCCCCTGGCTCCTGTGCTCCCACCCTCCGGATTATCTGCAGTGAAATCTCTGCGCACGTCCGTCTGTTTCTTGAATCATCGAGTTAGAGAACACGTGTTCCCGACACAAAGTCTGGACCACAGGTACTCTGATTTTGCCGAAACGAACCAACCCGTCCGGGTGGAACCCATCAGGCTGGATGGATGAGGGGGTGGGTGGGTGGACGGATGGCCCCGCCCACCGCGGAGGGGCGGAGGATCTCCCCGAGAGGCATCGTGCGTCCAGGCATCCTGCACGTGCCCCGGGATCCTGACGGCCACAGGTTTGCATTTTCTGAAACAGCTTCAGATGTTCTATTCCAGAATCCGTGCGAGCCTTCGTACAAGCTGTTCCCTTTGCCTGGAATTTCCCCTTTGTTCAGCCTGTCAGGCTGACACGAAGGGGGCCGCGCTCCGTATAATCCTCCGCTGTTGCCGTCTTGAAATGCTTCAGTATTTTTGGACAAGACACCCGGCGTTTCCATTGTACAGCGGGATCCCTGGATTCCACAGCGACTCTGGCCGGTCTCTGTTCTAGCTCAGCGTGTGTATCAGGCCAGTGAATCCCGAGACAGCCCTCTAAACACGCTGCGGCAATCTCTGTTTTACACATACGGAAACTGAGTCCCAGGAGATCCGACATCCAGATCGTCCTCATCCCCCCGTCCCCGTTCCAGTAGGCGCTGTTCGTGCATTTGGCCCCAGCCCACGCCCTCTCCTGTGTCACCTCATCCAACCCTGTGAGGAGGGAGCTGTTAGGATCCTCATTTTCCAGAGGCACAGAGAGGTCAGGTAACTTACTCAAGATCACACAGCAAGCAAGTAGAAAAGCCAGGCTTTCTATGAGGCCCACTGCACCTCTCTCCTACATCCCAACGGCAACATTCTCAACAGCTCCCAGCCCGTCTGCAGCACAGCCACCAGAGCCATGCATCTCCCTTGACCTGGCCTTTTCCGGCAGCATGTTCTGGCAGCAATCCTCCCATGGCTCTCAGGGATCTCGAGAAACATCTTACCTCCTTCACCTGACCGTTGAGACCCTCGGTGATATGGCCTCTGCTGACCGCCACAGCGTCAGTCTCCCCTGGCTCCTGTGCTCCCACCCTCCGGATTATCTGCAGTGAAATCTCTGCGCACGTCCGTCTGTTTCTTGAATCATCGAGTTAGAGAACACGTGTTCCCGACACAAAGTCTGGACCACAGGTACTCTGATTTTGCCGAAACGAACCAACCCGTCCGGGTGGAACCCATCAGGCTGGATGGATGAGTGGTGGGTGGGTGGACGGATGGAGGGCGGGGTGGGATGGTAGGTGATGGACGGATGAATAGATGGGTGGGTGACCGTACGGCTAGAAGAAAGAAAAGCCTGGCAATGCAGTCACGGATATTTGGACGGTAAGGCGCTCCGGCTCTGAGCGTGGAGTAGACCAGCAGTCCAGGTCAGCTGACCGATGGCTCCGTGAACGTTGGGGGGTGCCGGGGCCAGCCCTCCTCCGTAAGCACCTGTCTTCCTCTTGTTTACACCCTTCTTCCCCACCTCCGCCCTGTCTCCCCGCCCCCACTGCGTCCAGCAGGGGCCATGGGACTCACAGCGGCCAAGCCCCCAGATCCATGCCTGCCCATTAATAACAGAGGCCCGTAATCCAAATTCATTTAATGAATCAATAATAGGCCATGGGGGGGGTTTCATAATGAAATATTTGGAGTTATGTGTTTTTTTTGGCCACTTCTATTAATCTCTCATTTATTTATCTTTGTTCTTTGGCCCGTGTGGGCCTCCCATCACAGTGGCCTCTCTCACTCCAGAGCTCCAGCTCGGTAGTTGGACACATCGGTCCAGCCGCTCCGCGGTACGTGGGATCCTCCCAGGCCAGGGATCAAACTGGCGCCTTGCACTGCAAGGCAGTGTCCTTCCCCACTGGACCACCAGGAGTTGTGTTTTGATGAATGCAGCAGGCTTTCATAATTACAGCACAGCTGTGGAACTAAAAATCAGAATCAACTAGCTCGCAATGCCGTGACCCCCCAGGAGCAGCGCCCCCCCGAGCCTCCTCACCCACCAGGATTGGGGAGAACCGTCTATCTCTGGAGCCGGCCGCGGCTGGGAGGGGTCAAGGCCTTTGCAGGACGCGTGAGCTGGGAAAGGACGCCAGGAAGGACGAGGAAGGAACATCCCTGAAATGCAGCAGAGGTCTGAGTCGCACCGGGCTTTAAAGGAAACTCCCTGAAGATTAATCTGTTTAGTTGAAATCTCTGCGCCGTCCGTCTGTTTCTTGAATCATCGAGTTAGAGAACACGTGTTCCCGACACAAAGTCTGGACCACAGGTACTCTGATTTTGCCGAAACGAACCAACCCGTCCGGGTGGAACCCATCAGGCTGGATGGATGAGTGGTGGGTGGGTGGACGGATGGAGGGCGGGGTGGGATGGTAGGTGATGGACGGATGAATAGATGGGTGGGTGACCGTACGGCTAGAAGAAAGAAAAGCCTGGCAATGCAGTCACGGATATTTGGACGGTAAGGCGCTCCGGCTCTGAGCGTGGAGTAGACCAGCAGTCCAGGTCAGCTGACCGATGGCTCCGTGAACGTTGGGGGGTGCCGGGGCCAGCCCTCCTCCGTAAGCACCTGTCTTCCTCTTGTTTACACCCTTCTTCCCCACCTCCGCCCTGTCTCCCCGCCCCCACTGCGTCCAGCAGGGGCCATGGGACTCACAGCGGCCAAGCCCCCAGATCCATGCCTGCCCATTAATAACAGAGGCCCGTAATCCAAATTCATTTAATGAATCAATAATAGGCCATGGGGGGGGTTTCATAATGAAATATTTGGAGTTATGTGTTTTTTTTGGCCACTTCTATTAATCTCTCATTTATTTATCTTTGTTCTTTGGCCCGTGTGGGCCTCCCATCACAGTGGCCTCTCTCACTCCAGAGCTCCAGCTCGGTAGTTGGACACATCGGTCCAGCCGCTCCGCGGTACGTGGGATCCTCCCAGGCCAGGGATCAAACTGGCGCCCCTTGCACTGCAAGGCAGTGTCCTTCCCCACTGGACCACCAGGAGTTGTGTTTTGATGAATGCAGCAGGCTTTCATAATTACAGCACAGCTGTGGAACTAAAAATCAGAATCAACTAGCTCGCAATGCCGTGACCCCCCAGGAGCAGCGCCCCCCCGAGCCTCCTCACCCACCAGGATTGGGGAGAACCGTCTATCTCTGGAGCCGGCCGCGGCTGGGAGGGGTCAAGGCCTTTGCAGGACGCGTGAGCTGGGAAAGGACGCCAGGAAGGACGAGGGAAGGAACATCCCTGAAATGCAGCAGAGGTCTGAGTCGCACCGGGCTTTAAAGGTCAACAAAGCGAGCGTCTGCCCTTACAGAGGAAGAGACCGAGGTTCAGAGAGGCACCCGGGCTCAGCCTTCACGCCTAGAGCCTGGGCCCCCATTCTGGACTTCTGGTCCAGGCTCTCGGCCTTGGTCCGCCCGCGCTCCCCCTGCTGCCACAGCCGGGCTCCCGGTGGCCCGGCTATCACTCCCGACTCGGCCCGAATCTCCCCGTTCTTACAACCAAACCCCGTGACGGTGATGAGCTTCAGCCGCGGTGCACCCCTCTCCTCCCTGTGCTGTGCCCTCCGCCCAGGGCGCCTTTCCTTCCTGACCCCCAACCTCAAAACCCTCCCAGCAGGGGTGACCTCCCTTCCTCCCGCCCTCAAGGATGTGCACCAAACGGTGGTGGCTGGTGGGTCTCTTCTATAAAGACTGGAGCTCGTGTGCGCCAAGGGCAAGTTCACGGTGTCCCCCGGGGATGTACCCGGGGCCTGACAGAGAGGAAACGCACACTGCAGGTCTATTCAAGGCCAGACGAGAGGAAAGATGGGAAATACACAAGAAGGTTGGTTGTGGACTTCTTTCCAGGGTGTGTTCAGCGAAGGCCACCGAAAGGATATTTGGGCTTAAAAAGACGAGTTTAGGGACATCTCACTGGATATTTACGTGATAATAAAATCAGACACAAGAAAGCAAGAGGCATCTTTTTGGGAGGACGGAGAGCGCTCGAGATGGGAGACTGGTGTTCTAAACCACCGGCCTCCCCTCCGTCGGCCCCACACAGCCGGGAAGCCCAGGCGGTTGACCCCGAGGTCCTTCTCTAAGCCGTGGCCTGGAGAAGCCACTTGAACTTGCCGCAGAGGCTGCCCAGAGCGGGTCGGTGCCAAGCTGACGAGCGGCAGCTGGGGCGGCCACCGGCGCGACGAGGATCCGGTCCCTCACGTCCTGCGGTGACCCCGCCGCCGCCGGTGGCCACGGAGCCGGGTCTGAACCAGGGCGCCCGCCAGGCTCGCCCTGCTTTGTCATCGCTGGAACGGTGGGCAGGTGTCTGGGCAGGAGTTGGGTGACCTTAAAGCATCACCCGCCGCCTCCCCTCCTCACTTCCAAGCAGCATCGATTAATTCAAGCTCTGAACTTCGTTCCGAGAGGCACCAGCGCGGGGCGGTTGAAGAACAGACTCTAGAGCCGGACGTCGAGAGTTCAAACCCCAGCAGCCCACTAAGGGGCTGTGTGGCCCTGGGTGAGTGTCTTAGCCTCTCTGTCATCAGGGTCACTTGTAGGGAGTAATGAGCTGATTGACCTAAATGCTGGACTGGCGAGGGTCTCCGTTCTCGCCTCCCCCATCAAGAGCACCTCGATTCGCCACGCCCTCTCTGACTCTCGATGTGGATTGGACGGCACCGGCCCCGCCCACCAAGTGTGGCCGCCATAACTAGCCAATCCGCAGAGCCCACTCCTCCATAAGGACCGGTCAGGACCAAACCCTCGACTGAAGCCCGCCAATCAGAGCTACGGAGGGTCTCCCTCCAGAACCGTTAGCTGATAAGGCTGTCGCGTAATTGTGACAAACGTTGACTCTCCAAGTTCCGCCTCCCCAGAGGGTGGGAGAGGCCAGGCCGTCAAGAGGTTTGGGGTCCTTGGGCAGGGGGCGAAGGGGACGCTGGTGCCCTTCGCCCCCAGCCTGGCTGGGCTGTGCGCCTCTCTCCAGGCTCTCCAAGGCCCCTGCTACCTCTGTTCTGCGAAGAAATGAAACAGGTGATTCTGAGCATGGGCCTTGGACCTGGGAGGCCTGATTCAACCCACGATCCTGGGACTTCCCTGGGGGGCCGGTGACGAAAGCGTTGCCTTCCAATGCAGGAGGTGCGGGCTCCATCCCTGGTCAGGGAAATAAGACCATATGTGCTTTGTAGACAAAAAACCAAAGCAGAAACAAAATTGTAGCCAACCGATAAAGACTTCAAAAATGGTTCTCATCCAAAAAAAAAAATCTTAAAAAATAAAAGAGACTATGCAGCTTCCCTGGTGGTCCAGTGGGTGAAGAGTTCACCTTGCACTGCAAGGGGAACCGGTTCGATCCCTGGTCCGGGAAGATCCCACGTGCCAAGGAACGGCTGGGCCAGTGTGTCCAATGATGAGCCAGCGCTCTGGAGCGCCTGCACCCAGATCCATGCTCTGCAGCGAGAGAGGCCACTGCGATGGGAGGCCCACACAGGCCGAAGAATAAAGATGGATGGAAGATAAACAAAGACTTAGAGGCCAAAAAAAAAAGAGAAAGAGAGACGAATCTCTTCTTACACCCTCATGGCTCTCTGCTCAGTTTCTTCATCTGGAAAATGGACATGACCAAGGTCAAGACCCTGGGGGTTCTGAGGCTCCGTGCAGCCAGGCTCCCCCTGGACCTGGCACCTAGGAGGGCCGGGCGGAGGGCCAGGCCTTCGTAACCTGCTCCCTGTTCACCGCGCCTTCTCCTGCAGCTGGCCGTTACCTCCGGAGGCAGGGCCAGTGTGAGGGACCACCGAGCCTCCTGCATCCCTGCATCCCGGTGAGGCTGGGCTTGGGCCGAGGCGGGGGCAGGGAATGAAGGAAAGGGCTCAGGAAGGGCAGGGGGAGGGAGGGGAACGCGGGGTGTCTTTAAGACGCTGAGAGCCCAGAGGATTCAAGATTCAGAGAGCGTCCAGATCAGGAGGCCAGAGAGCCATCTAAGCCCCTCACTCTCCAGAGACTGAGCTCCGACAGGCCATGAGCGCCCAGGGTGGCGCCCCAGAGCCTGGCTGAACAGCCCCAAGCCAGGAGCAGCTCCCGCCCCAACACCAGCCTCCAGCTCCCAGCGGCCCCTCCCGCCGCGCCTCCCCCGGGCCGGCCCAGCCCCAGAGCCCCCTGCAGTCTGGGGAGACCCCGCCCCCAAGCCAGGTGCTCCCCTCAGGTGTCTCCTTCCCCAGCAGGCTGGGCCCACGGTGACTCAGAGCCAGGTGAGGGGAAGTGGGGTGGGGCGGGGGGAGGCTGGGGGCCAGGCGGGGGAGGGGAGGGTTCTTTGTAAGTGAGTCAGGCAAGCAAGCGTCTTTCGAAATAATATCAAGAATCTCTTGGCCTGAACTCAAGCATGCAGGACGTGAGTGTTGGTTTCCTGTAACTGAACTTGGGGGACCGAAGCCGCCCCAGCTCGTTTCTGACTGCACCTGCCGAGTGACCCCCGTCGGGGGTGACCCCGCGTCCCTTCTTTTCTGGCTGCCTCACCCGGGGGGCGAGGGGCCTCTGTCTCTCTTGGGGAGGGGCAGGTCACAGGTCAACAGTTCTTCCCAAAGAACTGCTTGTACCTGAGGTTCTGGCGTTGGGAGTTAGCTCCCCACTACCGGCCCCGCCGAGTGCGGTTCCTTCCTCAGGAGACAGACACAGAATGCTGCCCCAGCTACACCAGGGTGCCCGGATGCAGGGTGAGGGAGGGGAGGCAAAGCTCCAGGCTAAGGGCTGCCCAGAGGCACTCCTCTACGGACAAGCACAAAAGAAGCGAGGAAGCGGAAGGGTCGTTACCCAGGAAGATCCCGCCGTGGGCACCTGGGGCTCCACCCCCCGGCCCCCTGGGACCAGGCCGGGGGTGCCCCACTCAGGAGCGGGCAGTTGTCCCAAGACCCAGAGTCCCCTCGCGGTGGGCCCACGCCCCATCTGCCCCTCGGGGTTATAACGGTGGTCCACTGGGCCCTCGGCCTGCCTCGGCTCCTTAGCCACTCCTTTGCTGGGCCCCCAAACACTTCTCCCATCAGCTGATAGGCAGCCAGCCTCGCTCCAGGGTGAGCTCAGAGAGCCGGGTCCTGCTGAGAACAATCAAGGCCAGCGGAGTGACCAGACCCAGGCGGGGAGCCCACGCCCGGTAAAAACGTAGATACATGATGGTGTGAAGGACTCTTGGAGACGAGCCTGCCCAGGCTCTCTGGAAGGCGCCTGATGGATGTGTCTGTTGCCTGATTCTCCACGGGCTCTCTGTACTGGCTGTGCCTTCTGCAAGCGGTGAGGAGCCGTGAGCTCCTAACCCAGGCTGGAGGCTCCTGAGCAGACCCGCAGGGACCCCCCGAGCTCACAGGATTCCCTACATCAGAAAGGGGCCGCAGCAAAGAAAACCACATCTGAGAGGTTGTTCCAAAATGCACGTCCCCGTAGCGAGAGCGTTCACGTCATCCTGAGCCGCTGTTCCTCCGTGGGCCTCCCCGGTGGCTCAGCTGGTGAAGAGTCTGCCTGCCGTGCAGGAGACCCAGGCTCGGTCCCCGGGTGGGGAAGACCCCTGGAGAAGGGAGTGCTTGGCCGCTCCAGTCTTCTAGCCTGCAGGATTCCGTGGACGGAAGTGCCTGGCGGGCTACCGTCCATGGAGTCGCAGAGCTGAACACGACGGAGCGACTGACCCTGTCCCTGGCCTTGTGCTGGGCTGTTTTGCTTTTGGCAGCTCGGGCCAGGGGTCCAGAAAGGAAGGCGGCGTGCCTTCTTCACGTGCGGAAGTCGGCTGGGACGAGCGGCATCTCCGGGCCTGGGGTGCCTCCCCCGTCAGACACGACGTGGAGGCAAGGGCCCGGCCGCGAGGCTGGACGCCCTGCTGACCTGTGGCCTGGCCCTGGTAAGAGCACGAGGAGGCGCCTGCCACGTGCCTGGAGCAAAGCTCAGGGGGGTGGGCTGGAGGGTCCAAGCCCGGGGCGGTCCACAGAGGGCCTGGGGAGGTGGCGGTGGCGGCTAGTCTCTCAGCCTCGCCCAACTCTTTGCGACCCCACGGAGTGTAGCCCGCCAGGCCCCTCTGTCCGCGGGCTGCTCCAGGCGAGAGCACTGGGGTGGGTGGCCATTTCCTCCTCCAGGGGATCGTCCTGACCTGGGGATCAAGCCCACGCCTTCTGCTCCGCCGGCCGTCTTCTGTTTGGAGGCAGCTTCTCTGCCGATAAAGCTGCTTCAGGTGGTCAACTGAGGCCCGAGGAGGTTCAGTGACAGCCGGCAACTCAGGTCACCTGGTTCTCGCCTGTTCGCTCACATTCTTTCCTTGTATGCATTCATTCATTCGTTTTCTAGCAGGTGACACACTATCGTGGCTCATAGGTCAAAAGGAACAAAAGGATTTATGATGAAAAGCCTGTTAGTACAGTGTCCCCTCTGTATTTGCAGGCACGGACTGACCCAGGTGCCCATGGACACCGAACCCCAGCCTCAGGCTCAAGCTCCTTACCCACCGTGCCCGTAGCATCTGCGTGTAACCTAGGCACATCCTTTAAATTTCCTCCGGAGTTTTTATGATAGCTAACACAATGTCCATGCTATGGAAATACTTATAAACACAATGGGATGCTTTGTGAATAGTTGTTTGCAAACAGCAAAGTCTAGTTTTCCTTTTTGGAATCTACTGGAGTATTTTTTTTTCCAAGGTTGACGGGACACGTAGGTGGACGCGAGACCCGCACGTGGCTGGCTGGCTGTATGGTAAAGAGTCCTCCTTCTGGTTGTCCCTTTTGTCCTTTCAGCAGAGGCAGAACACTGAGTGGTACGCATCAGGCGAATGGTACGGGGAGGTACATCCCCACAAAGCCTCAGACTAAAGAAAAAGTCTTCCTCCGCCTCCCCGCCTCGTCTGGGGGGCCCTCCATCATCCCGGGCACCATCCTGTGACCTGCTCTCTCCTGCCCCGTCCGCTCCTTCTTTAGACTTGGGTGGAGTTGGGGGGATGGGGAAGGAAGACGGCAAAATAACTCCCTTTCTGCCATTGAACAAGTGCCTACTACAAACAGCCATTTCAACACCCATCCCCTGTTTCAGATTTCACCACGACAGCAGCGATAGTCACTTCCAAAGTAGAGCTAACTTTCCTCACTCTGGACATTTCGTCGAAAGAAAATGGTAGCAGATGCAGGTTTTTGTGTGTCTGACTTCTTTCCGTTAGTGCCACGTTTCCAAGTTCATCCCTGTTAGAGCATGTCTCCATGCTGCATTCCTTTTCATGGCTGAGTAATATTCCACTGTGTGGATACACCCCACTGGGGTGATCTGTTTCTCTGTTGAAGGGAAAGTGGGTTGCTTCTACTTTTTGGCTGCTGCGAATAATGCTGCTATGAACATTCATTTGCAGTTTTTCGTGTGGACACACTTCTTCGCCCCTCTTGGGTGAATGCCTGCGAATGGAGTTGCAGGGTTGTATGCTAACTCCAGGCGTTCTTGTTTGAGGAACGGCCGGACTGCTTTCCAAAGCAGCCACACCTTTCTTTTTCGTTCCCCAAGCAAGGTACCATTTCTTGAGTCAGAGGCTCACACAAACGATCTTAACCCAACCCTAGGCGGACACAACGCAGCCCACATCCTTTAGAATTTCCTCCGGAGTTTTTATGATAGCTAACACAATGTCCATGCTATGGAAATACTTATAAACACAATGGGATGCTTTGTGAATAGTTGTTTGCAAACAGCAAAGTCTAGTTTTCCTTTTTGGAATCTACTGGAGTATTTTTTTTTCCAAGGTTGACGGGACACGTAGGTGGACGCGAGACCCGCACGTGGCTGGCTGGCTGTATGGTAAAGAGTCCTCCTTCTGGTTGTCCCTTTTGTCCTTTCAGCAGAGGCAGAACACTGAGTGGTACGCATCAGGCGAATGGTACGGGGAGGTACATCCCCACAAAGCCTCAGACTAAAGAAAAAGTCTTCCTCCGCCTCCCCGCCTCGTCTGGGGGGCCCTCCATCATCCCGGGCACCATCCTGTGACCTGCTCTCTCCTGCCCCGTCCGCTCCTTCTTTAGACTTGGGTGGAGTTGGGGGGATGGGGAAGGAAGACGGCAAAATAACTCCCTTTCTGCCATTGAACAAGTGCCTACTACAAACAGCCATTTCAACACCCATCCCCTGTTTCAGATTTCACCACGACAGCAGCGATAGTCACTTCCAAAGTAGAGCTAACTTTCCTCACTCTGGACATTTCGTCGAAAGAAAATGGTAGCAGATGCAGGTTTTTGTGTGTCTGACTTCTTTCCGTTAGTGCCACGTTTCCAAGTTCATCCCTGTTAGAGCATGTCTCCATGCTGCATTCCTTTTCATGGCTGAGTAATATTCCACTGTGTGGATACACCCCACTGGGGTGATCTGTTTCTCTGTTGAAGGGAAAGTGGGTTGCTTCTACTTTTTGGCTGCTGCGAATAATGCTGCTATGAACATTCATTTGCAGTTTTTCGTGTGGACACACTTCTTCGCCCCTCTTGGGTGAATGCCTGCGAATGGAGTTGCAGGGTTGTATGCTAACTCCAGGCGTTCTTGTTTGAGGAACGGCCGGACTGCTTTCCAAAGCAGCCACACCTTTCTTTTTTTTCGTTCCCCAAGCAAGGTACCATTTCTTGAGTCAGAGGCTCACACAAACGATCTTACCGAACCCTCACCACCAGCGGCGGAATAGGCGGACACAACGCAGCCCGTCTTCCGGATGAAGAGACTGAGGCTTAGAGAGGTGGACCCACTGGTCGCCCGGGTCACCCGGCCTGGGTCCAGGAGTCCAGCCAGCTGGCCTCCGACCAAGCCATCAAGGAGCTGCTGTTTTTGGACGCAGACGGGAGAAAGGGGGCCCTGGAGGAGACTCCGACGCAGAGGGGACCCTCCCCCAAGCCTGCCAGGTGATCCTGGAGCACATCTGCCCGGAGGCTTCGCCGGCTGAGGGGAAGCCCTGGGGGCTGTAACTGAAGAGGCCGGCCCGGGGCTCCGCTGGGGCAGGAGAGAAGGCACAATGGGTCCTTTGTCCTGCGCATTGTTCAGAAGCCCAGCCGGCCTCGCTTTGCCCCTCGGCCCAACAGGGACGCTCTGGGTTTGGAGAGCAGCTGGGCCGTCTCAGGTTCTCCCGGAGGCGCCCTGGGGTGAGCCTGAAGCTTCGTTAGGGGCTTGGGAAATACTGGGGGATAAGTAGATGCCCAGCGTATGGGAAGCCAGCGCCCTGATGTTTTCACTTGTCTCCTGGCCTTGATGGACGGTCCCCGGACACACGCAAGCGCAGAAGACGAGGCGCCCCGAGGACGTGCGCGTTCCGCCTCCCACCCCGAGCGCGCGGCCGCGGCCGCACCTCCCGCGCGTCTTGCCGGAGGGCTGTCCGTGCTTGCGGACGACGGCCTGTGCACGTGTGTAAGTGTGCCTGTTGGCTTGGTTTGTTTTCACATCCACCCCAGTTTGGGCCGCACGTGGCCCCGGGAGGCCTGCGCGTCCCACGAGCACTGGCGTCCTCCCCGTGACGGCGGCGCTGCTCTGCACAAGCAGCACCCTGTCCTCCGGGAGCCGCGTTTCCTCCGCCTCCGGCTCCAGCGGGCACAGCTGCCTCGGGCCTTTGCCCACAGACGCGAGCCGCCTTGTGCAGGCGTGGGGTGGGCCCCCGTGTCGCGTCCCCGTGGGGCAGGCGGCTCCCCCCCAGGGTGGCCCGGGAGCGCCCGCGTGCCCAGCACCCCGCCAGCACGGGGCGGCGCCCGCCTTTCCCTTCTTCACCGTTTCTGTACAGAGTTGCGCACGCATCCTCGGAGCGCGGCTCGGTGGATTTCCACCAGCCAACACTCTGCACCAACACCCACGTCAAGACGCCGAACGCGCCCAGCCCCCAAAGGCTGCCGGTCACACCCTTCCCAGCATCACCCTGATTGTGGTCAGCCCTATTTGCTCATTAAAACCCTCCTCCTGGGCTTCCCTGGTGGTCCAGTGGGTAAAAAGTCTGCCTTGCAGTGCAAGGGGCACCGGTTCGATCCCTGGCCCAGGAAGATCCCACGTGCCGCAGAGCGGCTGGACCAGTGTGTCCAATGACCGAGCACATGTGTGCACCCAGAGCCGGTGCTCTGCAGGGAGAAAGGCCACTGCGATGGGAGGCCCACACAGGCCGAAGAATAAGGATGGATGAATATAAATAAATAAAAAACAATAAAAGAGGCCAAAAAAAAAAATGCCTCCTCCATCCAACCTGCTTTGTCCGCACTGGCCAGGCCAGCACGACCTCAAGCATAAGCCAGAAAACTTAAGAACAAGAATACTTGGGGTTTTTTTTAATAAATCAATAAGAACAAACGTCAGCCAAATCCAGTTCACAGCCCTTTTCTGTATGGTCCACAGAGTTAAGATGATGACCGTTGCTAACCATTTGTGAGTAGTTGTAAAGAAACTCACCGAAGACCGTCGGTGTGGCTGACGGTCGAGCCGCTCAGTCGTGTCAGACTCTCGCGGCCCGGGGACCGCCGGCCACCAGGCCCCTCCGTCCGCGGGGATTCTCCAGGCGAGAAGACGCGGGGCTGGAGCCCAGGTATCCTGACGGGCAAGCGGGCTCTTCACCACCCGGGCCAGCAGCGAAGGCCAGCGTGTCATCTGTGGCACTGACGCATTTTCTCAAACCCCAGCGTCCACAAGGAGAGTTTCACAGGCAGGGGCGGCTGTCCTTCGCGTCAGGACGGTCTCTGGCCGCTCTCTGGTCCCAGCGGCAAGGGGAGCCCGCCTCACGAGGTTGCAAATGTTCGCTCTCCGGCTCCTGGCAGCCAGCGTTTGCCGACCCGTAAGCGAGGCATCGCCCCGCGTGGGGCAGGGCGGGGAGCCGGAGGCCGTCCCATTTCAGGGCTGGAGCCGCCATGGGGTCCTGGGTCATCGGGCTCCGGGGCCCCCGGCTGGGGCTGCGGCCAGAGCCCAGGGGGGAGACGCCGCAGCCCGGACTCGGCCGCGGCAGCGAGGACAGAGGGGAGAAGGTGACCGTGAGCAAGTCCTGAGGCCACCCCAGCCGCCGGGAGTGGCTGCGGGACGTGCAGAGCAGGACGTGGCCGCTGTCGGGGAGGCGCGCGGACTGGCCCCCACCACCCTCGGCACCGCCTGCCTGGCCCCGGCGTCCCAAGTGCACCCGACCAGGGGGCGGATTCAGGGAGAAGAAATGACAGTGTCGATGGCAGGAGGCGTGCAGGCGGAGAGAAGACCCCAGACAAGCAACAGGGGCGGTTATTTGTGTCGGAGCCACAGGACATATGAGAATCGCCTGGCCCAGTTGTCCATCCCAGTCAGCAGAGTGTTGTGGGATTAACGCTGAGACGTGGCCATGGGATGCTTCCAGAGGCTTCTGCCGGGCGTAAGGGTGGAGAGGGAGCCTGCGGGTTTCAGACTCACAGGCTGCGGAGGGTTCTGGCCGCACCACTCAGGAACCCTGGGGCGAGCGCTGGCCCCTCTCAGAGCCTCAGGCTTCCCGTCTGTGGAATGGGACTGCAGCCTCGCCCTCGCTGAAGTACCAGGAAGAGTCAGCGCGGCGTCCGTGTGTGCGCGGCCCGCTCACAGGAGCCTCCGCCCAACGCTGGCCCCTTCCCGGCCGCCGGAAGCCTCTCGAGATGGGCAGCCAGGCGTTCCGCCCTTCAAGGGGTGGGACCCTCTCCCCCAGAGGCTGCCCCGGTGGGACCGGAGGGGGCGTTCCGGGCGGGGGAGACGCCGGTGACGACGCTGAGCGATGCCACCTCCGGCTCGTCTCGTCATAAAGGAAGTCATTCAAACAGAATCAATTAGACGCCCATATTAGCATATTTTTCATTGTGATCCAGCCGCAAAGAGGAGATGCGAGAGACTGTTTATTGCTGTTCTGAGCTAATATTTGTTAAAGTGATTAATATGTTTTTCAAATATCTGCGACAGGCCTGGCAAGCGTTATTTATCTCCCGCGGCTGGAGCATGGAGGGGTGAGGGGAGGGAGTCCTCGGGGAGCGGCCCCACGAAGGCGCCTTGGGGGGTCGCTGGGGACGGGTCCACCTCCCCTCCCCTGCCCCGGCCCCTCCGCCCTGCCTGGAACCCCGCCTCCGCTGGCCGCGCTCGTCAGCACCCGAGGGCCTCTCCTTGCAGAAGGTGGAGACCCCCGGCCCGCTCACATGGCCCCCAGGTCCTGGGAGCCCCGCCGCCCCCAGCCCGCCACCACCCCTCTCTGCAGGCTCGTCCACAGAGCACCCTCTGCCTCCTTCACTCGCCTTCCAGCCCCTGCTTCGAAAGAGTCGTTCTGAGGTAGGATGAGCACAGCGAACCTTCTAGAACAGCACCGTCCGAAAGAACCTCCCGCGAAAACGGAAACGCCGTCCACCTGCGCCGTCCAATAAGGGGCCACGAGCCGCGCCCGCCCCCCGGCCCTGGCCTGCGGCCGGCGCGACTGCGCGCTTCGTTTCCAATCAAATTTAACAGTTTATTTGCTTGGCGTGAGCTCCTTGTATTTAGTGCCGTGCTGAGGTATCGCCCGTTGACGCCGCTGCGACCGATGCGGGCGAACAGCCCGGGGACCCGCCCAGGCGCCCCTCCGCCCGCAGCTAGAGGAACTTCTGTACAAACTGAAGTCTTCACGTTTGATCGGAGGCTCCAGTCTGGAGCCACTCAACTCGAGAGAGTCACGCAATGAAGGAGGCATAGCCACTGCCCATCCATTTCCCCCCTTAATTTTGGCCTCTTTTATTGTCTTTTTAATGTATTTGTTTTCATCCATCCTTACTCTCTGGCCCGCGTGGGCCTCCCATCGCAGGGGCCTCTCTCGCTGCAGAGCACCGGCTCTGGGCACACGCGCTCCAGAGCGCCGGCCAGTGATGGGACGCCCCGGTCCAGACGCTCCGCGGCACGCGGAATCTTTCCAGGCCAGGGACCAGACCGGTGCCCTGTGCACTGCAAGGCGGACTCTCCACCCACTGGACCACCAGGGAAGCCGTGTCCATCCGTTTTATTGAATGCCTAGATTTTTCATTTCTGCTTCCGATTTTATGAAAGAATTAGCTGTATGGATCTGTTGCCCCCTTTCCCTCTACCGAGTGAGCCCACGGCCTCGGATGTCTGTATCTCATCCTTCCCTTCATGGGTTTCTGCTTTTACCCTGTATGGATCCACAAGCAACACGTAGCAATATTTTTCATATTTTAATGCTCTGTGTATGTGGCAGGATATTCCACGCATCATCTGTAACTTGCTGTTTTGTTTTCCAAACTGGCACCACGCTGGCTGTTCCCACCCGGCGGCAGGGCTGCTGCGGAAGCATCCTGCGGGCCGGGCCTCGTCTCGAGGCGCGCGTCACCCACAGCACTGGTGACCTGTTCCTTGGGGCGACAAGCTCACATTTCTAGAGAACATTCAGCTAGAAGCGATAGCCGGGTCACGTTACAAAGCTTTCACTGGACTAGACGCTCCCAGACGGGCTCTCCAACGCGCTTGTGCCAACGCACATTCCCAGCGGGGGCAGGGGAGAGGCGGCGCTTCTCGGCAGGCTCCGGGACTCTTGCTGTTCTCGAGGTTAAATGTTCTGCTAAGCAGACGGGTGGTGTTTCAATGGTTCTTTCCATTTGTATTTCCTGATTGCTGGTGACGTTAGACATTGCTCATGACTGTCAGTCATTTGAGTCTTCTCTTTTGAGGACAGCCTGGTTGTACTCATTGCCTGTTTTCCTACTGGGTGATGGGTGATGTTCTTACTGATTTGCAAGTGCTCTTTACATATGATGGATCCAACTCTCTCTTGGTTATATGTGCTCAGACATTGTTTTCTGGGCTTCCCAGGCGCCTCAGTGGTAAAGAATCTACCTTCAGTGCAAGAGATGCAGGTTCGATCCTTGGATCAGGAAGATCCCCGGGAGAAGAAAATGGCAGCCTACCCCAGTATTCCTGCCTGGAGAATCCCATGGACAGAGGAGCCTGGCAAGCTAGAGTCCACGGAGCCACAAAAAAGCTGGACACAACTTAGTGACTAAATCGCACCAAAACTGTTTTCTAGTTTTCTTTATCTCATAAAGATAACTTCTTTATGATGACCTTGGTTGAAAACTAGTTTTAATTTTAAGGCAATCAAATATATCCACTCTCTCTTTAAGATTTATATTTTGTGTGCTATGATTACATCTCTTATCCCAGGGTTATTTCCATCTGGAACTTAATTTTTTTTTTCCTTTTTGTATTTAGAGCTCCACTGCATCTTGAATTTGTTTGTATGTGGTTTGGAATCTAATATTGTTTTAATAGTACCTGTCTATACTGCATGATAAAGTTATGCACAAAACTGATGATTTAAAAAGCACCTGTGGGTTATCTCGGAGTTTCTGAGGGTCAGCAGTCTGACAAGCTCAGCAAGAGCCTTCGCTGCGAGTCTGTCCCCGTGCTACAGTCAAGGGGTCGACTGGGGCTGAGTTCTCATCAGAGGCTCGACGGGGCACCGACCCCCTTCCAGCGTCTCGAGCAATTGGCAAAACTCGTGTCTTTGCAGCCGTAGGACTCACGACAGCTTGCTTCTTCAAAGCCAGCTGCGGAAAGAGCGAGCCAGAGTGGGGAGGGGGAAAGAAAGACTGGGGCAGCGAGAGAGACGATCCACGGCCGTGAGACAGTCTTCCCTGATGGAAGGTGCTCGAGGCAGTGAGGTCCATCCCCTTTGCATTCTCCTGCTGGTTGGACGTGAGTCGGTGTCCTGCCCGCACCCGAGAGGTGGGGCCGCACGCACACCTGGAAACCAAACGTGGGGCGATGGCGCCACCCCGAAGAGCGTCTGCGCCTGGTGCGTGTCGCCATGGTTTCCCAGCAGTCTTCTTTTTAAGACTCTCTATTTTTAGAGCGATTTGGGCAGAGCCTGGAGGCGAGCACAGAGCTCTCTCACGGGTACCCCCACGGGCATGGCCTCGCCGTTCTCAACACTCCGCCAGAGCGGACACGTGTCACCAACGGGGAGCCTGCGCCGTGGCGTCCTGACCTCCCGAGGCCCGGGTTAGATCCACGCCTACCCCAGTATTCCTGCCTGGAGAATCCCATGGACAGAGGAGCCTGGCAAGCTAGAGTCCACGGAGCCACAAAAAAGCTGGACACAACTTAGTGACTAAATCGCACCAAAACTGTTTTCTAGTTTTCTTTATCTCATAAAGATAACTTCTTTATGATGACCTTGGTTGAAAACTAGTTTTAATTTTAAGGCAATCAAATATATCCACTCTCTCTTTAAGATTTATATTTTGTGTGCTATGATTACATCTCTTATCCCAGGGTTATTTCCATCTGGAACTTAATTTTTTTTTTCCTTTTTGTATTTAGAGCTCCACTGCATCTTGAATTTGTTTGTATGTGGTTTGGAATCTAATATTGTTTTAATAGTACCTGTCTATACTGCATGATAAAGTTATGCACAAAACTGATGATTTAAAAAGCACCTGTGGGTTATCTCGGAGTTTCTGAGGGTCAGCAGTCTGACAAGCTCAGCAAGAGCCTTCGCTGCGAGTCTGTCCCCGTGCTACAGTCAAGGGGTCGACTGGGGCTGAGTTCTCATCAGAGGCTCGACGGGGCACCGACCCGCTTCCAGCGTCTCGAGCAATTGGCAAAACTCGTGTCTTTGCAGCCGTAGGACTCACGACAGCTTGCTTCTTCAAAGCCAGCTGCGGAAAGAGCGAGCCAGAGTGGGGGAGGGAGAAAGAAAGACTGGGGCAGCGAGAGAGACGATCCACGGCCGTGAGACAGTCTTCCCTGATGGAAGGTGCTCGAGGCAGTGAGGTCCATCCCCTTTGCATTCTCCTGCTGGTTGGACGTGAGTCGGTGTCCTGCCCGCACCCGAGAGGTGGGGCCGCACGCACACCTGGAAACCAAACGTGGGGCGATGGCGCCACCCCGAAGAGCGTCTGCGCCTGGTGCGTGTCGCCATGGTTTCCCAGCAGTCTTCTTTTTAAGACTCTCTATTTTTAGAGCGATTTGGGCAGAGCCTGGAGGCGAGCACAGAGCTCTCTCACGGGTACCCCCACGGGCATGGCCTCGCCGTTCTCAACACTCCGCCAGAGCGGACACGTGTCACCAACGGGGAGCCTGCGCCGTGGCGTCCTGACCTCCCGAGGCCCGGGTTCACTTCTAGCAGCTCCCTCCTGGCACTGTGCGTTCTGTCCGTTTGGAGGAAGGTTTCCGGATGTGCCTCCAGGCTGCGGATGCTTCCGGAGGGCTTCCAGGCCCCGGAACGTCCCGGGGCTCGGCCTGTGCATCCCTCCCTCCTCCAGGTCCTGGCAGCGCGGCTCTCTCCCCGTCTCCTGGTCTCGCGTTTCCGGAGCGTCCCGGCCTTGGAATCACACTGTATGCAGCTTTCTCAGATTGGCTTCTTTCACGGAGTCACATGCCTTTCAGTTTCCTCCCTGTCTTTTCATGCTTTGATAGCTCATTTCTTTCTCGTGCTGGATAATATCCACCAGCGTTCCTTTCTCGATGGCCCCGACCTCTTCTCCGCTGACCAGCCATGCTTTCTCCATCACATAGGAAGTTTCCGGAGGCGCGGAAGTCTGCTTCTGGGCTCCTTCGGGACGGCTGTTGCTTCGGGAGTGGGCTTCCTGCTCCAACCGCCCCTCGGAATGTGCTCTCGTTTGGGATCACCACGGCCCTCCATGTTGTTGCATCGTACTGGTCTTTCCGGACCTCACCCCGCTCGACCCCTCAGAGGCGCTGGGTGCCGGGGGCCTTTCTTTCTCTCTTGAGGCGCCCTCCCCAGGCTTGCGGAGGCTCACCAGGGGTCTCCTATGCGCCTGCCTGACACGGGGGCCCTGGACGTCTCTCCCGCTTTGTTCAGAGTCTGGGTAATCTCACCTGTGCCTGGAGCTCGAGGCCACTTTGGGCTGAGAGGCCCGCTCCCCGTCCCAGGCCAGAGCGTCCTGGATCCCCACGGCGTCCCCGGCTGCCGCGTGGCCGTCTCGGACGACTCACCCGCGCAGGCTTGGGGCCTGGTCTGACCGCCCCTCACCCGGGACCTCGTCCACCGCCAGCCTCTGACGAGAGGCGGGCCGCCGTCCCCCTCCCACGGTCGCCTGGCCCGGTCTGCCCACCGCTGGCGTCTCCTCCGCTCCCAGCGCCCGAGCCGCCGCCCCTCCGCGCGCGCTGACGGCCGCCTCCAGCCCCCACGCCGGCCGCTGCGGCCGACTCTCCACCCGGCGGCGGTCAGAGCAATATTTTCAAAAGCATAAATCATCTCACATCATCCGCCCGACCCCACTTAAAACCCTCTGCAGGACTTCCCACCGCTCCTGGGGTGGGAGCCAGGTTCCCGGGCGCGCCCTCTGTCCACCGAGGACCGTCGCCTCCTCAGCTCATCCATCACCCCCCTCACCGGCCTCCCTCACCTCTCCCCGCTGGACGGGGGCATGATCTGCTTATTTCTCTAAGGGGCAGACTTTGGGGGTGGTCCACGTGGCCAGCGGGAGAGGTGCCCAGCTTCCCCTCTGAGTGGCAGGACCTGGGCAGGGCCGTGAGCCCCGGGGAGGTCAGGGCCGGCGGCGGTATTTACTTCAGCCCTCTCCGAAGCGTGCCCGGTGGCGGGAGGCAGCTATGAATAAGCTCTTCATTCCAGGGAGGGCGTGGGTCAGCTCTCCCCGACAGCCGCGTTTATTGACATTTGAGGCTGGGCCTCCGCCCAGCGCCCGCGGCGGAGGAGCCGGCCCGGGGGCGGCCCGCGGGCCTGGACCTGGACGGGGCGGTCGTACCTGTCAGCGGGCTCCGCGCTGGCACCAGGACCTCGGTTTTCCTACGGGGGCTCCAAGGAGCAAGCATTTGTGAAGACTGCGGCGAGCAGGCAGCGCCCCGCGCCCGGGAGGGGGCGCCCAGAACGCCGACGCCGCCCCCGGAACCCAGCGGGCCGGAGGTCAGCGCGGCCGCTTGAAGACCTGTCGCCTGGTCAGCCTGTCTGTGGGTTTTCGCCGCCACGGAGGGAGGGAGCGGGGCCCGTGGGCTGCTGGCCGCACGGCTCGGTTTCCCCGGCGGGGCCTCCGCTTCCCGTCTCTGTCGCTGCCCGTCTGTTCCGTGTGCAAGGATGAAAGCCCGGCGAAGGCCTCCGACGGCCTCACGGAGGACCGCGGCACTTTTAAAGAGGAAGAGTCGAGAACAGAAATCAAAAGTTCAGAGAGGACCATTTATGTGGCGTTCCTTTCTTTAAAGTTTTTTTGAAGTTTTATTTATTGTTGGCTACTCTGGGTTTCCACGGCTGGCTGCCGCGGGCTCTTCTCTAGGTGCAGGGAGTGGGGGCTGCTCTCCCGTGGAGGGGAGCAGGCTTCCTGTCGTGGTGGCGTCTCTTGTCGTGGAACTCGGGCTCCAGGGCACACGAGCTCCCGTAGTTGCGGCCCATGGGCTCCATAGTTGCGGCTCCGAGGCTCTAGAGCCCAGGCTCCATCGTTGTGGCTCGTGGGCTTCGTTGCTTCACAGCATGTGGGATCTTCCCGGATCAGGGATCGAACCCACGTCTCCTGCCATTGGCAGGCGAATTCTTCACCACTGAGCTACCAGGGAAGCCCTACGTGGCTTTCTTGAAATGACAAAACTACAGCCTTGGAGAACCGATGAGTGGTGGGCCCGCCCCCAAAGGGGTCACAGCCAGAGCTCCTCTGTGGGGACGGATCATCTTGACCAGGGCGTGGGGGCGAGGGTGGGCCTGGGCATCCTATGTGACCACAAGTGGCACTGAACTCCTCACACACGTTCACGTACAAAACCATGAGACTCAGCAAGGACCCGGGGTCTGGTTTGCCGCTTGTACGGAGGTCTGTCTCCTGATTGTGATGTTGTGCTCCAGCCCCGTACGGCGTCACCACGGGGGAAGCTGGGGAAGGGCCCCCGGCGGGGGCGCTGGTCCTCCCCACCGACGTCTCTGATTATACCAGACTCTGTGTCATTGTCACCACTTCTCGTTTCGAAACGAAAAGTTTCAAGACCATGTTCAGAGAGGGTCACGAATGTGCCCGATACCACACAGCACACTGAGAATGACGCTAGAGTTGACACCAGGTGTCCTGCTAGCTCGCTTCTCACCGATCTTCCCGAGGGTGACAGGGTGGGGTGGGCAGTTAGCAAAATAAGCGTAAGTGGGTCTGAGTGACGGCAGCGTGAAAGGGGGACCAGCGGAAGAGGGGTGATCCTGGTAATGTCCACGGCAGTGGTGACGACAGCCTCGATTAACGGAGGCCTGACCCCGGCCAAGCGCCTTGCGGGCAGCCTTGCGTGTATGTCTTCACCGTGGGCTCCCCGGTGGCTCCGACGGTAAAGAATCTGCCTGCCGTGCGGGAGACCTGGGCTCGATCCCTGGGTCGGGAAGATCCTCGGAGAAGGGCATGGCCACTCACTCCAGTCCTCTGGCCTGGAATCCCATGGACCGAGGAGCCTGGCGGGCTATGGCCCGTGGGGCCGCAAAGAGTCAGCCATGACTTGGCAACTAAAATGAAGCCGCAGGAAACTCAGGATGATCTCCTCTCAAGATCCTTAATGCAGTCATATCTACAGCGACTCCTTTTCCAAATAAAGACACGATCACAGAGTTCCAAAGGGTAAGACACGGACATGCTCTTTCGGGAGATTCTTCAACCCACTCTGCGTCCTTCCCATCAATCATGTCAGAGCCTGAGAAGGAGCACGAGACCCTTCCGCTTCAACCCCAGGGGCCGCCCCCAACCCCCTGACCCGGCCCCCACTTCCTGCGCCCCCTTGCTCCTCAGCTCCTGTCGCAGGACCTTTGCACCTGCTGCGTCCCCCGCTCGTCACCGACTCCTGCCTGAGCTCCTTCAGAGGCCCCTCCAAAGCCCCCGTGCGGGGCCAGATCCCAGCTACAGTCCTGACCTGACCCAGACCCCTCCCCATAGACTCATCAGGGTTGTAACTTTAGCTCCGTTGACGGGACTTGTGGGTTTGAGTCTGGCGGGCAAGGCTGCCGTCTCCATCAGGTGCGGGAGGCCCTGTGCTGAGGGCCTGCACTCCATTTACGGGTTCCTACAGTGTGTTAGTCGCTCAGTCACGCCCGACTCTCCGGGACCCCATGGACTGTAGCCCCCCAGGCTCCTCTGTCCGTGGGATTCTCCAGACGAGAATCCTGGAGTGGCTGCCACTTCCTCCTCCAGGGAATCTTCCCGGCTCGGGGATCGAACCCGGGTCTCCTGCACTGCAGGCAGATTCTTTACTGTCTGAGCCACCAGGGACGCCTTGCAGGCTCCTCAACATGTTCTCCCTTCTTTTAAACATCAGAGGAAAAAGAGGAAGATAACCCAGACTGGAATGCAATGCTGTCAGGAAGGATACTTCGTTTCTGCTTCCTACGGGGGAAGGGGTCCCTGGAGACAAAGCGCCCGGGACCCACGAGCATCACCCGGCCGCTCCGTGACCCAGGGCCGTCCTCGGTGTTGGCTCGTGGCAGGTGCTCATTAAAATCCCTGAAGGAAAAGGCAGCTCAAGAGGGTCCCCGCCCATCCGAGAGGCTGGGTGTGGACACCTGGCTTCAGATCCTCTTTCCGTGCTCACTGGCTCCTGGCCTCCCTCCTCCGGACTGGTTTCCCGTCTGTCAAAAGAGAGGAACCCCACTTGCCTCTGAGCGTCTCACGCTCGTCGCCTGTGCTCAGGAAACGCACGCGGTGGCGTCAGAGCCCGGCGTGGCGGTCAGCGGCACAAGCCCGGGTCACCGCCGGGAGCTGCCGAGTGCTGCCGACCCTCCCGGTGCCGCGGTCGGCCATCGCTGCAAACTCTCCGTGACGGGAACGCTGTGTCCCGTGGTACAGCGGGAGACGGGGCCCCAGAGGAAGGGAGGGACCCACGGGCAGTCGCTCGGCTGGACCGCGATCCCTCGCCCGGCCGCACGCAGACCGAGTCGAGCCCCGCTTGCTTCCAGAAGGCACGGGTGGCTCCGTCGCTCAGGCCTCCGCCAGCGTCACACGGTCACGTGCTCCTTCAGGACGCGGCCCCGCCCCAGGGGCCACGACCCAGGCGTTTGCACGGGCTGGCCGGCCGCAGCCCGTCCTGAGCCAAACCCGGCCACTGTCTGATGGGTTTGGTTCTAATGGTGCTGTCCGTTTAGTTTATTTTGTCCTGTTCTATTTCAGGCCACGGGCTCGGAGTATCTCAGTTTCCCGGCCAGAGATGGTGCCCGCGGCCGCCGAGGCGGAGGCCCTGAGGGGGAGAGGCTCAACCACGGGGCCGCCCTCCTGGGCGCTCCCAGCCACCTGCTGCTTAGAATAAAGGTCTGCTGGCCACGGCCCCGCTCGTCCTGCCACACTGTGTCCCTGACGCCGTCCTGCTCCGGGGGCAGACTGGAGACGGCCAGAGACGGCAGAACTGAACAGATTCACTGGGTGTGGAGTTCAGAGGAATGATCCCCCAAGGGGCCCCCTTAGCCACGGAGCCCCTAAACACCAGTGCTGACGTGGGGGCCCAGGACAGGTGCGCGCGGCTGGGCGGGCAAGGGCAGCCAAGAAAGACTCCTTTCCTACGGCAGAGAGGTCTCTGGTCCTCGGGGGGAAGGCCTCGGGGATTCGAGCTGCCTCTGCCTTTTGAGTCAGCCGCTCTCCCCACCCCAGTCCCTTCCTCTCCGGTGCCCAGGCATCTTCCGAGACTTCTGCACATTCTAGAAAATGTACCCGCTGCCCTTCTAAGCCACTGGGGCCCTCCAGCTCCCCGGGGAGCCCCGACGTGGGGTACAATGGAAAGCTGGAGAGAAACCCAACCCGGGGCTATCAGGTGGGCTGCTCGGCGGCGGGGGCCTCTCCAGTCCCCGGCCGGGTCCGATCCTCCGCCTCCCGCCAGACGCCGCATTCCCAGCACCAGTTGGATCTTCTCGGCTGAGAAAGAAAAGTCCTTCCAACGTCGCGGGGGTTCCAAAGACTTTTTTTTTTCAAAGTAACCCTCCAAACAGTGGCTTTTCAAGCCACACACAGTCTGAATCAAGCTCCGTTTGTTTCCAGAAGGCCGAGGGGCAGCGGTTTGGAAAAAAGAACCTTCTCTCTAACTCACGGGGAGGCGAAGGCGAGGTCAGAGGGCACATTCCGATTGCTAAGATGCATTGACAAGGGCCCCGGCCCCCCTCGGCCCTGCCCGGAGCCCGGAGGAGGGGGCGCGGGGCCTCAGAAACGCTCCCGGAGTCGGCCACATGGAGCCGAAGGGCGACCCCGCCTCCCCAGTCCAGGGCCCGGCCCCCACCTCCTGCCCACGGGTCCAGAAGGAGCCCCCAGGTCTGGGAGGAAGGGAGTCAGGAGGTTCAGCTGTGAGAGATTCCTTTTTCGTAACGTTGGTCTGATGAGTTGAGTTTTGCCCCCAAATTTTCGGCCGGAAGGGCAAGCGATGCACCAGGGTGAACGCTGGGATTTTTCATGACCATCTGCAAAGAGGGGAGCAGACAGGGGCGGGAAGGCCTTGGTGGGAGCCCCCCACTTGGCCGTCCACGGCTGGCTGACCCTGGGCGGCTGTCTCGGCCTCTCTGAGCCCATTTCCTCGGGGTCCGCTGGGACCCGCCCCTGGGTCTGGACCGTCCACTACGAGGGTGACGAAGGGGAGACTCGTGTGGGGCCCCGCGCACAGACAGGGGCCCTGAAACGGCCACCGAGAAAGGGGAGGGACCGAGGGGCCGGGGCCGAGCCGACGAGGTCCCGGTGGGCGCAGGGAAGGACCCAGGCCCACGGGGCAGGGTCAGCCGTGCACCACGGCGCGGCTCCGATGGGAAGAAACTGAGAGAGCTGTGTGTTGACGTGCCCTTCCTAGGAGAAACTGAGGCCGGGGCACACCCAGTGCGTGAGCGAATGCACCCCTGGCATCCCCCGATGCCCGACCCCCACGCCCTGGGCTCAGCCTCTCCAGGTGGCGCTCGTGCCGGATGCCTTGCTCCCGCCCTTCCAGCTGGGACAGGAGCGTCCTTGCACTGCAGAAAACTGGGGGAGTCGGGGGCCCGAAAGGCTAAGAAATGGAAAAGAAAGGTTGCCTTTTTCCCTATGGGGGATGAGCATCCACAGCCCACGAGGTCTAGTCTCGGCTCGACCTGGTGGGGCGCGGGCGGAGCCCCAGCAGACGGCTGCCCGGGCGCAAGGAGGCTCTGCGAGGCCGTGCCCTGGGGTCGGGCTGGGCGGCGGGCGGTCCGCCAGGCCTGTCTCCTCGCCTCCACGGGCGGCACATCCCACAGACCCCTGGGCGTGCGGGGACCAGGGGTAGGACGCTGGGGGAGGAGAGAGAGGCGCCTGCTGGGTGGTGGGCCCGCGGCCCCCCAGGGCGGGCCGGCCACACCCAGGCTCTCGAGCGGGCTGCGATGCAGGCCACTTCTTTGGCCCTGACGAACCTGTTTCCCCATCAGCCCGTCCCAGGGGTCTCCTGCTGGGGCCAGCTGAGCTGGCCGAAGCAACGCCACTCTCCTCCTCGCCACTTGGAGCCACCTGGTCCCCTCCTGCCTCCCCTAGCACCCGTGACCCAGGAGCTCCTCCAACAATTGTGTGTTTTCAGCTCACCTCCACTGACAAGCACTGAGGACCCAAGCCTGTGTCGGAGTGGATCCAGGGGGCCACAGCTCCTCCCAGGGCCTGAGAGCCCCTCAGGACAAATGCACCGTCTCACGTCCTCCGCGACCTTCTCGGGGTGAGTCCTCTTTCCCCTCCGGGCCTCAGGGTCCCCACGGCAAGGATCCTTGCTGGGCTCTGTCAGTTCTGTGGGTCCACAGTTGTTCCCAGACTCGAGGCACGGGCCAGAACCCCACAGAAGGCCTCCTCCTCTTCTTTGGGCCTCGGTTTCCCCGTCCACCAGGTGAGGAGGGGGGACACAGCAGCACGGAGCCCAGTCCCTGCCCCGCGACCTCGCCAGGGTCCGAGGTGCTTCGCGGAGCTCTGGGGAAACGCGTCGGCCGCCTCAGCCGCCCCTCGGCGGCGACGGGCTGCACCGCCAGGGCGGGCTGCGGAGGGTCAGGCGCCCACGGGCCGGGTGAAAGGAGCCCCCGGGTGCTACCTCCAGACCCCACTTTCAGCAGCCCGAGTGCGGAGAAGAGCCCCGTGCTTGCATTGGCAGCCGGGCCAGAGGTGGGGGGCGTCGCCGCCCAGCAGGGCCTGGAAAAGTCGGCTCAGCTCACCGCTGAGTCAGGCTGGCCGCTTCGCGGGGGTCCCTGCTCCACCCCCGGCACCCCATTACCTAAGCCCCACGCAGGACATGACCGCACGGCCCAGGGTGAGGGCCACAGGCAGCCCAGACAGGGTGGCCATTCATGGGGCCAGCCCAGCCTGGCTCAGACCCAGCCCCGTGCGCTGGGCGGAGGAGCAGAGCCGGGCGAGAGGGACAGCGGGGGCCGGCGAGGCGCGGGTAAACCTGGCCGGTGCCCGCAGAGCTCCCGCCCCCCCTCACCCGACGCCCTGGCAAGAGGGCTTCGTGGAGGGACGCCCGGGGGCGCAGGGGGCTCAGCCCGTCCAGGAGCTGGTCCGGCTCTGCGGAGCGTCACAGGGGCTGCAGAGCCAAAGGGACGCGTGGCCGGGCTGCTGAAGGACGGAGAGGAGCTGACCGTCAGACAGAGAAGAGGGAGGGAGGGCCTCCAGGTGGAGGGAACCCTGTGAGCCAAGGCCCGGCCACGCGAGACCTTGCAAGGGCACCACGGTCTCCGGCGGGAGGGAAGTGGGGGAGGCGTTCTCCTGCACTAGGGGCGGCTGCGGCTGCTTCCGTGAGGCCTCAGGCAGGCTGCTTTGCCTTGCCTCGGTTTCCACATCTGTCAAATGGGCACAATCAGTGGGTTGCTGATGACGTGGAGAGTTCCTGCCTCACAGTAGGCCCCCAGGAACGCATGGCCTCCCTCCTAGGAAGCTCCGGGTCTCCAGCCAAGGCCCCGAGGCAAGTTCAGAGGCCGGGCGCTCCTGCCGCCCTGAGAGGCCTGTGCGCCTGCGGGTCCACTCCAGTGGCCGCTCCATCCCGGGGCTTCTTATCTCTGAGACTGGAGCGTTCTCTCTCTCTTCCTCATCCTCCTGACCAACCTGGGATAGAAATCAGAAGACTCGCTGCCCGTGGACTGACGTCGGTGGCTCCCGGGGTCCGAGCTGGGGCTCTGGGTTGGAACCAGCCTGGGTTCGAGGCCTCACAGCAGGTCCCTTTGCCCCTCTGTTCTCTCAGCTGTGAGACCAAGCCCGTGGTAGCGCCTGCCCCCCGAGGTGTGCTGTGGGTTGAATGAACTGGACCAGAACCGCCTCGGGGGCTCCTCGGCCCCCAGCACCCTGGGCCCCGACCCTGAGGGCTCATTCAGAGACGCTGAGGCTGCGGGTCCAGGACCCATGTTTTGAAAACCCCTGGGCTTGTACACGTGAGGGCTGAACATACAGCTGAGGACGTGGTGCATTTCTCCTTAAATTATAGCTCTGGTCATGCTATTAAAAATTCGTACTAATAGGGGCTTCCCTGGTGGTCCAGTGGGTAAGGACACCGCCTTACAGTGCAAGGGGCGCCGGTTCGAGCCCTGGCCTGGGAGGATCCCACGTGCTGTGGAGCGGCTGGACTGATGTGTCCAATTACTGAGCCGGAGCTCTGGGCCAGAGCCGGTGCTCTGCGACAACAGAGGCCACCGCGATGGGAGGCCCACAGGAGCCAAAGAGCAAAGATGGATGAAAATGGATAAATAAAAACCAATAAAAGGGCCAAAATTTAAAAAAAATCATCATCATAATAATTGTCCCCTTCCAGTTAGAATTTTAGATCAAACAGACCCTGGAATTTGAGCCAAACGCTTGTGCCGGGTGTTATGCCAGGCCCAGCCCCCTGGTCAGCAGGGGTCAGCAGGGGCATCCCCTGGCCTCCCCAGGACTCCCCGCTTGGACTGCTAGCACCCCCAGCTCTGACCTCTCAGGCAAGAAGGAGGCGGAGCCATGAGTTCCCCGGGGAGATGTGAGCTGGTCTCAGGTCCCATCCCCTCCCACCTACCCTCAGCCCCCCAGCCCCCTACTTCCTCTAGCCTGAGACTTCTGAAAAGAAGCCCCTTTTATCTCTGGTTCCCTTTGTCCCGCCCAGGGTGGGGCTGTGACTGCAGCGACGGGCTCCGAGCCCCTCCCTCCCCATTGTTCCCTAGGAAATGTGCCCGCTGGATAGTCCGCCATTCATAGGCCTCTCGGGGCAGAGACCAGCTTCCTGGGCTGTGCGGACCCCCTGGGCCACAGGTGCCAAGTCAGCAGGCGCAGGGCCAAACCCGGGAGGGGAACGCACAGAGAGCAGAACACAAGACAGGGAGCCAAGGGGACTCGGGCCAGCTGCAGAGTGCCCGTCTGGCCTGTAGGGACTCCCCTCATGCAGGGAGGGGCGCCCACAGTGCCCCCTTCTTCTCAGTTCTTTGAGAGAAGCTGGAATTTTGTTTTTAACTAAGACGTGCTAACCTTCTAAACCCTACATGGCCCAAATGAAAAGTATCTGAGGCCTGGATATGGCCAGAAAGGTCATAGTTCCTGACCCTCTTCCGGGCTAGTCGACCCTAAAATCCACAAAATGATCCCTGATTGAAGAGTCCCCGGGCTCCCTGGTCCATATGGCCAGGCCCCAAAGGCATTCTTCACCCCCTCTGAGGGTCCCAGTGTTCATTAGCGTATTCAAGGCTCTGAGAAGGTCTGCAGGACCTAGAGCTGATGAAGGCTGTGAAGCCCCAGAGAGCAGGAGCGCTCCGTGGGCCAGGCGAGCCCTGGGTTAGGAAGCTGCTTCTGTCATCTGTCCAGCCACGGAGACCGTGCTGGGTCAGGCGTGGAGGAGTGGGGAATCTCCCGGAGATCTCGTGAGGGCCGCGGGGCCGCCCCCAGCCGTGAACTGCCGCTCCCTTAGGGGGGCCTCCTTAGTGGGTCGAGTGGTAAAGGGTCCGCCAGTAATGCAGGACGCCGGGGTTCCATCCCTGGGTCGGGAAGATGCCCTGGAGAAGGAAACAGCAACTCACTGCAGTGTTCTCTTTTCTTTGTGCTTTTTCCACTTGCCTGGGGCATCCCAAGGATGGAGGAGCCGGAGGGGCTACAGGCCAGGGGGTCGCAGGCTCAGACACGACTGAGCAACTCCCACCACTTTTTTTTTTTGGCCACTTCTATTGATCTTTCGTTTATTTATCTTTGTTCTTTGGCCCGTGTGGGCCTCCCATCGCAGTGGCCTCTGTTGTCGCAGAGCGCTGACTCTGGGCGCATGCGCTCCAGAGCTCCGGCTTGGTCATTGGACACATTGGTCCAGCCGCTCCGCGGCACGTGGGATCCTCCCAGGCCAGGGCTCGAACCGGCGCCCCCTGCACAGCACGGCGGTGTCCTTACCCACTGGACCACCAGGGCAGCCCTCACACTGCTTTTTAAAGAACCTCGCTTTGGAGGCCGAGGCTCCTGCTCCGGGGAAGAGCCGAGCCAGACGAGCTGACATCCTTGCGAGTGAAGCGGTGTCCTCGCCAGCCTGCCCTCTCCTGACCCGGGACCCACAGGCCCTGAAAGTGTCTGGAGAGGCCGGCCACCCAGAAGAGGGGCCCAGAGCATCGCGCTGAGTCGGCTCTGAGCAAATGCAGACGCTGCCCAGGTGAGATGACACAGAGTGTCTGGGATCAATACTCAATACTCCTACAGGGAATGGGAGGGCAGGACTGGGGGGGGGTCCCAGAAGCCGCCACCCCCAACCCCGACCCCCGCCAGGCTGCAGGCTGCACACCGCCCGGCGACTCTGATAGATGGGCTCTCCCCCGGGAGCCCCCCAACCTGCCGTTGGTAAGCAGAGCTTTTATTTCCCGGGCCGATCGGGGGAAATTTCAGGCCTTTATAATTAAGTGTCCCGGTGAAGGGCAGCTGCCGAATTCTGGCGCTGGGTGCCCGTCAGGCAGTGATGGATGGAACAACACATCATCCCAGCGCCGGCCCGGCGGTGAGCTATGGGGGTCGTAATTCACCGCCGGGCCGGCCGATCTTCACTGGGCTGGGAGAGCTTGGGCGCCGGCCGGGGTGGGGGTGGGGGAGGCCTGGGCTGGCAGGGGGCTTCCCTGACCTCTCGCGGTGCAGGTGAGGAAGGCGGGGGGCAGGGCAAGCCGGGGCCAGCCCCCGTGTCCCGTCTCTTCTGCCTCCTGCGGACTCCCCCACCTACCCCATCCCTCTGGGAGGCGTGCAAACGCCAAGCCCGACTCCCCTGTTGTCCTCACAGCCAGCCCACCAGCCCCGCTCCCGTGGATGCCGCCCTCAGAGGCCCTGGACGTCCTCTGCTCTTCGCATCATGGACGCCACCCTCCCGCACGGCTCCGCCCTCCCCCTGCTGGGGCGATGTCCCTCCTCACCCCGAAGGGGACCGGTCCAGGGAGCGCCTTCTGCCAGGCGCGCTCGCCCCGGTGGCGACATCCACACGGATCCCAGAGGACTCTGCAGGCTCCCAGGCCCGACCAGCAGGGCCGACCCGTCTGCACTGACGTGGACCCCTCAGCACCCCTGCAGCCTGTCCCCGCTTCCGTCCAGGGCCCTGTGGGCCCCACAGCTGCCAAGGGAAGGAGGGGGTTGTGGCTGAGGGCGGAGGGCATTTATCGGCCCACAAGGGCTGCAGGCTGCTCCACAGCACCATGACGTGCACAGCCCGAGAGACGTCCAGCAGGATGGAGGAGAAACCAGGCCGGGCCCGCCCTCACGGCCTGCCGGCCGTGGGTCCCTGGCTCCGCACCTCTGCGCCAGTCGCTTCACTCCTCGGAGCCCTGGGGCCTGCCTGCACCATGAGAACCACGGCCCTCCCCCGTCGGGCTGATCCAAACCGGAAGAGACGACCAGCGAGGACGGCGTCCAGCTCTCGTCATTGCTTGGGGCCTCCTCGCTGGTCAGGAGTGGGGCTCTGTTCGCTGTCCCCTTCTGGTCTCCACATTTTTTTTTTAATCTGCAGTAATGACGATCGTATCTCGTTTCTCTTTTAGTACGTGGCTGGGTGGAGCCTTAGTCGGCGCACGCAGAACCTTCGTGTGGCCCGCGGGCTCTCCGGGCGTGTCTCTTCTTGAAAAGGAACGTCTAAGGGTTCCGCCGCCGTCTTTGGCTTCCCCGGAGGCAGGCCCCGAGATGCGCGGCTTCCTTGGCACGTGCGGGGTCACCCTCGTTGAGGCGCGGAAGAGCGAGTGAGGCGAGAAGGCAGCGTGCAGGGTGGGTTACCCCAGGCAGGCGCCCCCGGCTCGTCCTCCCGGGAGGGCCGGAGATGCTGTGGACGCGCGCCCCAGGGCTTTCCCGCCGAGAGGACAGGCAGCGGGGTGTGGAGGGCTGGCGCGCCCGTGGTGGAAGGTCTCCTGGGAGTGTGCCTCCCAGCCCCGTCCTGCCTTCCCCTCGAGAGGGCAGAGCAGACACCAGGGGCCAGATGAACCCTCCGACAGAGAGGGCTGTCGGCGCTGACCTCTGGAGGGGGCTGGTGCGCCCAGGAACGCCTAGCGCCGAGGGAGACCCAAACACCGCCGCGCCCTCTTCCTTCTCCGCGTGGAGAAAGGCTTTATCTATTTCAAGACCCGGCCTGGACGGCTGCTTCCTCCAGGAAACCCTCTCCAGGTGCCCCGAGGAGAACTGGAAGGGGCCTTCTTGCAGCAGCGTCCTCTTGTCTCTACCAGGAGCGGGGCTTTCACGCACCGGCCAGATGTTTCTCCAGAGACAGCTGGGGGCCAGGCCCTGCACGGCCCCTGACCCCACCGCACCACAACCGTGCGTGACGTGCCCGTGATCACTGGACGGCGAGGTCTCCGTAGGCGGAGCCGGATCAGATGCCAGCGGGCGTCCTGACGCCGAGCCCACAGTCAGCAGTTAGGAAGTGCCGGCAGAGCGGTGCTCCCCGGGAAAAGCGCATCGGACGTCACGTGGAAAGCTTGGTACGAAACCTGCCGGCAGGGAAGATCTGAGGACGTAGCAATTAAAGGGTGGGCACAGGCGGCGTGAGCCCCTCTGGGGCACATCACCACCCTGAACGGTACCCCCCGCGCCCCCGGGGCTGCAAAAGACGGAGCCTGCGGCCCCTCGGGAGCCCCCACTGCGGCAGCCAGCTAACAGTAGACCTGCCCCCGCGGGCGCTTAAAATTAGAAGGACGTTGCTCCCCAAGATGCCAGCAGGTGCCGAGCATCAGTTCAGGGACCGAGATAAATCGGTGGCTCGCTGGGACTTAAGAGGAGATGAAGCGGCCGAGTTGAGACGGCTGTCGGCGGTGGGCAAGGTGTCCTCCGTGAAGGATTGCGAGGAGGGCGCGCGGACCCCTCCGCGTCAGAACGCAGGCGTCGAGGACAGCGATGTGTGCCGAGAACCCACCGGGCGCCAGGTCGGGGCCAGCAGCCCGGCGAGCTCGCGGAGCCCCCTGGAGCGGGGACGGAGCACCGGGAAGGCTCCCCTGCAGAGGACGCCGCGGAGCCTCCCGCCAGGGGCCTGTCCAGAGGCGCCGGACGACAGAGCAGGGTTGGCGCCGCCGCCTCTCCCGGTTGCTCCTGGCTCTCTGCAGGGGGCCAGACCGTCCTCCCCCATTTCTAGGAGGATCCTCACCCACCGACCCTATAGGTCCCCAAACAGCCTTTGTCTGGGGCCGTGCGACCTGCCTCTGGGGCTTCTCAGGGGGCGTCGTGACAAAGAGCTCACCCGCCAGTGCAGGAAACCGCGGGAACACGGGTTGGATCCCTGGGCTGGGAAGATCCCCCGGAAGAGGGCACGGCAACCACTCCCGGATTCGTGCCTGGAGAAATCTCAGGGACGGAAGAGCCTGGAGGGCTACCGTCGTGGGGGCGCAGAGTCAGACGGGAGGGAGCCTGCAGCCACGCGTGACCCGCCCCCGGCACCCCGACGGCGCAAAGCCACAGCCTCGTCGAGCGTGAGCGGCTCGCTGGCCGGTCGAGACGTGGAGCCTGTGGCTGGAAGGGGGAGCCGGACCCCTCAGGTGTCTCCCAGGAGAACGTGCAGGGAGCGGGCTTCCTAAGAGGAGAGGGCGAGGAGGCGCCGCGCGGGAGAGGGGGCGGCCCGGCGCTGGGATCCGAGCCCGGCTTCTCCAGCGAGGCGGATGGAGGAGCCAGGGAGGCAGCCGGCGGAGAAGCCGGGGACGGGCGTGTGGGGCTCGGGCTCTGTCTCTGCCTCTGTCGCCCTTCCCTGGGCTCTCTGGCTCAGCCACGTGAGAGCCGCGGCCTCGACCTTTACACCCGCGGCTCAGCGCCTCTCCTCACCTCCGCCTCGGCCTCGCTCCCCCGTCCCCCTGCGCGTGTCTGTGTGGGCCCACCCTCTGTCTGTCTGTCTGTCTCTGAGAGTCAGAAGCTCGTCCAGACATCCAGCCCTCCCCCCAAAATGCTACGAAACACACCTTCAAACGAGACCCCACCCTCTTCGATCACATTGACAAAAATGAAAAATAGATCAACAATACCCGTCCTTCGGGATAGTATATTCAGAGCAGAGCAAACAGGCACTCTCAGAAACCATGAAGGAGAGGAGAGACTTGTATTATACGTGGGTGTGAGGGGCCATTTGGCAAGACCTATAGGACCGCGACTTGCACACACCCACGGAAAACTCAAGTGAGTCCTGACGGAGACCGACCCTGAGTATTCACCGGAAGGACTGAGCTGAAGCTGAAGCTCCGATCTGATGTGAAGAGTTGACTCACTGGAGAAGCCCCCGGTGCTGGGGAAGATCGAGGGCTGCAGGAGAGGCGGCGACAGAGGGTGAGACGGTCAGACAGCATCACTGACTCAGTGGACGTGAACTGAAGCGAACTGCAGAGACGGTGGACGGCAGAGGCGCCTGGCGCCCGTGGGATCACAAGGAGTCTGACGTGACGTAGCGACTGACCAGGAGCCACAAGGATAGCACACGTGCCCACTGACCCAGCGATCAGCGTCCATAAGGAGGTGTGAGGAGGTGTGAGGAGGTGTGATAGCCTTGTTTCCACGGCACTGTGGGTAACAGTCAAAAAAGAAAACTGAGAAGTAATTGACAGAGTATTCAATGAGGACCTGTCAAGAGTGAAGCCATGCCATGGGAGCTGTGGAATATTAGACAGATGCTAAAAAGAGTGCGCTCCATCTACGAGGCGGGGCAGGGGAAGATGCCCACGAAATAAAGCTACGTGGTACCTTAGCTGGCATATATCAGGTTAGGCTGTGATAACAAACAGGCCCCAGAACTTCAGGGGCTTAAAACAAGAAACGGTTCGCGTCTTGTTCGCACGAGGTCTGATGGAAGTGCAGACCCTCCCAGGCAGCCGCCTCGGGGGTCCGGACTGAGCCGCCGTGGGGATTGCTTGCCTCCGCTGGCCCCACCAGCGCTACGGCGGGGAGACGGGCACCCAGGGCCGCTCTAGCGGGCAGCACCCAGCGGCTGCAGGTCACAGGCTCTGCCTAATTGCAAAGAAATGAGGGGAGTATGTAGATATCAAATGAACGATCAATGGCTATTCAAACTTAAGGACTGCATGTAAGCTGCCGTCTTGTGTGTGTGAAAAACGTTAAAGCCTGCGAGTGTGGATGATCGGTGGGAACACTAAAGAAAGGACCTGGAAGGACAAATCAAGGTACTGAAGGAATTGATCTCTCAAGAGGGGAGGAGAGCTGGAATTCATGGGCCGGGCACGATGCCCAGATTTCACTCCATATTCATTCGTATCGACTGATGCCGAAACAGCAGAAGGCGGACAGGCAGAGGAGTGGAGCCCTGGTGACCCCACCTGAGTGTCTGGATCAATCCATTCCTGAAGCTGATGCCAGTCACTGCAGCTAGTGCTTTTTGGTACAAAGGTTTTGGTTTTTTTTTTCATTTTTAAAATTTGTTGGGGTTTGTGTTGCTTGAGCCTTTCAGAGGATGGGGTGTGCATCTGCAGTGAAGTCCAGATGTGCTAGGGCCCGATGCCCACCCTCTTAGCCAGCACGAAAGGCACCCTCGCCGGGGCACTGGAGTCAGCAGGAACCTTGGTCTCGTGAGACCCAAACCCTTTCATTTCACAGACGAGGAGACGGAGCTGGGAGGAAGCCAAGGGACTCCCCCGAGGCCGCAGGGAAGCCCCCCTCCCAGCCTGCGTTGCTCTGTCTACCCCAGATCTGTCCCTAAAGCCCCGACATTCACCTGACCTTGGTCCCCCGCGTGGCCCTGCGCCCACACAGATGCAGCGTCGCCTCTGACCGTGAGCAGCGGAGGCCTGAGGCCCCCCCGGTTCCCTTGGCCCTCAACGGCGTCCTGAGCCTTCGCTGCCAGGAGCCAAGCGCTGACACTCAGGAGCGACTTAGCTCCTTGTCCTTCCACGGCCCGTGGGCTCCAGTGGCATCCCCCTCGCTCCCTCCCCGGCCTTCCAGTGGGTTGGTTCCCGAGAGAGGCCGAGGCAGACAGCGGCTGCTGACCCACGGCGGGAGCGGGGCGCCCACAGCCCGGAGGGCCCGCCGCGGAAGGCCTCGGGCCTCAGGTCACATCCCTGGGGAAGGCAGCGACCGCGGCACCCGCCTCACCGGGTGCTGTCCGGACGAGACGGAATCCCCGTGCGAGAGCGAGCGTGCGGAGGTTGGAGACCCCTGCGCCTCCCCTCCCGCCCCAGTGGAGCCGGCCTGTGGGGCAGGAAGCCCCTGGGGCTGAGGCCTAGGAGACGGGCTTGTCGGTCCCCACGGTGTCCCTCGTCCTCTGAGCCCACGAAACGTCCCGCCACGCTGAGCCTCAGTTCCCTCATCACAAAGTAAGCGGTTGCCTAAGGACCTCTCGCCCTCCCAGCTGGAGAGCAGCCCTTACCCGGTAATTCATGGGCCGGGCACGATGCCCAGATTTCACTCCATATTCATTCGTATCGACTGATGCCGAAACAGCAGAAGGCGGACAGGCAGAGGAGTGGAGCCCTGGTGACCCCACCTGAGTGTCTGGATCAATCCATTCCTGAAGCTGATGCCAGTCACTGCAGCTAGTGCTTTTTGGTACAAAGGTTTTGGTTTTTTTTTTCATTTTTAAAATTTGTTGGGGTTTGTGTTGCTTGAGCCTTTCAGAGGATGGGGTGTGCATCTGCAGTGAAGTCCAGATGTGCTAGGGCCCGATGCCCACCCTCTTAGCCAGCACGAAAGGCACCCTCGCCGGGGCACTGGAGTCAGCAGGAACCTTGGTCTCGTGAGACCCAAACCCTTTCATTTCACAGACGAGGAGACGGAGCTGGGAGGAAGCCAAGGGACTCCCCCGAGGCCGCAGGGAAGCCCCCCTCCCAGCCTGCGTTGCTCTGTCTACCCCAGATCTGTCCCTAAAGCCCCGACATTCACCTGACCTTGGTCCCCCGCGTGGCCCTGCGCCCACACAGATGCAGCGTCGCCTCTGACCGTGAGCAGCGGAGGCCTGAGGCCCCCCCGGTTCCCTTGGCCCTCAACGGCGTCCTGAGCCTTCGCTGCCAGGAGCCAAGCGCTGACACTCAGGAGCGACTTAGCTCCTTGTCCTTCCACGGCCCGTGGGCTCCAGTGGCATCCCCCTCGCTCCCTCCCCGGCCTTCCAGTGGGTTGGTTCCCGAGAGAGGCCGAGGCAGACAGCGGCTGCTGACCCACGGCGGGAGCGGGGCGCCCACAGCCCGGAGGGCCCGCCGCGGAAGGCCTCGGGCCTCAGGTCACATCCCTGGGGAAGGCAGCGACCGCGGCACCCGCCTCACCGGGTGCTGTCCGGACGAGACGGAATCCCCGTGCGAGAGCGAGCGTGCGGAGGTTGGAGACCCCTGCGCCTCCCCTCCCGCCCCAGTGGAGCCGGCCTGTGGGGCAGGAAGCCCCTGGGGCTGAGGCCTAGGAGACGGGCTTGTCGGTCCCCACGGTGTCCCTCGTCCGTCTGAGCCCACGAAACGTCCCCGCCACGCTGAGCCTCGGTTCCCCTCATCACAAAGTAAGAGCGCAGTTGCCTAAGGACCCTCTCGCCCTCCCAGCTGGAGAGCAGCCCTTACCCGGTGGCTCCGAGCCCCGCACACCCGCTGGGCGCCCGCTGGGCCCGGTGCCTCCGTCCACCTGCTCACCAGCCCCGGTGGGGCGGGCCCCGTAGACGGAAACTGAGGCCAAGGAGATGCAGGAAGACTCGCGAGGGCCCTCTTAGCCAAGGGTCCTGGACAGGCTTCTAGGAGCCAGCTGGACTCGTTCCAGCTTCAGGAGGCTCTGGATGGCCTGGCCCAGGCCTCCGGCGAGGAGCCCAGGGCGCCTGACTCCCGAGAAAGGACTCTTTCCCTCAGACCGTGTTGTTTCTTTTGGATTAAGAAAGCCTGTCTTGGGACGTCATGGACATCCAGTGGTTAAGGCCGAATGCTTCCACTCTAGGGGCACAGGTTCGATCCTTGGTCGGGGAGCTAAGATCCCACGTGCCACACAGGGGCGTCAAAAAGGTAAAAAGAAAGAAAGACGAAACCTTCTCGGTTCTCTTCCAACAGCAAAGCTGTTTCCAGAGGCAAGGAACACTGTGATGCTTGAGATCGGAAATGGGAAGAGCCTGGCTGTAAAATCCAGGGGCCTCGACGACTACCAGGGGTCCCCTGGGGAATCGCCCAAACTGAAGGAGAAAAATCTGGAGTCGCCCTTCAGCCGCGGGCCCTTCTGCGGTACAATTCGATCAACAAGCCTTGACTTCACCAAACCCCAGGCGGGGCTGCTAAGAGGTCTGAGGGGTGCCGGGAAGACCCCCAAACGGATGATGTAGCTGTAGGCGTTCCTAAGGAGCTGGCCCATCCCAGGCTCAAACGCGGGTGCAAGATAGCAGGGCCGAATGGCAGCGCCGTCCTGGGCCTCTGTTTGCTCCTCTGTGAAATGGGAACAATGGGTCTTAGCCCCTCGTAGGTACCTGGTCAGCATTAGCTCTTGTCATTCTAGCACTGGGACCTCGGTCACTTCCTTTCAGTCAGTTAATATAAAAATAAAATTGTAAGTGTGGATAGAAACAGAAAGATGCTCTTTGAAAAGCCTCCCAAGGAAGGTGTCTGGGAGGTGGCCGCTGGGTTCCCCCGGTCCCTGAGGCTTCCTGCGCTCCTCCAAGCCTCCTAGTCTGCGCTGCAATATTTCTAGCTCAGAGGAATTCACCGCAGAGGAGGAACTCCGGCCACGTGTGGACAGAAGACTCGGGAGTGGTGGCCTGAGCCCAAGAGAAGGCCGACGGGAGAAGGCGGTGAGGATGCAGCCCCTCTGGGCCTCCAGCAGGTCCCACGGCCACACCCCGGAGTGGAGGAAGGGGTGGAGGGTTTTTTTTTTTTTTAATTTTTGGCCTCTTGTATTCGTTTTTTATTTATTTATTTTCACGCATCTTCATTCTTTGGCCTGTGTGGGCCTCCCACCGGCTCTGGGCGCATGCGCTCCAGAGCGCTGGCTTGCAATTGGACACGCCGGTCCATGAGATCCTCCCGGGCCAGGGATCGAACTGGTGCCCCCCACACTGCTAGGCGGACTTTTTACCCACCGGACCACCAGGGAAGCCTGGGGTAGAGGTTTTAAACCAGCCCCTGATGCCCCGGAGCCCTGGGTCTGAATTCTGGCTCGGCCACGTGTAGGGTGGCGTGGGTGAGTTGCGGCCCCTCTGCCAGCCTCGGCTTCCCCATCCCGTGCGGGCGGCCGTGCAGACCAGGGGAGAGCGTGGGTGCGGCTGTGTGCCGGTCAGCACACACAGCCCGGACAGGGGTCCCCAGTGAGCACGGCGAGCAGAGCAGGACCAGGTGAGACCAGCGGGGCGCCGGGACGATTTAAGGAGCCTCCCGTCATTCCAGCCCCCGTGGGGTCTTTGCTGCCCTCACCCCAACACCCGGTGGGTCACCAGGCATGACAAGGGAACCAGAGCCGCTGGGCCTGGCCTCCACCTCTCAGCGTCCAAGCCCCTCTGTCTCCATCCAGCCTCGGGCAGGAAGGAGTTAACGGGAGGCCCTTCCAAAGCAAACAGGGCTCCAAGCTGCAGCCAGCCCCAACTCAAAACACATGGGCAGCCAGCACCCCTCCTCCCGCCCTCCCCTCCCCCAAGCCTGCCTTTGTGCGGCCTCCCTTCCCAGCCCCTTCACCCCTGCCCCTCAGGTCCTAGGAGCTCTGCCTCCTCCCGCCCCTTCCCTCCCGCCATCTCTGCCATCCCCAGCCTGTTCCCGCCAAGCGAGGAGGCCCCGGGCCAGCAGCTGGCCCCCCGGCCACCCTCAGCCGACCCAGGCCTGCCTCCACCTGCCGGGAGCCCCCGCGCCTGCGTCCCTCGGCTGTGAGGGCATCTGCTGGGCATCTTCTTTGCAACTTTCACTGCGTCTGAGCGTCGTCCTTGAAATGCACCCAGCAAACCATCCATGCGCCCCGTCCCCCACCCAGGGGAACCCGGCAAGAGTCAGGCCAACAGCAGCTGAGATGGGGCTGGGGGGCCACATCCCCTTCCTGGGGTGCCAGGCCTCTGGGAGGACGGAGACCGCGAGTGGGCAGGGGCGGCCCGCGGGGGCCTCCGCATCTTTGCGTCTGTCTTCGTGCTCTCTGGCTCAGGTGGCTTTTTCTAAGAGGAAGGGGAGTCTAACTCTTAGAGTCTCGAGGCAGGAACTGAGGTGAGATCTTTTAGTAACGGCAATCAGATGAATATGTTCTGGATCCACGCTCTGGTGGCAGTGCAGAGCCCTTCCTATATCGTGTGCCTGCAGGACAGACTCTTTTTAAAGGAGGTCAATACTCGCTCCATTTCACAGATGAGGAAACTGAGACTCCGTTTTAAAAATGTGCCCAATTTCTTTTCTCTTTAAAGGAGAGAAAAACGACTCAAAAGTCCTGCTTTCTCTCTACCTCCCTCATCATTCATCAATGGCCCCAAACAAAATCCCTGTCTAGGGCTTAGAGAGGCTGCCAGTCAGCAGCCAGCGGGAGGTGACCGGCAGGGACCAACCTCCGTGCAGACAGCCCGCACGGGCGACCAGAGGGGCACCCATTGCCTTGTTCGTAAAAGTGCTTTAAAACAGCTCTGGGCTTGGCAGGCTTTCTACCGCGTGTCCACGGGGCAGCATGAGTTACCCTCACGGCCACCAGCCAGGCAGATCTGACCCGCCCATTTGACAGATGGGGAAGCTGAGACCTGGATGAGAAGGGGCTTGCTTGGGGTCACTAGGTGGTTCTCCTGAGGCAGAAGGCGCCGTCGGTCCCCAGGCCGGGCTCCCAAGGCCTGTCCTCCCTGGGAAGGCTCGTCACAGCACAGACTCCTGTCTCTGCTCAGAGCATCTAAGCCAGGGGTTCTCTGTGGACCCAAGAGATCACCTTTCTAACCGGTGCCCCAGGGAAGCAGATAGGGCTGGTCCAGGACCTGCTCTGGAAGTAAGTAACAAAAATGATAGCCTGTCGGGCATTCTGAGACGTTCCAAAGGAGACATTTGGGGTAGGGATGGTCATACCCCCCAAAAGTCATCCCACACAGCTGGTTGTGACCTGGTCCTCCCATTTTACAGCTGGGAAAACTGAGGTTCGGAGAGGAAATGTGCCAGCCCCAAGGCGGCTTGGCCAAGACTATGACTGAGGCCCCCAGAGAAGGGGAAAAATTCACAAAACAGCGGCATGACTGCTGGGCCCCGTGCAAAACCCAGACACAGCACGGCTTGTGTGGAATGTAGTCAGAACCCCAGGAGGCGTCCCTGGTTGAGAATCCACCGCACAGTGCAGGGGACGTGGGTTTGACTCCTGGTTGGGGAGCTTGGTCGGCGCCACAGAGCAACTGAGCCCACGCGTCCCAACTAGAGAGTCCACACGCCGCAACCAGGATCCCGCCTGCTGTGACGAGGCAAATGAACACATTAATTAAAAACCAAAAAAAAGAATTTCAAGGCAGCAGCAGCAGAGCATGGAACAAAGCGTGGGCCCCTTTGGAGCGCAGGATTCTGGGCAAGCGTGGAGGTCCCACGCCGTGGGCTGGCCGGTCCTGTCTCCGGGCTGCCCCCTCCGCGTACTGCGTCCCCAGCTGGGAGTCGGGAGGCCCCGCGAGGGTCACAGGATGCTCACCCCACCCCCAGCGCCCAGTGCAGCTGCCTTCCCAGGGAGGGGTCTGCACCATCCGTCCACCAGGTGAGAGGACCCCAAGAGGTGGCCGCCTGGACTGGATTTCAGTTTGTTTTCTTTAGGTGGAGAGACACCGCGGGGAGCCGACCTGGAGGAAATCCAACCCCTGAAGAATTTGGCCTGCCCTGGCCCGGCTCCCAGGGGCCCCCCGGGACCCTCGCCTCCCGCCCTCCCCTCGAGCCTGCCTCTTATTCTCGAGGATTTTAGAAAGCTTTGTGAGCCGGGGGAGGGGGGAGGGCCAGCTGGGCCCAAAAGGGGAGAAAAGTATTTTAAAAGTCACAGACCAAGGAGACGGAGCCCTGAGGAATCGCCGAAGAATACAGTGGTTTTTATAGAAAGACGTGAGGGTTGAGCGACGCTCTGCTGGGACTCCCGGAGCGGCAGAGCCAGGGTTGGCGTCGTTCACAGTCGTGAGGCGGGCGGCAAAGGACAGGGGCCTCCCAGGGGAGGAGACACCCCCCCCACCAGCAGAGATCCCTTTGTGCCAATTCAGGTGACAAGGAGAATGTTCAGGCTATGTACGGGCTGCAGCCGTGAATAAAGCTACCGCCTGGCAGATTTCTTGAGGAGGTGCGTGAAGCTGCCCCTCTTCCCAGGGACTGTGAAGGGAGCAGGCCAATGCCAAGCCAAGCCAAGCCACCCAGCGGCATCTCATCTGTGGCATCAGGCCACGTGTGTTTGTGTCTGATGTGTGTGTTCAAGACCACCGTCCATTGACCACGGTTGTCTGCAGAAGGGGTGGGAGAGAGGGTGATTTTTGTTTTAGGCACTAAACCCGCCCCACAGTATGAATTTTTATACATGTATTCAGGACCTTTATGTTAAATTATGGAACTATTAACTGATGAATGGATAAATGGAATGTTATACGGTCATTCGATGGACTATTACTCAGCCATAAAAAAGGAGCAAAGTGCTGATGCAGGCTATGGCGCAGATAAACCTCCAAGTGTGACGCTGAGGGAAATAAGCTGGAAGCCGTAGGCCACATATTCTTATTCCCTTGATACGAACTAACAAGAACAGGTAAATTCATAGAAACAGAGCAGATGGGTGGTTGCCAGGGACTGGGGGGGAAGGGAGAATTCAGAGTTTAATCTCCAGACTGTATCATGTCAGGGTTTATTTCTAGGGCGATAGCCGTGTTTTGGACCAGACAGAGGTGGTCATGGCCCCACACGGTGAGTGCACTAAATGCCACCAACGTGTTCCCTTGAAAGGAGTGAGCTTTACCTTACGTGATTTTCACTTCAATGAAAAAAAAAAAAAAAAAAACTGAGCGTGAACGTGGATTCTTGGTGCACCCCTCAGAGGCTGCTCCGCGAGATCTCCTGAAACTGGACAGAAAGCTGCCCGGGGTCCCAGAGACCCCAGAGGATGCTGGCCGCAGTCTCTTCGTTACCGCCCCCAGCCGGAAACCGCCCGACACCTGTCCGTCACAGGGGGTGGAGCACAGACTCTGGACGATTCGCAGAATAGAGAACACGCCAGCCACGAAATGAACTAACCACCCGTGCTCAGCGGGGCGGAGCCTGGCGGGCGGCGGGCCCTGGGGCGGCAAAGGGTCGCCCACGAGCAGGGGCGGAGCTCAGAGGCGCAGCGCGGGCCTAGAAACCAGCGACGGAGCGAGCGCACGAGGACCCCGCTCTGACGAAGGTCGAGAACCAGGAGCCTTAGACGTGGAGAGAGGCCGGTGACACCTGCTGACGCCGGGAGCGACTAGAAGGGGCGTGTGGTGGACGGGGCACTTGCGAGCGTTCTCTTCAGCCAGGCAGACAGGCTGTGTGCACGAACCCCTCGAGGGTCCCTACGCCCGTCCCGCAGAAGAGGGAGCCGGGGCTCAGCAGGATGACGTCTTCTGCTCGAGGTCGAGCAAGGAGCTACGTGGCAGGCGGGAGCTTCTTGCATGCAGTTGTGCTCGGCTCTGGGGCCTTAAACCCTAAGCCCCCAGTCCAAGTCAGTTATTATTATTAATGAGAGCGGTGGACTTTTCTGGAAAGAGATGCAGGACGGAGGGCAGCCAGCCCTGTGCTCAGCGGTGGGTCCAGCCGTCCACGGGGAGGGCAAGGACAGAGGCCTGTGGCCTGGCGTGAAGAGGCCGAGGTGGCGTCCGCACACCGGAGCCCTGGCATCTCTCCTCCCAGAGCCCCAGGCTCTGTCTTCCTAGGCCTTGACCACCTGGCCCAACACGCGCGGGCCGCTCCAGGCTTGGTTCGGGGAGGCGGAGCCCACACTCGGAGAGCTCTGGGCAGAGCCGCCGGGGGGGCTGGGGCCGGTGCAGCGAGCTCTGAACGCCTCCGCCAGGAAATGTGCATTGAAAATACGTCCTGATCGATCAGAGGTTGGAGGTCAGGCTCCGGGGACAAGGCATCCTCCCTGCAGGCCTAGACGTCCCTCGCAATTTCACAAATGAAAATTGAGAACGCCTTGATTACCTCTCCTGGGACAGACAGGAAAGGGCTGTCCGGTGTCCCCTTCCAAGGCCAGTCTCAGACTAATGACGGCAACCACAGGCGTGGCAGGGCGGGAGAGAGCTTCAATTTCATCTACGCCCGTGCCCCCATTCCACAGGCGGGGACACTGAGGCCCAGAGGGGAGCGCGGACTGGCCCAGGTCAACCGATGAGAACTGGAGGCAGAGTCCGATTTCGAAACCCTATTCTTTGATTCCCAGGCTAGTCCGCTCTTGGCCAAAGTTCTCATGGTCCTCCCTAGGGGGCCTCGGAGTTGTTCGTTACAGGGTCACTCACTGAGTACCATCCTTCCACCAGGATGCCAGGATACCATCCTTGCACCAGGATACCATCCTTGCACCTAGAAGCCAGGAGCGAGCTGGCGCCGGCCTGGTGCCTGCCTGCAGGGAGCTTTCAGTCCAGGGTGGAGGCGTCTTTGCTTCTCGTATCAACCGCCTTAAGGACAAGAAAGACACGCCCGCCCACCCTGTTTTCTAAAGAGGAAACTGAGGCTCACATAGCCCTGGGCCCAGCGCGAAGTCACCCGGCAGCTGATTGGCTGAGGCCGGACCTGGGGGCGGGTCTTCTTACTCCAGCTGGTAAAGGGGGCGGGGCAACTGCAGCGCCTGGGGATCTCCGGGCGCAGTAAAAGAGGGTGCCTGCTCGGCCCACCGCAGCCACCTGCCCCAGGCGTTCTTCCAAAGAGGGGGCGCCTCCAAAGAGGGGGCGCCCTCCCCACAAGCTCCGCCCCCACCGCCCAGGCCCCGCCCGTCCCCCAGGCGCCCTACATTACCCAGACCAGCCGGTGATCTCACCACTTCCCTTTGCCAAAGCAGCTGAAACCGTTCAAGTCTTGGCTGGAGCCCGCCGGGGAGGCGGCGCTGGGGAAGGGGCTGGAGAGAAGCAAAGCCTTCCTCCTTGAAGACAGTTTGTCCTCCGGACAGCTTGTTGAGAAATGTTGTTCATGCTCCAGGTTCGGAAAGGCAGGAGGGGAGACAGCTGGGCGCGGGGAGCGTTGCTCGTGGACATCTGCGTCTAGGAAGGAGGCGCTGCCGGAGCGCGCGCACCCGCTGCGCGCGGCTGACCCTGTGAGCAGCAGCTGCGGGAGCGAGCATCGGAGGCGGCCCCGATGGTGCCGCCTTCACGGCTCCCCTCCAGACTTCCGCTGGCTACCCTACCGCTCTGAGCCTCCGTTTCCTCATCTGTAAAATGGGAATGGCGACAGTTCCTTCCTGGCGGGGTAACTGGGGCAGCTAGTGACGTCCTTCAAGCACGTCGCACAGAGCCAGGAAGGAGCCTGGGCTCCATAGAGGCGACTTGGAGTCGTTATTCCGTGAGGATATCTGTGTTGCTGGGATCTGTTGAGTGTAGCACGGTCCAGTCATTTCCCTTTCCAAATCAGAGGTTGGTCCCAGGGGACGCGAGGTGGGTGGCAGGACAGGGCTGCAGCTGCGAGCCGGCTCACGGTTTCCGGGGCCTGGCCCAGGCAAGGGTGAGTCGGGACCACAGTCAACATGCAACATGCACACCCGCTCGACAGATTCTCACAGGGATGAGCGAGCGCCTGTCGCCCTGAGTCAGGAAGCGCCCTGTGGCAGGCGTGCCACCGGACAGATGGGCCCAGGGCGGCCCCGGAGGACAAGGGTCAAGTCAGGAGGCTGGCAGCAGGCTCAGCGCTGGGTCCTCCCTCCCGTTCACCCCTCACGTGACCCGCCGGCCTGTCCTTCCCTCTTTCCATCCTTATCCAGAGGCGGGGACGTCATCCGTCTTGCTCAATGTTTTAGCCTCCATGCCTGGTAGAGAGCACGCCATCAGTCAGTGCTGGTCGGGGCGTCCCCGGTAGCTCAGGGGTAAAGAGCTCGCCTGCCAATGCAGGAGACACAGGTTTGATCCCGGATCCGTGCTGCGGAGCGACAAAGCCCGTGAGCCACAACGATGGAGCCTGTGCTCTGGAGCCTCGGAGCCACAACTATGGAACCTGTGTGTCCTGGAGCCCGAGCTCCACAACAAGAGAAGTCACCCCAACAAGAAGCCTGCTCACCTCAACCGGAGAGTAGCCCCCACTCCCTGCAGCTAGAGGGGAGCCTGAGGCAGCAGTGAACACCCAGAATAGCCAAAAATAAATACATAAAATGCATTTACAAAAAGAAATAAGTGCCGGTTGAATACATGAATGAACGCATGCACGAGCCGCTGTGGCAGCAGGCCCTGAGGCCCCGCACCCCGAGGCCCTCACCGTCTGGTTTCTCCTTCTGCACAGTCCCCTCCCCTGGAGTATGAGTGGGACCCTTAACTGGCTTCTAACCCATCAACGAAGCAACGTTGACAGAATGTGTGTGATTGCGTCCAGAAGACTGTGACGCCCGTCTTGCTGGAACCTCCAGCTCGTGACCGGGCTTTGGAGAAGCAAGCCGCCGTGGGGCGGGCTCCCTGTCTCGGGAGCCCACAGCGCGAGGACCTGTGGACGAGGGCTCGGAGCGGAAGCTGGTCTCCGACCAACACCAAATGCCGACGCCCTCCGTGCCGCTAGCAGGAGGAAGTGGTTTCTCCGGGCAGCCAGAGTGGCGTGGGAGGGAGCCCTCTCCCCTGCAGATCCTGAGAGGAGACCACGGCCCAAGGCGGACACATCGATGGCCACTTTCTCGGCCCCTCCGCTGAGGCTCGTCTGAGCCACGTCAGAACTCCCGACTCACAGACCCTGTGAGCTGCCGAGGGCCGTTGCTGGCCCAGAGCCCCGCCGCCAGGAAGGGGCTGATCCAGGATGGGAACCACGTCCTCGGGCTGCAGCGTCTTTACTCTGAAATGCTCGACCCAGGAGACTGGCTGTGTCCTCTGCAGGGTCCAGGGCTCAATGAAGATGCAGGGACACTTGTGCAAAATGTGTGCATTTCACGTCAGCGACGGCAGAGCATTAAATGACACACAGGCCCTCGGCGACAGCACGAGTCCTGTGTCCATGACGCGGGCGTTGCCCACATGGGTGATGTTAGCGAACGTTACTCTTACAACAATTTCCTGCTCCTAGGTACCCAGAGTCTTCAAGTGAACAACGGGTCAGCTGAATTCTGGAGTCGCAACGATCTCAGCAATGGCGGACCTGACAGAACAGCGCCCGTACCCTCAGACCCTTGCAAGAAGAGAAGATCGGAGAGAATACAAAATAGGCTGGCGTACACAGAGTGCTGGAGCTGGAAGAGGTCGTTGAATCAGCCCATTTTACAGATGTGGAAGTCGAGCCCCAGAAAGCGGGAGCTTTCCCGGTACCCCGGACCCCTGACCCTGCTTCGTGCATTGACGTCAGTTCTCGGGGTCCCAGCCTCTTCCCGTTCGGCTCACAGACCGCCCCTGTTCCTCTGCCTCTGGCCCCCGGGGTGAGCGCTCATTCGGTTGTTCTCCTCACGGGCCTCTCTCCTCCGGAGCCATCCGCCTCTCCTAGCTCAGCGCCCCGGGGGGTGCTGCCCAGAGGCTGCTTAACGCCCACGACGGCTTCTTTAGGAAAAACCAAAAGCAACGAGGAGACGCCAGCAAACGTTGCCTCTCTCGAGAGGCCCTCCTCAGCCTGTGATGAGCGAGGCGGTTGTTGTTCTGTTTGTATTTCTGTCTGCATGGTGGGCCGCACACAGGAACACTCGGAGAGCAGTTTGGCGGCGTATTTGTTGCCGTCGGCTTTCCAGCCGGACTGAGCCCGTCTTAACAGAGAAGCCGCTGGACGTACGAGCTCAGTTCCGCCTGGTTAAAGAGATCCGGGCTCCACCCCGGGGCTGGGTGTCGTCACGTCGGCCCAGGGCGCAAGCCCAGAGCACCGACGCGTAGTAGGATCGCGTCTTCCGCGTGCTGCCTGCATCCCCGCGGGAGGCTCAGGGCCGGCGCCAAGCACCCAGCTGCAGGGGGCCACCAGGCACCAGCCGGGGACCAGGGAGCGCTGGCATCTCCCCGGTCCAGTGAAGCCGTGATCTCAGAACTTCGGCATCCTGCGGGGGCCTGACTGCGTCTTCGTGAGAGCTCGGGGGGTGGTCCTGACTGGCTCGGAGGCCCCAGCTGGGACGGGCCTGGACCAAGTCCCGAGGCCTTCCTCCTAACGGCAGCTCTCAAGGCTGGCGACCGCGCCGCAGGGCCCAGGGCACAGAGAAAGCGCAGGGTCCCTTGTACGCTGACGCCCAGGAAGACAGACCCCAGGGTGTGTTTCCTGAGGATGCCCCCGGTGCTGCCCGCGCCTGGGCCTCTCTTTTCCACGGGGACCCCGGGCAAGGCCTGCGGCGGCCACGTCACCCCGTTGCCCAGCCCTGCGGTGACACCGCCCTCGCGTCTGAAGGGCCCCCTGGGAGGGGACACGCATGTTCCCTGCACCACCCTTCCCCCGCGCGTCTCCTCCACCGCGCAGGAGGAGGCGCCCCGAGCTGCTTGGCTTGGATCAGGGGCTGGGACCCGCTTGCCAGTGAGCAGGGTCACCGGGACCCCCTTCTCTGGCCCCCTGCCTCACGGAAGTGCCAGTTCTCCTGCTGCATGGAGACAGCCCGGCGGCCTTGTTCTCTCTCGTCGCTGGCTTACCCACGTGGAGGCGGACCCTGTCGGCGCTCTCTCGCGCCGGCCTTCCTCGTCCGCAGCAAGCTAGGGCAGGCCGGCTTCAGCCGTCGATGTGCCCGACCAGTGAGCCCCTCAGGCCTCGCGGGCAGAGCCCGTGACCCAGTCTGCTGGGCTGTGGCTGGCCGCTCCGTCACGTCCGACCCTTAGCGGCCCGTGGCTGACCCGGCTGCCCTGCCCGTGGGCCGCTCCAGGCAAGCGCACTGCCGTGGGCGGCCACGCCCTCCTCCCGGGGTCTTCCCAGCCCGCACTCCTGCACCGCAGGCCGGTTGTTTACCAGCTGAGCTACCGGAAGCCCCCATGTCCCAGCCTGGCTAGATGAGACGCACAACCAGCCTCAGGTCTGAAAGTCACCTCCGCTTCTCTTCCCATCCATCTCTCCTTTACAAATCCTCTTCACCCAGCTGCAGGGGCCACCAGGCACCAGCCGGGGACCAGGGAGCGCTGGCATCTCCCCGGTCCAGTGAAGCCGTGATCTCAGAACTTCGGCATCCTGCGGGGGCCTGACTGCGTCTTCGTGAGAGCTCGGGGGGTGGTCCTGACTGGCTCGGAGGCCCCAGCTGGGACGGGCCTGGACCAAGTCCCGAGGCCTTCCTCCTAACGGCAGCTCTCAAGGCTGGCGACCGCGCCGCAGGGCCCAGGGCACAGAGAAAGCGCAGGGTCCCTTGTACGCTGACGCCCAGGAAGACAGACCCCAGGGTGTGTTTCCTGAGGATGCCCCCGGTGCTGCCCGCGCCTGGGCCTCTCTTTTCCACGGGGACCCCGGGCAAGGCCTGCGGCGGCCACGTCACCCCGTTGCCCAGCCCTGCGGTGACACCGCCCTCGCGTCTGAAGGGCCCCCTGGGAGGGGACACGCATGTTCCCTGCACCACCCTTCCCCAGCGCGTCTCCTCCACCGCGCAGGAGGAGGCGCCCCGAGCTGCTTGGCTTGGATCAGGGGCTGGGACCCGCTTGCCAGTGAGCAGGGTCACCGGGACCCCCTTCTCTGGCCCCCTGCCTCACGGAAGTGCCAGTTCTCCTGCTGCATGGAGACAGCCCGGCGGCCTTGTTCTCTCTCGTCGCTGGCTTACCCACGTGGAGGCGGACCCTGTCGGCGCTCTCTCGCGCCGGCCTTCCTCGTCCGCAGCAAGCTAGGGCAGGCCGGCTTCAGCCGTCGATGTGCCCGACCAGTGAGCCCCTCAGGCCTCGCGGGCAGAGCCCGTGACCCAGTCTGCTGGGCTGTGGCTGGCCGCTCCGTCACGTCCGACCCTTAGCGGCCCGTGGCTGACCCGGCTGCCCTGCCCGTGGGCCGCTCCAGGCAAGCGCACTGCCGTGGGCGGCCACGCCCTCCTCCCGGGGTCTTCCCAGCCCGCACTCCTGCACCGCAGGCCGGTTGTTTACCAGCTGAGCTACCGGAAGCCCCCATGTCCCAGCCTGGCTAGATGAGACGCACAACCAGCCTCAGGTCTGAAAGTCACCTCCGCGGCTTCTCTTCCCATCCATCTCTCCTTTACAAATCTCGTCCTGCTGACTGGACTGTCCAATGTAATTCTGTTCCCCAGGATGGACGCGGTGCTGCATTGACGGAGAGCCCCGACACCCACGAAGGCCAGCTGGACCACCATCGCCTCTCCACCCGCCCTTCCCGCACGGTCGGACGCCCCGTTGTGAAGCATTACTTCCGTTTAGAATCAGCCTTCTCTTTTCCCCTCTTGTTTCCAGCTCTCTGAATACGTGCGAATAGAAAATATAAATATATGTAAATATAATTCTCTGGCCGCTTGTGTCCAGGATTTAGAATTTCCTCCTAGAGGGAAAAGGCAGGAAGGGAACGGCTTGTAAGCACAGGCTGGGCTTCATTAAGACGCGTGTTTGGGGTGGCGATCACTTTTCTCTAACCTAGACGGGCCGGCTGGAAGCTGACCTCGGGACATCCTGAAATTTCATCAACTCCCGTCCCCCACAAAGGGCCGCGCCCGGCCCCGCCCCCACCCGCCCCAAGCCCTTTTCCTTCCTGCCCCCCCGGGGACCTCCAGAGGTCACCAGCACCGCGAGACGTGCGCCCCTCCGCTCGGATCCGCCGGACCCCGGGCTTCCAGGCGGCCTCAGAGGCTGGCCGTCCGCCGCCCGGGCGTGAGCGGCCCCCGTCACAAGCAGCGGGCCGCCGTCTGACCGAAGGAACGGCATCCCCGTCCCGATGTCAGCCACAGCCGCACTCTGTCGTTAACACCAACAAACGGAGCGTCAGTCATAGCGCTGGTCACCGTGCCGGTTCTGTCCGTGTGTCCGCTGTCTCACAGAGCAGAAGCCCAGACAGCTGTTTCCCGGCTGTGTCTTCGATGGGAGGGGCCCCCCAGGTGGCGCCAAGAACCCGCCTGCCAGCGCAGGAGGCCCCGGAGATGTGGGTTCGATCCCTGGGTCAGGAAGATCCGCGGGGGAAGGGAATGGCACCCCACTCCGGTCTTCTTCCCTGCAGAGTCCCCTGGACAGAGGAGCCTGGCAGGGTCCGTGGGGTCGCAAAGAGTCAGACGTGACTGAGGGACATACTCGATGCTGACGTCTTATAAACGCGGCGCTATCTAATTCTCATAAGGATCCTATTCAAGAAGGCGGATTGTTCTCCATATTTCACAGATGAGGACACTGAGGCTCAGAAAAGACGGGCTCCCTGTCCGAGGGCTCCCACGTGGCACAGGTAACGCGGTGCTGCATTGACGGAGAGCCCCGACACCCACGAAGGCCAGCTGGACCACCATCGCCTCTCCACCCGCCTTCCCGCACGTCGGACGCGTTGTGAAGCATTACTTCCGTTTAGAATCAGCCTTCTCTTTTCCCTCTTGTTTCCAGCTCTCTGAATACGTGCGAATAGAAAATATAAATATATGTAAATATAATTCTCTGGCCGCTTGTGTCCAGGATTTAGAATTTCCTCCTAGAGGGAAAAGGCAGGAAGGGAACGGCTTGTAAGCACAGGCTGGGCTTCATTAAGACGCGTGTTTGGGGTGGCGATCACTTTTCTCTAACCTAGACGGGCCGGCTGGAAGCTGACCTCGGGACATCCTGAAATTTCATCAACTCCCGTCCCCCACAAAGGGCCGCGCCCGGCCCCGCCCCCACCCGCCCCAAGCCCTTTTCCTTCCTGCCCCCCCGGGGACCTCCAGAGGTCACCAGCACCGCGAGACGTGCGCCCCTCCGCTCGGATCCGCCGGACCCCGGGCTTCCAGGCGGCCTCAGAGGCTGGCCGTCCGCCGCCCGGGCGTGAGCGGCCCCCGTCACAAGCAGCGGGGCCGCCGTCTGACCCGAAGGAACGGCATCCCCGTCCCGATGTCAGCCACAGCCGCACTCTGTCGTTAACACCAACAAACGGAGCGTCAGTCATAGCGCTGGTCACCGTGCCGGTTCTGTCCGTGTGTCCGCTGTCTCACAGAGCAGAAGCCCAGACAGCTGTTTCCCGGCTGTGTCTTCGATGGGAGGGGCCCCCCAGGTGGCGCCAAGAACCCGCCTGCCAGCGCAGGAGGCCCCGGAGATGTGGGTTCGATCCCTGGGTCAGGAAGATCCGCGGGGGAAGGGAATGGCACCCCACTCCGGTCTTCTTCCCTGCAGAGTCCCCTGGACAGAGGAGCCTGGCAGGGTCCGTGGGGTCGCAAAGAGTCAGACGTGACTGAGGGACATACTCGATGCTGACGTCTTATAAACGCGGCGCTATCTAATTCTCATAAGGATCCTATTCAAGAAGGGCGGATTGTTCTCCATATTTCACAGATGAGGACACTGAGGCTCAGAAAAGACGGGCTCCCTGTCCGAGGGCTCCCACGTGGCACAGGGGGGCGCCTGGCATCGTACCCGGGGCTCCACCTTTCTCTCTGTTCCCGGCGTCCACCTCAACACAGAGATCTCAAAATCATGTTCTTCCTGGACTGAGCTCAACAAGAAGGTCCCCTCAGAGCCGAGCCTGTGACCCAGGCTCCCACCTGCGTCCCTGGCCCCTGAGGGCCTCCTACGAATCCCAGGATCCCCCTCGAGGTTCAGCCCCACAAAGCCCCGTTACAAGGCTGCCGCCCGCCGACCCCCCGGCCCGTGGGTCAGCCCAGCCCTTGTGGTATCAGAGACACGGAACGCGCGCACAGGCGCTCCCCTCTGCGGCCCCACGTCGCGGCCCTGGGGCAGCGGGCTCCCCGCGCCTGGCTCTGCGCAGACCTGCGGGGCGGCGGGCGGGCCCGTCCGGGCGGGCCTGTGGGAGGCAGGGCCCCGGTGCTCTCAACTCAGCCTCCGGGCCGGAGCCGCCAGGCGTCGGGGGCGGCTGGGGGTGGAGGGCCCGATCCGCCCGAGCGGCACAGCCCCCTTGAGCTGGCGGGACATCAAAACCCACACAAAACACTTCCATGTGGTGCCAGCCGTCGGCCCGCGTCCTTCACGTCGGATTAATCCCCGGGCCGATCGGACAGACGCGTCCTCGCAGCGCCGCTTTCATGTTTGCCCACAATTTCAATGTCATCACACAAAATCAAGGCTAATTGTGAACAGACCTCCCCCACCCGCTGCCCGGCCGCCCCTCCCCCGCGCCTCCCCGTCCACATCTGGATCCCACAACCCCTCGGGGGCCTCGGAGACCTGATTAGCCTGCGAACTCTCAGAATCTAGCTCGTTCCGGCCCCCACCCGGACGCCTTTCCTTCTTCAGCCTCTGCCTAAGTTTAGATATTGGAAAGTTCTTTTCTTTCCTTTGCCCTTGGCTTTGTCTTTTGCGGAGACCCCTCCATGAATCGTCCACCCCTCTCTCGGCGAAGGTCGGGCTCTGGAAAGGCGAGGGAAACCCGTCTTCAGCTGGACCAGGAAGAATCTCCCGAGGCTCCCTGCGCTTCCGGCCACACCCCGCTCTCCCCAGGCTGACTGTGCTATCGGGGAGCAGGAAGCCATCGTGATGCATGGGCACACTCGCCTGCCCTCGCCCCACCGCGGTGAGGGGCGTGTCTCCCCCGGAAAGGGGCAATTCCAGCTTGATGGGCTCCCCCGGCTGAGGGAAGGAATGTGGCACCCAAGAGACGTACGGAGGTGTTGGCATCCCTGGAGAATCCCAGGGGAAGCAAAGGTCGCTGGGGTTTGCAGGTGACTTCTCCAGAGGGCGGATCTCCCGGCCCTGAGAGCATCTCAGAGGTGGAGGCGGTGCCCCAGGTGCCAGGGCTCCCTGGAGGGCAGGATGTTTGGGGACAGAAGGGGAGGGCATCTCCAGCAACGGTGGGTGTCAGCCGTGCGTGGCCAGGGCCCCCAGGGCATTCCCCAAAGAATGGGCTGCGGTGACACCGTGGTGGCAGCGTTCCGTCACTAAGCAGACCACGTCAGTAGTCTTGCCCCGAGAACCCCATGAGCGGTATGGAAAGACACGACCTGTCTCTACTCAAAACATCACAGGCTCTGGAGAAGTCCCTGGCAGTTCAGTGGTTAGGGCTCTGTGCCTTCACAGCGGGAGGCACGGGTGAGGTCCCTGGTCAGGGAACTAAGATCCCTCTTGCCGTGCCATGAAGCCAAAAAAAAAAAAAAATCACAGTTTCAGAGTCTGAATGGGGGCTCTGCGACCACCTAGGTGCCCGTTGAGGAGAGAAGAAGGCTGAGGCTCAGAGAGAAGAGGAGGTCTGGCCAGAGGCTGCAGAGCAAGGGGGTCCTTTGGGCCCAGGATGGTCTTTGTCCGATGTTGCTTTGGGGAAAAGATAGCCATGAGCCCCACTGAGGTGGGGACCCAGAGAAGGCCGTCCACTCTGGACAGATTTGACTGGAGATAAAAAGAACCTGAGTTTGGACCCTTGCTCTGCGAGCACTGCTCAAGCACGGGGTCAATGCCCGGGCTGCGTCCGTAGCCCCGGGCAACACGTTCCCTAAGATTCGGCCGAAGCGCAGAGCAAAGGAAAGAACCGGGTCCACGGGGCTCCCTCCCACCTGCTGGACACGCTCGCCCACCGTGAGGCCGTGAGCAGCAGCCCAGCCTCTGCGGGACGGAGCGCACTCCCACCACCGCCCCCGTGGCCCAGCTCCTCCCGCAAACCAAGAGTTTAACTGAGAGCAGCCCACTGAGCTCTTGCCCAGCCCGGCTCTCACGGGCCCAGTTCCCAGGAGCGGCCCCCGGACACGCGGGGCCTCAAGATTCCAAGGGAACACCCAAGTGTAGCTCTTGGTTTAGGACGGCCCGCCCTTCCTCCTCCCCGCCCCGCGGTGCCCGTCTCCTTCCCTCTCCCCTCGATAGCCACTGACTCGTCCGCTTCTCTTCTGTCGTAGTCCCTGGTCTGTTGCATTTTTTAGGTTCCATAGTAACTATAAATGGAGTAGGTCTGTAACCTTTTAAAATGGCGAATGGCTATATTGTACACCTGTCACTTACAGAATCTTGTGCATCAGCTCTACGTCAATAAAAAAGCAGTTATAAGCAAAATCCCAACGTGATTCTGGAAATGAATAAAGGGTGATGTGAGTCATTTAATAAACCAAGGAATTCCTAAACAAGGAGACGCATGACTGGATGGATGAACGGATGGACAAATGGATGGATGGATGGATGGATGTGCAGATGGACAAATGGACGGACGGATGGATGGGCAGATGGATGGATGGGTGGATGGACGGACGGATGGACGGAGAGACGATGGATATCCATGAGCGTTGGCGGTGGAGAGGCGCTCCCGCTTCACTCTCGAGGACCGAAGAAGGGAGCTTAAACTCCACTGTCTCCTGTCGTCTGTGTCTGCCAAGAATAAGGCTGAAGCCGCTCCGACAAATGAAATTCTGACAAAACATGTCACAGGCTTGAAGCACCTGTCACTGCGGGGAAGGGACGCACGTCTGAATGTGAGAGAAGCGCCCCGAGCTCTCCAGTGACAGTCGCGCGGGTCCCTCCCACCGTCCCTCTGACCTTCCGCCGGCAAGAAGGGCTCTCTCCGGTAAACATCTCCCAAAGAGCCCAGTCTTAATAAAAGGGCAGGTAATGGAGACGGAGTTAATTTGAAAGGGTTTCCTTGGACGTCTGTCTTGGCCAACCGCTGGGCGACGGCGGGCGTCAGGACTGCCCTGTAGCCGGGTCCTGCAGGACTCGCGTCCGTGGGGCAGGGCGGCAGGACCCTGCGTGATGAGGCTCTGAGGGGCCCAGGTGGCTGATGTCAGCCGGCGCACTGAGCCGGAATTCAGTCACGTCAAGGACCAAACTCTCACACTCGAGCCCCTTTCCCTTGGAGCTTAAGAGCAGGAGGCAGGTGACCATTTTACAGATGGGGAAACTGAGGCACTGAAAAAGGAAACAGAGGCCTGTGGTCATCCAGCAAATCGTCCGGAGGCCTGGACACTGTGTTTTCTTTCCCTGAACACACACGGCTGGTAAGTGGACACTATAGATACAAAACCCAGTCAATTCCAGCTGGAGTCCTCGGGGGTCCCTCCACCCAGCAAGTGGAAAGAGGAGGGGCTCTGGGGACGGGAGGGCTTCCCTGGTGGACCCGACGATAAAGAATCCGCCTGCAGTGGGGGAGACCTGGGCTCGATCCCTGGGTTGGGAAGACCCCTGGAGAAGGGACTAGCCGCCCACTGCAGCACGGAGAATTCCACCGCTCGCTCTTGGAGCCGCAAGGCGTCGGACGGGACTGAGCGACTTCCACGTTCACTTCGGGAGACGGGGAGGCCTGGGTGCAGATCCCACAGAGGCCGCCTCCGGGCTGGACCGGTCGGGGGCCCTTCCTTAGCTGTTCTGCGTCTCCATCAGAAAAGTCACAACATTTCGCAGGGAAGTTCTGAGGGTCGACGGCTTTGCACAGGGATATGAAGGCCTCGCGCAGTGCCTGCCACCGAGGAGCCCCGCCAAGTGCAAATTCCCTCCCCCGACTCCTAATCCCGCATCTTTTCACCCAAACCCGTCCGCCTCCCTGCGTTGCCCGGGCCGAGCCTCCCCGCGGCCCGACCCCAAGCCCTTGCAGATGTGGCCATCGAGGAAGGCGTGAGGCTGGCCGGCGACGGGCCGCACGGCCGTGTTTATGTTTGCAATAAAAGCAAGCAGGTGCTGGCAATTTAACTAATCAGGTACCATCCCGGCCCCAGACGCCCGTCCGCCGCCGCTCCGCACTGTGGGCGAATCTCGGCCTGGCCTGCCCCAAGCCCGCAATTAGCCCGGTTCCCCGGCCCTGCGCCCGGCTCGGATTACCGCCGCGGACGGGTGAACAGACGAGACCCGACAGACCCTCAGCGGTCCCAGGCTGGTGGCACGGAACGGGGCCCTCCTCAGACGCACGTCCACGGCGACGTCCAGCTGGTTCTCTCCCTTTCTCTGGAAACGTCTCTGGGGTCAAGCCTGCTACAGAGAGGGCCAGGATGGTCAAGCATCTGCCTGCAGCGCAGGTGGCCTGGGGTCCGTCCCGGGGCGGGCAGATCGCGGGAGGAAGGCACGGCAGCCCACTCCGGTCTTCTCGCCTGGAGAGTCCCGTGGACAGAGGAGCCTCGTGGGCTGCGGTCCCTGGGGCCGCAAAGAGTTGGATGCGACTGAGCAGCTGACACTTTCACGAACTTCCGCTTTAACTTCTGGGGTCAGCACGGCGGAGGGTGAGCAACTTCTAGAAGCCGTACCCTCCCCCGGCCCTCAGACGATCCCCGGTCTGGATGAGGCGATGTCCTCGGAATCCAGCGTGATCAGCGTGGCCCCACAGAACCTGCCGGGTGGATCTCTCAGCCCACAGCCCTCCGCACGGAACCAGGCACAGCGTCCAGGGACAGACGTGCATGGCTCCGCTTGCTTGATCCTGGGTGCATTCCCCGTAGAACCCCAGACACACCCATCAGCCAGTCCGGGCCTCCATTTCCTTTTCTGTCTAACGGGTAGGTTAAGCTAGAGGAGGATCTCCTAGCCCCGGCACCATGGCCCTCTGAGGCGGGATGTTTCTCTCGGTGAGGTCGTCCTGTGCATTCTCTGGAACATTCGGCTGCCTCTACCAGAGGTGTGCTTTCTACCGTTCCCGGGGTGACTCTAAGATGGGGAGGGAGGCTCGAGACCACGAAGAGCTTAAAGACCACGAGAGACCGTCCCGCGCTTTCCGGGCGGAGCTCTCCTTGCAGAAGCTGGGCCGGGCCTTCCGCGGCCCCGAGTCCAGCCCCACGCCCTTCTCTCTGCTGCCGGCCTCCGGGGGCCGCCCGGGGCTGCCGCACCCCCCACGGGCGGCTCTTTTCTGCTTCCGAGCAACCGTTATTGAACCAATTCTGAATTGACCCGAATCCAATCACATGCCGGCCCTGCCGCACTTTCACAGCTAATTGGTTGGACCGGTACATCGTAAACGTGTGAAGCGACTTTAGCGAGGGATGACGGGGACCTCGTTCACCTTTCCGTGGGACCCGGCTCGTCTGTGTGTCTCTCACAAGGTCCGGCCCGCTGCCCCGGGCTCCACCAAGCAGGGAGCATTGAGCATTCCTGCTTGGCCGTCGCGGGCGCCCCAGAGCTCTTGGCTCCCCTCCTGGCCTGAGGCATCCCAGGACCACGGCTTCCAGGGCTCTGATCGCGTTCTCCCGAGACAAAACCCCACAGGCCTCCCTGACTGCGCCTGCCCTCCTCTCTCCTTCCTGACCCCCACCTGCCATCCAGCCGGCCCCTCTGGGGTCCAGGCCACTCCTTGGCCACGCAGCCTCTCTCTCTCTTCTCCCCCATGAGGTTCCCTCGACATAGGAATCTGTTCCCAGAGGACATCTGGGACGAAACGCTAGGTGTCCACTGCAGGGATTGGAGGTTCAAGCCTCGTCCGGGGAACAAAGATCCCTCATGTCTCATGGCATGGTCAAAAATAAATAAAAAATAAAATAATTCAATTGTTTATTTATGTTATTATTGATTTGGTGGCACCAGGTCTCTTAGCTGCGGCATGTGGGATCTTTCAGCCGTGGCCTGCAGACTCTTAGCCATGGCCTGTGGCCGCTAGTGCCGGACCAGGGCTCAAACCCGGCCCCGGATCAGGAGAACGGAGTCTCAGTCGGCAGACCACCGCCTTCCTCGGCAAGAAGGCCCTGTTATCTATGACCGGCAAACAGGCGGTGTTTCCAGTCCACGCCCTTCTCGGTTTTTTGCGGGTGACTCTAAGATGGGGAGGGAGGCTCGAGACCACGAAGAGCTTAAAGACCACGAGAGACCGTCCCGCGCTTTCCGGGCGGAGCTCTCCTTGCAGAAGCTGGGCCGGGCCTTCCGCGGCCCCGAGTCCAGCCCCACGCCCTTCTCTCTGCTGCCGGCCTCCGGGGGCCGCCCGGGGCTGCCGCACCCCCCACGGGCGGCTCTTTTCTGCTTCCGAGCAACCGTTATTGAACCAATTCTGAATTGACCCGAATCCAATCACATGCCGGCCCTGCCGCACTTTCACAGCTAATTGGTTGGACCGGTACATCGTAAACGTGTGAAGCGACTTTAGCGAGGGATGACGGGGACCTCGTTCACCTTTCCGTGGGACCCGGCTCGTCTGTGTGTCTCTCACAAGGTCCGGCCCGCTGCCCCGGGCTCCACCAAGCAGGGAGCATTGAGCATTCCTGCTTGGCCGTCGCGGGCGCCCCAGAGCTCTTGGCTCCCCTCCTGGCCTGAGGCATCCCAGGACCACGGCTTCCAGGGCTCTGATCGCGTTCTCCCGAGACAAAACCCCACAGGCCTCCCTGACTGCGCCTGCCCTCCTCTCTCCTTCCTGACCCCCACCTGCCATCCAGCCGGCCCCTCTGGGGTCCAGGCCACTCCTTGGCCACGCAGCCTCTCTCTCTCTTCTCCCCCATGAGGTTCCCTCGACATAGGAATCTGTTCCCAGAGGACATCTGGGACGAAACGCTAGGTGTCCACTGCAGGGATTGGAGGTTCAAGCCTCGTCCGGGGAACAAAGATCCCTCATGTCTCATGGCATGGTCAAAAATAAATAAAAAATAAAATAATTCAATTGTTTATTTATGTTATTATTGATTTGGTGGCACCAGGTCTCTTAGCTGCGGCATGTGGGATCTTTCAGCCGTGGCCTGCAGACTCTTAGCCATGGCCTGTGGCCGCTAGTGCCGGACCAGGGCTCAAACCCGGCCCCGGATCAGGAGAACGGAGTCTCAGTCGGCAGACCACCGCCTTCCTCGGCAAGAAGGCCCTGTTATCTATGACCGGCAAACAGGCAGACTGCGGGTCAGAGAGGCTAATTGTCTTAGCAAATCGCCAAGTCCTGCCTCTTCAGCCGAGCTCTAAACCTTCTATGGCCTCTGGCCCCGAGGTCCCTACCTGTCCTCAGTGTCTGCGGCCACGGCTTCCCGTGGGCGGGGGAAGGGAGACGCAAGTGCAAGGTGGGCTGAATGGACGGCATCTCAGCTCCATCTGGCTGGACCACAGGACCTTCGCGGACCAGCGGCAGGAACTGGAAACCGACAACCCCCAGGGGGGCCACAGACCACAGGAAAAATCAGTCCAACTCAGACCCTGAAGGTGTCCCGGCCGCTGGCTGGGTTCCTGGGGGGGTGAGGGGCCAGGCTCCCCGTCCACCTGGGAGGAGCCTCTCGGGGGCACTGGCCTCGCGTTCAGCTGGCCTAACGTTTTCTATTTAAATGCAAATTTTGACTTTTCACTTGGCAGCTAGCAAAAGTTTTTTGCACTGGAATGAGGGTCAGGATAATAATTTATCCACCGGCCTTTTCCTAACAATTATTATTTGTTCAAGAGAGAAGGTGGAGGCCCAAACGACGGGGGGAAAGGGACGCGGTGCCAGCAAACGGGTGGCCGGCTGACGCTCTGTCCCTGGGGCACCGCAGCCAGGGGGTACTCAGAGGCAGCCCACCCTGGGGGACGTGGCCCCTGAGGCATGCAGAAAGGGGACTGCTGTGACTCAGCCCTGAGCCCTGTGCTGAGCCCTGAGTGGGCCTGAGGACTTCTCGATCAGCAAAGGCTGGTCTCAGGGAGCGCCCCGTCAGACGATGGGGACACGCGGGGAAATAGACCCCTGTAGCCCAGGGTGCCACCAACTTGGTGCTGAGGCCGGGGGCCCATTGAGGCTGATGAGCTGGTCTGGGAAGCCTTCTCGGAGGAGGGGACAAGTATTCATAATCTGAAATGTGACAAGGAGTCAGCCTGGCTATTCTCATATTTGCTAGGAGAGTGTCCATTGGTATCTCTATGGAGCATAACTAGACAAAATATTGATATTACCAATTGGTACTTTCAGATCTAGGAATTTATGCTAGAGTTTCTCCCATAGGCACACACAGAGGTACAAGGTTATTCAATGACACATTTAAGTAAGGGCAGAATAGTGGACACCACCCAGATGCCCCTCAAGAGAGACTAGTACCTAGCTGATGCAATGACACCATGGAATACTATACAGCTGCACAAAATGAACACAGAGGCTCTTTGCTTACTAACGTGGGAGATCTCTAAGTCATGGGGAGTGGAGAAAGATACACTGAGTACAGCAGATTTTGTGAAAAGGTAGCGGGTGGATCCTCTTTTTAAGTGGCGGCTTACGTAGGCATCAATGTTTCTGAAAGGACTCGGGTCAATTGAGCACAGAGCTTCCCTGGGAGGAGGGGCCGTGGGGGCTGGAGGACACCCTGGGAGGGAGCTTTCCAGTATGTTCTGTACCTTGGTGATCTTGATCTTGAATGTGATACTAATTCAAAACGGGAATTTCTTTAAAAAGGAAGAGGCTAGATGAACGGTCAGACAGCAAGAGCCCTGGGCAGAAAGGCCAGCACGAGCAGAGGCTGGATTCTGTCTTCGGAGGGAATGAGCTAAAAGACTGACCCTCCCCACCAGTGGGGCTGGGGGTTGGGATGGGTCGATCAGGGAGGGCCCTGGCCTTCACCACGAGCCTCCAGGGTCAGGTAGCCCTCTGGGGAGGGTTAGCCTTTCAGCGGGCTCACTGTTAGCTTGGGGGTTAGTTCGTGGCCTTTCCACTTTCCACACTGGGAATAGCTCTTTCTAGCATCCATTTATGTTTTTCCTTCATTGCAGGTCAGCCCTTCCGCTGCATCTTTCTTTTTTTTTTTTTTAATTTTGGCCTCTTTTATTGGTCATTTATTTATCTATTTTCATCCATCCTGTTCTTTGGCCTGTGTGGGCCTCCCATCGCAGTGGCCTCTCTCACTGCAGAGCACCGGCTCTGGGCACATGCGCCCCAGAGCTCCGGCTCGGTCATTGGACACACCGGTCCAACCGCTCCGCGGCACGTGGGATCCTCCCAGGCTGGGGGTCGAACCGGCGCCCCTTGCACTGCAAGGTGGACTCTTTACCCACTGGGCCACCAGGGGAGCCCTCTCACTGCATCTCTGAACCTCTGGGTCTTAGATGAAATGTGAATCAGAGGGACTTTTCGCATCAGCTCGCTAGTGCTGCATAACAAAACGCCTCGAAACCTCATGGCTTCGCACGGCAGGCCTTTGCTCAGCTCACACGTCAGCAAGTGGCACGGGCAGTTCAACTGATCTGGGCTGATCCGATGACCCCTGGCTCTGAGGCCAGCTGGCAGACCAGCTGGGCTCTGCCTGGTCTGGGCTGACCCGGACCGGGACGGCTCGTCCCTGCTCCGTCAGGCACTGATCCCCCAGCAGAGAGCCCGGGCTCGTCCTCAAGGAGGCAGCCAGGTTCCAAGAGAGGACGCAGAAGGGATCCCAGAGTCTTGGGTCGGAGCTGCTTCGCTATTGCTTGTACCACATCCTACCGACTACAGCAAGTCCTGCGGCCAAGCCACTGCAGGGGTAGGAAACAGAGGCCGGTCGTGACGGAGTGAGCCGCGAAAGTGCGCCGCGAGTGGGAAAGTCTGCAGCGAGCCGTGAAGGGCGGCACCTTTCTGCAGCCAGCCTTCCCCGCCCCGTCTGCACTGCGTCGAGGCAAACACCCCCCAGAATGGCCACGCAGCCCCTCGTGGTTGCTGGGCCCAGACTTCTTCCTGAGCGCTATCATCTCGTTTATTTATTTAGCTTGTTCCTGCCTACATCCCCCATGAACAGGTGAGCTCCTGAGGGCCCAGCACAGCGCCTGACGTGCAGTGGGACCGGGAAAAGCGCTGTCCCGATGCCATTTCAGCCAGCACCCAGGCCGCTCCTCATCCGGGGGCGAACGCAGCGATCTAGTTCAAGGCCTGCTTGGGGTGGGAGCGGGGGCGCTGGCAGCCTGGACGTTTATCTCTGCAAAGCAGGGCTGCAGAGCTCAGCCCAGCCTGGACCACACTGCCAGGAACCCCCACCCAGGGGCGTAGCCTACCCTTCCCCCTCGTTCCTGAGAGCCCCTCTGAGGAGCCCATGCCGGGCCTCCTGTCGCATCTGAATGCAGATAGCTCCGCCAGGGTGAATAGATTAAAATCCGCCTTGTCAGCGATCACAGTGGCGCGGAGGGGAGGGACGGGGCTGCGGGGGACCCGATGCAGCAGTGACGGTGGGACGATGACTCCATGGCAGGGAGGCTGGGAGGAGGCACCTCCTCGTGTGCCAGAGGCACTGCTGCTTAGCTCCCTGACGGCAGCTCACCTCGGGGCGGAGCTCATCCCGGCTGTGCCGACCAGGCGCTGGCAGAAGGAGGCACCTATCTCCAGAGCGATGGAGGCAGTATCTTTCAAAAGAGGTCACCTGTCAGGCGAGGCTAATTTGGGGGGCGGCGGGGCAGGGAAAAGAGGGCCGGACACGGACCCCAGTGGACCACGCGGCTGGGAGGGTTGCTTGCTCACACAGCTCATTCCCTCTTTCATCCGTTCAGCCTTCCCAGGGCACCCACTCAAACTTATCACTGTGTGAAAGCCTTCCTTACAGGGCATCCGAGCTCTCCTGCCGCACCTCAGACTGGTGAAGCCCCGTGACCACCCAGCTCCTGCTTCCCTGGCCTCAGCCGCGCCCCCACCTGCCCCGTGCCAGCACGGCACGTCACCCAGGCCTTCATTACTGGCTGCCACCTCCGAGAAGTCCTCCCTGACTGCCTCCTTGAGCACAGCACCTGCTCGGTATTTCTTCATAGTCCCTTATATCATCATTTACATTAATCTACTTTTCCTTTCTGTCTCCCCATTTAAAAGGTCAGCTGCTTGCCTGTCCTCTTCGTAGCTGAGTTCCAAACATTTGTCTGTGGCCTGACACACGACGGCAGGGCTTGCTGAGTGACTGAGTGACTGACTGAGGTGAGCAGCGGCTGTTACAGGTCACCACTGCCCAGGACGTGCTGGTTTTCGGAAGAGACGGGGACAGGATGCAGTAGTCCTGTGCTCTGAATTAGGCGGCGGGTCAATACAAGTCCTGGGGTCAGAGGTTCAGGGAAGGCCCCCACCACAGGAGGGGAGGCCACGTGAGCCCATCTGGGGACACCGGGACCACCGGGTGGACACAGCGCCCGCTCTCACGGCCAGCAAGGGAGGCAGACAAGGACGGAGCGAACGAACAGACGGCGTGGAGCGGGGACCGTGCGGAGAGGGGCATAGAGCTGGAGGAGGGCCAGGTAGGGCTGGGGGCACGGCGGCGTCAGGCGAGGAGAGGGCGCTCTGAGGGGAGCCCGGAAGGAGACAGGGCGGCTCCGGGGCCCCCGACGGCCACGTGTCGTGGGCAGAGGGCAGACCCGCCCGAGGGGAGTGCGGCTGGCGCCCTTGAGAACCAGCGAGCGCTGCGGAGGGGCCGAAGCGGGGACCAGGGCGGGGCCGGGCGGGAGAGGCTGCGGCCGGGGGCGGGGCCGCGGGGGCCCCGGGGCAGAAGGCGCTGGAAAGGGCCGAGCAGACTCGGGGGATCGGACAGACAGACTCCGTGAAGCGTCTCCGTCCGTGAAGAGGAAACGCCGAAGGGGCCCGGGGAGAGGCGGAGCCGAGGCCCCGGCCCCTGCAGGTGCCGAGCGAGGAGAGCCGGCGGGACCTGCCGAGGCCCGGGCGTGGGTGGGCGGAAGAGGATGCCAGGGTGACCCCAGGTGCGGGCCGAGGGCTGGGTGTGGCCCAAGGGGGTCAACACAGGCCTGCCCGGAGCCCTCCCAGACTTCAGTCCGGGCAAGCAGGCTGGCCGGCGGGCAGGCACGGGCCCCTCAGAGCCGGCGCCCACCCCCAGGTCGCCGGAACGTCCCTGCCGAGTGGCCGTCGGCTGCCGCTCGCAGCCCTGCGGGGACGGGAGCCCGCCCCGCGGCCAGGGAGCGGGTGTGCTGCTCCCAGACGGCGCCCTCCTTAGACTCCGCTCTGCCCTCCTGAGCACCGCGACCTCTATCCGGCACAGCACCCGCTTGGGATTCCAGAAGCCGTGGCAGAAAACCGGGACAGGTGAACAGGAGGGTAGAGGGACAGGGTGTAGGGGCGGCCAGGGACGCTGCTCGCAGAGCGTCGCCTCCTCGTCTTACCCGGTGCGGCTGCCCTGGCCAGACACGCGGACCGGTCTTCTTCCAGCTCTGGAGGCGGCGGGAGAGCGGGGCGCCGGCTCTCTGCCCAGATGGCAGGCGCCCACCTTCTCACCGTGCCCTCACGTGGCAGAGGAAGAGGCCATGGCGAGGGACGGAGGCAGCTTCCCGGGGTCTCTTTAGAGGGGGATAATCCCACCAGACCACAGCCCTGCCCTCGTGACCTAGGATTTTTTTTTTCAGTCTTGATCGCTCAGTTGTGTCTGACTCTTTGCAGCCCCATGGACCGTGGCCCCCCAGGATCCTCGGTCCGTGGGATTCTCCAGGCAAGAAGGCTGGCGTGGGTGCCCATGCCCGTCTCCAGGGGATCTTCCTGACCCGGGGATCGAACCCGGGTCTCCTGCACTGCAGGCAGGTCCCTCACCATCGAGCCACCGAGCCGCCCCCGTGGCCTAATACCCCCTCAGATGCCACCAGCACATGGGCGCCCGGGGCTTCCGTGTGGGCATCTGGGGGGCATAAACCTTGAATCTGTAACATCCTCCCAACGACTTTACAACAACGATGCCACCACCCGCAAGTGACAGGCTAGGAGACGGCGGCTCAGAGAAGCAGATGGACCCCCCGAAGCCTGCAGGGAGAGCGGGGAAGAGTCAAGATTCAAGCCCAGGTTGGGGTCCCCAGTAAAGGTCCAGTCCAGCCACAGCATCCCACACGGGGAAGGTTCCCTCCGTCCCGCCACCTGCAGTCCCCGTGAGGCCCCAAGCCCAGCCCGTCGGTGGGAGCCTGGAGCCGGAATGAGTCTCACACCCCTCAGCTTTAGGGGCACGCGAGCGTAGACTTTGGGGTGCACAATCTCCCCAGAGCCAGTGGGGGCCACCCTTTGATCTTTGACACCTGGGCCAGCTCAGGCCACATCCCTGGTGCTGATCTCCATCCCAGCCGGAAGCTCCTCGCCGGGGAGCACCGCCTCGTCCGAGCCAGACCCCGGCACCCAGGGTGGCCCTCGGCCGACCGCGGCACAAGGACGGCGCTCGGCAGACGCATGGCTGACTCAGGGGGTGGGGTCACGAGCTGGCCGTCCCCTCCTCCCTGATAAGCAGAAAAGACCGTCAAGCTGCCCACTTCTAAAAAATATCCTTAGTGAAAATCAGTCCAGCCACCCCAGGGACGCGGGTGCGGGCCCGAGAGAGACGCCCGGCGAGCCGAGGGCTGGTGGGACCGGTGCCCACGGCAGCCGCCCTGGGAGCTGCTGATAAGGGGGCTCGGCCAGCGAGCCCAGACGGCTGTCCATCAGCCTCTTAAACACCATTCTTACACGTTTTTTTTCCTCCCCCCCTTTTCATTAATACGCAGGGTGAATAGAACATTGAATAAAAATCAGCCCTCCGCGCACAATTGCAGGATTGAAAGGTAACTGTCAACAGGAGGCTTTTGGGCGACAAAGGGACCGGCTCGGCGCTTAGCAAATGATTTTCGGCTTGTCATTTCAATGGGCTGTGTTTTTCAGAGATTGTGGGGTGAGTTTTTCTTTTCTCTTTTCTTTCTTTTTCTTTTTTTTTTGAATAGCATTTATTACCATGCTTTTAAAAAAAATGTTGTGTTCTCTTTGCAGCCGTCCTTGGTCACAGAGACTGTGTTTCCACCCCTCCCGGCCCTCTGAGGGTGAATTTCTCCCCCAAATAAAATGAGATGCACAGCAGATCTGGGAGGCCGAGGAGGGGAGACGACGTTTTGTGGGGTCGTCTTGAGGTGGGGGCCAGAGGGCAGGGCTCCGGGTGGAGGAAGGAGGGGACCTCTGGCCCCGGGCCTCGGGGTGGCTACCGTCATCCTGGGGAGAGAGTGTGCCTGGACCTTGGTCTCAGTCCTTCTGGGGGTCCGTGTCCAGCAGCCCCTCATCGTCCAGACCTCACCACTGTACTCTGGACAGCGAACGAAGGCCCAGGTCTGTGAAGATGCTGAGTCCCATGCTGAGGTCCGATGGTCGTCCAGCAAGGGTCCGCCGCGACGGCCCGGCCCCCCATCGTCAGCTCTCCACGGAGGCAAAAATGCGGAGGCGCGGGGCCTGTTGCCGGAGGCACATGCCATCCGTGAGAACCTCAACAGGGCGCCTTCCGCAGCGCCAGGGAAAAGGCAGCACCTTCTGGTCATTTCTGTCTCGGCCACCCCACGGGGCACGTGGGGTCTTAGCTCCCCAACCAGGGCTCGAACCCACGGCTCCCCTTCTGACTTGGAAGGTGGAGTATTAACCCCGGGCCCACCAGGGCAGCCCCAGCATCCTTTTAAAGAGCTCTTTTAAGAGGATGTGACCAGGAACCGCGATGAGGCCGGAGGGGTCCAGCTGCAGCTGGGCAAGTCTGTTTCAATCCCAGGACCTCTGTTTTTCTCAGCCATGAAATGGGCCAGCGGGACTCAATAGGGGCTCCGAACATGTCTCTAAAACCTCAGAGCAAGAGGCCAGGGCGTCAGGAAGATGCAAATTCAGACCACAACACAATGTCATCGCTCTTCGACCAGAACTGGCCCAGGCCGTGCCCCCGGGATGGACCCGGCGAGGGCGGCCCTGCAGGAGAGGGGCCGGGCCCGGCGGAGGAGGCCGCATTTCCTTCTCAGGGCACGGGGCTGGGAAAGGCATCGGAGGGGCCGAGCGCACAAATGCTTTGAGAGAAAGCATCCCTGTCTGTGGAAAGGTTTCCAGAAGGTGTGGACGGGACGGGACCTCCTCACTGAGGCTGAGCGGCTTCCGCAAGCGAGCGAGGCGTTGGTACCACGCACAGCCTGTAGCCAGGCCCTGAGCGGCTCAGCCTCGCCGGCCTGTTTGTCCGGCCCGCCGCCGCCGGGGGCCTAGACCCTGAGGACGGCCGTGACAGCAGTCTCGCGGGGTGTCCCCGGTCGTCACGGTCCAGCCTCCGAGTAGAATTAGGGCTCATCTTTGTGAATCTGGGGTCCCACCCACAATGAAGACCTAGAACCTCTTTTTTAAAAACACAAATTATTGATTTATTTGGTGGCACCCGGTCTTAGTGCAGCACGTGGGAGCTTCGCTGCAGCATGCCGGATCTTTCCTTGTGCCCAAGGGACCCTCTGGTCACGGGGCAAGGGCTTAGTTGCTCCACAGCCTGTGGGCTTGGAGGCTCCCATCTCAGGCTCCCAGCGGGGACCCCAGGAAGGAGCAGAGGCAGCCGTCCTCTCTCCAGCCTCCCCCCCGGGAGCTGGAGAAGGAGGAGGAGCAGGAGCAGAAGCCGGTGCCGGCGCGGATGCCTCGAGGATAAGACACCAGCTCTCAGCCACCCCTTTACCTGCCAAGGGGGACCTGGGCATCCAGGGAATTTCCGAGTCTCCTTCAAACCCACTCTGCTTGGGTAAAACTCAGGAAATTTTCCAGCGCCGGGTATCCCCTAGAGAGGGGCCCTTCTTGGCTAAAGACCCCCCCAGTGGTCTTGGGCGTGAGCCCTGTGGACGGGAAGAAAGGCACACAGTCTCTGTGCTCAGCTCTTCGCTGGCTTTCAGCGCCCCAGCCGGAGCTCTGCTGGGCAGACCGGCCACACTCCCGGCTGAAGCTGCCCCATTTCAAACTCTCCAAAGGTTGCTCTGTGAATGGTCCCAGCTCCCCCCATCCAGCCCTTCCTCTCAGAATAAAGCAGCAGAGCCTTCTCCCCGCAGGTGCATCCTCTAACAGGGATCCCGGGAACGGGCTCTCGGAATAATTGAATAATCCCGACAAGTGTGAACAGCGGTGAAGGAGGCTTGTGGAAGAAGAGCCCAAGGTGAAATTTATTTCTGTCAACTGGTGGTCTATTTCCCTGATACTATTTCCTTGTATACAGATAAGGAGTTATCTTAAATGACCATGTCTTTTTCAATTTGTACTTAACAGTCAATCCCATTTTCCTTCTATGATGCTATCACAGCGGGATGAAAAATGCATTCAATAATCCCTAAGGATCTTCATATATCAATATCAAATGGTCTGAAATTGACCTGTTATAAAATCCAGTCCTTCAAGCCAGCAAGAGACTAAATCAAAAAGAAGCAAATTTTAGCGCTCGCGGTGTTTTCTGTAAGCTGACGGCTCTGGTACAGACTTGAGGACGATAATGAGAACAAACTCTCCACATCCATTAAAAATCAAAAAAAAACCCTCCCCGAAAGAAGTATCTGGATGACTGATACAACTGCCCGGGGCACGGGCCTTCTCACACAGACGGGCGCCAGAGGCTTCCGAAGGGACGGAGGGCAGTTAGCAAGAGCCCTCCACCAGGAGCTCGTGGGAGCCCGAGGGTTGCGCCCCGAAGAGCGTCGCGGACGCCTCAGCGGAGGAGCTGGGGCTCGGGAGAGAGGGCTCACACACGCACCGCATGGAGCTGTCCTTCGTGTGCCTTGCTCCCTTCTTCCGCAGTAGATATGCAACAGGCGTTCTTGCAAAGCTCCCCTGACGCCTAACACGAGTCCCCGCTCCCAGCTCTTCAGCTGCTCTGAGCGAGGCACCCAGAGCCTCGGGACAGCCAAGGCTGTCTCTGCTTGGGACAGCCAGTGTCTCCCTGGCTTCTAAAGTCTCCCAGATTCACCCCATTAGCAGCTGAGATGGAAGACACGTCTCATCCTCCCTACAGAGGACCCCAGTCCTTTGGCCACCTGGTGCTTCGAAGAGCCGACTCTTTGGAAAAGGCCCTGATGCTGGGAAAGACCGAGGACAGGAGGAGAAGGGGGCGGCCAAGGGTCAGATGGCAGGACGGCACCCCTGACTCAGTGGACACGTGTTTGGGCAAACCCTGGGCGATGGGGAAGCACGGGGAAGCCGGGCGCGCTGCTGTTCGTGGGGCTGCAACGAGCTGGACACGGCAGAGCGCCTGAGTATCCAGCAGGGTACTCAGAATCACCCCCGGGCATCAGAGCTGGGAACCGCGAGGCTCGGGGCAAGAAGGGGGCTTGCTCAGGGCCACACGCCTGGCCGCAGGGCTGAGGAACAAGCCCCGGCTCTCCTAACTGAGAGAGTATGCCCTTCACCATTCTACCTTTGATGCCAGTAAATACTTAATCCATATTTGGCAGTTAGAGGCCGGGGAGGGAAGGAAAGCAGGAGAAAGATGGTGAGACTGATGATGCTACAAAGAGGCTGGGGTCTTGGGAGTCAGAGAGAGAAACTGGGTGCCTGGGCTTGCGGCCATCAGGGCAGGCTTCCTGGAAGAGGCAGGTTAGGCAGTGTGCAAAAGGGGGAAGATGGAGGAAAGGGCTCTTCCTCCCATCAGCCTCAGGCGATGCCCTGGTGGCCCACCAGGCAGCACGTGGGACCCGCAGGGAACCAGGAGAGAGAAGACACGGGCTCTGTCTTCCAGGAGCTCGGGGCCCCACAGGCTGGGGAGGACGACCCTCTCCTGTTTGTGTTTTGTTTCAGAGGTACCAATTTGTCTGGGGGGACCATGTCTCAAGATGCAGTTGCATTTGTTACAACATTGCTTCTGCTGTATACTTGGAGTTTTGGCATGTGGGCTCTTAGCTCGCCAGCCAGGGATAGAACCCACGCCTGCTCCGTTGGACGGCGAAGTCTCAGCCACTGGGCTGACCGCCACTGAAGTCGCCGGAAGCCCCTCTGTAGCACCACAGGAGACCCTCTGCCTCCCTGGCCTGACCAGACGGGGGTCCTTATACCGGAGCTGGGACTCCAGGCAGAAACGTGACCCTTCAGCAAGGACTGGTGTCCTCCGAGAAGCAGACCGCGGGGGTCTCTCCTGACCAGCAGAGACTCCTGCGTGGGTGGGATCAGTCCCGGGAGGCCCTCCCTAAAGAGAGGGTGGAGGTCAGGAAGAGGGTTTCTGTAGAAGAAATGAGGAGGAGAATCTGAAAAGCCTGGTCCAGACCCCTATGGGATCCAGTCAGTGACCTTGCCCGACAGACCTCACCGCTCTGAGGCTCTCGGGAGGGTGTTTAGCAAGGCGGGCAAACAGACCAGCCCTGGATGGTTACAAGCACAAGACCCATGTCAAGATTTCCCAGCACAGGGCTTCCCTGGTGGTCCAGTGGGTAGGGACACTGCCTTGCAGTGCAAGGGGCGCCGGTTCGATCCCTGGCCTGGGAGGATCCCACGTGCCACGGAGCAGCTGGACCCATGTGTCCAGCTACCGAGCCGGAGCTCTGGAGCGCATGCGCCCAGAGCCGGTGCTCTGCGACGAGAGAGGCCACCGCGATGGGAGGCCCACACGGGCCAAAGAACAAAGATAAATGAATGAAAGATCAATAGAAGTGGCCAAAAAAAAAAGATTTCCCAGCACATCCTAGGTGGGCACGGCGTCTCTCCTCCACACCCTCTGTTTTTCTTCAGAATGGGCCCAGAGACGCCCGCATCAGGACCTCTGGGAAGTGAAAACGTGGGTTAAACATTCAGACGCCCAGGCCACCCGCTCAGAGAGAGAAGACACGGCTCTGTCTTCCAGGAGCTCGGGGCCCCACAGGCTGGGAGGACGACCCTCTCCTGTTTGTGTTTTGTTTCAGAGGTACCAATTTGTCTGGGGGGACCATGTCTCAAGATGCAGTTGCATTTGTTACAACATTGCTTCTGCTGTATACTTGGAGTTTTGGCATGTGGGCTCTTAGCTCGCCAGCCAGGGATAGAACCCACGCCTGCTCCGTTGGACGGCGAAGTCTCAGCCACTGGGCTGACCGCCACTGAAGTCGCCGGAAGCCCCTCTGTAGCACCACAGGAGACCCTCTGCCTCCCTGGCCTGACCAGACGGGGGTCCTTATACCGGAGCTGGGACTCCAGGCAGAAACGTGACCCTTCAGCAAGGACTGGTGTCCTCCGAGAAGCAGACCGCGGGGGTCTCTCCTGACCAGCAGAGACTCCTGCGTGGGTGGGATCAGTCCCGGGAGGCCCTCCCTAAAGAGAGGGTGGAGGTCAGGAAGAGGGTTTCTGTAGAAGAAATGAGGAGGAGAATCTGAAAAGCCTGGTCCAGACCCCTATGGGATCCAGTCAGTGACCTTGCCCGACAGACCTCACCGCTCTGAGGCTCTCGGGAGGGTGTTTAGCAAGGCGGGCAAACAGACCAGCCCTGGATGGTTACAAGCACAAGACCCATGTCAAGATTTCCCAGCACAGGGCTTCCCTGGTGGTCCAGTGGGTAGGGACACTGCCTTGCAGTGCAAGGGGCGCCGGTTCGATCCCTGGCCTGGGAGGATCCCACGTGCCACGGAGCAGCTGGACCCATGTGTCCAGCTACCGAGCCGGAGCTCTGGAGCGCATGCGCCCAGAGCCGGTGCTCTGCGACGAGAGAGGCCACCGCGATGGGAGGCCCACACGGGCCAAAGAACAAAGATAAATGAATGAAAGATCAATAGAAGTGGCCAAAAAAAAAAGATTTCCCAGCACATCCTAGGTGGGCACGGCGTCTCTCCTCCACACCCCTCTGTTTTTCTTCAGAATGGGCCCAGAGACGCCCGCATCAGGACCTCTGGGAAGTGAAAACGTGGGTTAAACATTCAGACGCCCAGGCCACCCCCGCCAGCCAGGCTGAACCAGAGTCTCCGGGGCGGGGCCTGGGCATCTGCATTCTCGCCAGTCGTAGCCGGAGGGGCTGAGCACGTCCGAATTCACAGATGGCGACCTGCATTGAAGCCCGCCAGAAATACAGAGCCAAACGGAGCCAAAAAACAAGTTGCTTCCCACTACCCCGACGCTCCGGCTCCCGAGTCTCTCCAGCCCTGAGCATCGGTGCGTCTCGGGTCTGCCTTTCTCCCTCAGGCCAGCAGCTCCCCGAGGTGACCCTGACCGTTCCATCCTGTTCGGCTCAAGTGGATCGGGGCTGCTCCGTGGTCCCCACGCTGAGCCCCAGGAACCTGCTAGATCAGGGAGAAAGCTGCAAACAGGAGGTGAAACGTCGCTCATCCTGTTGGGTGGTGGGAGAGCTTCTCCCTTTTAAAGAAAGGGGAAAAAAACCCTCTGATGATCGACTGCATTTCTGCATCTTCCAACCGTCTGTCGCCGTGTGACGTGGACACTTGCCTGTCAACAGAAACGCCGTCCGTTTTCCAAACATGCTGATTCCACCGGCTTCGTGCGGCGGGGAGGGCTTGACTGGCTTCCCTCATCGAGCGCCTGTGCCTCGCTCTGTCCTGACCAGCTGAGAGAGACTCGGGCCGCCCCAGGCTTCCTCCTCCAAGCAGACCCCCCTCCCTTCAGAGACTCAGAGTCCGACCAACAGCGGGTCCCCGAGACCCAGGTGAGGGCAGGAAATCGGGCCTGGAATCATACTGGAACATCCCCAAGCCCTGGACACGTCAGCCCGCTTCTCTGAGCCTCAGTCCCCTCCTGTGTACAACGGAAATCAGCCCCCAGCACTCTTCCTGAAGATGAGACCACCTATGGGACAGCGCGGGTGGTGGCCGGCCTCCAAGAGGGCGCCCGGTAGCCCCGGGCCTCTGCCCTCCACGCCTCCGTCCCCTCCCCTCTGGACTCAGAGCCAGCCTGCACGACCCGGGGGATGACCGCTTAGGCTAGGTCCCAGAGCCATGGTCGCTTTCTTGGATCTCTCCTGGGGCGAGCCCGCTGCCATGCTGGAAGGGTGCTCAAGCGTCCCCGGGGACACACCTGCGTGGAGGCCGGAGGCGCTGACCACCAGCCGACCACGGAGGAGCCCCCTTGGAATGAGACGCTCCTGCCCTGCCAGGACTCCAGAGATGAGAGTCCCCAACACCTGACGGCCGCCAGCCGGGAAAGCCGCGCCCCAGCCCACGGACCCAGCCCCGCCCTCGGTCCTGACCCACGGCAGCCAGGAGACAGGATGCCTAAATGTTACGGTCTGAAGCCGCTAACCCTTGGGGTGGTGAACCACACAGCAATGGGTAACTGATACCCACAGTGATGGGCGTATCCCACGAGGAGCTCAAGATAAACGGCGTCAATTCTCACGGCTTCCTGTGCTTCAGGCGCACGGCTTGCTAATTTGCATGTATTTACATATCTCACCCTGTCCTGGCCGGAGCCTTGCAAGGTAGGCTCCAGCACGAGGCTTGCTTTAGAGACGGGACTGGGAGACACGGAATGGCTTGCAGGAAATCTGTCCCACAGCCAGGAAGGGGCAGAGCCGGGATTTGAACCCAGGCCGGTCTGACTTTAAAACAGAATTCTTGACCAAAGTCTTAATCACCATATCACATTCCAGAGAGCAATATGCATGGGCATTATGATCACTCCTACTGACTTGTGAAGAGGTGGTATTTTTTCCCGGTGAGAGGACTAAGAAAAACAACAAATTATCTCTGAACCTCAGCCCCTCCAAAGTCCTCCCTGGCAAATGGGCCACACCCTAGACTCCCTAGTCCTGGGGACAGACCGTCAGGTGGCCTCGGGGACGGCGTGGAAGAGGCACGGAGATGAATGGAAATCGCCGGTAGGAACAGCCTGGTCGGCTGCCGGGGGCCTGCCTGCCAGGGCTGCAGGGGTTAAAGAGAACCGCACGGCTGCAAGAAAATCTCTCCAACGGTGTGAGAGCAGGGGAAAAAGGCAAAATGATTGTAAATTCCGCCAGGGGAATTCTGCCATGAATCCGGCTCACCTTTCGCGGGCCCCCCCACCACCCCCCGCCCCGCCTGAGAGGATAACTGACCTTTGGAGAGAAATAATGAAAAGAAGAAATTCCTTGGAGAAAATAATGTGTCCGGGCCCCAGTAATGAGATCGGCTCCTTTTATGTTGCCATGGTGACGGCAGTCATTTTATAATACAAAATACATGAATGGGTGCGGGCCGGCCGGCAGCACCAGCCTGAGTCGGGGGCGGGGGCGGCCCGGCGGTGGGGCGGAGGCTAGCCTCTTGCAGGCTGTGGTCTGGGGGTCGGGCGATGGCTGGGGTCAGGGGCCACCGTGCCTCATTTCCCTGGAGAAGTAGGCCCGACTCTGGGGGTCTTCTCAGGCGGGGGCCTGGGGGCAGCGTCGGCCTCACGGACGGCAGTGACGGAGCGGTAGAGGGGAGCCGAGGCCCTGGCGTATTAGTAATATTAACAAGAGCCCCCTTGACCCTGCGTGTGTTTCCCTAGGACAGTGTTTCTCTGAGGAAACTGAGGCTTGGCGAGGAGAAGCCACTTGTTCCAAGGGACCCCGCGAGGATCCCAGCCCCGTTACAGCCAGGGCCACCGATGGGGGTTAAGATCGTGGACTCCGGGTGGGGCACCAGGGAACTTTCCAGAGTGCTGGGCGACGTCCGGATGCACACATGCATCAGGCTCTCGCCGAAACTCTGGGCATTTGATAGCGTGCAAGTTAAACCTCAAGTTTTAAAATGTGGTTGTGGCAGCGGGGGTGGTGAATGGACCCCCAATGCCACACGACAATGAAGAGTGGGGTCTCTGCTGTCAGCTAGAGGGAAACTCGGACGCCGGCCCCGGCCCAGCTGCCTCCTCTGGGTCCCCTGGATTCAGGAACATGCCCGCCTCCCAGGGCACCGGAGGCTGGTCCCCCGAGGTGGACCTCGCCCACGACCTGGGACCCAGGAGAAGCCCGAAAGGGCAGCTAAGTGCCTCCGCTCTCTCCTGGTGGGTTTCATGTGTCAGGACGACCATCACAGGGAGAGCCGGTGGGGTCAGGAGAAAGCGGGAAGCGGGGCAGGGGGAGAAAGCACAAGATCAGGGAAGAGAGACAGGAGGGGGGGAGCCTGCAGGAAGGGGGAGAGGAAGAAGTTGGGGGTGGAGCTGGGCGTCCACAAGGACTGTAGCTCCTGTGCTGTGTGGCCTTGGGGAACGCGCTGTCCCTCTCGGAGCCGCGGCTTCCTCGAATGGAAAGGGCTGTCAAGGAGGCCCCGGGGGGCACATCGCAGGTGTGCAGGCTGGCGAGGGAGAGGGTGGGAGAAGAGGGGCTCAGGAGGCGCCCCTCCCTGACGTGCAAGCGTAACCCCCCCAACTCCTGGCTACAGTAGCCGCCGTCTGTCCCGCCAGCTCTGAGCTCTGGCATCAGCCGTGGGAACCAGGGCCGATTGCAGCGGGGACCCTCAGAGGAAAACACAGTGACGGCCCTGAAAATAACAGCCCGGCCAGCTGTTTATAGCTCTGAGCCCCAGCCGGCGCACAGGGAGCGACCACAGGAGCCCTTGTTGGGAAGAGGTATCGGGACAGGAAAGCGGGCATCTGCGGAGGACCTGATGTCCGCTCTGGAGGGAAGGTCTGGAGGAGCGCGTCCCCCGGCGCCCAGTGGGCTGGCCTCTCCGCAGAGCCCCTTTGTCTCTCTGGGAAACAGGTTAACCTCCAAGAGCCAAGGGCGTCCAGCACCAGCTGTCCGGAGCGCGGCTCATCTGTTACTTCCATGAAGCGGCACGGAGTGTGGCCATCCCCATTTTACAGATGAGAAAACTGAGGCTCAGAGAGATCACGCCACGTGCCCAAGGTCCCCCAGCCGGTCTCCTGCACGACCCTGTCCGTACACAGCTCGGGGGCCCTGGTGTCCTTGCCACGGAAACCCCCAAGCCGGGTGGGAGAACCAGGGCTGAACTGGGCAGAAGCCAATGTTCTGTCCAGGGTGTCCATCCTGGGGCCACTTGAACACGTCTTGGAGAAACTCCGTCTTACCGGTCAGCAATCCCTGAGAAAAACATCTCGGGGCAGAAAGGAAATGTCAGAACCAGTCCGCTAGCGAGAAGACAGAACAATCTTTTCTGCCGTGTTCTGCGACACGCGGCCGCGGCAGGAGCTGGTTACGTTAACTATAAAAGGTCCTCTGGCCACGATGTGCAGAGCCCAGCCTGGCTTCTGCGTCCTGGTCGGCCGTGTGCCGGGCAGTGCGATCGTGGGCCTCACTTTCGCCGTGTGCAGTTTGGGAAGTGGGGGACGGTTGGAATTCCTTCCCGTCCTAAGTGTCAGCGGTCCCTGGGACCCTCTTGTGTGACTGAGCTGGCCGTGCTATTCCCATTGCACAGACGTGGAAACCGAGGGCCAGCCCCGAGCCCCATGGTGGCTCCCAGCGGACTCAGCCTTCGGGTTGATACCCGGGGAACAACGCTGGGCCCTGGGGTCTCTGGTCCCTGCCGGGTAAGCGTCCGTGACCTCGCAGGGCCACGGGCCTCCTGTGGGAGTCAGGGTCCTCTGAACCTGGGGCTGGACGCTGTGTCGCCGAGACATCTGGGGGTCATCTGGCGGCCCCCTCAGCCTCTGGGTCTCTGGGGCATCCTGGGGCGTCATGCACACCTGGCCGGCGGGCGGGCGGGCGGGAGCCGCGGCGAACATCTGGGGGAGAGAGGGAGGAAGGGGCGGAAGGAAGCCGACGCTCCCAGTCTGAGGGACAGAGTCCTGGCCCTGCTCCAGCCCGCCAGGTGAGCGCATGGGTTTCGGGTCTCAGACGGTGCGTGTCAGCGAGTGCAAGTGTGAACCTGTGCGCACTCGTGTGTGCGTATGCTTTGTGCCTGTGTGATTGTGTGTGTGTGTGTCAGTGCATGCGTGTCCAGCTGACTTCGTGGTAAAGATTGAGCTTCGAAACGGCCGCCATCACAGCCTGGCTGTGTGACCTCGGGCCAGTGGCTACACCCCTCTGAGCCTCCACGTCTGAGATGATGGGCTGCCCGCGGAAACAATGACCTCCTCCGGATCGCGAGGTTTCCCGAGTTAACGCACAAAGACCCAGGAACACCAACCCACGGCACATGCTGCATAACTGGCCACGCTGGGGCATTTTTTTTGCTGCCTGCTGTGTCCCCGGGGCCTTCGAAGCTCCCCGCGGCAGGGCCGGCCCGTGTGCTCCTGGGTCTGCCCGCCGCTCCCCCATCAGTTCAGGAACCGCCTGCCGCAGGAACGCCGTGTTTCTATCATCCCCCAGACAGCGTCAGCCTTTCCAGAACTGTTTCCCTTTGGCCCACGGCCAGGTTTAAGAGTTTTACAAAAATTCCCAAGACCTTTGGCCGTCTGGAGCTGAGAAGACAGGGCTGCTGGGCCGGGCAGAAAACCCAAAGCTACTGAGAGCAGGAAGCGGGCCTGGATTCCTGGTCCCGAGGAGGCACAGCCGGCTGGCGGGAGGCTCCGGGAGGCCAGGACAGTCTCCCCAGAGCGGAAGACCAAGCGGCCCATCGGCCGCGGCAAGGCCTCTGCGAACGAAATCCATTCCAGAGAGCGGCAAGGCGCAGCAGCCCCTCTGCGGCCACCTGGGACGCCAAAGAGAGGGACTGGCCCCCGAATCTGCAGGCCCCCCGCGGACCCGTGTCCACCACGGCGCCCACGCCCCCGCGCCGGCGTCCCTCCTCCTGGACCCTCAGACCCCCAGCCGCCTGCGAGGCGGCCGGCGGGAGAGCAAGGATGGGAAGCAAGGAAGACGCCCGGTGCGCAGACCGCGGGCTGGCGTCCAGGGGGTGCCCCTGTGCAGGCGTCTTGATCCGCGTGTGCAGAGCCCCCGGCACAGAGCAGAGAGGCACCGCGGCTGGGACCCCCACAGCCTGGGGCCCAGGATCCTTTCCCCGTCCCCGCTGCCTCCCGCGGGGGTCCACCCGTCACTCCCCACTTACAGAGGCGAATCCAGGGCCCACGGGGCGCGAGCGGGAGGCAGGACCCAACTCTCGCCCTGGAATCTGAGCCCCCCCGGGTCCCGCTGCCAAGGAGACGGGGTGGGGCGGGCGTCCAGGGTGGAGAACCACCCCTGCTCCAGCCCCCGTGGCGGCCCCCTCCCGCGGGGGACAATGGCCTCGACACAGAGATGGGCGCGACCGCTGGTCCCACCTGATCCAAATGTGGGAGAGAGCGTGTCTCCCCGAAGAGCCGCCCTGAGACACCAGGGCCCTCCCAGCACTGCCTGAGCTGACTCGGGACCCCTCCCCAGGCGCACCCGGCCCCCCGAAGCCACGCGCCTGCGCGGAAGCCACTGCCCAGCTGGCCCTCGTCCACGCAGGTGGAGAGACGCCCGAGGGAAGGGGCCCGGGAGAGGCGTGCTCTGATCGGCAGGGACCTGGCGTGGCAGTGAGCCCTGCCGGCCTGGCCTCTTTCCTCGCAGCCGTGACCCCTGCCTGCAGCTCCACGGAAGCGTCTGGAGAGCCCCACCCGTGTCCCGTCCACCCCGCCGACCACGTCCTCCTCTCTGCAGTCGCTGATCTGGGACTTCCCTGGCCGTCCGGGGCGCCGATTCCGTGCTTCCAACGCAGCGGCCGCAGGCTCCATCCCAGTTCGGAGAACTCAGATCCCGCAGGCTGAGCGGCGTGGCCAGAAACAAATCGTAAAATACATTCACAGATCTGGTGGGAATACCGGGGTCCAGAGAAGGGACGCGACCTGCCTAAAGCGAAACGTCGAACTGTCAGTGAAGCGGGGAGGTTTCCAGGTCTCATAACGTTGTCTCACTGAAGATGGGGGCAGGGGGCAGGCTCTTGAGGGTCCGGGAGCGTTAGAAGAGGCGCTCTAGAAGGACGGGCCTCGGGGACGCCGGCCCCTTGTCAGACGCAGGGCCAGGGGATGGGCAGGAGAGAAATCACAGGGCTCCTGGGCATCTCAGGAAAGAAGGGTGCCCGCCAGTCCCTATGGACGCCCAGCCTTCTGCTGGGAATGACAGAGGGACCCTCTATGATGGGAGGGTCCTGGCCGGCAGAGTGGGCTCTGTTCCCTCATCCGGGGGGACCTCCTCATCGTCCAGGCCCATCGGGTTTCCCTCAGCAGCAAACACTTGGTCGTATTCAGGTAGCCGCAGGGAGGGCCCAGCCTCTCTAGGGAGGAGCGGCTCCCCGGGGAAGATTAAGGCACGGCGGATGGGGCAGGATTCGAACCCAGGCAGCCCGCCACAAAGCCTGTCAGAAGGGCACACGCCCTGGTCGCTCCGTGGTGCAGAGCCCGCCTGCCCACGCAGGAGGCCCGGGTTCGCGCCCTCGGTTGGGAAGATCCCCCGGAGGAGGAAACAGCCACCCGCTCCAGGATTCCTGTCTGGGAAATCCCGGGGACGAGGAGCCTGGCGGATGCAGTCCATGGGGTCACAGAGCCGGACAAACTTACCAACAAAACACCCGCACGGCAGGAGACGCGGGTCCCCAGCCCCGAGCTCGGGTGGGCCCGGGGTTCTCGCAAACACTCGTCTTGACAGTTGAACACCCCAGGGACCCACCCAGACAGGCGACAGAAGGCACCGCTGGGTCCAAAGAGCGTGAAAAGGGCCAAAGTCGGTGGTCCCCGAGTGGGGCCCAGGTCCAGCGTTGCCCCGGCAACCCCCAGCAACAGCCGCACAAACAGCACAGACCCGGAGGGGCAGGCGGGGGAGGGGGCCTCAGCGGAGGCCGGCGGCGCCCGCAGAACCTGACCGGACAGAGGAGCCGTGAGCCAGTGTGACGCCGGGAGCGAGAAGGCCGGCACACAAAAGGGCCCGGAGCCATGGGACGGCGGGCAATTCTGCGGGAGGGGGCCCTGGCCAGGGTCCAGGCAGCCGTGCCAGACCCCCAAGGCTGGGAGGGCCTTAGATGTCCCTCTGCCAAACCCTTTCACCAGTGCCAGGAGCCACGTCAGGGATTTGTCTGCTGCCTGCTTGCATGCCTCCAATGACAGGGAGCTCACTCTCTGGGTCAGACAGACCTGTTGAATACGGAGCTTCATCAGCTCCCACACATGCATCCGTCCCTTGGGCCACAAGGAACGAAGGCTGGAAAAGGCTCAGGGCCCATTTGGAGTGGCGCTGAGGTGACATTCGAGATCTGAACCAGACAGACCCAGCTCTGCCCCTGGGGCGCGCCCCGTCTGGCAGGCATTCATCAAATCAGGGACTGAATCCGTGCGTCTCACCTCGGACCCACTCCCCACTCTGGATCCAGAGAGAGTCCGAGAAAACCCACAGCCCTGCCCGCCTCCCTGAACCCCGGCCCCGACCACCCCCACTGGTCTGGGAAGGAAACACCCTGTCGATTGTCACTGCCCAAAATGCAGAGTGTTGACTCTTTCAGGAAAGCAATCCCGTGCTTCATCCCTGAAAATGGAAAACCCGCCTGGGGACGCCGCGAGCGCCGCTCCAGGGGGTCCGCCCCGCAGAAGCCGAGGCTCAGCACGGGAGACCGCTGGCCCCGGTAACGGCGAGGGCACCGGGCGCCTCTGTGCGCTGCAGTGGTGCCCAGCCCTCGACGGGAGGGCGCAGGGGGCGCCAGCCCCCTCGGGAGGCTCTGCGCGTGGGCACAGCCAGGCGGACCGGAGCGCTCGCGACGCCATCCCCCGGCGGTGAGGGGAGACCCATCGCACAGCCTCCAGTGGGCGTCTGCGCCCAGCTCTGCGGCTGGGAGCGTCGGGGCCAGGCGTGACGGCCGGGGGCAGGATGAAGACGGGGCTGTTCACTTGGGTGACCCGGTCGGCGGGAGGAGAGACGGAAGCCAAAGAAAAAGGAAAAAAAGGAAATAAAACTGTCAGCACTAAGGGAACGCCTCCACGGCAGGACATCTAGGCGGGTGTATAAAATTACACACGTGGGTAACCTATAAAGGGATTAAGGACTGAGGAGAGAGAGAGAACTTGTCTGACGGGGGCCCCCACCCCTCTCCCGCGAGCCTGCCTGTCACCTGCGACGTCACGGTGTCCTGAGCACGCCCCTGCAGCCCTTCCAGGGTCTAAGAAAATGACCCTGCCCCTTCGGCCCGGCCTCCTTCCTGGAGGGCACTCTGCTCGCTGCTGGGAGCCGGGGGACGAGAACAGAGCTTGGTTTCGGCCGCGCCGGCTCCGGCCTGGACGCCCTGTCCAGACGCGGACTCTGAGCTGGGCCAGGGGCTAAGGCCGCCTGGCTAGGGACGCCACAAGTTTCCTGAGAGCCTGGGGACAAAGGTGCCTCCACAAAGCCTTAACGTGAGGCGCCTCCACAGATCGGGCAGGCTCAGGGGCTGCGTGAGCCATGGTGAGGCGCTATCGTCCGTTGAGATCTCGGAGCAGACGTGTCCCAGCCCAGAGAGGGAGAGAGCCTTACCTGGGGCCACACAGCAGTCTGACCAAAGCAGTTCCCGGTCACACAGGAGATGGCCACGGCCGCCTCCACAATGAACGTCACGACCACCGTCACCGGCATCACCGTCACCACAGCCAGAGGCCCTCCTGGGGCCCTCGCGAAGCCCTCACACAATGCTAATTACTTAACATGAGCTTCTTCGGAATCGAACACACGGGGACCATCTCCCTGTTTCTGCCTCTCCCAGAGGTCCTTCCCAGCTATTCACTCATCTTCTTTAAAAAAAAAGATTACCTTGTTTTTTTTCAACTCAGCCTCTTGTGAATCAACATCCATGACGTCACTGGTAAGATGTCCGCATTAAATTTGTGTCCAGTATACATTAAAACAAAAGCGTGACTATGAAATAGAAATGCTTCTCCTCAGTCCTGCTTCCCAGTGGAATGCGGGCCACCGTCTGGCAAAGGCTGGGCCCTTCACGGGGACCCTGCGTGGCCGGTAGACGGAGCCTGTTTCACAGATGAAGCACACGGAGGCTTGGCGGTCAAAAGGGCTGGAGGAAAAAGGAAATAAAACTGTCAGCACTAAGGGAACGCCTCCACGGCAGGACATCTAGGCGGGTGTATAAAATTACACACGTGGGTAACCTATAAAGGGATTAAGGACTGAGGAGAGAGAGAGAACTTGTCTGACGGGGGCCCCCACCCCTCTCCCGCGAGCCTGCCTGTCACCTGCGACGTCACGGTGTCCTGAGCACGCCCCTGCAGCCCTTCCAGGGTCTAAGAAAATGACCCTGCCCCTTCGGCCCGGCCTCCTTCCTGGAGGGCACTCTGCTCGCTGCTGGGAGCCGGGGGACGAGAACAGAGCTTGGTTTCGGCCGCGCCGGCTCCGGCCTGGACGCCCTGTCCAGACGCGGACTCTGAGCTGGGCCAGGGGCTAAGGCCGCCTGGCTAGGGACGCCACAAGTTTCCTGAGAGCCTGGGGACAAAGGTGCCTCCACAAAGCCTTAACGTGAGGCGCCTCCACAGATCGGGCAGGCTCAGGGGCTGCGTGAGCCATGGTGAGGCGCTATCGTCCGTTGAGATCTCGGAGCAGACGTGTCCCAGCCCAGAGAGGGAGAGAGCCTTACCTGGGGCCACACAGCAGTCTGACCAAAGCAGTTCCCGGTCACACAGGAGATGGCCACGGCCGCCTCCACAATGAACGTCACGACCACCGTCACCGGCATCACCGTCACCACAGCCAGAGGCCCTCCTGGGGCCCTCGCGAAGCCCTCACACAATGCTAATTACTTAACATGAGCTTCTTCGGAATCGAACACACGGGGACCATCTCCCTGTTTCTGCCTCTCCCAGAGGTCCTTCCCAGCTATTCACTCATCTTCTTTAAAAAAAAAAAAAGATTACCTTGTTTTTTTTCAACTCAGCCTCTTGTGAATCAACATCCATGACGTCACTGGTAAGATGTCCGCATTAAATTTGTGTCCAGTATACATTAAAACAAAAGCGTGACTATGAAATAGAAATGCTTCTCCTCAGTCCTGCTTCCCAGTGGAATGCGGGCCACCGTCTGGCAAAGGCTGGGCCCTTCACGGGGACCCTGCGTGGCCGGTAGACGGAGCCTGTTTCACAGATGAAGCACACGGAGGCTTGGCGGTCAACAGGGCTGAGAGGAGCCTCGTCCCCAGCCCAGGAGAGGCAGAGGCGGGAAGGTCTGTGTGCATCCGAGGTTTAGCTCAAAGCTTCTCCTTGGCCGCTTCTGGAAGTCACACACGCCAGGAGCCTTTTAAATCTACTCGGCAGTCATGGGTCATCAGAGGTGAGAGCAGCCACTCCATCAGCAATTCTCCCATCTCACAGATACAGAAATCGAGGTCCCCGTGGGGAGAGCACCCAGTCACAGGCAGACCCTGCCTCCCAGTGCCCTTTCCTCCCCCCACAGCCGCACATGTCCTTCCCCAGTTCCGTACTCAGCGCCGAAAACAATGTGCAACAGCTAGGAGGTCCATGAGGGTCTGTAGAAAAAGCGGAAAGGAGAGAGAAGGAGGAAAGAGAGGGGAGGAGAAAGAGACAACGAACGCTCTCATTTTAAAATAGACTGAAGCCCAGAGAGGGAAAGAGGCTGGCCCAAGGTCACACAGCAAGGCAGCCACCAAGTCTCCAGGTGCTACAGCCTCAGCACAGCCCTGTCCACCCGCCCGCTCCCCCGTCTACCACACACACACACACACCAGGACAGCCTGCAGCGGCCTCGGCTGGGAGCTGGGGAGCCACGGTGACCGGCAGCCGGCCAGAGCCAGACGACACAAGCCCAGCCTCGCACCGCTCCCTCCTGGGAGCCACGCCGTCCCAGCTGGAAAGCGGTCAGGGAAGTCGGCCCTCTGCCACAGGCAACTGAATCTCCACCAGTTTACCCGTCAGGATAGCGCTCACAGACCCAGATCCTAGAGCTGACGAGTGCAGTCAAAAGACACCCCTGACACCCTGTGAGTTACGGGCCAGAGTCGCAGGCTCCCGCTGACCTGCTTCCTGCTCATTGCAGATCAGGAGGCCGCGCGCCATGGTTGCAGGGTCTTAGCTGACCGGGGACCACTCCCGTCCAGCAGCTGAGGAGGGCTGGGCACTGGGATGACACCAGGCTGGTCCCTGCCCAGCTCAGACCCAGACCCGCCTCTCCCAGGAGCGCTGCAGGCCAGGACCCCGGCATCTAGACGGAATGACGGGGGCCGGGGGCCGGGCACGGAAAGAGCCTCTCAGGTAGTGCAGTCCGCCCAGGGCCCTCGGTCACCGGGCTGGGGAGGGGCCGCAGCGTCTGCCGATCAGACCAGAGGGACAGAGCTCAGCCATCGCGACACCAGCCGGGGTCCCGGCTCGGGGCGCTGCAGCCGCTGGCTCTAAGAGCCCCGTGTCCTCAGCCCCGCGGTGTGCCAGGCTCCTCACTGATGGGCCTCCCTCGGCCACTCTGCAGGCTGGCTCTCACACCACCCTCTGGACAGAGGGGAAGACTGAGGCCCAGGGAGTCACACAGCCGCCCGAAGCCACAGGGAGGGTAGGAACGAGGCGGATGCGGTCGCAGTGCATCGCTACCCTGGGCAGCCTCGACGAAACTCCCAGAGGCCTCACGCTCGGACTCCCCCTTCCTCTCTAGCAAAGGGCTGGCGCCATCAATACCTGGAGGACCAGGTACGTTCAGGTAGTGGTTTTCATATAAAACCCTGACAGCCTCATCCACCTGGCGGAAGCTGCGGTCGTCACAGCCTCAGGATTAAACACACGTGTGGCTTGTTTCAGCATCGGTCGCCGGTGTTTGATTCGGGACAGGCTGCGGGAGGCCGGTGGCATACGTGCAGCCTGAGTCTGTCCCTCCTCCTGGATGTGCGGCCTGGGCCAGGAGCCCTGCTGGGCCTGCCCCGAGAGCCAGGTGCTGGGGGCTAGTGAAGCGGGCGCAGTAGGCGCCCGAGGACTGGAAGTCGGCCCTCTGCCACAGGCAACTGAATCTCCACCAGTTTACCCGTCAGGATAGCGCTCACAGACCCAGATCCTAGAGCTGACGAGTGCAGTCAAAAGACACCCCTGACACCCTGTGAGTTACGGGCCAGAGTCGCAGGCTCCCGCTGACCTGCTTCCTGCTCATTGCAGATCAGGAGGCCGCGCGCCATGGTTGCAGGGTCTTAGCTGACCGGGGACCACTCCCGTCCAGCAGCTGAGGAGGGCTGGGCACTGGGATGACACCAGGCTGGTCCCTGCCCAGCTCAGACCCAGACCCGCCTCTCCCAGGAGCGCTGCAGGCCAGGACCCCGGCATCTAGACGGAATGACGGGGGCCGGGGGCCGGGCACGGAAAGAGCCTCTCAGGTAGTGCAGTCCGCCCAGGGCCCTCGGTCACCGGGCTGGGGAGGGGCCGCAGCGTCTGCCGATCAGACCAGAGGGACAGAGCTCAGCCATCGCGACACCAGCCGGGGTCCCGGCTCGGGGCGCTGCAGCCGCTGGCTCTAAGAGCCCCGTGTCCTCAGCCCCGCGGTGTGCCAGGCTCCTCACTGATGGGCCTCCCTCGGCCACTCTGCAGGCTGGCTCTCACACCACCCTCTGGACAGAGGGGAAGACTGAGGCCCAGGGAGTCACACAGCCGCCCGAAGCCACAGGGAGGGTAGGAACGAGGCGGATGCGGTCGCAGTGCATCGCTACCCTGGGCAGCCTCGACGAAACTCCCAGAGGCCTCACGCTCGGACTCCCCCTTCCTCTCTAGCAAAGGGCTGGACGCCATCAATACCTGGAGGACCAGGTACGTTCAGGTAGTGGTTTTCATATAAAACCCTGACAGCCTCATCCACCTGGCGGAAGCTGCGGTCGTCACAGCCTCAGGATTAAACACACGTGTGGCTTGTTTCAGCATCGGTCGCCGGTGTTTGATTCGGGACAGGCTGCGGGAGGCCGGTGGCATACGTGCAGCCTGAGTCTGTCCCTCCTCCCTGGATGTGCGGCCTGGGCCAGGAGCCCTGCTGGGCCTGCCCCCGAGAGCCAGGTGCTGGGGGCTAGTGAAGCGGGCGCAGTAGGCGCCCAGAGGACTGAGAAAGGCGGGGTGGGGCTAGGAGAGACAGGCGCTTAGGCCCCAGCCCTGCCGCCCCTGCTGTGTGTCTTTGGGCAGGTCATGTGACCTCTCTGAACCCATAGGGATACCGGTCTCCCTTCACTAAGATGTTCTGGAATTCGATGTGATCACACAGCGAGGGGCTGGCCCTACAGGGCACGGCATGGGAGCGCAGTCCCGGGCCCCTGTTCTTGTTGCTACGGAAACCTGCTCCGATCTGGGGGGAAGCCCACCCTGGGGAGGGGACCCACCTGGCCCAGGTCCCTTGGTCAGAACTGAGACGGCATCCCTGGGAATAGCGGGCAGGGCCTCCCACGGCTGGCGCCTGGAGCCGGTCAGGTGACCCGCGGAAGCGCTGGCCGTGCGAACCGTCTCGCTGTGGTTGGTTCCTCTTGTCTCGGCGGCTCCCGGCTGTGCTCCGCGTGCTCGTGCCGTGAGTGCGCTGCCGGCCTCTCCCGTCCTCTCCGCTCTCCCCCATCTCCCCACCCTGCTGGGGCTTTGGAGCTCCGAGGGCCCCTCTGGGCGCGGGGCGGGCCTGGGGGCAAGTGCTGCCTGAGGTTCCTCGGAGGCGTGACTGACGGTGGCCTTCTGACTCCAAGCTGCACCCGGACGCGCTGCCGTTCCGTCTCTAGCCGCCCCCGACGCCACGACCCCGCGGACTGCCGCCCACCAGGCCTCCCTTCCCTCACCCTATCCCCGAGCTCGCCCGAGGTCATGCCCACCAAGTCGGCGATGCCGTCCAGCCACCTCACCCCCTCCCCCAGTGTGGGGACAGAGGGATGGAGGGCGCCGTGGGAAAGGGGTTCCTTCTGAGCCAACCCAACGCCTCCGCCACCACCGGACACCGGGGCAGGGGTCCTCGGGCGCCGGGCGGCAGGGGGCACCTCGGATTCCCAGCTGCCGCTTTGCTCCTCAGCTGTCGGCGGGGCTGGTGCGGGCACCTGGTCTCAGCACGGCTTTGGGGTCACCCCGCCTGTCGGCGCCCGTCAGATCGGGGTGGCGTATGGACCCCGGGCCACACCCCCCACCTTCCCACGCCCCAAGGGCCTCAGAGGCTGGCTCGATGTGGACAGCGCCTCCTGGCGCTCGGGGCTCCACCCTGGTGACCAGTGCCGGAGGCAGAACCTGTTTGGCGTTGCCTGGTATCCAGACCATCCCACAGGGTTTTTAAATGATTGTTTTAATGAAGTAATTTTCCCCCAACCACTCCACCTCCCTGCCATGCAGCCTCTCTGCGTCAGAAGCTGCACGTCGAGGCAGGTGGACACGGAAAAGGCCCCAGGCGCTCGTGCTTCCGTGGCCCACTCTGGTGGGTAACACCGGCCGGGAGGCTCAGATGGCCGCAGCAGCCGGGGCGGGGCCTCCGCTTCTTTGAGACGTCCTCGGGGCTTCCCCTGTAGCTCAGTCGGTAAAGAATCTGCCTCCCAGGCAGGAGGCAGAGTTCCACTCCTGGGCGGGAAGATCCCCCGGAGGAAGAAATGGCAGCCCGCTCCAGTACTCTTGCCGGGAGACTCTCATGGACAGAGGAGCCTGGCGGGCACAGTCCACAGGGTCGCCAAGAGTCGGACACGGTGACGGGACGCGAGTACATGATTGTACTCTTACCCTCAGGCAAGAAAACGCCGGAAAAGCTGATGTGGGAAGCTGGAACAGTGAGCGGGTAAGGGCCCCGCGGAGTAACGGAGCATGGCTTGCAGTGCGGATCTGGGGGGAGGGACCCACGGGGACCCTCGGAACTCGTGAGAATGATCAAGGTCCAACAATGTGGTGAAAGATCCGCTTCCTCAGGAGCCAGGGCAGCGTCCCCGTAAATCACGCCTGCTACACAGAGCCGGCAGCGCTGAGAGCTCGCTCTCAACTCCCACCCAGCCGCCTCCCCGGCCTCCCTCCTCAAAACAGCGCCCAGATTCCAGGGCTGGGAGCGGTGAGGCCCTCCGGCTCCGGAGGGCCGGCGGTAGGGACCAGGAGCGCCGCCTCGGGAGGCCCTGCCGGGCTGGTGCGGGCACCTGGTCTCAGCACGGCTTTGGGGTCACCCCGCCTGTCGGCGCCCGTCAGATCGGGGTGGCGTATGGACCCCGGGCCACACCCCCCACCTTCCCACGCCCCAAGGGCCTCAGAGGCTGGCTCGATGTGGACAGCGCCTCCTGGCGCTCGGGGCTCCACCCTGGTGACCAGTGCCGGAGGCAGAACCTGTTTGGCGTTGCCTGGTATCCAGACCATCCCACAGGGTTTTTAAATGATTGTTTTAATGAAGTAATTTTCCCCCAACCACTCCACCTCCCTGCCATGCAGCCTCTCTGCGTCAGAAGCTGCACGTCGAGGCAGGTGGACACGGAAAAGGCCCCAGGCGCTCGTGCTTCCGTGGCCCACTCTGGTGGGTAACACCGGCCGGGAGGCTCAGATGGCCGCAGCAGCCGGGGCGGGGCCTCCGCTTCTTTGAGACGTCCTCGGGGCTTCCCCTGTAGCTCAGTCGGTAAAGAATCTGCCTCCCAGGCAGGAGACGCAGGTTCCACTCCTGGGCGGGGAAGATCCCCAGGAGGAAGAAATGGCAGCCCGCTCCAGTACTCTTGCCGGGAGACTCTCATGGACAGAGGAGCCTGGCGGGCACAGTCCACAGGGTCGCCAAGAGTCGGACACGGTGACGGGACGCGAGTACATGATTGTACTCTTACCCTCAGGCAAGAAAACGCCGGAAAAGCTGATGTGGGAAGCTGGAACAGTGAGCGGGTAAGGGCCCCGCGGAGTAACGGAGCATGGCTTGCAGTGCGGATCTGGGGGGAGGGACCCACGGGGACCCTCGGAACTCGTGAGAATGATCAAGGTCCAACAATGTGGTGAAAGATCCGCTTCCTCAGGAGCCAGGGCAGCGTCCCCGTAAATCACGCCTGCTACACAGAGCCGGCAGCGCTGAGAGCTCGCTCTCAACTCCCACCCAGCCGCCTCCCCGGCCTCCCTCCTCAAAACAGCGCCCAGATTCCAGGGCTGGGAGCGGTGAGGCCCTGCCGGCTCCGGAGGGCCGGCGGTAGGGACCCGGGACCCCGCCTCGCCTCCTGCCTCAGACGGAAGGACCAGCCGTCTCAAGCGTCACGGCCCCGGGGACCGATTTCTCTCCCTCGGGTGGCCAGCAGCCAGCCCCCAGCGCCCCTGCTGCTCTCCTGACCGAGGACGGCTGCCCACTGCCTGCCGACCACCGGGCAGCTCTCCGCGCTAACCCTCGAGGCCCTTCCCGGGGGTCCCTCTTTGTTTCTCCACCGCGTTTCCTGAAGCCCCCTCCCTCTCACCACCCACAGATTGGCCTGGGCCGCATCAGGCTGTCTGTCGTCCCCCAAGGCCTGCCCGTCTTTGCACCTCCAGGCCGCCCGCACAGGCCATCCCTGTCGCCTCGTGTCTCACTCTCACCCTTACCATCCGGTGAACTTCCGCTCAGCCTTCCGGACCCCCTCCCAGCGCTGTCTTCTCGGTGACCGTGGCCCAGGGTCAGCACCCTCTTCAGCACGTGCCCTCCCTTGGTTCACACGCCCGCGGACGTTCACCCCGACGGCATCGCCCACGGGGACGCGGGACGTCACAGCCAGCGGGGCCCTTAGGAACCATCGAGCCCTCGTTCTCCTTTATAGCAAGAGAATCCTCCGATTAAACAAAACTTTTATACGGGATGCCAAAGTACAGCATGGATAAGCATAGCTTGGCGCGAGCCCCGCGTTAGTTGGGATGTTTTAGGTGGTAAGCCACAGAATCGACACAGACGTGCTGAAGCCAGAAGAGAAACGTGTGGGCTCATATGACTGATCAGGTACGGCTGGACCCAGGACTGACTGGAGAGGGTGACCCTGGAAATCTGTTTTGTATTTCATTCTGCTTTTGTTTACATTGTGGTGGCTTCCTTCTCAGACAGGTTTTTCTCCACATCATGACCAAACCGTGACCTTGTCTCCCACCCCCTGGCTCGGCCACCCCAGGGGCAAAAGGGCCTCATTCTGAAGTTCCGGAAAAGGCAGCGAGAACAGGGTTCCCTGGCTCTGGTTGGCCAGATCTGGGCCATGGGATGGGTCCAAACCAGTCACTGCCGCCAGGTCACTTTTCTGGTCTCCCGGCTGGTCCTGGGTCGCTGGCCGTCCTCTGGAGCCGCAGTGTGTTGCTCCCTCCAGAACTACATGAACCGACGACAAGGAGGGAACAGAGATGTCCCAAGGTAAAACCAGGGAAGAAGCAATGTGGACAAGTTCCTCCAAAATGGCACCCACTCCACAGAAACCTCGCCCATTCTCATCCGTCTGCCTTTTTTTTAGCCCCCAAGACATACCCTGAAGCCACGGAGCTTCTGCAGGGCATGATCTGAAAACCACATATCTAATTCCACTTTCTAGAAATCAATGAAGGCCCAGAGAGGGAAAGCAGCTCCCCAAAAGTCACACAGCACTCTCCAACATCACAGTCCCAGCTCCGTGAAAGGGTCCATGCCTCCTGGGTGAACCCCGTCCCCACTGGGTCCCCAGCATCTGCCTTGCCAGGTTTGGCTGAAAGGATTTGTCAGTTGTCGGCTTGCTTGTCTGACTAAATTAATGTTTTACATTTCACCACCAGTTTGCAAACTTTTTAAAAATTAATCCCATCATTTCAACAAGTGTAACAACTAAATTATCATCTTTACATGATTAAGGAGCCTGCCGCGTCTTCTCTTGGCAAACACTGCATGCACATAATTTTACTAAATGTAATAAACCAACCATAGAACTATTAATTTTGCCATGGTATTCATAACAATTAGAAACGCATGAACCTTAAAATGATAAAAACTGAATGGAATACTGAAATCTCAGGAAATCCCCCATCCTCCCTCTGCAGGCTGAAGACGACGTCCTGAGAGGCAGATTAAGGTCGAGAGGCGGAAATTGAATGTCTTTTGCCTCGTTTCTACGTTGCAACACCCCAGCATGAGACAGACCAGGGTGAGAGCACTTGGCGAAGTCCAGGAGGCATTCCTCAGAATCTAGACGCCTATTTGCGCTCTCAGGAAACTCCCACCCCTGGCTCGGCCACCCCAGGGGCAAAGGGCCTCATTCTGAAGTTCCGGAAAAGGCAGCGAGAACAGGGTTCCCTGGCTCTGGTTGGCCAGATCTGGGCCATGGGATGGGTCCAAACCAGTCACTGCCGCCAGGTCACTTTTCTGGTCTCCCGGCTGGTCCTGGGTCGCTGGCCGTCCTCTGGAGCCGCAGTGTGTTGCTCCCTCCAGAACTACATGAACCGACGACAAGGAGGGAACAGAGATGTCCCAAGGTAAAACCAGGGAAGAAGCAATGTGGACAAGTTCCTCCAAAATGGCACCCACTCCACAGAAACCTCGCCCATTCTCATCCGTCTGCCTTTTTTTTAGCCCCCAAGACATACCCTGAAGCCACGGAGCTTCTGCAGGGCATGATCTGAAAACCACATATCTAATTCCACTTTCTAGAAATCAATGAAGGCCCAGAGAGGGAAAGCAGCTCCCCAAAAGTCACACAGCACTCTCCAACATCACAGTCCCAGCTCCGTGAAAGGGTCCATGCCTCCTGGGTGAACCCCGTCCCCACTGGGTCCCCAGCATCTGCCTTGCCAGGTTTGGCTGAAAGGATTTGTCAGTTGTCGGCTTGCTTGTCTGACTAAATTAATGTTTTACATTTCACCACCAGTTTGCAAACTTTTTAAAAATTAATCCCATCATTTCAACAAGTGTAACAACTAAATTATCATCTTTACATGATTAAGGAGCCTGCCGCGTCTTCTCTTGGCAAACACTGCATGCACATAATTTTACTAAATGTAATAAACCAACCATAGAACTATTAATTTTGCCATGGTATTCATAACAATTAGAAACGCATGAACCTTAAAATGATAAAAACTGAATGGAATACTGAAATCTCAGGAAATCCCCCATCCTCCCTCTGCAGGCTGAAGACGACGTCCTGAGAGGCAGATTAAGGTCGAGAGGCGGAAATTGAATGTCTTTTGCCTCGTTTCTACGTTGCAACACCCCAGCATGAGACAGACCAGGGTGAGAGCACTTGGCGAAGTCCAGGAGGCATTCCTCAGAATCTAGACGCCTATTTGGCGCAAGCTCTCAGGAAAAATTCCCCCTCTTCAGAGCTCTCCACGTCTCCAAAAACCTCCAGTCTGGAAGAGCTAGTACACGGCGTGGGGACCATCACCTCACCTCCCACACCCGTGGCAGACATTATTAACTGATCATGGCACTCTTCCCTGCCAAGTCTAGAGAGCTTGGAGCCTCGGCCCAGTTCTGCAAGGCAGGCATTACCAATCAATCCCAGGATGATTGTGATTGTGATTTAGCCCCGTCTCACCAGCGTGCAGGGAGAGAAATGAGGCTGCAGAGAGGGAAGGCATTTGCTAAAAGCCAGCCTGAGATTCAAGCTGGAGTCAAGGGCAGAAGCGGCAATGATGTGGCTTTACGGCTACAGGCCAGAAGGATGAGCTCTCGGTGACAAACTCCTCCTCTTTTAATCCCCTAAAGATAATGTGTCCTGGCTTATTTCATTACCTGTCCTGGCTTAGTCTGATGTGTGTGTGTGTGTGAGTGTGTGTGAGTGTGTGTGTTACAGTAGTCAAGAAGCATCGATGGAGGCCCTGCGAGGGCCAGGTGTTGTGCTCGGGGAGCTCGCTCAGCCTTCTCGAATCTCAAATCTAACGGGAGACACAGTCGTCAAGCAAACCCCATGAACCACTGGGGGCCAGAGCTGCGGGGCAGCCAGAGTGCCGGGGCGTGCAGTGCCCGAGGCGCCAGGGCGGCATCCCTCAGTGCCCCCTCAGGGCAGAGCTGGGAGGGCATCAGAAGAGAGCGTTTTCCTAACCTGGCCGCGGGCGGGAGGGCAGGGTGGCGGCGGGCGGGAGCCACGACCTGGATATTTTCAAGGTTCACCTCCCTTGGTCCCCGCTTCCTACCCATCCAGTCTCCAAGCGTTCGACACCAGACACGCTCCCCCGTAGACGGCAGCTCGATTCCTTGGAGGAAACGGCCGTCCGTGTGTCCGTGACCCCCATCCTTCAGGTGAAATTGAGGTGGCCCTGGCGTCTCCCTCCCCGGCCCCGTGGGCCTCTGTGCCAGCCAAGGACTGCCCGTGCTCCTTCTCAGAACGCGCCATGAGGCCGGTCCCGAAGGACAGGAGCTGGACGCGGAGCCAGAATTCCTGGCTTTCAACCTGGCTCCGCAGGAAGCAGACCAGCGGATCCTCCTCCCAGTCAGCCTTTCCGAGACTGCACTGCTCTCAGCTCCGCGGGGGCTCTCCCGGCCCCCGCCTGAGGAGGACCCCCCGGCCCCCGTGCCTTTGCATAGGCCACTGCGTCTTCCAAAGAGCGTCTTCCTCGGGCGCGCTTCCCTCCCCCGCCCCCCAACAAGATCCACCCATTCGTGCCCGGGCATCGCCCCGAACAGCGCCAGGCTCCCAGAGGGCGAGCCGCGGCCTCTGAGGGGCGGCTGGTGGCTCCCTGCAGCCTCTAAGGCCACCTGGGCCCGGGCGGGCCCACTACCTCCAGACCCGGAGCCACCACGCGCCCGAGCCAGCCCCCGGGCCCGAGCCGGCCTCGTGCGAGGGCTTGGCGGACCAGCGGGCTGGCGTCACGCCACCCGTCAGAGAGCAGGCCCTCCGCCCGAGGGACGTGCCAGGCTGCAGGGCCGGAGCCAGACCCCGGTGGCCAAGGAGCCCCCGCCTGGGGCAGAAGGACAGGACAGCAGATCATCCCAACATACGGCGGCTCTCCAGGCAGAGAGGGTCGGGTGGACAGGCCGAGGGACAGGAAGAGGAGTGGCAGGTTGGATGTGGTTGGGTCGTGTGGGGGGACTCGGACCGCTGCGGGGTGGGGGCTGGGGAGGGGAGGGGCTGGAGGGTGAGCCCCGGACCCTGCAGCTCCTGAGAGACTGGCCGGCGGAAGGACGCGAGGCCGGGAGCGCGGGCATTCGGCGGCCACGAGGAAGAAGGGCTGGGGGCCGGGAAGGACCCGAGAGGCCCCTGCGGGCGTCCCGGGCGAGACGGCGTGGCCCTCGAGCAGCTGGCAGCCGTGGGGCTCGGAGACGCAGGCGGATCCAGGGGCGACGCTGCAGGCGAACCCCCAGGCCTTCTTGGAGGCCGTTGTCAGGGTCTGGGGTGGCGGAGGAGGGCGTCCAGGGGGCCTCCAGCATCCTCCACTCAGGAGACCAGAGGCGGGAGCGGCCGGGGGTTCAGGGAGGGGCGCGCTGAACCTGAGCCCCCAGCTGTCCACGCGAACCCCGTGGACGCTCCGGAGCAAACGCGAAGCCGCTGAGGGCACGCCGAGCGGATGGCTGAAGCGCAGGCCTGCGCAGCAGGAACAGGGACGGGGTGGGGGCGGGGAGCCCTGCTGACTCTGGAATCTGGGCACCGAGCCCCCCGCGACTGGCCGGATGCCCTCGCTCTGCCAGGAACCTCTGCTAACCGGGAGCCTGGACTCCGGAGCCCCCGGTGAGCCCCTTTCGTTCTCTGAGCCTCCCGGGGCTGCTCTGAGGATCAGAAATAAAACGGCGAGGGTGCAGAGGGAAAGGACACTCTCTCTGGGGGAGGCTGGCAGACGCTGGGCAGAGCACGCCGGGCGTGGCGGTCCCTATGGTCAGCGGATCCCCAGGTGCCGGGGCAGTGCCCACCCGGCCAGGCTGCAGCCCAGCGGCCCCGGCGCCCCGGCTCTGCTCTGGGAAGCCGTCCTCGGCCTCCCCAGAGACGCCGCAGCCCCTTCCCTCTGTGAGGAATTGCAGGAAAATCAATGTGAACCATGTAGTCAAAGCAGGGTCCGGCCGGCCGGAGTGAACATTACCGGGGACTCCATCGTGCCCCTTACCTGGCCGTTTGTTCTCGAAAGGGAGCTCTCGCCTCGCTGCGAACCCAATAAGTCTTTCAGTTTGACTTGAAACCCCACATTTTTCCTCTTTAGAAAAATGTCACCGGCATTCCTCCGTTTCATTACTCTTGGTCTCCGAGGCTTCGGCCGCAGGGAAATTGTTAGTGAAGGGAGGCAGCCTGCTGCCAGCGCGGGGTCCAGCCCGGCGGGCGGCCAGTCCCCGCTGGACACGGCCTCTTCACCTTGACCGACACCCCTCCCGGGCCGGCACCCCCGCTCCGCTGTCGGGCCCGGAGCCTGCCCCGTTCCCGTCTCCCCGTGACACCCCAACGCGACCCTCCCGGGGCCCTGCCTCTGGACGCGTGGACGTCAGCTTCGCCGTCCACCAGGCCCATCGGTCTCTCTCCACCTCTGACTTTTTTTTCTTCATTCGGCTCTCAGCGCGTCTATTCAACACACACGCCTTGGGCATTCGAGCTCCGTGGCTTCCGTTGGGTCCGACTCTGTGCAGCCTCGGGAGCCCGCCAGGCGCCTGCGTCCACGGGCCTCTCCAGGCAGGAGCGCTGGGTGGGCTGCCACGTTCTCCTCCAGGGATCCTCCCGGCCCAGGGGTCGAGCCTGCGTCTCTCCCGTCTCCAGCACTGGGCTCCTCACCACCAGCGCCACCGGGGAAGCCCGCGGAGCACGAGCTCCTTGCCAGACGCTTTCAGGAAGCTGAGGACGTGCCGGGAGGGAGCCAGGTCCCTGGCGCCCCTGGGGCCCGGAGACAGGCTGTCAGCACAGAAGCAAACAAATACGCAGGCACGCTAGTTTTCCAACGAGAGTCACGCCCTCTCCTCTGTCTCAAGAGGCCGTTGTCCTCCTCCTCCTTGAAGAGTACGGCTGAAGCGCTGCTGTGCGACTTCCAGCGTAGGGCGGTAGCAACGTCTCCGACGTGCACCAAGCTCTCTGGGGAGACTTGTCCTGGAGCGGCCTCCGCGCGGTGAGGACGGCCAAGCAGCTCGTGGAGGCCCCGCGTGGAGAGGAAGCCGCGCCCCCAGATGGGCCCCTCCGGCCAGCCACACACGTGAGCTCCCGCCAGACGCGCGTAGGCGACGCCGCGCAGAGCAGCAAGGCGTCGTCTGCGCTGAGCCCGGCCCGGATGACAGAGCTGGGAGCCGAGTGAACACCGTCGCTGTTTGAAGCCGCTCCGGTCGGCGGGGGTCCGTTGTATGAAAGAAGGCGTTGGTTGCTCAGTCCCGTCTGACGCCAGGCGGCCCCGTGGACGGTCGCCCCACAGGCTCCTCTGTCCACGGGACCCCCGGCCGAGAATACCGGAGTGGGCAGCCCGTGCCGTCTCCAGGCGATCTTCCCCACCCGGGGATCGAACCCAGGTCTCCTGCTGGGCAGGCAGATGCTTTCCCAGCCGAGCCGCCGGCGACGTTTGTTAGGGAGCTCCAGAGAACTAGACCGGCGGTGAAATAGGGAGTCGGGCGGCAGTGACGAGGGCCAGACAGAAGCATCGGAGTGGCGAGCAGACGAGGAGAGTCGAGGTGAGACGCAGCGGGCGGTGGACCGGCCCGGGCGGACCTCCCACCCAGCCCTGCCTGGTCCAGGTGGCCGGGACATGCTCACGAACGCCGTGGACACACTGGAGACACTGCGGCTGAAGAGGGAGGCGCCTGACAAGCAGTCACGCTCCCAGAACGCACATTCCAGCCACAGAGCCCCCAGCCTCGGCTTGCATGCCTCCAGAGACAGGGAGATCACTCCCGAGCCAGGCAGCCCTGCCGGAACAAGCTGTGAGGAGGGGCTTCTTCTCAAGGGAAGAAGCCTGTGGACACGAGACACGGACACGTGTCCCCTGGCCACCTCTGGCTCCGCCCACATCCGCGGTGGCCCTTAGAGGGAGAGCTGGAGGAGCCCTGGGCACCGCGAGTGTGCTCGGGAAGGCGTGGGGTCACGGCCAGGGAGAGCATCAGTCACCGCGTGGGGACGGAGGCGGCGGACACGGGGCAGCAGTGTGGGCAGAAGGGGGCTTCCGAGCGCGCTCACCACGCTCTGACTGAAACTGGAGCAGAATCACGCCCGCGCGGTCACGGGTTATTTCGAGGGACAGCCCACCCAGGGGGCTCTGACCTGCACCCCACCCCACGCCCAAATGCAAACAGCTCCCAAAATACAGGTTTTGGAGTCACGATGACCTAGCGTTTAAGTCCCTTCTAAGTGACAGATGCTTCCTGCGTGGCCTCGGGCAAGGCACTGGCCGTCTCTGGGCCGTCGAGGCCAAGTTCAACACGCGCGCGCGTGTGTGTGTGTGTGTGTGTGAGAGACCTTCAGCAGCTTCTCCAGACCTCCCTGTCTCCAGGAAGATGTCCGCCCTCTTCCTCGTTTCCCTCTGAGGTGACCTACTTCGTGTTTTTTCTCTAAATTGGCCTCTTCCTTTTGCAAAAAATAAACTTGTTTTTAAAGAAACATTGAATCACCACCTTAAATGGAAAACGAACATTAGATGCTATGAATCAAGAGGGACCCTAAAGATGAAGAAAAAACAAGGCCTCTGAGTTAGAGACTAACGCTGTGGCCCTCCCCAGGCCCCGAGGCGTTTCAAAGAGAGATTAGCAAACCTTAGAAAAAAGCATTACAGGCACATTCGCGCCCAGCGGGAGCTCTCTGAGGTGTTACCGAGGAGCTGCTTTCTCAGGCGTGTTTGGGAAGCGCCGCACCCTCCCGGGCCGGAGCCGGCGGGCCAGGTCTCGGGAGCCCTGAGGTCCTGACCAGAGGGACAGAGACAGGGACCCGTTGATCCGAGGGGCCCAGGAATAGCTTTTTTGCCCCAACGCCCCTCCAACAGCCCAAGCTGTGGCAATAGGTCCCCAAACTGCGGAAAGTCCCCGCTGTTAGGGGGCCTTGGGGACGTGTCCCCAAACAGGCCACCGCAGGCCTCAGGCACTGGCCCCCCGTCTGCACGGCCGGCCCAGCTCCAGAACGCGGGGGCAGCGGAGGCTTTGGAGAGGCAGGCCTGGGCGACCCGAGGGGCTGCCCGTCCTTCACCGCCGGAGCCCGGCAGGCAGGCGCCCCACCCTCCCCCAGGCACCCGCAGGGTCTAACAGGATAGACGTGCGTCTGTCACCCCTCTTCAAACCTCAGGGCTTTCCCCGCAGTTTCCCTCCTGCACAGAACAACGCATCCACCAGGCACCGGATGGATCTCGGCGGGGGGCTCGGCCTGCAACGACCTGGAGCGGGTCTTGGGTTCCCAGCCAGAGACGGAGGCCGGGCAGGGGCAGTGAAAGCACCAGATCCTAGCCACCAGACCCGCGGCCAGGGACAAGCGCCCGGGCCCTTGGACGTTGCAGGAAAGAATTCTCACAAAGATGGAAAGTAGCGACGCCAGCATTTATTAAGAGGAAGAAAAGAGCACCGTCCGTGTGGAGAGGCACACGGGCAGACTCAGGAGAGAGAGGCGCTGAGTGATCGTTGGAGTTACTTTTGAGGGGCCTTCCTTCCGGTGTCCTTTGGCCAACCGTTTTGATTTGCCTGGTTCGTGGTCCCTTATCTGGTCTGTCTCAGGATCCTCGCATGAGTGCGCGCACGTCAGTCAGCCAAAGTGGATTGAACCAAGAAGGCGTCTGCGTAGACCATCCCTTGACTTCAGTCCCCTTTGGCCTCCGAGGAGCCTTTCTGCGCCTGCGTGGCCGGGGAGGTCGCCTGACTTCCAACAGAGACATAGGTGGCCCGGGCAGGGCCCAGCCTCCTGCCTTGCTCTCCTCGTCTTACTGTTTTGATCCACAAGGAAGGCATCTCCAGTCACTTTGCCCTGGCTGGGGGCTCAGCGACCTCCTGCCTCAATGCTCCCAAAGCCTTGGGCCCACAATAGTTTCAGGGTTTCGTTGTTATTACCTTGAGAAACAAGAGTTTTTGTTGAAAACTGCTTAAAACTGTGTTCATTGCTTTTAACCTCTGACAGGGGGGGACAGAAGAGCTTCCCGAAGATTACACTTTAACCTCTAAAATGAATGTGTCCGTCTTTATACCAACAGTCGTCAGGAATTGTGAATGTTTTCAACAGGGGAAGAGACCCACACATGAAAATAATAGTAACGTGGCCTGTGTGAGATGAGGCAGAGAAAAGTACCCGCGAGGAAAGCTTGGGCCCGCCCTCCGACGCCTGGGACGGGTCCAGCAAGCCGTCTTACTGCTCCTCGTGCCGGCGGTGGTCTTGGAGGGGCGAGCGCTGGTGCAGGAGACGGGAGCCAGGGTGTCCGGGGCTCTGTCCGCCTCCGTGTGACCTGGGAAGCGGGCCCCTGGCTGCCTCAGTTTCCCCCTCTGTTCAGGGGAGTCCGACATCCTGTCTGGGCTCCTTCCCTGCCGGCCCTGCCCTGGGGGAGGCAGACGCGCCGGCCGCGGCGGGCCGGTCCACTCTCGACCATCTTCTCCTTCCCCCCGTCAGGTACATACGACAGGTTCAGGCAATAATTGTGGCTTCTCTCTCTCTTTTTTTTTAATTCTCGGATGTTTGTCTTGGCCGGGGCCCAGGGCTCAGTGTTTTCACTTGGCCGTATCTGGCCCCCGCTCGGGGCACCCGCGCTCCTTGCAGGGGTGAGTCAGGCCTCGGCCAGGGCGGCCGGCGGGCACAGTCCGGGCCGGGGGAGGGTCCCGCTGGAGTCTGCGGAGTGTCGCCGCCGTGACCGCTTCCTGAGCACCAGCTCTGTGCCCGACGCTGTTCCAGGCCTGCAGATTCCAGTGTGAAGACCAGAGGTGCCTCTGGGGGCTTCCTCTGCTCACAGGGCAGGGGGTCGACCTCGAACAAGTAGGACCCCCTCATGAGAGGTGTGCCTGGAGAAAGCAGGGGAACGGGAACGAGGAAATTCCCGGGACAACTTCAGAGGAGTCGGCCAGCAGCCCCCTCAAAGGGGATGCTGTTTAAACGTCACTGACGCACGGACAGCAGTCAACAAGGCGGGGACAGAAGGGTATTCCGGGCAGGTGGAACAGAATGTGCGAACATCGAAGTGCTTCCCAGCCCCATGAGGGAGTTCATTCCCATTCTCCAGATGAGGAAGCTGAGGTGCGGAGAGGGCACCGAGCTGGCGATGGGCAGGGGCACTACCTGAACTCAATGTGCCTGGTCCCACACCTGGCTGGTAACCACTGGGCTATGGTGGTCCCTTCCCCCCAGCATCCTCCGTCCTGCCAGCGCCCCGTCCTCCGCGGCCCTCACCGGAGGAAAGGTCAGTACCCAGGTCACCTACTGGGGCTGGTTTTAGGTCTCTCTGTGTCCGTCACCGCCAGGTCCTCGGAGGCCTCGGCAGAGACGTGAAGCCCAGCGCCCGGAAGATGTGACTCCCCGACCCCAAGGGGTCCAGGGTCCTCGGGATCTCCTAGGAGAGAAGCCAGGCAAGAAACCCGAGGCTCGGGCCGCTGAAGGCTTTGCCCAAGGCCGCCCCGCCTCCGGGGACACAGACTGGCGTCCCCAGGGCCCAGGCCCCCGAGCTCCAGTCCAGCCTGCGGGCGGACACCCCCTCCCCAGCCCTCAACCCCGCCCCGCCCCCTCCCTTCCCCCGGGACAATAGGGCCCTTCACAAGGAGACAAAGGAAAGAAGTTTAAAAGGCGAGAATTATGTTTCCACCAAGGCGAAGGGGGTGGGGTGGGGGGCCTAGGAGCCGGGCCGGGGAGGAGCCGCGGCCGCCGCAGAAACCGGCGGTGTGTATTTATTCATGTCTGACACAACACAATTTGATTTTCCACATAAAAGATCAAATAATATTTCAGTTACAGTTAATTACACACCCCACAAGCACATCAAAGGCCGGTCCGCGTCTGCCCAGCCCTTGTTGCGCCGCGCCGCGTGCGCCCAGATTTCACGCCTGGCCTCGAGGCGTCTGCAGCACAGAAGCTCCGCGGTTCCCGCCCTCTTGGGCCTTTGAGGCTGGGCCTGGGGGGGCGCCGAGGTGCCTCCTGGGGCCCTCAGGCTCCTCACGGGGCTGCCAGGACTGCCCCATGCCCAACTGATGCCTGGTCGCCCCACCAAAATAGTAGCCCTGGTGGTCGTGTTTTGTAAGGCTCCCTCTCCCACAGAGGAGAACCCCCCCCCTCCAGGGACCCAGCGCTCCCCCTGCAGCCAGGGAACGGGCAAGGTGGGCACCCTTGTCCCTATTTGTTAGATGAGAAGACTGAGGCTCAGCAGGGTCGCGTGATTTGCCCAGGCTCACTACTGAACTCAATGTGCCTGGTCCCACACCTGGCTGGTAACCACTGGGCTATGGTGGTCCCTTCCCCCCAGCATCCTCCGTCCTGCCAGCGCCCCGTCCTCCGCGGCCCTCACCGGAGGAAAGGTCAGTACCCAGGTCACCTACTGGGGCTGGTTTTAGGTCTCTCTGTGTCCGTCACCGCCAGGTCCTCGGAGGCCTCGGCAGAGACGTGAAGCCCAGCGCCCGGAAGATGTGACTCCCCGACCCCAAGGGGTCCAGGGTCCTCGGGATCTCCTAGGAGAGAAGCCAGGCAAGAAACCCGAGGCTCGGGCCGCTGAAGGCTTTGCCCAAGGCCGCCCCGCCTCCGGGGACACAGACTGGCGTCCCCAGGGCCCAGGCCCCGAGCTCCAGTCCAGCCTGCGGGCGGACACCCCTCCCAGCCCTCAACCCCGCCCCGCCCCTCCCTTCCCCGGGACAATAGGGCCCTTCACAAGGAGACAAAGGAAAGAAGTTTAAAAGGCGAGAATTATGTTTCCACCAAGGCGAAGGGGTGGGGTGGGGGCCTAGGAGCCGGGCCTGGGAGGAGCATGACCCGCAGAAACCGGCGGTGTGTATTTATTCATGTCTGACACAACACAATTTGATTTTCCACATAAAAGATCAAATAATATTTCAGTTACAGTTAATTACACACCCCACAAGCACATCAAAGGCCGGTCCGCGTCTGCCCAGCCCTTGTTGCGCCGCGCCGCGTGCGCCCAGATTTCACGCCTGGCCTCGAGGCGTCTGCAGCACAGAAGCTCCGCGGTTCCCGCCCTCTTGGGCCTTTGAGGCTGGGCCTGGGGGGGCGCCGAGGTGCCTCCTGGGGCCCTCAGGCTCCTCACGGGGCTGCCAGGACTGCCCCATGCCCAACTGATGCCTGGTCGCCCCACCAAAATAGTAGCCCTGGTGGTCGTGTTTTGTAAGGCTCCCTCTCCCACAGAGGAGAACCCCCCCCCTCCAGGGACCCAGCGCTCCCCCTGCAGCCAGGGGAACGGGGCAAGGTGGGCACCCTTGTCCCTATTTGTTAGATGAGAAGACTGAGGCTCAGCAGGGTCGCGTGATTTGCCCAGGCTCACACAGTCTGGAAAAGTGGAGCAGGACTTTTAAGTGATCTCGATGACGCCAAAGATCCTCCCCGCTTGACATCTCACACCCAGCTGGGTCATTTTTACGTTGTCTGAAGCAAAGCCTACGAACTACAGGTGAGATCATTGCCGTGTGGTGTTTGTTGAATGAGTAAATGATCGGATCAAGGAGAAGGAATGAGAATGTAAAGAGGTAGCAAGGGAGGAAGGGAAGAAGGAAAGGGTCGGTTTAGCATCAGCCATATGGACAGAGCCGTCCTTTTCTCAGGAAGCCCTGCTGGCTGACCATCCCCAGGGCAGAGCCCTACGGGGTGCAGCAACAAGAGGGGGCGCCTAGGAAGTGTGACCCTGGGGGGCTGTTAACCCTCCCGGAGCCTTCACTCACTCACCCTGCGGGGCTTCTCAGGACACTCACGGTGGACACAGTTCTGGAAAGACCGAGTCTGAGAATCCCAGAGTCTTAGAACACCGACGGCAACAGACTCTCAAAATCAGGAAACACCAGAACCGAGACACCCAGCTCCAGAGCTACTGGGAGGCCCAGGCTGGTTGTGTGCCCGGCTCGGGGTCACCCAGCAGGCAGACTGGGCTTCCCGGCACCACGGGCGCAGCGTGGGGTGGCGGTCAGCGCGCCCTGCCCCGGGCCCTGCACGGAGCTGCCCTCGGCCAGAGTGTCCACCAGAAAAGAAGGGGCTTCGTGATACCCGCGGAAGGCCTGTCCCTGGCCGCTCGCCCGGGTGAGAGCTTGCCGGGAGCCCCCAGGCAGGGGACGCAGATCTGCTCAGACGGCACCTCTGCCAGAACGGGGAGAGACGCCCACGTACAGCGCCTTCCCTCCTGACCCCAGACCCCGAGAGAGCCGCAGGCCCGGAGCGGAGGGCAGGGGCTCGCCAGGCCCGCCGCTCCCCCTCTGCAGGCCTGTGGCCCTCCTGCGGATGGAGCCTCGCTTGTGAAGGCTCCCCGCTGCGGCCCTGGGGCAGAGGGCTGGAGAAAGGGGTGCGGCGGGGCTGGCTGGGGCCGGTAGCGAGCAGGGGCTGGGGGAGCAGGAGCTACGCTGGGCCCCCGCCTTCCCGCACCCGCGCACCCACGCTCAGACGGCAAACGACCATCCTGTCTGCAGGCAAAGATGTTTCCTGTGCTGGCCGCAGCCAGGGGAGCCCACCGCGAGCTCTTCCCAGAAGCCTCTGCTCCGCGGCCGCCTTGGGCCCCACCCCGCACCCCGGCCTGGCTCCCCCGGCACCCCTCAACCGCCCCCGCCCCCCAGCCTCGGCTCTTGGGCGCCCCCGCCAGAGTCAGGGCACCCAGACCTCACGAGGCTGAGACGGGCGATAAACGAGGCCGACCGAGTAAGGGCGGGCGCGAGAGGTTCCTGCTTCAGCCCAGTGGGCTGACTCTCAGGCACTTTTCTTATACTTTCCGACACGCAGCAAGCCTCAGACCAGAGGCAGCGCTAGAGCAGAGGGGATGGACGGTGCCCCGGGGCCGTATTTGAGTGCCCACTCCAGACCCTCGGCTCAGGGTTCCGTGAAGAGTGTGGGTGCCTTAGGGCTGTGTGCTGACCTTTTACCTTGTCCCCTTGTCTGTTTCCTGGAGGGCAGGGCTGTGTTTTATTTGCCTTTGTGCCTGGCATATATGCAAAGATTCACAAATATTTATTGAACGGGTGATGGGTGGACAGAAGAGTGGAGGGATAGGGAGCCGGAAAGAAGAAAGAGTGGAAGATTACAAAACAGAGAGAGACTCACCAACGTAGAAAATGAACTTACGGCGGCAGTGGGGAGGGCAGGGACTTTGGGAAAGTCACGTACACACTGCCATGTCTGAAACGGATAACCAGCAAAGATCTGTCGTAGATCTCACGGAGCTCTGCTCAGTGGGACGCACTGGGCTGGATGGGGGCCTGGGGAGAGTGGATTCATGCATATGCACAGCCGAGCCCTTTCACTGTTCACCTGAAACGATCACAAAGTTGTTCATTGGCTATACCCCAATAAAAATGGTTTTGGTGTTAAAAAAAAAAAAAAGGATGAGTGGAGGGTGAATGGATGAGTAGATAAATAAAAAGAAACCAAGGGTGAAAAAATCCTCTTTCGCTATAGCTTGCAGGGGTCCTAGATGCAGGTCTGCCACCTCAGCATGCGCTGCTGAGAGCATCTTCTCTGAGCCCCTGCCTCGTCTGTCCAAATAGCCTGGAGACTGCTGGGTGGGCTCCCTGGGAGGTCCGGAGGCGTCCCCGTGAGGCTGGTGGAAAGGCCTTCCTAACCTGTAAAGCGCTCCGGCCTGGGCAGCGGATGCCCATCCTGAGCCGCGTGGGGAGGCGGGCAGAGAGGAGGGGCCCGGGGCGGGGCCGCCCGGCAGGGGTGGAGGCACTGGGCGGGCACCCTGGCAGGCTCTCATCCCGCGCGGCTGCCCCCATGGGCAGCAGCTCTGGCTCTAGTGAAATGTTATGGCCTGTGAGAGCAGGCAGAGAGCTGCCAGCAGGGACTCGCTGGAAATTTATGGCCGGCCTCCTGCCTGGTGGCCCGCCCTCCTCCGCCCAGCTCTCACCCACTCTGAGGTCTCTGGGCTTGGCCACGGAGACCTGAGCCCCTCGGTGGGGCAGGGGAAGAGGGACCGAATTAGGAGAGGCTGAATATTGTGGTTAAAGGAAGGACAGAGGCGAGCTGAAAGACTGGACCTGGAAAGCATTTACTTGTTCAGACTATGCGAACGCCGGTCACGCCGAGCAGGAGGTTACAGACGTGCCCCTTGTCTAAGGTCCTGCTGAGGAGAATAGGAATGTGGCCCCAGCAGCCACAGCTGTCTTGGGTCATCCCTGAATACAGTTTTCCTTGCCACCCCAGGGCCTTTGCACATGCTGTTCCTCTGCCAGGGCGCCTTCTCCCCAACTACGATTTGCACAGTTAGCCAGAATGCACTGGACACACACACGTGTGCATGACACATGCGTGAATGAGCCGGTTTCCACAGCACACACATGGGCGTGTCTCAGGAACAGGAAAGCCAGAGGGTGGGGGTGGGGGACAGGTAAGCGGGTAGAGCTCCCGTCCGTCTCTAGGGCCTGACAGGTCCCCGGCCCTGTCTGGCCTGTTTGTCCATGAGCCCCGTAACCTGATATGGGGGGTACTCCTATAATCTGCCTTTCATAGAGTCAGAAGCCTAGGCATCCGAGCTCTGGCCAGAGGGCCTGAGGCCTGACTCTCGAGGGGCTGTGAGTGCCCCCGTCCAAAGCCGAGCTGGCTAAGGCGGAGCTCTGCTGGACCTCCGGCCCCGGGCACTGCAGGGCCAGAGGATCCATGGAGCACAGGCGGGCAGTGGGGAGAGAGGAGGACCAGAGAGCTGGGAGGGGCGGAGCAGGGCTGCGGGGCGGCCACACCCCAGGCCAGTCTGGGAACCCCCGGCCCCCGCAGCCCTTCCCTGCGCTGGCTGGAGGGTGACGCTCTGGCGGCGCAGGGCCCGCGTGGTCAGCCCTCGTGAGGCTGATTTACGGCGCTGCCCGCCCGCCGTGCACCGGCAATCCGCCGCGGCCGCCAGATCTATTATTGATGAACTTTCCGAGCCCTGCTGATGAACTGCGCACCCACAGCGGAGGGCGGCTGAAATACGGGCCTGGACGCTCCTGCCGATGTTGCCGGCACGGCCCCCGCCTCTGCCCCCTGGGGCGGAAGGCTGAGAGTGGACACGGAGCAACCCGGGGGAGTCTCAGCTGGCTCGGCGCCCCCACTCCCGGGGCTGCCAGGCTCAAGCCAGAACCCCCAGCAACCTGCTGTGTGACCTGGGGCCAGCCGCCTGCCCTCTCTGATCCTCAGGCTCAGCTTGTCTACCACCTGCCGCAGGGGCTGGACCCGAGAGTGCTGCGGACGGGCGGGGTGCTACGGTTCCTGTGAATCCTCGGGGAAAAAGACGGAAAGCCCCGTGGTTAAGGTCACAGCTCTGGAGCCGGGCGAACAGACCTGGTTCAGTCCTGGCTCTGCCGCTTGCCAGCCGGGGCACCCTGAGCAGGTTCCGTCCCTCTCTGAGTCTGTTTCTGGGTCTGTAAAATGGGTGGTAGCAATCGCGGTCTGGGGGTTGTTTGAAGGAGTTAATGGCTGGGGAGTGCGCGGCAGCCGGTCCCCCGGGGAGTAGACAGCAGGCACTCAGTCACGTCGCCGTGCCCCTTCCCGCCGCCCTGAAAAACAGGCACATCTGGCCTCTTGCCAATAACAGCCGCCCCGGGGCCCCCAGCGGCCCCTCCTCCCTCTCGAGAACACCTGTGTAGATCCTCTTTCCGGCCCCGTGGAATGAAAATTATGTAGAGAGGCCCACACGTCCCCCTTGCAGACAAAGACTGAAAAATAAAAATTCCACACTGTCCCAGGAGGCAGCTGGAGGTTCAGTCAGACTGCAGCCGAGACCCCTGGCCAGGGCCTGGGGCGGGTCCTCCGGGACCCCAGGTCATCCGCACAGCAGGTGGAGAGCCGGGCCGTGGTCCGGGGTCGGAACCCCCATTGGCCAGAAGAGAAGGCTGAGGCCCTGCGGCCAGAGCCACGGCCCCCGTCCGGTGTCTGTGACTCAGAGTGGACCCCTGAGTGTAATGTGTGGATGCCGAGGGGACGCAGGGGTGGACAGAAGCGACCTGAGACGTGCTTAGCGCCTTCCTGGGGACCCGAAGGCTCTGGACAGGAAAGCACAGCCCTAGAGTGGGCCGGGGCTGTTGATAGACAGCGAGGCCAAGGCCGCGGAGGGGCCGGGTGCCACCAGCCCGCGCCGTTCCCCCGGCTCCCCTGACCACGGCCCAGAGAGCCCCTGCCCAGTCTTAAGCCTCCTCGGACCCGGGCCCTGAGGACAAGCCCCCCGGCCGGCCGGCCTGAAATGCACGTGCGTGGCGGCGAACCCAGGAGTGAGTGTCCACTTCTGGAGAGCTGTCCGTTCAAAACAGTGTTAGAAAGGTTCACACTGAAATGAAAAGGAAACCCCTTTAAACACGTGTGGCGTGAGGAACCGTGCAGGCCCAGTGCAGAGAAGGGCTCCAGAGGGAAGGACCGGGAGTGGCCGGCGTGCTTCTTCCCCGCTCAGCGGAGGGGTGGTTTGCGGGCCGGAGGGCGCCCACACGGCCTGGTCACCAGCCGTCAGCTAAGGCAACGGGTGCCCACCACCCGCCCAGGCCTGGCCTGGCATCTCAGGATCTCTGCAAGCAGACGCGGCCCTGCCCCCTGCAGCTTGCCGTCCAGCAGAGAGGCCAGGACCCCAGGTCCTCACGGGTGGTGACGCGTGGCCTGAGGGCCCCAAGATGTGCCAGAGAAAACCACAGCATGGATGGAGAGGGGCGAGGAGAGGACCAGGAGGGCTTGTCACACTGAAGGGGGACCCAAGGGACAAAGAGGTGAGTCCAGACCAGCGGGAACGGCAGATGCAAAGGCCCTGGGGCAGGAAAAGCCACCCCACTCCCGCCTCCCCAGGAGAACGGAAGGGGAAGCGAGTGGGGCAGTGGAGGACAGGGTAGGCAGGCCCCGGCCCACAGGACCTGGACGTTTCCGGGGAGGATTTGGGGATGTGCCCTGGGTAGAGTGGGGGGCCCCTGGACTGTTGTTCTGGTTTGTTTCCTCCATCAGGAGAGCGGCTCGCTCCTTTTTGAGTCGTGAGCAGAGCCCTCGGCCAGCGTCCGGGCCCTGCGGGGCCACCGCGGAGGAGGAGGGGAGGTCGGAAGGAGGGGCTGGGACGGGAGCCCGCCCACGCAGGTGCAGGCCGGCAGACCTGAGGGCGACACCGGCGAGGAGCAGCCGGGCAGGGGAGCGCTGATTTGCCGCAGTTAGCAGGTACTTATTAAGCACCTATCGAGTGCGGGCGCCCGGGCGGGGCACCGGGAGGGAGACAGAAGGCATCCTGTGCTCGTGGGGCCCGCGGTCCGGGGGCACGTCACACGATACGGCCCCTGCGGCACACCTGCACCCACAGTCGCCGCTTCCACGCGCGCACATGTGCACACAGGCCCGCGCGCCCCCGGCGCCCACGCAGCCTTGCGGGTCACAGCGGCCTCGGGGTTCCCACAGCGGCGGCTGTCGCCGGCAGCCATCACCGCGCTCCCTCGCCTGCTCCACCGGCTGGCGCACCGAGAACGCTCGCCCTCGCTGCGGCCCGCGGAACGCTGGACGCGCTAAGACGACCTTCTTTCACCGCCGCGAATGGCACGGGAGTTCCTCTTCCTCCCGTCCCGGCACCGCGTCGGCAGAGGCCGAGGGGTTGCTCCCGGCCCGCCGGGAGGCCACGGGACGGGACCCGCCACGGCTCGCTGCGTCGGAGGCCCCCGGGGCCCCCGGTCTCCCGGACGGAGACCAGAGCCGGCCTGCGGGCCGGGCCCCCGCGAGGCCACGGCGCCACCTTGGTACACGGGGCCTCAGCTTCCTCACCTGCTCTCTGGGCTCGAAGGGACGAGCTGAGCGGCCTCCGAAGGGTTTCTCCACCTTCCTGCCTGGGAGCCTCCTCTGCTTAGGAGGGAAAGTTGTCTTTGCTGAGGTTTGAGAGAGTGACTCTTCCCCTTTGAGGCTCCCCTCAGACCTGGGGACCCCTAGCGCCCCTCCAGGGCCCTGGGAGTATGGATGGGAGGAAGCAGAACAGAGCTCCAGGGTCCCCCTCTGCCCCCCAGACAGGGCAGTCCTGCTGGTCCTTTGTGTTTATTTTTCATTGGAGGAGAATTGCTTTCCCGTGTTGTGTTGGTCTCTGCCATGCATCAGCGCGAATCACGCATAGGTCACACACGTCCCCTCCCTCCTGGACTTCCCTCCCGCTTCCCACCCCATCCCCTATCTAGGTACCCTGTGACCGCCTAAAGTATGCAGCACGTTCCCACCGGCTATCTGACTTTGCACACGGGAATATGTTTCCTTGCTGCTCTCAGTTTGTCCGACCCTCTCCTGGCCCTACGGTGTCCACACGCCTGGGCAGCCCTTCTCGTCTTATCTCCGGGGTCCTCGAAGATTCTTCTTGAACCACAGCATCGTGGCTACGTAGAAAAACATCAGAATACCAACCAAGTCAGGCAGCCTGGAAAGGAGGCAGGGGGAGCAGGAAAGGAAGCCCGTGTTTCTCCAAGGAAACGCAGTGGCGTCGCCACTGGCATTTCGAGGCATCAAGGATGAATTTCCTGGTTTCTGGAGAGAAGCTGGCACGTCACACAGGCGTCACCCCGAGAACGCAGGCTCCGGCGCTGCGGAAATCTGACAAACAAGTTGGGGGGCTGCCTCCTTCCCCATCCCCTTTCCATGCTGAACTCTGACAATCCTTTCATCAGGATCGCTTGTTTACAGAGTTCCGTCGGCCATCACCAGGCCTCCTCCCTCCCACGTCCCCCATCCCGCCCACCCCAGCATCTTCTCCTGCGGGTCCCGAAGGGTCCCAGAGGACGCCAGGAGTCTGTGCCCACGTCCCAGCCTTTGGAAAAGCTGGGTTCGGCAGCAGCCCGTGGTTGTGTGGGCCGGAACCGGATGGATCCTGAACGCTCCATCCGGGCGGGGGTAGCCGGGCTCCCTGACACTCGGCGTCCAGAATGTCCACAGGGAGGCAGGAGACAGCCTCCCTCTTTGTCATGGATTAAAATTCCAGGAGTGACATCTTGGTCATGGGGCTTTGAATGGATGGTCGAAGCATGACGCAGAGCCCAGGCCGTGAAGCGAGGCGCCCAGGGCTTGGAGCCGCCCGCTCTCGCGGAGTGCTGGTCTCCGGGTGTGGGAAGACGTGAGCTCCTCACGTTGGGGAAGTCTGAGTGCGGGCGGTAGAGACTCTCATCAGGAGGACTGGGGGGCTGCCTCACCCTCGCCCCAATGAAATTTCACCGTGCCACCAAGAAATACTGTGTGTTACTTCTTATATCAGATGTAAGGCCTTTATTGAATACACTTTAAAAAACACCTATAACTGTAAAGCATGAAAGAAACCCACCTAAAATTATCAGATCTGGAAATCACCAAGCGTATCATTTTATTACCTTTAAATTTTGTCTCCACACCTCCACTATGCATATTTATGCAAAATCAGGAAACATGAATAATTTGACAACAGCACAAAGATCTTTCCGCATTGTTAGGCATCTTTCATCAAGCACCTACGGTATGCCAGGCACTGTCTTAGATCCTGGAAATATGACAGTTGAAAAACGAACAGGTAGGGATTTCCCTGGTGGTCCAGTGCCAAAGACTCCAATCTCCCAATGCGGAGGGTCTGGGTTCAATCCCTGGTCAGGGAACGAGATCCCCCAGGCCGCAATAGAGGCAGAAGATCCTGCGTGCCGTAACTAAGACCTGGCGCAGCCAAGTGAATAATTTTTATTGTTTAAGAAAGAAGGGGGCTTCCCCTGGTGGTCCAGCGGGTAAGGACACCACCTTGCAGTGCAAGGGGCGCCAGTTCGATCCCTGGCCTGGGAAGATCCCACGTGCCGCGGAGCGGCTGGACTGATGTGTCCAATGACCGAGCCGGAGCTCTGGAGTGCCTGCACCCAGAGCCGGTGCTCTGCGACAGCGGAGGCTACAGCGACGGGAGGCCCACAGGAGCCAAGGAACAAAGACGGATGAAAACAGAGAAATAAAAAAAGATCAACAGAAGTGGCCCGCCCGCTCCCCTCCCTCCCCAACCCGACCCCGGCCCAAATATAAATAAATAAATAAATCTTTAAAAAAAAAAAAAAAAAGAAAGAAGGAGTAGGTGAACTAAAACCCTGCCCCCATGGAGCCGACAGTCTTCTGCTACCTTCTGTCACTCCACGGGTTGGTCGCACGATATCCGGTCACGGGGAGGCAGCCCTATGCACCTGCTGGTCCCCTCTGGTTGGACAGGCTGGTCGTGTCCGCTAGGTGTGCTGAGATGAGCCTGCTTTCATAGCTGAATTTCTCTGAGACGCTGTGATCGTTCATTTCTTAAAGAGAGAGTCCTAAAAATGGAAGGGCTGAGCAGTGAGATAAATAAACGCATATTTATATCCATTGCTTTGGATGTCTATTTCCAAATTGCCCTCCGAAATAAATTATATCCGTGTGGACACTTTCCAAGTGAGGAAGGAGGGGACAGAGCGGGGCAGGGCTTATTCAGACCAGACAGGGGAAAGTGAAGGAGGTTCTCGGTCTCTTGATTTGTTCGATTGTGTTGGGCTGCGCTGGCCCTTTGCTGCCATGCCGGGGCTTCCTCTGACTGCACAGTGGGAGCCCCTCTCTGCTGGCGGAGTGCAGGTTTCTCACGACGGGACTTCTCCCGCGGCAGAGCAGGAGCTCTCGGGTGCGTGGGCTCCGGGGCGTGGCTCCCAGGCGCTAGACCGCTGGCTCAGCAGCTGTGCTGCACCCGCGCCATTCTCCGTGGCACGCGGGAGCTTCCCAGACCGGGCATTGAACCTGTGTCCCCTGCACTGGCAGGCGGGTTCTTGAGCGTCGGACCACCAGAGAGGCCCAGAGTTTCCCCGTCTTCAGGAACACAAGTGTGAGGTCGTTGTCAAGACCTCGAAGGCAGGGGTCAAAGGCCGTTTTCTAAGAGGCGGGAGACGGGGAGGGAAGGAAGGAGGAGGAAACCCCGTCGCCGCGCCGACTGCCCTTCCCGCAGACACCTTCGGAGACTCAAAGTCTCTGTGTCCCCGGGACCCAGCCCCACGCTGAGGTCCAAAGGGACCTCAGCTGAGATGATTCTCCACATCATATGTGCTCAGGGATACCCGGTCTCAGAGAGATGGAACACGTGGAGAGAGACTCTAAATCCCGACTTCGGAAACGTCTGCAGCTGTTGTTCCCTCGCCCGCGCTCTTGTCGGCGCCGTCCCATCGGAGGCGCGCCCAGAGGCTCACCCGCCACAGCACAGGGCCTGGCAACCTCACTCTGTGCGACCTCCAGCGAGTCCTATTGGACCTCGGTTTTCTCATCTGTGAAGTGGGAACAGCGCAGGGCTGATGAGCAGGCACCCTGCCTGATTGCCGGCTGGGTGTCTCCAGCCGCTGGGCCTGTGATGGCTCGCACTTGAGTTGTCCTCAGAAGGGCCCCGGCAGGGGGACGCAGCTGTGTGACCACAGAAGGGGACTCAGGCACTCAGGTCGGGACTCGGTTACTCAAGCTGGGAAATGGCGGGGGGCGGTCCCTCAAGACCCCAGCACCAGCGCTCCTCAGAGGTGCTCTGAGCTAGGGTCCAGCTCACCCCCCCAGCGAGGCAGGTCGGCCGTCTTCCTCCCTCCCGGCATCTGGGGAAGGAGGCCACGGTCCCCAGAACCCACAGAGGTCTGGCGGTAACCACAGCCCAGGGGTCACCTGGCTGCCCTGCCCTCCACCAACTTCACATCACCGGCACACGGAGGGGAGGACCACACCCGTGTCACAGATGAGAACACAAGAGGCGCGGGGATCATAAGCAACTCACTCGAGACCCCCGTACGAAGTTTGCTGTTGCTGCTGTAAAATATCACCACACCTTTAGGCTTCCCTGTCCTTCACCGTCTCCCCGAGCTTGCTCCAACTCACGTCCATTGAGTCGGTGACGCCATCCGACCCTCTCATCCTCTCTCGTCCCCTTCTCCTCCTGCCCTCCATCTTTCCCAGAATCAGGGTCTTTTTTTATTTTTTTTAATATTTTTATTTATATTTATTTGGCTGCATTGGGTCTCAGTTATAGCATGTGGGCTCTAGTTCCCTGACCAGGGATCGAACCTGGCCCCTCTGCATTGAGAGCACAGAGTCTTAGCCACTGGAGCACCAGGGAATTCCCGCATCAGGGTCTTTTCCAAAGAGTCGGCTCTTCCCATCAGGCGGCCAGAGTATCAGAGCTTCAGCTTCAGCACCTGTCCTTCCATGAATACTCAGGCTGATGTGCTTTAGGACGGACTGGTTTGAGCACCTTGCTGTCCGAGGGGCTGGCCAGAGTCGTCTCTGGCACCACTATTAAAAGCATCAGTTCTTCAGCGCTCAGCCTTCTTTATGGTCCAGCTCTCACGTCCATACATGACGACCGGGAAACCGTAGCTTTGACTAGACGGACCTTGGTCGGCAAAGTGACGTCTCTGCTTTTTAACACGCTGTCTGGGTCTGCCATCGCTTTTCTTCCAAGGAGCAAACAGCGTTTAACTTCGTGGCTGCGGTCACCGTGCTCAGTGAGGGTGGAGGCCAGGAAGACAACGTCTGCCACGGTTCCCACGGGGCCAAAGGCAGGGTGTCAGCAAGGCCGCATACCCTCAGGCCTTCATGGCCTTGTCCAGCTTCTACAGGCCACCTGCATTCCTCGGCTCGTGGCTCCTTCTTGCATCTCCGAAGCTCACGACTCTGACCTCCTTCTCCGTCGGACCCTCCTGCCCTCCTCTCATAAGGACCCTCCTGATGACATCGGGCCCACTCAGGCAATTCAGAGTCATCTTCCCATCCCAAGACTTTTTTTATTTTTTTTTTATTTATTTATCTTTTTGGGGGGTGGGGTGGGGAGGGAGGGGAGCAGGCGGGCCACTTCTATTGGTCTTTCATTTCTCTATTTTCATCCATCTTTGTTCTTTGGCTCCTGTGGGCCTCCCATCGCGGTGGCCTCTGTTGTCACAGAGCGCCGGCTCTGGGCGCATGCGCTCCAGAGCTCCGGCTCGGTGATTGGACACATCAGTCCAGCCGCTCCGCGGCACGTGGGACCTTCCCAGGCCAGGGATCGAACCGGCGCCCCTTGCACTGCAAGGCGGTGTCCTTACCCACTGGACCACCAGGGAAGCCCCCCATCCCAAGACTTTTAATTTCAAAGTCTCTTTTGCCCAGTAAGGCAACATGTTACAGTTCCCAGGGATTAAGCCGTGGACCCCTTGGGGTGATGAGGGGGCATGAGGCTGCCTTCTACAGCCACCAGGAAGTGCCCACGCCAGTTTGAACCCTCGTCTTACTGGCTCCAGAGCTTGTTTCCTTGATTCCCAGACTCCACAAGCCCATTCAGAATGGCAGAGAGTGTTGTCAGATAAAACATGACACAAGAACATTTTTTAGCATAAGTATATCCCCCCAGGTGTGCGAGATAGACTTATACTACTTTTTTGGGTTGTTTCTCTGAAATTCAAATTCCACCGGGCGTCTCATGTGTTTTTGCGTGCTAAATGGGGCAACACGTAAAGCCAAGAAGTAGCTCACTTGGATGGGAAGATCTGAGCCTAAGTCTTCGTTCCCGCCAGGGGCGCCTTCACGTCCCTTCTCTGAGCCTCAGTTTGCCCATCTGTAAAGTGGGGGTGTCCCAATCATGTTTCCCCACTCGCCCCGAAACACACAACATGGGCAGCACAAAGGAGAAAGTGTTGGCACACTGTAGAGGGCGGTGCCCACCCGAGGAGCCTGCACCACCACCAGCCCCCACCCGCCCACTGGGCAGGGATCGAGGAGGCTATTCCCAGGGCCCAGCCCAGATGGGGCTTAAACTGCAGCCCGCCAGCAGACAATTTCCCCAGCTCATTATCCCAAACCAAATTAGGAGCAGCCTGGCCTGCCGCGCTCCTGGCTTAATTGGGGCTCACAGACGCCCTGTCCCGTGCCTCCTTTCTTTCCCCGCTCCCCTGTCCCCAGCCGGGCCGTGCCTGGAGGGAGCCAGAGGCTGTCCGGGCCTTGCCACCTGGGCCCACCCAGACACCCCAGTGTAATCAATTAGAGCCAGGCCCGGCCGGGCGCATAATGGGGCGCTGCTGGGCAGCTGGGCCCGGCATCGATCCCGGCGCCGGCGACCCCCAGGGAGGCGCGGCAGCCAAGACCGGCCACAGATGGCCGTCTCCAGGGCCCTCTGCCCCCGCCCGACCCAGGGCTGCCCAGTGGACAGAGGCGGAGGTCTCTGCTCCGGGGTGAACCCCCGACGAGCCTAGGAAGCGGGACTTAGGTGTTTGGTCCCCAAAAAGAATGAGAAATATTGAAGAAACACTGCCTTGCTGGGGTGCCTGTGCTCACCTCCCAAACTGGGACCCCTCAAAACCGCCAGATGCCCCCCACAGCCCCCTATTCTGACCAGGCCCGGCCCTCCCGCCCAGGGGACCCACCTCGGGGCTCTGGCTGCAGCTGGACAGGGGCGGCCGGAGCCTTCTTTGAAGACCCCTCTTCCCGGGCCGCCTCAGCTCCCTTCCCGTTTGCTGGGAGGGCCAGCAGCGGCTACAGGAGGCCCGCCTGGGGACCACGAGGCAGCCCGCGTGGGGGTCTCTGCCTTGTGTACACCCAGGGATGCTGCCTGACCCCCCCGACCCCCCGCGCCCCGGGAAGCAGGGGCGGGAGCTCTGGAACCAGGGAGGGATGCGGAAGCTCGGGGAGGTGATGGGGAAACCTCCGGGGGTAGGGGTGGGGGCGCGGACGCGGGGGACGTTGTGTGGGGTTCAGGGAACGCCGCCTGAGGGCCGGGGCTTCTCTGGGATGACAGTTCGCCCCCGTGAGGACGGGCAGCAGGTGTTAAGGACCTGCTCGCAGAATGGGTGCCGGGTGGGGACTCGGTTGCTGAACTCTTGTAAGTGGACCTGTGAGAGTGTGTGTGTGTGTGACAGAGCGAGCGAGCGAGTGTGTGTGTGTGAGAGAATGTATGCAAGTGTGACCATGTATAAGAGCAGGGGATTGTGTGTGTATTTGTGTGTGCATGCGGCATTTTTCCTCCCTCTGGGCCAGTGTGCGCATCGCAGAAACTACCCAGGGGCTTTTCATCTTGCTTCGGAGACTCCAGGCCCCAGAGCACCCTAGCCACCTGCTGTGAGAACTTCCTGGCCCAAGATATACATTTGGAAAAAAAGAAAAAACCAAGTGATATAAAAAGAATGAAATAAAAGTCACCTCTACTGAGACCACATAGCAACATATCCGGGGAAGAAGTGGTCACCTCACAGCCCTGTGGGGCAGGCACTGATGAGAGCCCACTGTACAGATGAGCAGCTTGAGGCTGGGGGCAGCCAGGGGGCAGGGCTGAGCTGCTGAACCAGGGTGTCGGGACCAGACAAAAGCCAGGCCTTGGGGAGAACATGGCCATGCAGACAGAGAGGAACTTGGGTTTCCTGAGGGCCTGGTGCCCTTCGGGCCTGAATTTTATAGGTCAGGTGCCCAACACTTCAGGGTGGAATTGAACTGAACCCAGCCCAAGAAACTCTAGCTGGCTTTCAGTCTCACACCTGCTACCAACTGGCTGTGTGACCTTGGGCAAGTTCCTCAGCCCCTCTGTTTTCCCATCAGCACCACTGCCTCCAACAGCTTGGATCTCAGGGAGCGTCTATTCTATTCTCCTTAATATGGCGCCCTCCACGTCCGGCAATAGCCAAGGAGAGCTCTGCCCAGCCACTGCTTACACTCCTCCCCGGACAGGAAGCCCACCCCCTCCAAAAGCACCACGTTGCACTGTTGGCCAGCTGAGCCACACAGAGAGGCACGTGGCCTCAGAAGCCAGACTGCCTGGGTTCTAGACTTGCCTCTCATGGTACCAGCTGAGTCGCTAGCCTAGCAGAGCCTCCGTCCTCCCATCTGTGAGATGGGGACACTTAACCCACAGGGCTTCAGGTGATCACAAGAGAGCCAGTCTGCCCTAGCAGCTGCCTTAATGCTGTTGGAGCCGCTGTGCATCTTAATGGCGCCCACAACCTCCCCTGAAAGGAAGTTCCGGAACCAGCGTAGGACGGTGGGGGAGGAACAGTCCTGGGCACAGAGCCAGGGCCAGCAGAGGGCTCCCGACACCCAACACCCTGCCGACGTTCACACGCAGCCTCGTCTCTTCCGCTGACCCGTCCTCCAACAGGAATGCGCTCGCCCACTTGACAGATGAGGAAACTGAGGCCCGAGGGAGGCAGCTCCTAGCCCGGGTCACCTCTCAGCATCCCCAGCCACAGGGCTGCTGCCCCCGAGGCTGGCCCTGCACCACGTCTGTCCGTCCTCGTCTGTCTGAGGCCGGCCGAGCCGAGGTGGTCTGGGAGGCCGGAGAGCGGGGCGGGGCTGGGGCTCCCCTCCCCACCGGGGACGGTGCCGGACGAGCGGGCTGCGGTCCAGCCACCAGGCGCAGGCCGCCTAATTGCCGACGCGCGGCCGCTGCCCTGGACCGTGACACGGGCCCCTGACAGGCGTGATTTATGAGGGCCCTCGGCAAAGCGGAACCCACTCAATTGCCTATTACCTCACTTAGCAGACACCTTGTCACCGCCCGAGAGCCGGGTGTTAAAAATACAAACCAGGCGGCTGGCAGGCCCCGTGCACGGGCCGTCCACCTGCTCCCGGCCAGGCAACCGCTCCCCCGACCCCCGCGGGCCGGGCAGCCTGCCGATCTCCAGCTAGGCTGGCTTCAGGGGAGGTGATGAGGGCGAGACGTGGAGGTCGTCGGCCTCAGCGGCTGGGAGGGAGCGGGACAGCCAGAGTGGGACAGAGCTGGAGTGTAGCGCCCGTGAGGCCCGCCCCTCAAGGCGGGGACCGTGGCTCACTCAGACGCCCGGTGTTCTAGTTGGGGACCCAGAGGCCCTGAGTCAGATCCTGTCTCTGCCCCCTACCAGCTCTCTGACCTAAAAGACTTCCTTAGCCTTCCTGGGCCTCAGTTGCCTCATCTGTAAAATGGGTTATGCAGAGGATTAAGTGAGTTAATACAGGAAGTGCAATTAGGGGATTGTGTGGCACATCACAGATGGCCAGGAATATGGACCTTGTAACATTCTTTTTCTCCTGCAAGCAGTCAGCACCTGGCCAGGCTCTTGTGTGCTCTAATCAACTGATACACTATCACCATCACCATCACCGTCATCACCATCATCATCATCATCACCACCACCACCATCACCATCATCGTCGCCATCACCATCACCGTCACCATCATCACCATCATCATCACCATCATCATCACCATCACCACCATCACCACCATCACCACCATCACCATCATCACAATCACCACCATCCTGACTCAGGAAGACGGGTCAGACCAGTCTCGGCGGTGGGAGCCGCTCCTCTTGATGATGCCGGTAGCCCCTGCCGTGCACACGGGTTTCTACAGCCACCGAGAGCTTAGCCAGCTGCTGTTTCACTTCCTTCTCCAGGTCCTGAGTGCTCACGCGGGCCCGTAGCTCTCTCCAGCATGGCTCTGAGCCTCTGCTTGGCAGGCTCGCCCGCTGCTTCTCCATCCCTGCTGTGTGACTCTGGCCAGCGTGGTGCCTCTCTGAGCTCTGGGAAGTGCGGGCACCTCAGCCTCTAGGGGTGTCCGTGCAGCCCCAGGTCAGTGAACCAATGTGCAGTGGATACATGGCCTGAGGTCCTGAGCTGAAGGCCAGCATTCCTGGGCCTGGCAGGACCACACCTGCTCCCCTCATGACTCACCCCTCTGCCTGGGCGCCGGCCCAGATCCCTCAGCCACACCGTGGTTTAGAACCAGCATTAAAAGCAGCCACAGTTGAGGTTTCTCTACGAGCTCATACATTCATTCAACAAACATTTGGACTGAGATAAAGGCAACATGGCCTCTTCCAAAGGAGCTCCCATTCCCAGCAGGAAGAACAGGGGGCTTTGTGGGGAGAGTCAGGGACACACAGCAGAGACAGTGAAGCCAGAACATGGAGGAGGAAGAGGAATTAACTAGAACCAAGGAATCTGAAGTAGAAGGAACAGCACATGCAAGGGCCCGCACGCTGGAAAAAGTGCCAAAAACTCAGAACTGCTGCAGAGAGAAAGAAGGGGAGGGCAGCAAGAGAGAGTGGCCTTTTCCAAGACTTGCCCACACTGGAGGACAAAGCTGGGAGGGACTTGGTCACGTGGTCATTGATTCATTTATTCCCCCTCTTGGTCGTTCAACAGGTACTGCTTATCCGCACCCTGTCAGACCTGCGTGGGAGCCGGAGACAGGGAAACAAAGGAACACGTGAGCCGGGTGAAGGAGGCCTAGTGGTCGCGAGCAGAACCAGTGGAGAGGGCCTCAGGGAAGACTGCCTGGAGGAGGTGGCTCCACGCAATCTAGAAAATGCTTCCTCACACCTCTAAGCTGCGCTCAGGTGTCAAGGGCAACATCCATGCCAAAGCTCTCCCTGATGTCGAGAACGCTCTGGTAAGCTGGATCGTGTCATTCATTCATTCATTCATTCACTTATTCTCCTAAGCACAATGACAGGCAGAGGTAACTCAAACCCAGTCCAGCGCTCAGAGGGCCCCAGTGCGGCTGAAGAGGAGAGAGGTGAGGAGAAGCACATGCATCTCCGTGTCCACGGTGTAGAAGGTGGACGCCCAGTGCTAGCTGGCACAGATCTCTTGGGAGCCTGGAAACGAGCGGGTTGCCAGGCCTCGCCTCAGGCCGCTGACTCTGCCTCTCAGGGTCAGGGCAGAAAACCTGGGTCCTAAAACCCCTCGGAGGTCAGCGAGGGCTCAGCGGGCACCAGCCAGCCCACTGTCCCTTCAGAGCGCGCCCCGCCAGGGGGCCAGGGGGGCCGGGCTGAGCCGGCGGGCAGGACAGGCTCCTGCTGACTTCAGGTCTCATTTTAGCCTCTGGTGTGTCCCCGGGAGGCCCCGCGGGAGGAGGATGGGTATTTCACCAGGGGGATTTGCACGGGTATTTTCAGTCCGGATGGAGGGTCAGGCTGGCCTTCGCTCGCCAGCCCTGCAAGAGGAGAAAGCAGGTGCTGACATCCAATGAACAGGGGGCTTTGTGGGGAGAGTCAGGGACACACAGCAGAGACAGTGAAGCCAGAACATGGAGGAGGAAGAGGAATTAACTAGAACCAAGGAATCTGAAGTAGAAGGAACAGCACATGCAAGGGCCCGCACGCTGGAAAAAGTGCCAAAAACTCAGAACTGCCGCAGAGAGAAAGAAGGGGAGGGCAGCAAGAGAGAGTGGCCTTTTCCAAGACTTGCCCACACTGGAGGACAAAGCTGGGAGGGACTTGGTCACGTGGTCATTGATTCATTTATTCCCCCTCTTGGTCGTTCAACAGGTACTGCTTATCCGCACCCTGTCAGACCTGCGTGGGAGCCGGAGACAGGGAAACAAAGGAACACGTGAGCCGGGTGAAGGAGGCCTAGTGGTCACGAGCAGAACCAGTGGAGAGGGCCTCAGGGAAGACTGCCTGGAGGAGGTGGCTCCACGCAATCTAGAAAATGCTTCCTCACACCTCTAAGCTGCGCTCAGGTGTCAAGGGCAACATCCATCCCAGAGCTCTCCCTGATGTCGAGAACGCTCTGGTAAGCTGGATCGTGTCATTCATTCATTCACTTATTCTCCTAAGCACAATGACAGGCAGAGGTAACTCAAACCCAGTCCAGCGCTCAGAGGGCCCCAGTGCGGCTGAAGAGGAGAGAGGTGAGGAGAAGCACATGCATCTCCGTGTCCACGGTGTAGAAGGTGGACGCCCAGTGCTAGCTGGCACAGATCTCTTGGGAGCCTGGAAACGAGCGGGTTGCCAGGCCTCGCCTCAGGCCGCTGACTCTGCCTCTCAGGGTCAGGGCAGAAAACCTGGGTCCTAAAACCCCTCGGAGGTCAGCGAGGGCTCAGCGGGCACCAGCCAGCCCACTGTCCCTTCAGAGCGCGCCCCGCCAGGGGGCCAGGGGGGCCGGGCTGAGCCGGCGGGCAGGACAGGCTCCTGCTGACTTCAGGTCTCATTTTAGCCTCTGGTGTGTCCCCGGGAGGCCCCGCGGGAGGAGGATGGGTATTTCACCAGGGGGATTTGCACGGGTATTTTCAGTCCGGATGGAGGGTCAGGCTGGCCTTCGCTCGCCAGCCCTGCAAGAGGAGAAAGCAGGTGCTGACATCCAATACGAGCCCCTGCCCTTCACCCTCCCTGAAGAGGCTGGCCGCCCCGGGCCTCGGGCTGCAGGCTGTCCAGGGAGCCATGGGCCGAGGAGAAACGTGGGCTGCGTCAGATGCGTCCTCTGGGGTTCCAAACAACCTGCGTCTCCTCGGTCACAGAAGAGCCGTGGGGCAGGCGGCACGGTCCCCGTGTCACGACGCGGATACTGATCCTTGGAGGGCCAAGGCCGGCATCCTGGACACACTCGACCCCAGATTCTTGTGACAGTGAACTAGATTTTCGCTTAAAAGGCAGTCTCGGGGGCTTCCCTGGTGGTCCAGTGGGTAAGGACACCACCCTGCAGTGCAAGGGGCACCAGTTCAATTCCTGGCCTGGGAAGATCCCACGTGCCGCAGAGCGGCTGGACTGATGCGTCCAATTACCGAGCCGGAGCTCTGGAGCGCATGCGCCCAGAGCCGGCGCTCTGCGACGACAGACGCCACCGCGATGGGAGGCCCACACGGGCCAAAGAATAAAGATGGATGGAAGTAAATAAATTTAACAATTTAAAAATAAAAGCAATAAAAGAGGCCAAAATTAAAAAAACAACAAAAAAAGACCGTGTCGGTGCCTAACGCACACCGCGCCAAGCTGCTCACCAATAATTATTGTGAAAGCCGGCACTTACAGAGGCTGGTTCTGAGCTCTGACTACATCATATTACTACCTTGTCCTCCTCCTCCTGACCACCTGCAAAGCAGGAACGAATAGGAGACCCGTTTGATGGATGAAATAAAGCTGCCACCCAGCTCGGGGCTCAGGCAGAGGGTCGTGGAGGCCGGCGTTTCCAGGAGCCCTTCCCCTCCGGAGCCCACCTTCCCAAACCCTCCCGGCCCTACCCCTGCTCTGATGGCCTCCGCAGCAGAGGCCAGCAAGGAGGCTAGAAGGGCACACAGCGTGCTCTGGGCTTGGTTATACGTGGAAGTGGGCATTCTGGGGTTGGTAGACCAAATTGGAAGCCTGAGTTGGACTCCTGGCCCTGCCCTGGCTTGGCTGTGGCTCCTTTAGAAAGGTCTCTGGCCTTAACCTCCCTGGTGGTCTGTGATTGGACTTCACCTTCCAATGCAGGGAATGAGGTTCGATCCCAGTCCCTTGGTTGGGGAGCTAAGATCCCACGTGCTCCCTGGCCGAGAAACAAAAATCAGAAACATAAAATAGAAGCAATGTTGAAACAAGATCAATAAAGATGTTTTAAAAGGTCCACATCAAAAAGGGGGGGCTTCCCTGATGGTCCAGTGGGTGGAGAGCCCACCTTGCAGTGCAGGGGGCACCGGTTCGATCCCTGGCCTGGGAGGATCCCATGTGCCGTGGAGCGGCTGTGCCTGTGTGTCCAATTGCGAGCCAGCGCTCTGGAGCACGTGCGCCCAGAGCCGGTGCTCTGCGATGCGAGAGGCCACTGCAAAGGGAAGTCCACACAAGCCAAAGAACAAAGATGGATGAAAATAAGTGAATGGAAGACCAACCAAAAAGGGCAAAATTAAAAAAAAGAAAAAGAGAAAGCTTTCTGGCCTTTCTGAGCCTCAGTCTCCCCCTCTGAGAAGTGGATGTCTCTCCCCGTCCAGTTTACCGCCCAGCGCGGAGGACTGGATCCAGCAAAGGCAAGAACACGTGCCCGCCTGCCGACCGGAGGCTGAGGGTGGAGCGGCTGGAAGGCGCCCGAGGGCCCCGCGGGGCAGGGACCCCGTGGCCCTCACACGTCCCGCACCGCCATCCGCGTGACCGTGGAGGACAGAGCCAGGGCGACGGCACCCCTGCAGCATCCCGCGGGGGCGCTCCATGGACAGAAGCGCCGGCTGGGCTGCACGTGGGACTGCGCAGGGCCGGACACAGCTGGAGGGCCAGCTCCCTCCCGGGAGGGCGGGGTGGGGAGGCCGGGGACCAGGGAGAGGCCCCCAGAAGCCGGGGCGTTGGAGAGGGCAGGGCCGGCGTGGGCAGGCGCGGCCCGGCAGGGCGCCCGGGCGGAGGACGCTGGCAAGGCCCAAGGCCCGGAGGGGACGTCCCTGCGGGTCCACGGGTTAGGAGTCCGCCTGCCAGTGTGGGGGACACAGGCTCAGGCCCTGGTCCGGGAACTAAGAGTCCACCTGGCGTGAAACAGCTAAACCTCTGGCCTCCACGACCCAGCTCGCTCTCCAGAGCCCAGACTCACAGGAGAAGCCGCCGCCGCGAGAAACGCGCTCAGCGCACCTGGAGGGAGCCGGCGCGCAGAAACAGAGACCGAGAGTGGCCAGACATAAATACGTACTTTAAATATCTTTTAAAAGAAAGAAAAAGAATGCATTGGGGGCTTCCCTGGTAGCTCAGGGGTAAAGAGCTCGCCTGCCAATGCACGAGACGTGGGTTCGATCCCTGATCCGGGAAGATCCCTCATGCTGCGGAGCTACCAAGCCCGTGAGCCACAGCGATGGAGCCTGTGCTCTAGAGCCTCGGAGCCGCAGCGATGGAGCCCAGGTGCCGCAACTACTAAAGCCCGTGTGCCCTGGAGCCCGAGCTCCACAACAAGAGAAGTCACTGCGACAAGAAGCCTGCTCGCCTCCACTAGAGAGGAGCCCCCGCTCTCTGCAACGAGAGAAGAGCCTGCGGCAGTGAAAACCCAGAATAGTCAATAAATAAATAAATACAAATTTTAAAAAGAGAATGCATTAAACACACGGGGGCTGCAGGCCGGACCACAGAGAGCATGCCTGGGGACCAGCAAGGCGCTTGGACGTCCAGAGCGAAGGGTGGGGGAGGTCTGCCCGTCGGTGTGTGAGGCGGCTCTCCTCCACGCACGTGTGAGTGTGCGAGCGTGAGCCTGTTCTCCCCGCCACAACCCCCCACGAACGCGCTGCTCCTTGTTTGCTCGGCTCCCGCCCTCCCCAGCCCCCTGCCGCCTCCCCACTCCCCGTTTCCAGCCGGCTCTCTCTCTCTCGCTCCCGGGGGCTCCATGGGTCACTGAAACCGAAACAAGCCCCTGATCTGATGGTTAAACCAGATGCCCGGGCCTCCTCCCTCCTGGGCCCCATCCCAGGTCAGGGGGAGCCACGGAGCTGCTGGAAAGGCCCCGCCCCGGCCGCTTCGGACCGTGGGGGGCCCCGGTCCCCAGAGGGCCAGGGCCAGACGAGGGGAAACACAATCCCCGACACATGGAGATCATTTGCGGGAGGAACCAGATCCGTGACCAGCAGAGGGGAGGGCGGGCAGGGGAGCCGGCCGGGGAGCCCCGGGGCCGACGAGAGAGGGGCTGAGGCCTGCGCCGGGCCGGCCCCAGACCCGGCTCGGAGGCTGCGAGGCCCGGGCCAGGCTCCCACCCTCTCTGGGCCTCGGTGTCCTGCTCTCAGGTCCAGCGAGTGCTGAAAGACATAGCGCCCAGTCCTCCCTGACGCTGTGCCCGGCACGCGGTCAGCCCTCAGCAGGTGGGCATCCGACAGCGCGGAGGCCGCGGAGGCCCGGAGAGGTGGCGTGACCTGCCCCAGGGCACACAGCGCGCCGGCCTGGGAGCGGCGCCGGAGTCGCTCAGCGGGCTCTGGGGAAGCCCGGCGTCCACAGGAGGGGCTCAGAGGCAGTGGCCGCTGCCGGCCGGGCCGGGCGCAGGGCGGCCTTCGCCTCCCCGAGGGCAGCGTCGCCTTCTTACCCGTTTCACTGGGGGCCCGAGGAGCCCCCAGCGCGGCTCCCGCCCGTGCTGTTGGGCTCATAATCCCACCCACCGTGCGCTTCACCCTTTTGAAGTGTAAACTCAACGAGTGTGGGTGTATGAGAGGATTAATTGTTAAAACCGTGATAAAAGATATAGAGCACTAAGGTCACCATTTAAGTGACACGCAGGGACTTTCACTTTTTCACGACGGCGTGTGAATTCCGTCGCATCAAGGGCCTCCCTAATGTCAAAATCTTGTGCAGCCACCCCACTGATTCCAAAGCTTTTCCATCACCCCGGACAAAAACTCTGTTCCCGTCCCAGCAGCGGCCGCCCGTCCTGACCTCCCCACGGAGCCTGCCGACGTCGCCTCGGTCTCCACAGGTGAGCCCGTGCGAGGCGGCATCGCGTGGCATCCGTCCCCCCGCGTCCGGCTCCTTCCCTCGGGGCTCCCCGCCTCACCGCGGGGTCCCGAGTCGGTCGTTCACTCCTTTGGAAGGTTGGAAGAAGAGACCCCCGTGCGCTGCTTTCGTCTCTGACGGGCTGTTTCCACCCTCCGGGCTGCTGTGAACAGGGTGGACCCAGTCGGTCTCGAGAGGTTCACGAGTCCTTTGGGGGAGGAAGTCCCTAGGAGCTGAATTGCTGGGCCACAGGGTGACCCCGTGTTCGCTCGAGGACCCACCACACGACAGCGGCACCCGGGGTCTGCCGTCCCCGACGTGGAGCAGCTCACGCCGCGACGGAGGGCCGGGGCCCCGTGCTGGTCGCCTCCCGCCCGGGCCTCCCCGGAGCCTCCCGGCAGCCCCGCCCCGGCCCCCGCCCTGCCAGCCCGGGGAGAGCCTCTCCCAGCTCTCAGAACCCACGCGGGGCTCCGCGTCACCCTCTGGGTGAAATCCTGGGACACGGAGCCCTCCACGGGGCCCTCGGAACTCCAGGCTGAGCAAAGGGTCCACCCCGGCCCCTCTCTGCCTCTGTACCCCCCACAGCACTGATCAGGGGCGCTGGACTTCCCGCGGACTCGCCTGACTGTGGCTCCTGGGGGTCCTGAGTGGAGGAGGTGCTCGGGAGCTGTTTCGCGGCTGAAGACGGGGGCTCTGAGAGGGGCATGCGCCTGCCTGGGGACACAGAGCTAGGAAGTGAGGGCACCCTGAAACGAGGCACCTATGACTTAAGAAGACCGAGGGCGTCGCGTCCCGGGCACGTCGCTCATCTTCAAAACGTAAGTCAGCCTGTTTGCTCCCCACCCTTTGCCTCGGGAGCCAAAGCGCCCCTGGATGCAGCCCGAGCGTGCGCTCGGCCGTGTCCAACCCCGCAAGCCCGTGGACCGTAGCGCGCCAGGCTCCTCTGTCCATGGGGCTCTCCCGGCAGGAAGACGGGACGGGGTAGCCATTCCCTTCTCCAGAGGATCTTCCCACCCCAAGGATCAAACCCAGGTCTCCTGCAAGGCAGGCGGATTCTTCACTGTCTGAGGCGCCAAGCAGGCTTGCGTCCAGTCCGAGTCCTGTCTCTAACAGGCTGTGTGACCTCAAGCAACGCTGTCGCCCCCTCTGGGCCTCGGTTGCCCGTCTGTGATCTGGGGGCCGGAATCCGAGGCTCCTCCAGCCGCCGCCGCCCCCCGCCCCCCGAGCAGACTCCTCACGGCTCAGCTGGGACCCCTCGCTGAGCCCTCCTGCCCACAGGTAATTAGAGGAACGCAGTGGGGGCCGAGGGCAGGGGAAGCCCCAGCAGGCGGCTCCTTCCTCCGAGAGCGGCCCCTCGACGCTGCCCGCCCAGCCCCCGCTGCAAGAACAAAAGGCCTTGTGGACGTTCAAAGCGAGGCACCGGGCGGGAGGCCAGCGTGGGCGGCCGCAGAGGCGGCCACGGGCCCCGTGGCGGGGACGGCCGGCAACTGGAAGCCATCCCATCCATCAGTCAGCAGTGACAGCTCCCCGGGCCCCGCGGCCCCCGCGGCCCGGCCAGCTGACCGTCCCGGCTGCGCGGCCGCCCTCCCCCGCCCGGAGGCTCCAGCCCGATGACCTGAATCACGGGGCCGCCGGGAGTGTCCAGCCACGGCGGCCAACGCGGCCCTGATCCCGGCCTCTCACACTCCGCCCCGAGCAGCCCTTCCTCGGCCCGGCCCCGGCCCCCGGCCCCCCGTGTGGAGAGAGATGTGACCCGCTAACGGGGCCGTGCCGCCTCGGGCAGTGTGGCAGGGGCCGGGAGTCCAGGAGATGACCCGCGCGGGGCCTTGCTAGGTGCCAGCCTCCTGTGTGACCCTGGGCAAGTCTGGGTCTCTTTCCGGGCTTCAGTTTGTCCGTTTTGTAAAATGAAGGGGTCACAACCCAGCCTCGACCTGTGACCTCTGGCGTGTGACCCCGGGCACGGCACTCCCGGCTTCTGAACCACCTTCTCCTTTTCGCCTGTAACCTGGAAAGCACCCTCTCACTTCACCGGCATGAATCTCAGCTATAAAGCACCGAGCCCAGGGCCTGGCCTGGAACTCACAGACACAGACCTCCGGCCAAATGACTGGTTCATCCCTGGGGTGTGCATGCGGGCAAGGAGAAAGAGTGATGGGTTCCGGAAGGGTCCTGAGAGGCGAGCTGGAGATGTGCCACCTGGAAGAGCACGGTGGGCAGAGGGAACAGCCAGTGCAGGTGCTCAGAGTTAGGATTGCGCTGTGGTGGGGGGCGCGGTGCTGCAGGGATATGATGGAGGGCAGTGTTGGAGGGAGGGGCACCAGGCCGCGCAGAGGGGCTGAGCTTGCTGAGTGGCCGTGGGAAGCTTCTGGGCCTCTCTGGTCTCCACAGTTGTATCTGTCACATGAGCTCCGCGCTGGGATCTGCCTGGTGGAAGACGAGGAGGAAAAAGCGGTGGCGGGCTAAAGGGCTCAGATCGGCGGCGAAGGAAATACACGCTCAGGACCCAGGCGCTATTTTGTGTCATCGTCATCCTCACCAGTGCGACCATTGAGCAGTTTGACACATATTATTTATTGGCTTTCTGTCGCCAGGTGCTTATCTTTGAGAGAACACTGGAAGCCGGGGATGTCGACGGGTGTAAGACCGTAAGACCGTTCCCACCGCTTGGGTGGTAAGAGGGGGGGAAAAAAATTGGAAACAACCTAAATGTCCATCAGCTAGAGGATGACTCGATGAATACTGACATATTCATACTGCGGACGAGCCTGTCGTCCTGACAGGGTGGCAACTGGAGCGTCACGTATCAACAAGGATCAGTCTCAAACAAGGACGGCGAGCCAAAAAGGCCATCATGGGAAATACATACGGGAGGCCCGCATTTAGAGAAAGTCTTAAAACGTGCCAAGCCGCCCCGGAGACCCCGTGTGGTGACGCCCGCAGGGGGTGGAAGGAAGGCGGGGCGGCGGAGGGATCAAAGCCCGCCGCGGAGGCCCTCCCGGGCCGGGGCTGGGGTGCGGGCCACCCCGAGGCTCCCCGTCAGCCTCCTCTGCTGGAGTGTCATTCTTACCTGACGCGGTATGGATTGTCATCTGTTCTGTGCCTCGCTAGAATGGAAGCTCCGTGAGGCCAGGGGTCTCGGCCCGATGAGGTCGGTGCTGCATCCGAGAGCCTACAATGGTGGCCGGGGGGTCGTCTCTCAGTAAAGAGGAGGCGCAAGGGAAGGAGGGGCGGGAGGAGGGGGAGAGGGGCGGAGGACGGGAAGGGAGGAGGGAGGGGGAGAGGGAGGAGAGAAAGAGACCAGAGAGGGGGCCTCACTTAGCGCTGCAGAGAAACACCAGGCTTTCCTAACGGCTCAGGAGGTAAAGAATCTGCCTATCACGTAGGAGGCTGCGGTTCGATCCCTGGGTCCGGAAGATCCCCCAGTGGAGGACATGGCCACCCCACTGCAGTGTTCTTGCCTGGGAAATGCCATGGACAGAGGGGCCTGGTGAGCTCCAGTGCGTGGGTGGCAAGGAGACACACACACACAACTACAATTTTCTTACACAGAAGAAAACCCCAGAACCCCGGGTGAAACCAGAGGGCGGCTTGAGAAAATGGAGAAAGACCACCCCCCTCTCTCACCTCTGCCCGCGAGGGTTTCAGCCACCCGGCTCTGGCTCTGGGACACCCTCCCCGCCGCCCAGACCTGACGTTCTCCCTGGAGCTGGGTGGAGGGGAGCCCGTACTTTGGAGGGGAGCTCTCGCTTGTCTGTCAGGAGAGGAGGCGGGAGGTGGGCACCACGGAGCCGGGGGGTGTCCGCCCGCCTGGCGCAGGGGTAGCTTCCCCTCTCTGTGCGAGAGAAGCCCAGGCAGCACAAATGCAGGGAGACGGGGCCTGGAGTGACCGTGCTCTTTGCCATCAGGGGTTCCCCTGGTGGCCTGGGGTCAGGATCTCCCACCTTACCTCCGTCACCAGCCCAGATGAGCCCCGGGCCCCAGGTCTCCACCCTCTAACAGCTTCTTCTGGGTCTGTCCACCTCTCCCCATCCCTTGTCCCCGCTGCTGCCGGACCCTGCCGCGGCCTCCGAGCTCGTCTCCCTAAGACCGCTCTGACCCCTGCCAGCCCTGTCCCACAGCTGACCAGGGCCCTCCTCGCCCTGCCTCTGCGGCCCCCACAGCCCTCGGGACCTGGTCCCTGCCACAACCAGAGACCCTGCCTCCAGCTCCCCGGAGTCAGCCCCACCCCCCACTCCCCCGCAGCTGCTTCCTAGAGGTCCCCTCCCCCTGGGTCCACAGACTGAGGCTCAGAGAGGTTCAGTGACCTGCCCCGCGTCACACAGCTCATCTGGACCGAAGAGGCAGACGGAGGCCAGGCCCGAGGATGGTCTGATGTGGGGAGGGAATGTTTACATAGTAACGTCTTCTTCTCCACACGCCCACCCCCTTTGTATCCTTCCAGCTCCCTACATGGGCAGCTCCAATCCGTGCCCGCCACCCTTCCCAGCGAAGCGCGCAAGCCTCCTGAGACTTCAACCGAAGAACACCATCGAGGCAGGCTTCTCACGACAGCGCTTTCTCTCTGCTGTGTTTGTTTTTGAAGACACCTGCTGTTCAGGGCCACTGACGCCAGTTTCCTGTTACGTTGAGCAAGAAAAAGCAGCCTTAAAAAAAAAAATCTCCTTGTGTGTCTGAAGCGAGTGAACATAAAGAAACTACTCGGCAAGGCACCCAGGTGGAGGCGAGGCGCTCTCCACCTCCACAGGCCCCCCTCCTCTCCCGCTGCCTCCGCCCCGGGGCGACGTCCAGGAGGTGCGGGCGGTGGCCGGCTTCGTTCACGGGCTTCTCCCCAGGGGCCTGGTGCTCGGCACACAGTAGGTGCTCAATAAATGCACGTGACATGAAGGCGATACAGGAGTGGGGTGTTGAAAACATGTGCAGTCAGCCCCTTTCCCTGCGCTTCTAAAACCCTCCAATCCTGATACTCTATTGCTGTCCCAGACTGAAGGGCCTCTGGTTCAGAGTCCCAGGTGCTGGGGACCCAGGATCTTGGCTCTGGGGTCTCTGACCCCAGGCTTCTCTGCACCAAGGCGCTCGGTGGCTCCGACATGGCACAGTTGCTCAAAGACCCCGAGAACGTGGATGGATGGATGATGGACGCCTGCGTGTGAGGCTGAATGGACAGACAGGCCGGTGGAGGGAAGGGGGTGGGCAGAGGAGGGGTGGCTGGACAGGCAGGCGGTGGGTGGAAGGGTGGAAGGCTGGGTGGAGGAAAGGGAAGGAGAGACAGAAGGGAGTTTCACGGATGACTACCTGGGAAACAGCTCATCCTCGTGAAGTGTGCCTCTCCCCTCTTCCGATCATCCGCCACCGTCTTCATCCCAATCCTGTGAGAGACACGTCCATATGATAGAACATCAGGATACTGACTGCAGGAAAGAACAGAGAGGTGGGAACAAAGCTTCAAAGCCCGTGAGAACCGCCAGACGAGAGGAGACCAGCCCTGAGGACGTAAAGAAGAGTAAAGCAGGGACCTGACCTAGGAGCCTCGTGGAACTTGGCAAATTTAAGGCGCAGCCGTGGACGTCGTGGGGCCGGGGCTCGGCAGGAAGCAAGAGAAGAGGGCGTCGCAGGTGGCGTTGGCATTGGGCTGAAAGCCGCGGGTTTCGGACGGGGGGCTGCCTGACCACAGACGCGGCGCCTGCCCCCGTGGCTCCCGGTGGAGGAGGGGTGGGGGGACAGGGGAGGGAGCAGGGAGAGGGGCCGGCGCGGCGGGGAAGGGGCAGAGGGGGTCTCGGGCGTGTTTGGAGTGGACGTGTGGATCTCGGCGATGGGAGGCCTGTGCAGAGCCGGGCAGGGCAGGAGCGAGGGAGACGCTCAGGTTTCTGGAGTTTGGTGCTGGGATCGTGGTGGGAACAGGGATCGAGCTGGGGAAGCCGGGCTAGGGTTTTCGGTGGGGTGGCCCGCGCTGTCCTGTTCGTCCATCCATGGAGAAGCTCTCGCGGTGCACCTACGAGGCGCCCGGCCGTTTCTTGGACTCACAAAGAATGTACCAGCTCCCCCGGCTCCTGGCCACGCAGCACAGCATGTACCCAACCAGGTTCCCGCCCGCTCGCCAAATCCCCCAGAACTGACAGGGCCAGGTGGCGGGGTGTCAGATTCCCCCGCTCCTCGCCCCGCCGAGACCAACTGGCCCTTTGTCCTCGGCGCCAGGCCTCCCGGGAGCAGGCGGCCGCCCCGAGTGGCCAGTGTCCTGGGCGCTAATCCCTCCCGCCTCCTGGCTAGGCACACCCGGGCTTACACAGGGGCGGCCAGGCCACCCCGGGGTCGTGCCCTCGCGACGGAGACGGCCGCGCCCCAGCTGGCCCTCGCCCGCCGGGCGACCTCGGGCGGGCCACGGTCCCGCCATACTCACCCCAGAGGGGGTCCTCTGCTGACCCCTGCTCGCACGGCACCTGTGGACCAGGCTCCGCGGGGAGAAGAGACGCCTCTCGTCGGCCCCCGCCGACCCCCTAGCCAGCAAGAGACGAACCAAGGGAGGCTTCGAGAGTGAGGGCTTCTGGGGAAACCGAGGGAGGGCACAGATCCCCACGGACCACACCCCCTCCTTCATCTCGCCTTCACGGCGCCCCCAGGACCGCCAGGGAGCCGCGGGGAAACTGAGGCCTCAGAGCAGGAGTGCCCCCCAGGTTGCACGCGTGTCACGTCTTCCGCCTGCGCCTGCTCCCGAGGCGCCCGCGTCGGCGTCCGCTCTAGGTGACCACAGGCGCGGCCGGGGGTCACGCGCCCCAGGGGGATGGCTAACGAGGGGGCCGTGTTCTGGGGGTGTCTGGTGGGGACTTGAGGTCTCTCGCCTCCTCTGAAGCTCCCCTCCTGGCCGCGCCCGTCCTGCCCCTCCTAAAGGGACCCCAGAGCTCCGCAGCTCCTCCGGGAGCCGGGGCCAGAAAGGTGACGCGCTCGGGGTTACACAAGGCTCAGCCTCTGGCTAAATTTACAGCTGCAACGTGAACCCCGGGACAGAGGAAGGACACGTGGGGGAGCCTGGGGCCAAGAGAGACCTTCAGACACCTCCCTGGGCCCTCTGCGTCCGGCCAAGGAAGGCGGTTCCCAGTGAGCCCCGGAGAGAGGCTCCCGCAGCCGGCCTTGCCGCCCGCAGGAGGGTCACCGGCCCGCCCCGTCCAGAGGGCGCCACGTGCCCGCCCTGGTCACACCAGCCGTCTCGGGCTCCCGCCTGCAGGGCGTCGTTCCCGATAGAGGGAGGCCCTCTTTACTGAGCCTTGAGGCAAAGACTAGAATTTTTTTTTTTGACAAAAAGAGCATCTTTCCCTACAAACACATCCACACGCATTAAGCTTTTCAGTTCGTGAACCTGATACACGAACATTCACGGCAAGCGCAAATCCATAGCTTACGGGCGTCCCGTCCGCGAGGTCTGACCCGCCCGGTCTGCAGGTGCGCGTCACACACAGTGCCCACGCACACACAGAATAGGGCGTGTCCGCGAGTGCCCGCGTCCAGGTGGACAGACGCTCGCCCCCTGCAGCGAAGGGGCCCGCCGAGGCCTTGAGCTCAGCCCGTGTGCTCACGGAAGAGTCTGGGCCCAGCGTGCCGCTCGCACGCACACGCACTCCGTCAGCATCACGCGTGACTCACACTGGATCAGGTGGGCTTCCCTGGCGGCCCAGGCGGTCAGGCGCCCGCCCGCGTCCAGGAGGCCCGAGTCCAGCCCCGGGTGAGGACGATGCCGCGGGGAAGGCCTGGCTGCCCGTGCCCGTGCTCCCGCCCGGAGGCTCCCGTGGTCGGAGGAGCCCGGCAGGCCCGCGGGCCACGGGGAGGCAGATGCGAGCGAGGGCTGCCCCGCCGTCTCTCGCGCGGGCCAGCGCTCTCCACGGCGCGGGGGGCCGTCTCGTCCGGCTCTCCGCGGTCCCAGGGACTGTAAGCGCCGGGCTCCTCGGTCCGCGGGAGCCTCCAGGAAAGACTCCTGAGCGGGCTGACGTGTCCTCCTCGGGCGATCTCCCCGACCGGGGACGGGCCTGAGCCTCCCGGGGCCCCGGCGTCGGCGGGCGGATTCTTCGCCACCGCGCCGCCCTTCCCAGAGGCTGCCCCTGTGTGACGCGTTCCATTCTCACAACCGAGCTCCGGAGCCTCACCCTCCCCACTCTACGGGGGAGGCAACTGAGGCTCAGAGAAGGGAAGTGGTTTGCTTAGAAGCGCGTCGTCTGGCGACGAGCAGAGCCGGGAGGTGAACCCAGGCCAGCCGGCAGAAGAATCCATGGTCATGGCCGCCACGGAGGGCCTGGTACATGTGCCAGCACACGCAGGCTCTCACCGGGCGTGTCTCTCCAGCTCACGGGAGACGCACACAGGCACGCACACACAGGAGAGAGCAGAGCCCCAGCGTGTGCAGACCACAGGGTCCTTGCTCCACATTCACTCATCCAGGAACCTGGAGGAGGAGGGAAACCTAGGGGTGCCCTGAGACACGAGGAGGCAGACGCTTCTAGAAGCAAGGCCAGGCTCAGGGACCGGGGTAATCACAAGGTCAAGGACTAGCATTCGTGGCCTTCCCCCATCCACTGGGCGTTCCAGCCTCTTGTCCACCGCGCCCGGGCCTGCACTGGCGAAACACAGGCTCCTCTGGGCACGGCCCCCTCAGAGCTCCGGCAGCCCCAGCCCCCCAGCCCTGGGCCCGGCCCGGCCCACCCGCTCCCACCGAGGCGCAGCGGGGGCTCCAGGGCCGGCTCTGTGGGCAGGGAGGCCGCTGGGGGCCTTGGCGGCAACGAGGGGAAACGGGAAAGGTTCTCCGGGACAGGGGACCCCAGCGCCCGGGCCACGCCACCAGGATCGCATCCCACCGCCCCACCCCACACGCGTGTGACGCTGTCCTTCCCGGACGGGGAGACAAAGGCTTGGGCGGCCGGGTGCCAGAGCCAAGTCAGCGCGGAGGCCGGCAGGTCCAGCATCCCCGGCTCTGGCAGCACCGAGGCCCCCGCGCCCTGTCCCGCCTCCCCGCTGCCCGCTCAAGACGCTGCCCTTTTCTTCCTGCTGCCCAGACGGTGCCCGTCGCTTTGTCCTGAGAGGGGTTCTCCCTTCCCTTTGCTTTCCTCTCGGCTTTCCTCCCCCTGCCCAATTCGAAGGACGCAGGAGCATCTGAAAACAGAAGTGGCTGCTGTCGCCCAGAGCTGGGGGACATGGAAATGAGCTGGTGGGTATGCAAATGAGGCCCCTGGGTGATTTGCATAAAGGCATCCTGGGCGGGGCCGAGGTGGAGCAGGAGGGGAGGCTTCCGGGAAGCCCTCCTGGGGAGCCCTCCCCCAGGTACCAGGTTTTTCCAGGTCAGTCGTCCCCGGGGAGGGTCCCCCTCAATGCCCTGGCCTCTGCAGCGTGAGATCCCTGGATAGCTGTTGGGGCTTCATCATGTCTCTTTGGGGAAATGAAATTAAATTTCTGTTTGTTATCTCATGGTGCAAGCGCATGGCTGGTTGGATTTTTTTAATCAACTCTGGAGTGTAAGTTTGGGACGACTTAAGATATTTCTGGGTGGAAGGAGGAAAGTAAAAAGAATAAGGGAGAGAGGAAAGAAAAAAGGGATCGGATGGACAGTGGATGGAAGAATGAAATGGTGGAAGGAAAGAAAGAAAAGAGGAAAGAAGGAAGGGGTAGAGGGAACGGAAGATGTAGAGATAGCTTGGGCTGCCATGACCAAATAGTATGGACGGTGGGTGACTTGAACACCAGAGGTGCATTTCCTCATCATTCTGGAAGCTAGGAGTCTAAAATCACGATTCCAGCCAATTTAGTTTCCAGTGAGGTCTTGGCTTATACCCTCTTCTCGCGGCTGCTCACTGGGCTTTCCTCGGTGCATGCAGGGGCAGAGAGCTCTCTGGGGTCTTATCTTCGAAGAGCACCAGTCCTGTCGGATCAGGTTCCATCCTCCTGACCTCCTTTAGCCTTGTGACTTCCTTCAAGGTCTGCATCTCCAAATCCAGCCACCCAGGGGCACAGGGTTTCAGTGCTCTGATTCCAGGTGAATACACGCGTTCGGTCCACATAGAGATGGGTGGATGGCTTTGCTGGCTGGGCGTGTGGGGAAACTGCACATCCTTCCCTTGCTTTCCTCCCGGCTTTCCTCCCCCTGCCCAATTCGAAGGACGCAGGAGCATCTGAAAACAGAAGTGGCTGCTGTCGCCCAGAGCTGGGGGACATGGAAATGAGCTGGTGGGTATGCAAATGAGGCCCCTGGGTGATTTGCATAAAGGCATCCTGGGCGGGGCCGAGGTGGAGCAGGAGGGGAGGCTTCCGGGAAGCCCTCCTGGGGAGCCCTCCCCCAGGTACCAGGTTTTTCCAGGTCAGTCGTCCCCGGGGAGGGTCCCCCTCAATGCCCTGGCCTCTGCAGCGTGAGATCCCTGGATAGCTGTTGGGGCTTCATCATGTCTCTTTGGGGAAATGAAATTAAATTTCTGTTTGTTATCTCATGGTGCAAGCGCATGGCTGGTTGGATTTTTTTAATCAACTCTGGAGTGTAAGTTTGGGACGACTTAAGATATTTCTGGGTGGAAGGAGGAAAGTAAAAAGAATAAGGGAGAGAGGAAAGAAAAAAGGGATCGGATGGACAGTGGATGGAAGAATGAAATGGTGGAAGGAAAGAAAGAAAAGAGGAAAGAAGGAAGGGGTAGAGGGAACGGAAGATGTAGAGATAGCTTGGGCTGCCATGACCAAATAGTATGGACGGTGGGTGACTTGAACACCAGAGGTGCATTTCCTCATCATTCTGGAAGCTAGGAGTCTAAAAATCACGATTCCAGCCAATTTAGTTTCCAGTGAGGTCTTGGCTTATACCCTCTTCTCGCGGCTGCTCACTGGGCTTTCCTCGGTGCATGCAGGGGCAGAGAGCTCTCTGGGGTCTTATCTTCGAAGAGCACCAGTCCTGTCGGATCAGGTTCCATCCTCCTGACCTCCTTTAGCCTTGTGACTTCCTTCAAGGTCTGCATCTCCAAATCCAGCCACCCAGGGGCACAGGGTTTCAGTGCACGGATTCCAGGGGAATACACGCGTTCGGTCCACAGAGAGATGGGTGGATGGCTTGGCTGGCTGGGCGGGTGGGGAAACTTCACATCCTTCCCTTGCTTTCCTCCCGTTATCCACAAGCCCTCCTGAGCGTCCTCGCTGAGGGCCAGTCCGGGCACAGGGGCTATACAGGGCAAGGAGGCAGGCAGGGTGCCCCCTCCCAAAGCTCGCCGGGCAGCTGGACTCTCCCCCGCACAGAGGCTCTGGCAGAGCACGGCTGGGCTCCCGGAGGCTGGCCCTTCAACGGCCCCCATGTCGGGCACAGAAAGACAGGGACCGGCCTGAGGCAGTTTTCCATGGAGAGCCCATTTTACGGCTTTGGGAACCGAGTGCTTGAGGTGCTCTGGGATGTCTGTTGAGCCCGGATCCTGTGTCAGGCACTGAGGATCTGTGAAGCGGAAACACAGGAGAAGCCTTATTCTCAAGGTCATGGGCAGGGGGAGGAGGGCTGTCCAGGTGGCCTTAGCCTCTGTCCAGGCTGAGCAAGGTTCGCGGGTGGCCAGAATCTGGAGGCGAAACCTCGCAGCCCCTCCCGTGCCCACGGGCGGAGGGACCCGTCTGCTCCTTTGTCTCTGCCCAGCCCTCGAGGCACCCAGCCCCCGCCAGCCGCGGGGCAGCGCAGCTGTGCCCGGCCTCTGGACGTGCCCGTGCAGGCGGTACACTTCCGGGGTCATTACTGCCCGGCGGTCTCCAGTGGGCCCTTCCAGTGGATTTCCCAATGATTTAGAGTCTTGTTCGTACTCTGTCAGTCAATGAAGTTCTCAGGCCCACATACCGATGCCAGCCGCCCTGAGCCTCAGGAAGGGGCAGGAAAAGAAACTCGTGGCTGAAATGCAGTGTCTCGTCGGACAGGATTCTATGAGTTACAGTTCTCTCCTCTTCTCGCTGCTCACCGGGCTTTCCTCGGTGCATGCAGGGGCAGAGAGCTCTCTGGGGTCTTATCTTCGAAGAGCACCAGTCCTGTCGGATCAGGTTCCATCCTCCTGACCTCCTTTAGCCTTGTGACTTCCTTCAAGGTCTGCATCTCCAAATCCAGCCACCCAGGGGCACAGGGTTTCAGTGCACGGATTCCAGGGGAATACACGCGTTCGGTCCACAGAGAGATGGGTGGATGGCTTGGCTGGCTGGGCGGGTGGGGAAACTTCACATCCTTCCCTTGCTTTCCTCCCGTTATCCACAAGCCCTCCTGAGCGTCCTCGCTGAGGGCCAGTCCGGGCACAGGGGCTATACAGGGCAAGGAGGCAGGCAGGGTGCCCCCTCCCAAAGCTCGCCGGGCAGCTGGACTCTCCCCCGCACAGAGGCTCTGGCAGAGCACGGCTGGGCTCCCGGAGGCTGGCCCTTCAACGGCCCCCATGTCGGGCACAGAAAGACAGGGACCGGCCTGAGGCAGTTTTCCATGGAGAGCCCATTTTACGGCTTTGGGAACCGAGTGCTTGAGGTGCTCTGGGATGTCTGTTGAGCCCGGATCCTGTGTCAGGCACTGAGGATCTGTGAAGCGGAAACACAGGAGAAGCCTTATTCTCAAGGTCATGGGCAGGGGGAGGAGGGCTGTCCAGGTGGCCTTAGCCTCTGTCCAGGCTGAGCAAGGTTCGCGGGTGGCCAGAATCTGGAGGCGAAACCTCGCAGCCCCTCCCGTGCCCACGGGCGGAGGGACCCGTCTGCTCCTTTGTCTCTGCCCAGCCCTCGAGGCACCCAGCCCCCGCCAGCCGCGGGGCAGCGCAGCTGTGCCCGGCCTCTGGACGTGCCCGTGCAGGCGGTACACTTCCGGGGTCATTACTGCCCGGCGGTCTCCAGTGGGCCCTTCCAGTGGATTTCCCAATGATTTAGAGTCTTGTTCGTACTCTGTCAGTCAATGAAGTTCTCAGGCCCACATACCGATGCCAGCCGCCCTGAGCCTCAGGAAGGGGCAGGAAAAGAAACTCGTGGCTGAAATGCAGTGTCTCGTCGGACAGGATTCTATGAGTTACAGTTCTCTCCTCTTCGCTGCACTTGAATATTAAATGTTATATTAATAGCGCACTCTTAATTATCCATGAGTAATGTACTAGGGCTCAGAAATTAATGAAGGGAAGGACCCAAACGAGAATATTTCCCACTCCTCTGGGTGCCGCAGGGCTGGCGGGAGGGGGTAAATCTGCATAAGATTTGCATGAGTGGCGGACCTGGCAGTCCTGGCTGGGAGGGCGGTCGGAGGACTCCCGTGGGGGGTGGGGGGACTGCTGTGGACCAGCCCCTTCCCAGCACTTTCCAGGGAGACAGCTCACGTCTCTCCTTCCCAGCTTTTGCCCGTTTGATCCCCTTTCCGGGAATGCCCAACCCAAACGCCTGTAGCCACAGGACGGAAACTATCCCCAGAGCTACCGTGTGAGGACAGTGCATCTCAGGCCCACATACAAATGTATTTATACCCCTGACACACATGTACAAGTACATATGTCCACACACACACACAGACACACACGTGCTACCATGACAAAGTACAGGGGCTTCCCTGGCGGCCCAGGGGTTAAGCCTTCACTTTTCAGTGCAGGGGCTGTGGGTTCAACCGCTGATCCGGGAGCTATGACCCCACATCCCTGGACGCCCAAAATTGAAAAATACAAAACAGAAGCAATATTGTAATACATACAATAAAAAGACGTTTAAGACGGTCCACATCAAAAATAAAATCTTTAAAAAAAAAAACTGTTTGGAAAACAGTCTGGCGGTTTCCTTAAAAAGTTCAACCTAGATTTACCAAAGGACCCAGCGGGTCCTCTCTGGGGCCCCTGCTCAAGGGAAGGAAAAACACATGAGCATAGGAAAATGGACGTGAATGTTCGAGGCATCATGACTCACAAAACTCAAAAAAGGTAGAAACAAGCAGTATGTCCATTGCCGAATGAACACTAAACAAGACGCGATGTGGGTTCACACAGCGGAGTACTACACAGCCACAAAGAGGAAAGATGTACTGATGCATGCTACAGTTTGGCTGCACCGTGAAAACATGACGCTGAGGGAAAGAAACCCATCACAGGAGACGGTTTCACTGGTAGGAAATGTCCAGAAGAGGCAGATCTATAGAGACACGGTAGATTAGTGATTGCCAGGGGGTGGGGACGAAGGAAGGAAGAGCGTGGGGGGCTAGTGGGCACACAGTGTCTTTTGAGGTCATGGAAATGTTCTAAGGTTCACCGTGGAGATGGCTGGACCAAACACCACCAAACTGTCACATGAATGAACTGTGGGCGTGGGAGCTGCGTCTCCGTAAATCACTGGGTTGGAAACGGGGCTATGAGACCTGGCAGTCCTGGCTGGGAGGGCGGTCGGAGGACTCCCGTGGGGGTGGGGGACTGCTGTGGACCAGCCCCTTCCCAGCACTTTCCAGGAGACAGCTCACGTCTCTCCTTCCCAGCTTTTGCCCGTTTGATCCCCTTTCCGGGAATGCCCAACCCAAACGCCTGTAGCCACAGGACGGAAACTATCCCCAGAGCTACCGTGTGAGGACAGTGCATCTCAGGCCCACATACAAATGTATTTATACCCCTGACACACATGTACAAGTACATATGTCCACACACACACACAGACACACACGTGCTACCATGACAAAGTACAGGGGCTTCCCTGGCGGCCCAGGGGTTAAGCCTTCACTTTTCAGTGCAGGGGCTGTGGGTTCAACCGCTGATCCGGGAGCTATGACCCCACATCCCTGGACGCCCAAAATTGAAAAATACAAAACAGAAGCAATATTGTAATACATACAATAAAAAGACGTTTAAGACGGTCCACATCAAAAATAAAATCTTTAAAAAAAACTGTTTGGAAAACAGTCTGGCGGTTTCCTTAAAAAGTTCAACCTAGATTTACCAAAGGACCCAGCGGGTCCTCTCTGGGGCCCCTGCTCAAGGGAAGGAAAAACACATGAGCATAGGAAAATGGACGTGAATGTTCGAGGCATCATGACTCACAAAACTCAAAAAAGGTAGAAACAAGCAGTATGTCCATTGCCGAATGAACACTAAACAAGACGCGATGTGGGTTCACACAGCGGAGTACTACACAGCCACAAAGAGGAAAGATGTACTGATGCATGCTACAGTTTGGCTGCACCGTGAAAACATGACGCTGAGGGAAAGAAACCCATCACAGGAGACGGTTTCACTGGTAGGAAATGTCCAGAAGAGGCAGATCTATAGAGACACGGTAGATTAGTGATTGCCAGGGGGTGGGGACGAAGGAAGGAAGAGCGTGGGGGGCTAGTGGGCACACAGTGTCTTTTGAGGTCATGGAAATGTTCTAAGGTTCACCGTGGAGATGGCTGGACCAAACACCACCAAACTGTCACATGAATGAACTGTGGGCGTGGGAGCTGCGTCTCCGTAAATCACTGTGGACGGTGACTGCAGCCAGGAGATTTAAGAGACGCTGGCTCCTTGGAAGAAAAGCTATGACAAACCTAGACAGCACAATACAAAGCAGGGACATCACTTTGCCGACAAAGATCCGTGTAGTCAAAACTATGGTTTCTCCAGCAGTCAGGTATGGATGTGAGAGTTGACCCGCGAAGAGGGCCGAGTGCCGAAGAATTGATGCCTTTGAGCTGTGGAGCCGGAGAACACTTGTGAGAGCCCCTTGGACAGCAAGGAGAGCAAACCAGTCCATCCTAAAGGAAATCGACCCTGTTCACTGGAAGGACGGATGCTGAGGTTGAAGCGCCAGTACTTTGGCCTCCCGCTGAGGAGAGCCACCTCGCTGGAAAAGCCCCTGATGCTGGGAGAGACTGCAGACAAAAGGAGAAGGGGCGGCAGAGGATGAGACGCTGGGATGGCCTCACTGACTCGGTGGCCATGAATCTGACCAAGCTCAGGGAGGGACTGGAGGACAGGCAGGCCTGGCATGCAGCCCCTGCGTCGCGGAGAGACCAGCAGAACGGAGCGAGTGAACAGCAGAAGAAGCCACACTAAAAGCCCACATGTTGGGCGTCGCCTAATGATCCGGTGGGTAAGAATCCGCCTTGTAACGCAGGGGGCCTAGGTTGGGTCCCTGGAAGTAAAAGGAGGATCCTATGTGCCACAGAGCACCCAAGCCCTGCACCCCAATGGCAGGGTCCACAGCGAAAGACCCCACGTAAGGCAGCTCAGACTCGACCCAGCCAAACATATAGCAGAACTGTTTAAAGCCACATATTTGCGCCCTGTCCTATCTGGAGAAGGAGATGGTACCCACCCCAGCATTCTTGCCTGGAGAATCCCAGGGACAGAAGGGCCTGATGGGCCGCAGTCCCTGGGGTCACACAGAGCCGCACATAACGGAGCGACTGAGCAGCAGGCCTAGCTAGGACTTCACGTACGCCGTTCCCACTGGGGGGAGCGTCCTTTCCCTCTCCCATTCCCAGACCAACAGGGTCCCCCAGGGCTGGGAAGCAGAGGCTCGGGGGGCACGGGGCTCTGTGAGAGCCGCCCTGACGACCAGCCGCGGGGCTGAGTGGTCCCGGGCGAGGGGCCGCAGAGCCCCGCGGGTCTGCCGAGCCTGAGCGTGGGGGGCTCGCGTGAGCGGGCGAGCGGAAGGCGTGAGCCTGGCGCTGGCCTCGGCCGAGCGCTCAGCGAGCAGGGCTCCTCCGGCTTCCTCCCGCCCGGACGCGGAGGGCACGAGGCTGCCGGAAGGCCGGGCAGAGCAGGGTGCGGCCAGCCCAGCTCTGGGTGACGCTCAGGAGCTGGGGCTTGTGGGGCAGCCAGGGCTTTGGCGCGGCCGAGGAAGGGATTTGCTGTTCCCAACTCCCCGCGGGGGGGGCAGGTGGTCCCGCACCCCCACAGGGCCTGGGGCCCAGCGGACTCCCTCCCACCCCAGGGCAGCCAGCGGGCTTTCCGGCGTGAATCCCGCCGCGTCCCTCCCCTGCTGGAGCCCTGCGTCCTGGCCGCGCCGGCCCTCTGACCCCGTCTCCTCCCGCCCGGGCCCTTGACAGCCGAGCCCCGTCTCCGGGCCTGCACCCTGTTGGTGCCTCCAACCGTCTGACGCCTCCCGTCCCTCTGCCCCAGCTCAGCGCTCGCCTCCCAGCGAGACCAGCTCTCCCAGCTCCCCCTTCCCCACCCGGCTCTGTCTTGAGCTCCCGCCCCTCCAGACACGAAGGGCAGCTGCTCCGTCCTCCGTCTGATAACCAGGGGGCTGCGGCTTCCCTCGCGGCACGGAAGCTTCAGGAGAGCAGAGACCGGGTCTAGTTCAGCCCTGACCCTGCAGGGCCCAGCCATGTTTCGGGCATACAGCTGGTGCCCACTGATGGCTGCCCAGTGGACGTGCGAGGCGGGCAGCCTGCGTCTCGGCCCCGGGCCTGCTCCCGAGGTGCTGGGAGCCACTGACCAAGTCACGCCCCTCCCTACAGGACAGGCCTGGCCTTTCTGAAGCCAAGGAATTCTGGTTTTGATCTAAGCTGTGGGTGACCCCACATCAGAGACAGCCAGCCGCAGTCGCTGGGGCTCAGCGTCGGGGCCCTGGGGTGCCCGGTGCCCGGCCGCTCCCTCGCCATCCTTCCCTGCAAAACTGTGGGAGCCACACGGACTTCGATCAACACGAAGGAAGACTAGCACGGCTCCAGACTGGACTTCCAGGATGAGGCCGACCGCGTAAAGAGAGTAACAGAGAGCAGGGCAGGCCCGAAGGCCGAGCCTGATTATTCTCACGGTAGGAATACCGGGCGGCGGGTTCCGTGCCTTCATACTTAGACCTTTTTTATTTTTTCAGTTTTTCACAACAAATTGTTCTCTGTTCATCAGAAATAAAAGATTATTTAAAGGAAAAAAAATCCTAAAAAGCACCTGAGAAGGTACGGCTAGGTAATGTCTCTCCAGGTCTAGAAAAGGCGGGGAGGAGCTTAAACACAAATGAGCAGGAGGGACCCTGGTCCTTTTTCGAAACAGATGAAACACAGATGGGGAAATTTCAGGGAGCGCAGCAGCCTGCCAGGACAGCCATCAAGACTGCTCCTTCGTCATTTCCCATTCGAGGTCTGCGACACTCTCCCCTCCACTTGGCCGCGGGTTTCTGGTTTCATTCATTCACTCCTTCCCTCATTTTCTCCCTTAACTCACATGCACTGAGCGCCTCCTGGCCTTAATGTTTCCATCTGAGAAATGGGTATTTTCCTCACTGCTACCTCCATGGTTCATTGTGAGAACCAAAGGTCCAGATAGATGTCAGGCACCCGGGACCGAAGAAACTCAAAATAAACATGTTAACGTGAAGAGGACCAGACAGAGCCACAGAGCATCACCATCAGGGACAAACCCAGATACAATTTTGGTTTACTTCCTTCCAGATATGTTTTCTCTACACAGATGTATAGATAGAAGTGTCAAGTGAAGTTGTACAATAATTGGGATCCCGTGAGAGTTCTATTTTGTCCCTGGATTCTTTTTTCGCTTAACAACCGGACGGTTATCATGTCAATACCTTCTCTTTGAACGTTGATTTCCATGGCTGAACCACATTTCATGATTAGTCGAGAGTCATGAACGGTGAGGAAGAGTAAATCAACGGCAAATAAGCGCCCACAGCGGCTATGATGGCCTCTGGGTTTGTTTCTACTCGGTCACTCTAAACACGGCTGAAGTGGGGGACGCTTGTTGATAAACCTTTGTCCACAAGAAAGAAATGCTTTAGGATTTCCAAAGAAACGAATCCTCAGAGCTGAGACTACAGATCAGCATGCCTGGGTGTTGTCCCCAGGATATGCTAACAGAGAGGACAGCGTTCTTTTGTACGGAGCACATGTTACTGTGTGCATCTGACCAGTCACGGAGTTGCCACAAAGAACGTGTGAAACGGGTACACGTGCCCCCATTTCCCAGATTAGGAAACGGAGGCCCACAACACTATCATACCGCCTTGAGCTTACAAAGCCTTTCTGTGTCTAGTTACTTTAACGGCTACGCCAGACGTTACCTAGCTGCCGCCCCGCCAGTCAGATGTGATGAGGCCTCTTCAGCCTCCAGTGCCCATGGCTGACGTCAGGCCTCCTGGCTCGCGGCAGTTAGCTATTGCTGCGTAACAAACCGCCGCAGGACTCTGTGGCTTCACACAGTGAGCATCTCTGACTGCTCCGGTGCCCGCCGGGCAGCTGGGCAGCTCCACGAGGCCCTCTTCTGCGCCACTGGTGGGCGCTGTTAGCTTTGGGCATTCTCCTGGGCCTGCGGCTTGGCTCCGCTCCCGGGGCCCCTCCCAGCAGGCCAGCCCCGGCGGGCGGCTCCCGGCGTGGCAACGGGGCTCCCAGAGACCCAGCAGAAGCCGCAGGACGCCTGCAGGCTGGGGCTCCGCGGGGGCACGGCGTCCCGTCTGCCACAGGCGATCGGTGGAAGCAAGTCACAGGACCGCGCCTGATTCAGAGGGTGGGAAACAGATGCCACCTCTGGTTGTGAAGAAGAGCGAGACTTTACCAAGCAGGTAGAGCCAGGGAGGCCAGAGAACTGAGAACACGTTTGGCAGCCAATGTATGGTGTCTGTTTTAACTCTTTGCCAAATTTGCAACTCCAAAAGATCTTGGTTTAAGGTGTATTTTTGGATCGCTCACTACGGAGATGACCTTTTTTCCCTTCCCGTCGGCTTGCCGGGGGATGGATTCCGCGCCTCTCATCACTAGGCTTCCCGTCCGCCCTGGCCCACCGTCCCCTAGGAAGCCCTGCGTGCGCCCCTTCTGGAAACCAGCCGTTGCCCCCCACGTCAGCTCCCTCCTCCCATAATGAATAGCCCAGGAGCCCGTCGGAGAGGGCCCTGCCTGCCCGCTGCCCACACGCCCCCCTGGGCAAGCCCCGCGATGATACCATCCATCACTGTCGCCCTCAGTGGCCGGGCGCCCCGGGCCGGCCGTGGAGGGGAGGAAAGGCTGCCCGCAGCTCCGTGGAGCCCTTAATGATTACGTCAAGTGGCAAGCCATCTATTAGTCTCCTTAGCGGCCAAAAAACCTAAGACCTGAGAAGCCGGCAAGAGCGCTGGGGGACTGCGGTTCCATTTTTTATGATGGCGTCAAGCCTCAGACGTGGAGCGGGTACAGGCCTCGTCGGCTGCGGGGTGGGAGGGGATTCTGGGCTCTGAGCCTGTCTCTGCCAGTAGACGTGGGCACAGAGAGCGTGTGGGTCCTGTCTGCTGTCACGCAGCCCCCGGGTCAGTTCTGCGTCCGTGTACACAGCCCTGTGGGGAGCACGGCCCCCGGCGCGGGTTTGGAGTTTGGCAGCTAAGGTCCAGCCGAGTGGACACAGGTGGGGAGACACAGAGAGCGACCTGGAAAGGGTAAGAATCCCGGGGCTCCTGTCCCTGCCATTTCCCTCCCGAGAGCCTCCCCTTTTCTCATCTGTGAAATGGGCATGGTCAGGATCCGACTTACGGGATGTGTGGTCTCTGTGGTCAGAAGGGCTTCACGTCGGCTTTCACGTCGCTCGACACTCATTACAATTTTGTCTTTGAACCTGCGTTTTGGAGGTGACGTTCAACGAGGCAGTAGAGGGTTGACGTGAGCAGAGAAAAGGCAGGTTTGTATTTTATTGTCTTTGTGGGGTCGACTCCTGCTTCTTCAACAAGGAGCCCCGTACTTTTAAAGGCATTTATCTATTTCACTGCTGCATCGGTACACGGGGTTTCTCTCCTTGTGACCCGAGGGCTTCGTTGTTCCATGGCATGTGGCTTCTTAGTTCTCCCACCGGGGATTGAACCCAGGTCGCCTGCATTGGAGGTCAGATTCTAAACCACCGGGCTACCAGGGAAATCCCAGCCCTGCATTTTTATTTTCCACTGGGTCCTGCCAATGACGCAGCCGGCCCTGGGGATGAGGATCTCTCCCAGGCTTCTCTTGCACCTACGAGGCTCCCCGCACCAGGCAAGGGCCTCATCCTCCCCTTCCTCACGGGGCTCCTCCCGGCCTTCGGGACCTGAGGGCGGCGTCCTGGAGAACGCCCCTCTTCCTCCGGCCACAGCCAGACCACCACCGGGTCCCTCCCCGCGCCCCCTTCTCTGCCTCACTGCTGCCCCTGCCCTGACTCCGCCCCTAGTGTGGCCGCCCCCCGGGATTGTTTCCGCCTGGTCTCTCCCAGGCCCACACACTCACCTCCCGGCACAAGGCAAACCCCGGAGCCGTCCCTGGCTTCCCAGGCTTCCTCCGCAGGCCGCTGCCTCCCACTCCGGGCTCCAGAGCGCCAGACGTGCCCCACCAGCCCCCGGCGGCCCTTCCCAAGCTCCCCTCGTCTGCTACTCTCCACACCCTTCCAGCAGCTCGTGCTTGCTGAGCATCCGCTGTGCGAGGACGGCCGACGCCCCCTCCACGGATGACCTCGTTGTCAGCTCATGATATGAGAGCCACGGTCTCTCCTACTGACAGGTGAGGAAACAGAGGCACAGAGAGGTTCATTCACGTGCTTCCGGTCACACAGCAAGTGGCAGAACCAGCATTTGGCCCCGTAGGTCTGCCCCAGCACCTGCGCCCGTACCCGTCATAGGACGTCTCCCCATCCCTTAGTGTGAGTCACGCCTTCTTCTGGGAATGCCCTTCCTGGAGGGCTTCACCTCCCCAGAAACACTGGCCACAGTGGTGAGGAAGAAAGTGAGTTCCCCCTTGCTTGCTGTGGGCTTCCAGGTAAGTCACTGCCCATCTCTGGACTTCCATTTCCTCTCACACCCAAGAGGATGAGCTTAGAACTACTCCCCGAAGCCTCGGGATCACTGGGACTGGCCGCAGCGGCCTGGGAGGAAGCTGGACAGAGGAGGCCGCCCCCTGGGGCCCAGGTTATATCTGGGTCGTGACTAAGCGTGCCCAGCCCTGCCCATCTGTCCGTCCGTGTCCATCACCAGGGAGCGGGGCGGAGGGCGGCCTCCCTGAGCTCCAGCCCCGAAGGACGCCTCCTCCCAGGAGGACAGAGCGGGGCGGCTCCGGCGGCCCGTCCATCCGATCAGCCGTCCCACCGCCCGACCGCTGCCCCTCCAGGACTCACGCCCTTCCTTCCTGGGCAGGAAGAGCCGGGAGGAGCTCTGGGCTGGTCCCAGCTCACCCTCGGCCGTGACCTTGAGAAAAGCCTCCGCGCGGCCAGTGAGCAGACATCCGCCGCGCCGCCGCGCCTGCTGCTAGCCGAGCCGGCCCTGTGCGCAGTACCGCCTCGGACGTCCCCGCCCGCACCCCCTGCCCTGGGATGTGCGTGCTCCTGTTAGACCCATTTCACCGAGCGGAGAACTGAGAGACGCACCAGGGTCGGGACCATTCTGAAGTCAGAAGCTGTGGCTAGAACCGTGGGGCTCTCGGCCCACCTTGTGCAGACATGGCGGGGAGGGGACCCCGGACACACGCACCACCCTCATGAGGCTTCGAGAAACCAATGTACTCACGCAAGGGACCCCGTCCCTCTTCCTCACCACGCCAAAGGGCCTGCCTCAGATCCAGCCCCTTGGAGATGGACGCAAACAAGCGCCTGTCTCCCTGTCTCCCTGCCCATGGCGGGCTCCTGAATTCTTCCTCTCCTTCAAGGTTCAGCTGTGTGACTGCGGGCAAGCCACTCTGCCTCTCTGGGCTGTCCTTGTCTCATCAACAGGCTTGCAGGTGCCGCCAACCCTGTGACTTATCTAGATGGAGCCTCAAAACCATCCATAGAGGTTGGTGGGTGATCCCCACCATCCAGATGTGGAAACTGAGGCGGAGAGAAAGGGAAGCTTCTTGCCCCAGGTCAGGAAGTACGTTCGGGGCACAGCAGAGGGTGTGGGTGTCCACAGCGCCTGGGTTCTTCCTGCCCAGAGCCAGGCCAGGGACGGCCGGAGGACGGGGCAGTAACCCTTTCCTGGCCGTGCCCTTCCTCCCGCCGCGTTCCCCTGCCCCCTCTGAGCCTCCAGACAAAGCTGCCTTTATCCAGGCTCGAGCTGCATTCCTCAGTGACACATGAGGACAAAGGCGGGGGCCACCGGCAGCGACAGGAAAGCCCTGCCGCCCCAAACCAGTTTGCAGCCTTCCCACGCCCCGCCCCCACCCGCAGGGCCTCCCCGGGGGCCTCCAGCCCAGCCCAGGGGAGGTCTGGGAGGCGGCCTGTCCCGGGCCTTGGGCCTCGCGGCCCCCACTGGGGCTGCGCTGGTCATGCTGGTGAGGGAGTGGGCTGGTGCCGCGGAGGCCTGGGTCCCTCCACAGCTCTCCTCCTCTCTCTGGGCCTCTGTGTCCTGTCTGTGAAGTGGGGGTGCGTGTCTGTGAGCGTTCGGGAGGACGGTGCGTGCGGGGAAGGGGACGGTTGCTGGTATCCCTGGTGCTCCTTCTCCCTCACTGCTGAGCCGGCTTCCCTCCTCGCTCAGAGCTTTGCCCATTCCCTCCCCCCTCCACTCGCCCCTGCTTCCCTCCCGCAGGTCTTTGCTGAAACACTCCCTCCTCCAGGCAGCCTGCCCCTGACAGCCCCCACCACCCGCTGACGTAGGGGCTCCCACAGGCCCTGTGCATCCCCACACAGCCCCCGTCGCCCTCAACTATCTCGTCTACAGACCAACCGTCACCCCCACCAGGCTCGCAAGGGTGAACACACAACGATTTCGTTCCATGTTGCATTTCCAGAGCCTGCCAAGGGCCGGACCTCGCTCTGCCAGTGTTCACAAGGCGGATGGATGGATGGGTGGATGGGTGGGTGGATGGGTGGATGGATGGGTGGATGGATGGGTGGATGGGTGGATGGGTGGGTGGATGGGTGGATGGGTGGGTGGGTGGGTGGGTGGATGGGTGGATGGATGGATGGATGGGTGGATGGGTGGATGGGTGGATGAGTGGATGGGTGGATGGATGGGTGGATGGGTGGATGAGTGGATGGGTGGATGAGTGGATGGATGGGTGGATGGATGGGTGGATGGGTGGATGGGTGGGTGGATGGGTGGATGGGTGGATGGGTGGGTGGATGGGTGGATGGATGGATGGATGGGTGGATGGATGGGTGGATGGGTGGATGGGTGGATGGGTGGATGGATGGGTGGATGGATGGGTGGATGGGTGGATGGGTGGATGGATGGGTGGATGGGTGGATGGGTGGATGGGTGGATGAGTGGATGGGTGGATGGATGGGTGGATGGGTGGATGAGTGGATGGGTGGATGAGTGGATGGATGGGTGGATGGATGGGTGGATGGGTGGATGGGTGGGTGGATGGGTGGATGGGTGGATGGGTGGGTGGATGGGTGGATGGATGGATGGATGGGTGGATGGATGGGTGGATGGGTGGATGGGTGGATGAGTGGATGGATGGGTGGATGGATGGGTGGATGAGTGGATGGGTGGATGGATGGGTGGATGGGTGGATGGGTGGATGAGTGGATGGATGGGTGGATGGATGGGTGGATGAGTGGATGGGTGGATGGGTGGGTGGATGGGTGGATGGGTGGATGAGTGGATGGATGGATGAGTGGATGGGTGGATGGATGGGTGGATGAGTGGATGGGTGGATGGGTGGATGGGTGGATGGGTGGATGGATGGGTGGATGGGTGGATGGATGGGTGGATGAGTGGATGGGTGGATGGGTGGATGGATGGGTGGATGAGTGGATGGGTGGATGAGTGGATGGGTGGATGGATGGATGGATGGGTGGATGGGTGGATGGATGGGTGGATGAGTGGATGGGTGGATGGGTGGATGAGTGGATGGGTGGATGAGTGGATGGGTGGATGGATGGATGGATGGGTGGATGGGTGGATGGATGGGTGGATGAGTGGATGGGTGGATGGATGGATGGATGGGTGGATGGGTGGATGGATGGGTGGATGAGTGGATGGGTGGATGGATGGGTGGATGGGTGGATAGGTGGATGGGTGGATGAGTGGATGGATGGATGAGTGGATGGGTGGATGGATGGGTGGATGAGTGGATGGGTGGATGGGTGGATGGGTGGATGGGTGGATGGGTGGATGGATGGGTGGATGGGTGGATGGATGGGTGGATGAGTGGATGGGTGGATGGATGGATGGATGGGTGGATGGGTGGATGAGTGGATGGGTGGATGGATGGATGGATGGGTGGATGGGTGGATGGATGGGTGGATGAGTGGATGGGTGGATGGATGGGTGGATGAGTGGATGGGTGGATGGATGGGTGGATGGGTGGATAGGTGGATGGGTGGATGAGTGGATGGATGGATGAGTGGATGGGTGGATGGATGGGTGGATGAGTGGATGGGTGGATGGGTGGATGGGTGGATGGGTGGATGGGTGGATGAGTGGATGGGTGGATGGATGGATGGATGGGTGGATGGGTGGATGGATGGGTGGATGGGTGGATGGGTGGATGGATGGATGGATGGGTGGATGGGTGGATGGGTGGATGGGTGGATGGATGGATGGGTGGATGGGTGGATGGATGGGTGGATGGGTGGATGGGTGGATGGGTGGATGGGTGGATGGGTGGATGGGTGGATGGATGGGTGGATGGGTGGATGGATGGGTGGATGGGTGGATGGGTGGATGGATGGATGGATGGGTGGATGGGTGGATGGGTGGATGGGTGGATGGATGGATGGATGGGTGGATGGGTGGATGGATGGGTGGATGAGTGGATGGGTGGATGGATGGGTGGATGAGTGGATGGGTGGATGGATGGGTGGATGGGTGGATAGGTGGATGGGTGGATGAGTGGATGGATGGATGAGTGGATGGGTGGATGGATGGGTGGATGAGTGGATGGGTGGATGGGTGGATGGGTGGATGGGTGGATGGGTGGATGAGTGGATGGGTGGATGGATGGATGGATGGGTGGATGGGTGGATGGATGGGTGGATGAGTGGATGGGTGGATGGATGGATGGATGGGTGGATGGGTGGATGAGTGGATGGGTGGATGGATGGGTGGATGGGTGGATAGGTGGATGGGTGGATGAGTGGATGGGTGGGTGGATGAATGGGTGGATGGATGGATGAGTGGATGGGTGGATGGATGGATGGATGGGTGGATGAGTGGATGGGTGGATGGGTGGATGGGTGGATGGGTGGATGGGTGGATGAGTGGATGGGTGGGTGGATGGGTGGATGAGTGGATGGGTGGATGGATGGGTGGATGGGTGGATGGGTGGATGGATGGGTGGATAGGTGGATGAGTGGATGAGTGGATGGATGGATGGATGGGTGGATGGGTGGATGGATGGGTGGATGAGTGGATGGGTGGATGGATGGGTGGATGGGTGGATGGGTGGATGGATGGGTGGATGGGTGGATGGGTGGATGGATGGGTGTATGGATGGATGGATGGGTGGATGGATGGATGAGTGGATGGGTGGATGGATGGGTGGATGAGTGGATGGGTGGATGGATGGATGGATGGGTGGATGGGTGGATGGATGGGTGGATGAGTGGATGGGTGGATGGATGGGTGGATGGGTGGATGGGTGGATGGATGGATGAGTGGATGGGTGGATGGATGGGTGGATGGGTGAACGGATGGGTAGATGGATGGATGGATGGGTGGATGGATGGATGGATGGATGGATGGGTGGATGGGTGGATGGATGGGTGCATGGATGGATGGATGGATGGATGGGTGGATGGGTGGATGGATGGATGGATGGGTGGATGGGTGGATGGATGGGTGGATGGATGGATGGATGGATGGATGGGTGGATGGGTGGATGGATGGATGCGTGGATGGATGGATGGATGGATGGGTGGATGGGTGGATGGGTGGGTGGATGGATGGATGGTTGAATGGATGGGTGGGTGGATGGATGGGTGGATAGATGGATGAGTGGATGGGTGGATGGATGGGTGGATGAGTGGATGGGTAGATGGATGGATGGATGGGTGGATGGATGGATGGATGGATGGATGGGTGGATGGGTGGATGGATGGGTGCATGGATGGATGGATGGATGGATGGGTGGATGGGTGGATGGATGGATGGATGGGTGGATGGGTGGATGGATGGGTGGATGGATGGATGGATGGATGGATGGGTGGATGGGTGGATGGATGGGTGCATGGATGGATGGATGGATGGATGGGTGGATGGGTGGATGGGTGTGTGGATGGATGGATGGGTGGATGGATGGGTGGGTGGATGGATGGGTGGATAGATGGATGAGTGGATGGGTGGATGGATGGGTGGATGAGTGGATGGGTGGATGGATGGGTGGATGGGTGAACGGATGGGTAGATGGATGGATGAGTGGATGGGTGGATGGATGAGTGGATGGGTGAATGGATGGGTGGATGAGTGGATGGGTGGGTGGATGGGTAGATAGGTGGATGGATGGGTGGATGGGTAAATGGATGGGTGGATGAATGGATGAGTGGATGGGTGGATTGGTGGATGAGTGGATGAAGTAACAGGACAGACATTTGCCCAAGGTCACACAGTAGGGTACAGCAAGGTGAGAATGAGGACTCAGGGTTCTAGCATCCTGACTCTGTGCTCCCTTCTCTGCAGCACGGATCCAGGCAGAGAGCAAGGCCGAGTGACAGAGACCAGGGAGACAGAGACGTGTCAGGGCAGAGAGGAAGAGGCTCTGCGCACTGACTGTGCACCAGGTCTCTGCCAGACGTTCCTCTCTCATCCAGGACGTTGAGGCCCCTCCCAGCTGCCCCGGAACCTGGCTTTATCAGCCCCATTTAGTAGACAGGGAAGCTGAGGCACGAGGGGAGGAATGGGGCTGGGATTCAAACCCACATCAGCTGAATCTCAGAGCCTGGTCCTTCAGCCACAGGAGGCCCACAGAGAACAAAAGCACGGCCCGCAAGCACCTGGCTTGTAGTAGGTTCTCAGTGCACAGTGGCTGCAGGAGGCGGGAAGAGAGACGGCTGCCCGTGAGCTGCTCGCCGTGGAGGAGCGTGGAGGCAGGGGCCTTCCCACAGCGCGCGGCCAGAGCTGCCTCAATGCTGGGGCACAGGATGTCCCCCCGCTCCCAAAGTGACCCCCGGTGAGGGGAGGAGCCCCGCTTGGGCCACCACGCCCACCCAGCCCCCGGCTTGGGGTCCCATCGCCCAGGCAGCACCCGGCCCGCAGACCCGCTTCAGCCTGCCTCCAGCTCGGATGGGCAGCTCCGGGGAGGCCCTCGGCGGCCTTTCAGCTGGACATAAAGGCCGTGTCCACAAACAAACAAACGGCTTCCGGCGCAGGGGGCAGGCGGCGGCTCCCGTGGGGTGCAGGGGCCGCATGTCGACCATTCAGCCAGCCCCGCGGGCCGGGAGGGACCCGGCGGAGAATCAATCACGGACCCTGTGTGTCTGCTACAGCACGTGTGCGTCTGTGAGAGCCGCCGGCGCCCAGGGAGGCCCCGGGGACACGCGTCCACCTCCTGGGCTCTCCCGTGCGCTCGGCCCGCCCCGGAGGCCGCCACTGCCGGAACCCAGGCTCCCGGGCCCCGGCCACCGCCCGCGGCCGCTGAAGCGCCAGATATGGGGCCCAGGACTCTGGGGTTTTCTTCAAGGGTCTCCCGGGTACTTCCGGGGAGCAGCCAGGCTGGGGAACCCCGCTTCTACCCCCGCGGGGTCCACCAGCAGTGATGGGGGCCACCCCATCTTCAGCCAGGTTTGGGCCACGCTGAGAGTCCCGTGGACTGCAACGAGATCAAACCAGTCCATCCTGAAGGAAACCAACCTGACCACGCATTGGAGGGATGGACGCTGACGCCGAAGCTCCAGTCCTGTGGCCGCCTGATGCGAAGAGCCGACTCCCTGGAGAAGACCCTGGCGCTGGGAAAGACGGAGCACAGGAGGAGAAGAGGGCAGAGGGCGCAATGTTGCCCGACACCACCGACTCAGTGGACGTGAGTCTGAACACACTCCGGGGGATCACAGGCGATGTTCACCTGTTTTGCTGGTTTCTGCGTAACATGGAGTCGTCCAGCACGCACTCTTGGTCGCTGAGTTTCTTTCTCTCCGCGAGGTATCTGAGATCTCTCCTCATCCTTCATGCCTTTTCTGTACTGCATGCTATTCTGTTGTATGCTGATTCCTCCACGTATCCATATTACCCTGGTGGTGTATCAATGAGCTCTTGCTCTGTAACAAAGTATCCCAAAGCCGAGGCTCTTTAAACAACAGCCACATGTTTAGCAAACGCTCCCGTGCGCTGATTTGGATTAGGATCTGCTGGGCGGGACCGGGCTGACCTCCGCTGGGCTCGCCCTCGTGTTCACTCACGCGTCTGCCGCGGGGGCCGACGGGTCTGGCGTGATGTCAGCTGCGAAGACGTCTCTCTGCTCCACTCGTATCTCCTCCTCCAACCTGCTGGCCTGGACACGGTGACCACAGAGCACAGAGAAGTGGGCAAGGCCCCTGGAAATCCGGGCTCAGGACAAAGACACGTTCTGCCCCGTCCTCCTGGCCACAGCGACTCACCAGCCTGGCTGTGACTCAACAGCCGGGGAAGCTGACCCCGCCCCCTCCTGAGACGGCCGCGGAGATCCAGAGCGGTGTGTCTTCATTCCACCAAGGCAGACACTGGGTCCTGGCCAGTTTCCAGCCAAGATAGCCAGTTCCAGGGTGATCAGTCTCGTGCGTGTCCCCTGATGACCATGGGGGTCAGTTCTAGGGCGCGTTTCTGGGGATGCAGTTGCTGGGTTATGGAGAATGCTCTCACTCAGCCTCAGCAACTACCTGTCCGGATGAACAGACGTCACGAAGAGATTTACCTTCAGGAAATCCCCTGAAGGGGCACGTGTGCCGTCTGAAGCCCCTCCCACTTCCAGACAAGCCCCTCCTTCAGACAGGACCTGGCCAGCTGTCACCTGTCACCCTCTGTATCGGATGGACTGGGAAATTCCCACCCACCCCAGAAGCTCAGAATGCAACTCTGTTTGGAACTAGAGTCTGTGCAGGTGTAACCAAGTGAAGACGAGGCTCGTAGCTGGGGATTAGCGTCCTGAGAAGAGATCCGGGGGGAGGGTTGGTGTTTGGACACAGAGCCAGGGACACACAAAGGGAGTGCCTGGTGACCAAGGAGGCTGAGATTGTAGCGAGGAAATGACCGAGCGCCAGCAGCCAGCAGAGGCTGAAGAAACAAGGAAGCCTTCTCCTGGAGCCTTCAGAGGAGCGCAGCCCGTGGGCACCTGGACGCACACTTCTAACCTCATGCATGATAGTATCTGCTGGGCCACGTATCCATATTACCCTGGTGGTGTATCAATGAGCTCTTGCTCTGTAACAAAGTATCCCAAAGCCGAGGCTCTTTAAACAACAGCCACATGTTTAGCAAACGCTCCCGTGCGCTGATTTGGATTAGGATCTGCTGGGCGGGACCGGGCTGACCTCCGCTGGGCTCGCCCTCGTGTTCACTCACGCGTCTGCCGCGGGGGCCGACGGGTCTGGCGTGATGTCAGCTGCGAAGACGTCTCTCTGCTCCACTCGTATCTCCTCCTCCAACCTGCTGGCCTGGACACGGTGACCACAGAGCACAGAGAAGTGGGCAAGGCCCCTGGAAATCCGGGCTCAGGACAAAGACACGTTCTGCCCCGTCCTCCTGGCCACAGCGACTCACCAGCCTGGCTGTGACTCAACAGCCGGGGAAGCTGACCCGCCCCTCCTGAGACGGCCGCGGAGATCCAGAGCGGTGTGTCTTCATTCCACCAAGGCAGACACTGGGTCCTGGCCAGTTTCCAGCCAAGATAGCCAGTTCCAGGGTGATCAGTCTCGTGCGTGTCCCCTGATGACCATGGGGGTCAGTTCTAGGGCGCGTTTCTGGGGATGCAGTTGCTGGGTTATGGAGAATGCTCTCACTCAGCCTCAGCAACTACCTGTCCGGATGAACAGACGTCACGAAGAGATTTACCTTCAGGAAATCCCCTGAAGGGGCACGTGTGCCGTCTGAAGCCCCTCCCACTTCCAGACAAGCCCCTCCTTCAGACAGGACCTGGCCAGCTGTCACCTGTCACCCTCTGTATCGGATGGACTGGGAAATTCCCACCCACCCCAGAAGCTCAGAATGCAACTCTGTTTGGAACTAGAGTCTGTGCAGGTGTAACCAAGTGAAGACGAGGCTCGTAGCTGGGGATTAGCGTCCTGAGAAGAGATCCGGGGGGAGGGTTGGTGTTTGGACACAGAGCCAGGGACACACAAAGGGAGTGCCTGGTGACCAAGGAGGCTGAGATTGTAGCGAGGAAATGACCGAGCGCCAGCAGCCAGCAGAGGCTGAAGAAACAAGGAAGCCTTCTCCCTGGAGCCTTCAGAGGGAGCGCAGCCCGTGGGCACCTGGACGCACACTTCTAACCTCTGGAATTACATGAGAATACATCTCGGGTGTTTGATGCTGCCCAATTTGTGGGACTTCATTACAGCACCTTTGGGAGAGCAATACACATGCCCTCCGCCCATCTCCTTCCTGTTCTGTCTCCTGGTCTGGAGCAGGAGCAAAGGACAAGCCCCCTTCTGCCCCTTGCACTTGACCTTTTCATGCTGCCTGGTCCCCAGGGTCAGCCGGGCAAGCCCGTTACTCAGAAGATTTATCCCAAAGCACGCCCGGGGCACGGGCCCTGCACAAACACTGGCCGCTGGTTTCACGTGATTTACTCACAGATTACCCTCCGATGGGGCTGGGGGAGCCCAGCCGACGCGCCTCTCTCGTATATCAAGAAGGAAATCCTGACGACATCCCTATAAACCCAGCGGGGAGGAGAACCTGCCGACGCCATAAAGTTCCACAGGATGGTGGCGTCGGGCGGGCCATCTGCTTCGCTCCCCCGTCCGGATGCACGTGGCAGAGGGGCTCGCTCCCGAGACTCCACGCGCGCCCCCGACACCCCTTTCTCCCATCTTCTCTCTGCACCATCAGCCACGGGGCCGCCCACAGGAGGGGCACTCCAGGGTGTGGAGAGAGGCGGAATGAGAAAGCTGAGGGTGTGCCAAGCCTGGTCGAGCCAGGGCTGTGCCGTGCTTTCTGTGAGGTTCAGTCATCCTGTCCAAAACTGAGAGCACGCCCCAAGCTTGCAGAGTTGAGGGGAAAGCGGAATGAGAAGGTGGCTCCATCCAGGGCCACCCCCACCTCCCCAACTCCTTCCTACTCAGCGGTATTACCAGGATGCCTGGTTGCAGAAGCCCAACTCATAATAGCTTAAGAAATAAGCACATGAGGACAATCAGTTTCTTCCTCACACGGATCTGAAACATTTCTGAAACTACACCTTTAGGTTTGGTTGGATCCAGGGTCACAACAAGGCCAATAAGAACCTTCCTCTCGTTTTTTTTGTTTGTTTCTTTATTTTTTCTGTTTCATTGAGACATCATTGGCCTATGACATTGTGTAAGCAGCTGTCTGTCTCTTTCACATCAACTCTCCTCTTGACTGACTTTGTTCTCAGGCCAGCTCCCCTTGGGGTAGTTACCCAATCCAGCCGAAGAGAGAAAATCTCTCCAATCAGCCCCAGACAGACGTGAGAAAATTCTGATTAGCAACGAGGATATTAGGAGGTGGGAACCAAAATACCCAGGCTCGTGTAACAGGATACTCGTGAGATGATTCGCCGTTGGTGTTCTGGCCCTCGTCAGTCTCTGCTAAGTCGCTTCCGTCATGTTCAGCTCTTGGTGACCCCATGGACTGTAGCCCACTGGGCTCCTCTGTCCATGGAATTCTCCGGGCAAGGACAGTGGAGTGGGTTGTGAGTTCCTCCTCCAGGGGATCTTCCCAACCCGGGGATCGAACCCGCATCTCTTGCGTCTCCTGAACTGGTAGGCAGCTTCTTTGCCACGGGCACTACCACCTCTGCCTCCTCTTGAAAGGTCACGTGCTCACTCACAGACCCATGACTTCCGCCAACCAGACAAGGTTCCCACTCCCCTTAAGGGGCACCGTCTCATCTCCTTCTGCCCCTGGCCTTGTTTCTGTTCTTCCTTCCAGGATGCCAATACCCACTTTGGCCTGAACACTCCTCTACCTTGTCTATTATATCCAAAATTGTCTGCCCTAAGTCCTTCAACACTTCAACAGTTTGAAGTTCATAAGCGAGATTCCAGTGACAGACTTCTGACATCACCAAGTCAGAAACTCGGGCTCCCCTGGTAGCTCAGTGGCAAAGAGCTCGCCTGCCAATGCAGGAGACACGGGTTCGATCCCCGATCTGGGAAGATCCCACAGGCTGTGAAGCAACGAAGCCCGTGAGCCACGGCGATGGAGCTCTGTGCTCTAGAGCCTCGGAGCCGCAAGTAGGGAGCCCACGGGCCGCAACGACTGAAGCCCGTGTGCCCTGGAGTCCAAGCTCCACAACAAGAGAAGTCACCACAACAAGAAGCTTGCTCACCTCGTCTAGAGAGGAGCCCCCCGTCTCTGCTCTTAGAAAAGAGCCTGTGGCAGCAGTGAAAACCCAGAATAGCCAATAAATAAATTAAAAAGAAAAAAATCCCAGGTCCAGCTGGTCAAGAAATCTGTCCCACTTCATCGACACTGCCAGAAGGCCAGAAGGCCAGGGTTCCGAGCTGAAACAGGCAGCCTGAGGAGTGGACAGAGCTTCGGGGCCCTCCAGACCGCAGGTCAAAGCGAGCCGGAGACCTGGGCCTCCCTGAGAGGCGCTTGTAGAAGCAGCCCTCTCCCCTGCAGAGCGAGGGAGAATTGAACCCGTTTGCTGGCGGTGACCCCATACCGGGCTCCACCTGGAACCCAGCAGGCCTGGGCCCCTGAGGCCTCGACAGCATCTGAGGCCCGTCCCTGTGCTGGTTACATTCTCCACGAGTCGTCCAGGGAAGTGTCTGGTGGAGGGCCTGTGCCCAGCAAGCCTTCAGGAAGCGGTCGCTGGCACTGCCTCTGTCGCCTGCACGGTGATTCCGTCCCTCCAACGCCGATGGCACGCCGCTGCGCGGTAATGAACAGGAGGGAGCCAGCGGGGAGTTACAACAGACACCGGCCTTGCCCGGGCGGAGCTCCCAGAGGCTGCCGGCGGCCGGGGCCCTGAGAAGGTGGCACAGCTGTGAGGGCGCCCCGGGGGCTAGGCCTGGCCCGCGGAGGGGCCGGCTCCGGAAGCCACCCTCTGCCTCTCGCTCTCTGACTCCTCCTCTGCCCTGGCGTGCACTTCGAAGGCAGGACGTTCGCCCGGACAGACCCTTCCTCCTGGCGGAGGCCTGAACCCCCTGAAGCTGGGAGCTCCAGCCTGTTTCCGCACCCATAGGCTGGCTCTCCCTTCGCCAAGGTGGCGGCAGCACCCCCTGGAGTCAGGGGGCCTGCGGAACTGGGAGAAGGCACCCGGAGAGTCAGGCGCTGCAGGTCAGGGGCACAGTGGAAAGCAAGACTGGTGTCAGTGCATCCTGGATCTGTAGCCCGGGAAAGATCTGCCCGGTCCCGGGGCCGCGGAGGCAGTGTCACAGCCCGTGTGTGTGGCCGTGCGTCCCAGAAACCGAGTGTCTCCCTGGCGTGCCTCCGTGCCACCCCGCGGGGCGGCCTCGGCGGGTGGGGGCCCCTGAGCCACTCTCTGTCTATTCTCCGGTGCTCTGCGGAGCTTGCTTCACACCTGGTTGGCTGGGACAGTGCCCGTGATGTCGTAAGGGCCCTGGAATGAGTGAGCAGGCACCTGGAAGGCTTGGTCGGAGGGCTGAGGGGGCAGATCTCCGGAGCCTGGCATTTCTTGAGACCCTGAAGGAAGCCCCGTGGAAGAGGCCCGAAGTGACAAACCAGGACGTCCCTGGCGGTCCCGCGGTTAAGACTGTGTCCTTTCACGGCAGGGCCACGGGTTCAATTTCTGGTTGGGGAGGTAAGAATCCCATATGGCATGTCTCATGGCCCAAAATAAAAATGTTAAAAAAAAAATTTTTTTTAATGGCAACGCTCTCACCTCCCTCAGCTGCTTATTGGATAAAAGTGACCGGCTGTGTGTTTCACTGTGAGGAGAAAAAGCTAAGTAGACAAGTATAAAATCCTGAAAAAGGGCCATCGACGACTTTGCCTAAACATGGTCCGCTCTGGGATTTAATAACACAGTTTAGCTCTCTGGGAAGGAAATCCTCATCTTTTGATAACATACGCATGTAATGCTCCATTTTCACACCTTTAAATTGCATATCCCACACGCCCATCTGTAATATAAAATTGGGGCCTTGGAGGGGCACCCGTCTTCCGCACGGGGCCTCCCCAGGGCTTGCTTGAGGGCTGCCTAAAGCCCAGGGGCCCTGGACGGCCGGGAGGAGCTGGGATCAAGAACAGGACCTGGCCACGGGCTCCCGGAAGAGCGGCCGCCCCGCCCAGGGAGAAGGCCACCTGACCTGGAGGCCCCCAGCCCACCCCCAGGGACACGGACCGGCTAGCCCCGCCCTCTGTCTGCACTCAGCCCCGGAGTCGGGCGACAGGGGCGTCTGTCCTTCCACGAGCCCCGGGAACGAGGGGAGGGGTGGAGCCATGAGGAGCCTGTGCATCTTCCCCGGGAGGCCAAGGGCACCTGGGACGTGGAAATTAAAAAGGAGGAGGGGAGGCCCAGCATATTAACCTCCTTAATCTTTCATTTCTGACACAGATTGTGGTCCCTTATTTCAAAGAATTTCAAGCTAATGTCTGGAGGGCAGAAAAATCTATTTCCCAATATGCGGCTGCAGCTTTTCACCAATCGACTGCCCTTCCTGGTACAATCAGCCGAGCATTGATTTTTTTTCCTCTCTTTTTTTTTCTTTCTTACTCCCCTCTCTCTCTTTTTTTTAATCCTAGAGCATCATCCAAAAATCTATCAATACGAACAACATCTTTGGAGAAAAAGACAGGCACGTCCCAAGCTGCTTCTCCATTAACCCCAGAGCTGCTGGCTAGGATGGTGGGGTGTCTTCCAGGAGCCCCAACCGTGAGGACGCATTTCTTTCTCTGGAGAATGTCAGTCTCTCCGAGGAGGTGTAGATGTGGGAATCCTTAGTTTCCCTGTGCTTTACCCCTTAGCCCTGGCTCCACAAGCAGCTGTGATTTCAGTGTACATTAATTTGCATTAGATAAAAAAACAGTTTCTCATTCAAATGAGCCACATGCCAGCAGCTCAAACGTCTCATGTGGATCGCACAGGCCTAGAATGTTCCTAGAACGTTCTGCTTACCCACTCACCGCCTGCCGCTGCTGTAGCACAAAAGCAGCCATGGACACCAGGTAAACAAATGACCCTGTTGCTTTTCAACAAAACTTTATTTACAAAAACAGGCAGTGGGCCAGACTCAGCCACGGGCCAGACTTTGCTGATGCCTGATTTTCTCATTTCTTCAGAAAACCGAAGGATTTCAGAAGGTTAGGAAACTCTAAAACACAAAGAAGGGACATGTAGTCACTGTCAGGGGCTGGGAATATTTTTGATCTTGATTCGGGTGGTAGTTATACAGGGGTCATGAAACGCCTGTGTGTTTTACGGTGCGTGCGTTCTCTCTCCCTTTTAAAAATGCTTGAGAAGGATAGACCCGTCTTAGGGAGATAGAATGGCTTGGGGCCACAAGGCAGGACTTGGAGGTGGACTCCCTGGGTGGAGATTTGTGGGTGAGAGAGGGCTGGGGCCGGGCACAGTGGGCTCTGGGACCCCAAGCCCCACGCTGGCCAGGGTGGCTTCCATCCTCCATATTTGCATAATGGGTTTCTGAGTAAGAATGCGGCTATGTGGAAGGTCCAGCTCCTTTTCAAGAGTTTGCTAACGACTGCCTTTTGGTCTTGGAGTCAGAGTCTTTTGGTCCAAAACAAGCAACACAGTAGAGGGCTAAAAACGAAGACTCCAGAGTCAGGAGACAGGTTCGAATCCCAGCTCCGGCTGTGTGAACCGGGGCAGTGGCTTCCCCTCTCTGTGTCAGTTTCCTCTTCCATAAAACGGGGTTCGTGATAGGACCCCAATCGCAGGTTGTCATGAACACGCTTGAGCAAGACTTTGAACCACGCTCAGCATCTTGTTTGCCAGAGAAGGACGAGGGAGCCTGTCTAGGATCGCCTCCTCATTTCCTAAAGACGCCCTAACGGTCTTTACTGATGGAGATGCCGGGCCTGAGAAAAGGGCGACCTGGCCACGTCTTCACAAACACCCCTCTCTCCTGACTCCCAGGTCCCAGCCTTCTCCTTCCTTGGCCCTGCCCCAGCGCACGGGTCCCCGGGGCCAGTCCTGAGGAGGACCCGCAGCTCAGCAGGACGCCCCGCCCTCCTTCCAGGAACCGGCTCTGCACCAGGAACTGCCCACGGCGGGCGCCCCTGGCTGAGCCGGAAAAGGAGACCCCTGCCCAGGCCTGCCGCGGACCTGGCTCCCTCCAGCATCCCAGCGCCTGCCCGACTTCCCCTCCCAGGACTGGCCCCTGCTCCCCGCTGCCCACCCCCCGGCTGGAGGGGGCCCCCTCCAAGGGCCCGTGCCGTGGCCTGAGGCTCTGTCCCCGCAGACAGGCGCCCGCCGTCCGCCCGTCCTGGCGACTTCTCGCCCCGAGCGCCCTCATCCTCCGGCAGTCCGGTGGGTTCAGTTCCGTCACTTAGTTGTGTCCGACTCTCGGCCACCCCACGGACTGCGGCACGCCAGGCTTCCCTCCCCGTCCTCCACCGTCTCCCAGAGTTGGCTCAGACTCACGTGATGCCATACGACCATTTACAGAACACCGCTGCTGGTGTCCAGTCACGGCGTCGGGTCCAACGCCCGCCACCCCATGGACTACTCCTCCGTCCAGAGCGTTTCCCCGGCAAGACTATTCAAGTGGGCTGCCGTTTCCTTCCCCAGGGGATCTTCCCGACCCAGGGCTCACACCCGTGTCACCTACATTCGCAGAAAGAGTCTTTACTGCTGAGCCTCCAAGGAAGCCCACAGAACACCTACTATGTGCCAGGTCGGCTACCTAGGGCCACGGGGAAGAAGGGAAACACGGTATGCCCTCCTGGAGTTCCCATCGACGTACAGAAACCAGAAGTAAACAAGTGGAGACCATTTCACCTGGACGTTAATTCAGAGAAGAAAATAATACGGGCAGGATGGGAATGGATGTGGTCAGGGAAGGCTTCCTGGGAGAGGTGGTAAGTACCCTGACAACCAGTGGAGAGAAAGCAGACAGACAGGCAGACCTAGGTGAGAGTCATTCCAAGCAGAGTGACATGACGGAGGGGCGCCAGCACCCTCTTTCCTGTTCGCTCAGTGGAAACCCGGCTTTGATCTGCAAATAAGCTACCGGTTATTGACAGAGCCCACTGGTTACCCTCTGCCGGCTACCACTGCGGGGGTCTGGGTTCAAATCCTGCTTCAGCTGCTTCCCAGCTGAGTGACCTCAGACAAGGTCCTCCCGGGCCAGGCCACACCTTCCTCACTGCAGCACGGAGAGGCTTGTGAGTCTGCCAGGGGCTCAGAGTGAGGGTCAGACGGAGGCCGCAGAGGCTTAGCGCCCAGCTCGCCATGGGGCGAGTGCGCAGCCAGCAGCAGCCAAGACGGAAAACCCATCGCCCTGGAGGCCAGGCACGGCCTAATTATAGATGCCGGGTCGCCTTTCAGCCCTTAAAAATCAGCCCCTGGTGGAGGGCCCCTCGGCCCCCACCCACGGACTCCCAGCCCCATCCTCCGGCAGTCCGGTGGGTTCAGTTCCGCACTTAGTTGTGTCCGACTCCGCCACCCCACGGACTGCGGCACGCCAGGCTTCCCTCCCCGTCCTCCACCGTCTCCCAGAGTTGGCTCAGACTCACGTGATGCCATACGACCATTTACAGAACACCGCTGCTGGTGTCCAGTCACGGCGTCGGGTCCAACGCCCGCCACCCCATGGACTACTCCTCCGTCCAGAGCGTTTCCCCGGCAAGACTATTCAAGTGGGCTGCCGTTTCCTTCCCCAGGGGATCTTCCCGACCCAGGGCTCACACCCGTGTCACCTACATTCGCAGAAAGAGTCTTTACTGCTGAGCCTCCAAGGAAGCCCACAGAACACCTACTATGTGCCAGGTCGGCTACCTAGGGCCACGGGGAAGAAGGGAAACACGGTATGCCCTCCTGGAGTTCCCATCGACGTACAGAAACCAGAAGTAAACAAGTGGAGACCATTTCACCTGGACGTTAATTCAGAGAAGAAAATAATACGGGCAGGATGGGAATGGATGTGGTCAGGGAAGGCTTCCTGGGAGAGGTGGTAAGTACCCTGACAACCAGTGGAGAGAAAGCAGACAGACAGGCAGACCTAGGTGAGAGTCATTCCAAGCAGAGTGACATGACGGAGGGGCGCCAGCACCCTCTTTCCTGTTCGCTCAGTGGAAACCCGGCTTTGATCTGCAAATAAGCTACCGGTTATTGACAGAGCCCACTGGTTACCCTCTGCCGGCTACCACTGCGGGGGTCTGGGTTCAAATCCTGCTTCAGCTGCTTCCCAGCTGAGTGACCTCAGACAAGGTCCTCCCGGGCCAGGCCACACCTTCCTCACTGCAGCACGGAGAGGCTTGTGAGTCTGCCAGGGGCTCAGAGTGAGGGTCAGACGGAGGCCGCAGAGGGCTTAGCGCCCAGCTCGCCATGGGGCGAGTGCGCAGCCAGCAGCAGCCAAGACGGAAAACCCATCGCCCTGGAGGCCAGGCACGGCCTAATTATAGATGCCCGGGGTCGCCTTTCAGCCCCTGGTGACTCAGCAGCAAGGCCAAGGAAGCTCAGGCCACCACCTCAAGGGAGGTCCTCCCTGGGGCCACGCGGCCTCTGCCCACAGGCTGGCCCCCTCCTGCGTGCACGCAGCGCTGCAGGACCTGGAGCCCCAGAGGCGGCATCGGGCAGCTGGCGGGGCCAGAGACAAGGAGCCCCGCTGGAAGGGTGTGCCTCAGTTTCCCCGTGGAGCCAAGTGAGGGTGCAGGGGCCGGCGCCCAGGAGGGGCTCTGCCAGCCCCACCGCCAGGCACGCAGAGGCCCCTAGCCCTGCTTGGGAGACACTTGCCCTCAAGGCTTCTCCTCATTCGTTCAACAAACAGACGCCGAGACTCGTGCGTGTGTCTGGCTCCGGGTTAAGTGCTGGGCGGCAAAAGCTGCCGGTGACAGCCACCCGGGGCGTACAGAGCCCACAAGAAGGGCCGGAGAGGTGGCAGGGGCATGTCTGACCTGCTCCAAGAACACACGGGAGTCTCCGGAATGAGCACGCCCTCGTCCTCGTTCTTCCGCTGGTCTGAGTGTCCAGCGCTGTGGGAGCCCGAGCCCGTCCGTCCTGCCTCGGTGTCTGACACCTGCCGGCGGGGGCGGGCGCAGGGGGGTGGAGGAGGCCCGTCCCCAGCTCCGAGTGTGGGCCCTCGGCCTGGCGCTGGCCTCGTGGACAACCGGACTCACCCCAAGGTCTGAGCTTCAAGTCCTGGGTCGGCCCTCGCCCCACGGGGACGCCCCGTGCGTGTCCCAGCGTGCTCATCCGTGGCGGAGAGGAGGCGCTCATTGGGCGCTCTGTCTAGGCCGGCCAGGGGGTGCTGGCCATCACAGGGGCCTCTGCGTCCCGCGGGCTCCAGCCGGAACCAACGCTTCCCAGCTGAGTGACCTCAGACAAGGTCCTCCCGGGCCAGGCCACACCTTCCTCACTGCAGCACGGAGAGGCTTGTGAGTCTGCCAGGGGCTCAGAGTGAGGGTCAGACGGAGGCCGCAGAGGGCTTAGCGCCCAGCTCGCCATGGGGCGAGTGCGCAGCCAGCAGCAGCCAAGACGGAAAACCCATCGCCCTGGAGGCCAGGCACGGCCTAATTATAGATGCCCGGGGTCGCCTTTCAGCCCCTGGTGACTCAGCAGCAAGGCCAAGGAAGCTCAGGCCACCACCTCAAGGGAGGTCCTCCCTGGGGCCACGCGGCCTCTGCCCACAGGCTGGCCCCCTCCTGCGTGCACGCAGCGCTGCAGGACCTGGAGCCCCAGAGGCGGCATCGGGCAGCTGGCGGGGCCAGAGACAAGGAGCCCCGCTGGAAGGGTGTGCCTCAGTTTCCCCGTGGAGCCAAGTGAGGGTGCAGGGGCCGGCGCCCAGGAGGGGCTCTGCCAGCCCCACCGCCAGGCACGCAGAGGCCCCTAGCCCTGCTTGGGAGACACTTGCCCTCAAGGCTTCTCCTCATTCGTTCAACAAACAGACGCCGAGACTCGTGCGTGTGTCTGGCTCCGGGTTAAGTGCTGGGCGGCAAAAGCTGCCGGTGACAGCCACCCGGGGCGTACAGAGCCCACAAGAAGGGCCGGAGAGGTGGCAGGGGCATGTCTGACCTGCTCCAAGAACACACGGGAGTCTCCGGAATGAGCACGCCCTCGTCCTCGTTCTTCCGCTGGTCTGAGTGTCCAGCGCTGTGGGAGCCCGAGCCCGTCCGTCCTGCCTCGGTGTCTGACACCTGCCGGCGGGGGCGGGCGCAGGGGGGTGGAGGAGGCCCGTCCCCAGCTCCGAGTGTGGGCCCTCGGCCTGGCGCTGGCCTCGTGGACAACCGGACTCACCCCAAGGTCTGAGCTTCAAGTCCTGGGTCGGCCCTCGCCCCACGGGGACGCCCCGTGCGTGTCCCAGCGTGCTCATCCGTGGCGGAGAGGAGGCGCTCATTGGGCGCTCTGTCTAGGCCGGCCAGGGGGTGCTGGCCATCACAGGGGCCTCTGCGTCCCGCGGGCTCCAGCCGGAACCAACGCGCTCCTTTACTGGGAGACGATGGTGATTCCGGGTCCAACGTCCCCCCAGGTCGCGGAGAGCAGGCACGTCCCTGCACAGCCCCAGCACCGGCGCGCTGGGTGACTTCCCTCTCTCGGGTCGTTTCCAGGCCACCCTCTGGAAGGGAGGGTGCTAGGCTGAGTTGGGGAGCCTTGCCCTCTTTGCATATAGTAGAGGTGCTGCCGGGAGGGAGTTGAGTAGTCTGGGACTACATTTCCCAGCAGCTCTTGCAGCTAGGTGGGGTCACGTGACTGGCTCTGGCCAATAGGCTGTGAGAGGAAATTGTGTGCCTCTCCCCAGGACTGATGTAGTTAACAAGGGGTCCTGTCTCCCCTTTCTTTCTTACCCCGTCCGCCGGCTGAGTAGGGTGGACTCCAAGCCGCATGTTGAAGATGATAGAGCCGCAGATAGAAAGCACCCAGGTTCCTGCATCACGGCAGGAAGAGGGCCACCCAACCAGGAATGTCTAGTGAGGAATCAACTGTTGTGTCGAACCACAGACACATCCGTTTTATCCACGCACCCAGCGTTGCCTTAACGATTACATGTACACTGTACGGATATTTTTTTCAGTTGTATATTGCGTACCCCTCTCTTTTCATAGTCAGCAAACTTCTGACACCAATAATCCAACACTCCAATGTTTCGAGCACAGAATTTGTGCCAGATCTGGGCTATGTCTTTCGCACCGATTTTCTTCTTTGTCTTAACTGTGGTCCTATAAGGCGGACTCACAGGACCATTATGGGCGTGATTCCCCATGACCGATGAGGACACTGAGACTCCACGATCCTCAGGAGCCTGCTGGGGTCATCCACGAGTAAGTGGAAGCAGCTGGCTTAGAATCTGGAGCTCCCGGTTTTGGCTGCTACACTCCAAGGCAGCCCCGGAGGCCCCAGGAGGGCACCGATTACAGCCCCCCGCTCACCAGCGAGGGCGTCGTTGGGGCACAGAGGAGGTCCGTAACTCGGCGCTGACCTTAGATAGTAAGAAGCAGTGACTGGCTTAGAACCCAGGGCTGTCTGGCCCCCAGCCCAGGGCCCTGGCCTTGCCCAGCAGTTGCCCTGGCTGCCCTCTCCAGCGAGCAGTTAAGCCCTGACCCTGTTTCCGTTCTGCAGCATGACTGTGCCATGGCTGAAGGCAGCTTGGTGTTCACGGAGCCTGTTATGATGCTAAATGAATTTTTCTCTCGGCAGCCTTGGTACTCATTAAGCACCTGGGAAGGTGTTAGTGCCTCAGGCTGTCCAAAACATTGTTAATGACCGGCTAATGAAGATATCTTTCACTGTAAGAAAAAAATGAGACCGATGAGAAGGGGAAATGTTCATGTATGCCACTTTTGGGTCCTTCCAGGTGTATTTGCCTTCAGCCATCATATCCCTGGATCTTGGGAGGAAAATTGCCCCTGAATGAGGTTTTGCCTTCCCCCAGCCATTCAACTTCCAGAACTTGATCTGGACGTAACCTGCAATGAGTGAAAGGTGGACTTCCACGGCTACTGGTCACAGTGGTGTTGGCCATAGGGAGAAACTGAAGACATCTAAAAGGCCTACTGATGGGGCATGGGTTCAGTAAACTCTGGTTCATCCATGCAAGGGAGTACTATGCAGCTACTAAAAAGAATGGCCTGGACTGCTTCAGGGTGATAGGGAATGATCTGCAGAAAACAAGCAAGATGCAGAACAGTAAACGTGCTACGCTTCCAGTTGGGTGAAAGCAAAGGACATTTACTGTCATTCCCAGCAGGAGCTGATGGCTTAACAGGTCACCTTTATTGTTTCATTTAAGTCTTTTAGCAATTCTATGATGTAGCAGCTTGTATCATCCACAGATTGGGGATGACGATATCGTGGCAAACCAGACAGAATCAGACGCTGAGTCTCCCCAGAGAGCACCAGGCTCACCATCAGCCACGGCACCCAGGATTCCCACACTTACAGTCACACCGAAGATGAGCTCGCAATCCCAAATGATACAACGTGTGAGAAAGGAAGCCATCCCCACAATGGCTGGGAAGACACAGGGAGAATGGACGTTGGGGGCTGCCTTATAAAGCAGAGCCAAGCTGTACTGCCTTCTCTCTTCCTGCTCAGGGGAAGGCGGGTTGAATTTGCTAAAGTAATGAGTGGACACTGCTTTCTTCTTTCCATCTTAAAGGAAGAGAAACTTCAGTTGAAAAGAATGGAAGGAAGGAATGCAAGAGAGCGACGGGGAAAGAGCGAGGAGAGAAGACGGCTCTTCGTGGCCCAGCCCCACTCTCCCGTTCCGCTTTTGCATGGTTGTGGCCACTGGCTTGAGGGGTGCCCCGTCGAACAAGGCTGGGAGCCTCCCCAGATGCCAGTGACGTCTTCATATGGGTGATCAGCTGTAAAATGTATAGTTAGGGTCCCTGCCCTCAAGTGGCCTCCAACAGAAGAGAGGCCCTGCGTGAGCTCCGGCCGGCATAACCCGCCCCCAGTCCCTCACTGCTTCAATTGCCTCCAGGCCCGCCACCTTCCCCGTCCCCAGGCCCTCCTCCGTCCAGAAGCCATCTCAGGCCTTACTCAGAGCACGGCGCCCCCGGCTCTTCTGCGGACCCTCCTCCAGCCCCAGACATCGTCCCAAGACGCTGATCAGACGACCTGCGCTGCTTGACTTGTTCCCGTGGCTTCCCTCTTGCTCAGAATAAACTACAAGCTCCCCCGTGCCCCAGTCCCCACTGGCCGGTCGCGCATCGTCCCGGACTGTCCGCTCTCCACCCGCTGCCACTCCCTCTGCTCCGCCCAGGGCCTCGCACAGCTGTGACCCCAGGTCTTCCTGCCAGAAGGGTGCTCACCTTGACCTCGGGTCCCTGGAGCCCGGCGCAGGGCCCGGCGTGCTGGGCACCCTGGATAAATGTTCGTCCAGTGGCGGACTGAGTAAATCAGGGTTTTAGATAAAGTGGAGCGTTGTTCAGAGAGCACGAGGCATCCAGCGGCCTCCTAATTGGTCCCTGGGGGCTGCTTTCATGGAGCACAGGCTCCAGCCACCCCTATCAGCCTCCCTTTGCATGCAAATACCGAGAGGCCAAAATGCCCGGGGGAGTCTGCTCCCCTAAGTGGATTAAACGTGCCTCCTGCTGCCCGCAGCTGCTAGTAGAGACTAGGCTCCTTGACCTCTGGGGTAGAACTCAGCCACTCAGGCGGGGTCACTAACTCTTGATAAAGGGGCCCCCCAGGAAGACCTGTCCCTCCAGGGCGTCGCCGCTTCGCACCAGCTGGCCTGCCTGCCTCACGTGGAATCCAGACTTCCCCTCCTGACGCCAGCCTCTCCACACCAGCCAGCGGACCCTCTTCATCCTCTGCAGCTCCGCACGCGCGGGTCCCTCTGCCGGCACCCTCATCCCCTCTCTTTCCGACATTGGAAAATTCATGCTCGATACCCAGCTGAGATGTCCCTTCCTCCAGGACGCCCCGAGAGTCTGTCTCTGACCCTGGTCTGTCACTCTGAGCCCATCTCCCTCCGGGTCTGGGAGGCTCCTGAGGGTGGGGACCGTGTGTGACGCCCTCACGGTCAGCCAGCACCCTGCATCCAGGGGCCCTTTGAAGCCACCCCTTAAAGCCCTGAGCCTCCGTTTCCCCAACCAGAGAATGGGATCGTCGCAACCTCCCTGCACACGGCGGGGAGGAAACGAACCAGGCACGTGAACCCCTGCCACGGAGGAGGAACAGCAAGAGACGCCACTGGCCACGCCTCACCCTGCCGGGCGGCTGAGCAGGGCAGGGGTGAGGGTACCTCGACTCCTGCCGAGGTAAAGGGCGCAAGTACCCTCGCAGGCTGCGTCCTCCTCGGAGCCACCATCCTCCCCGCCCGTCCTCCCTGGACCCGGCCACGCCGTCCCTGCCGGGCTGACACTCGCCGACCTCATACCACACCGGTCAGGAGACCGAAAGGAGAGCTCGTCCCCGGTCCGGGGCCAGCTGTCCTCACGGATGTCACGAGGCTGGCGCCGGCGAAAGCTGAGCCTGAGACGCGCCGAGGCTCCCGCCGCCCGCCCTCGGCCTGGCCAAGACGCAGACGGGGCTGGGCCGGGCTCCCCCAGGTCTCAGGGGGTCCAGGTGCCACAAGCTTCCCAACCATCAGCTTGAGTCCCCACGCCAGCCGGGACGGAGCACCCCCCATCCATAGATGGGAGATGGAGGCCGAGGGTCGTGTGACCCGCCCCAGGTTTCACAGCGAGGTGGCGGTGGGGGTCAGGGTAGTGACCCCGTGTCTCTCGAACCCCCCCGATCCCCCGGCTCCCTCCCCTCGGCAGCTCCTGTCGTGGGTGTCTTCAGCCACGGGACCCCCTCCTCCGACCCCCCGTTCCCACGTCCACACTTTGCATTCTGTATGCAGCGCAGAGGCCCGGGAACCCGCAGGTGAAGACATGGGTTCTCTCTCGAGGCCCCCGGGGTTGTCCGTCTCCACCAAGCGCCCAAGGCCTCCTCCTCCTGGGACCCGGCCGAGCTGCCCCTGTGCCTCACGCCGAGGGAGCTTGGGACTGAGCCTCCCAGGTCACCTCGCTGCTGGGGACGGTCAGGGCAAGGCCCCGGTCGCCCCTCCCACCCTGCGACCTGCATGTACTGATTACCTGCTGTGGTCATCACGCCCAGGGTGGGCCTTTCTGTCACTTCCTGTTTGTGTCCTTCATGATCTCGCCTCCCAGACTTCACGCCCCACGTCCCCCCTCATCCCCCCAGTGCACAGCATGGACCCTCAGGACAGAGCCTGGCAGAAGTTGGACACGGTCCCTGCTCTGTCACCACGTGGAGGAGGCCAACCGATCACTAAATTGTACTGGGCAAAGACTGGGTGCGGCCTGGGAGAAGAAGGGGCACCGTGTAGAGAGCACAGCCCGTGGGGAAGTCGGGGAGGCCAGCCTTGAGGAGGAGGTCTCCGAGCTGAGCACTCAGAAATGAAAAGGAGCCGCCTTGCCAAGGTCTGGGGTCGGCGGGGGAGCAGAGGTCAGAGGCGCAGAGCGAGAGAAGGTTTTGTCCAGCCCTTGCCACAGAGAGGGGCTCCGTCCAGCGCACTCTGGAGGTCTGCCTGGCCCTCCGTAAAGTGACCCCACTACCCTTCAGCACCTGGTCTCCTATTGCAGAGTGCTGCATCCTTTACCAAAAAAAACACTTCCTAGTTTAAAAGACCTGTTCCTACTCAAGACGTTCCAGATCCTCACATCTGCCCTGAGGCACGTGGACGAGGAAGTCGAGGCTCAGAGAGGAAAAGGTCAGCCAAGGTCGCCTGGCCAGGTGTCCCGTCCGGTCGAAGCCCTGCCCCCTCTCCCCGGGCCCTGGCGGCGCAGTGGCCCGAGGGCCCTGGCCCGCGCCCCCTCCCAAGCCCACCCGCCTCCCGGAGGGGAGCGGCTCCCCACCGGCCCATATATAACCCGCTCCACGCGCCTGCCCTGCCTTAATAAATGGGGAGCCGAAGGGCCATCAATCCTGGTGCTGCCGATGTCCTCGGGGCTCGCTCTTTCTCTGGCCATGCACTAGTACTTTTTACAACCCATTAATTAGTCCCTCTAATAAAGTTTGACAAAATGATAACTTGCCCATGAAAAGTGTTGTAATAAATACATTTTCCCTAACTTTCGACCATTCGAGCATGGCCGCCTCATAAACCCTCCGCCACGGTTCACTGCCTCACTGTCTCTCTATATTTCTCCATCACCGTGGAATTTCGGGTCCCGGGGCCGCGCGGGCTCCAGAGAGGCCTGGGCCTGCGTCCAGGCCCCCGGCATCTCCAGGGAGACCGTCCCGGGCAGCGCCTGCTCGGCTCACAGACCTGCGGGGGCTCCACCGTCCGGGACAAGGCTTCCCAAACGCCTGTCCTTCATTCCCGGGTCCTGCTTCCTCCACGGGGCGCCCAGAGGAGCATGTCTGGACACTGTGTTTTCATCCCATCAATTCCCTTAAATACATTTATTGTGCAAGAAAAGCTTTCTAGCATCATTAGAGAAAACTGGGAAAACAGAGTCACAGGCCCTGAAGGGGAAGAAGGGAGACCCAAGGCTAAAGCCCCCCCACCGCGTCCTGCCCTCTGCAGCCCACCCCCCGCGGGGCCTGCCTTCCTCTCTCTGACGTCAGGGGCGGGGCCGGCCGATCCAGCGAGGGGCTGGGGACCCAGGGGAGATGCTCCCCCTGCCCTGCGTAGACACGCTCCTCGGTGGAGACGGAGGGTCTGAAAGTAGCGTTCAAGCAGAGCCGTCTCCTCCCTGGGAGGGCCTCTGTGGGGGAACCCTGTGCACGGCCAAGAGGGCGTTCGTGGCTAGGGGGGCACCCAGGTGGGCCCGGGAGTGAAGAGGAGCTGGGGGGCCCGTCTGGAACCCCCAGGTGTGTTGCCAGCCGGCTGCGTTTCAGGTCAGTAACAAGAGACGGGCCTCTTCGGCTTCCTCCCGTTTCACAGCAAGTGGAGTGATCAGGCGTCATTCTACGACCCTAGGGGCTCCAAGGCATGGTTTTCGGGGTGCAGGCTGGAGTCATCCTAGAGTTCATCCTCCACCCCCAGAATCACCTGTCCCTTCGCCTTCCCCATGAAGGACAATCTAGAATGCCCGATGCCAATCTTTCTCGGGACACTAGTACTTTTTACAACCCATTAATTAGTCCCTCTAATAAAGTTTGACAAAATGATAACTTGCCCATGAAAAGTGTTGTAATAAATACATTTTCCCTAACTTTCGACCATTCGAGCATGGCCGCCTCATAAACCCTCCGCCACGGTTCACTGCCTCACTGTCTCTCTATATTTCTCCATCACCGTGGAATTTCGGGTCCCGGGGCCGCGCGGGCTCCAGAGAGGCCTGGGCCTGCGTCCAGGCCCCCGGCATCTCCAGGGAGACCGTCCCGGGCAGCGCCTGCTCGGCTCACAGACCTGCGGGGGCTCCACCGTCCGGGACAAGGCTTCCCAAACGCCTGTCCTTCATTCCCGGGTCCTGCTTCCTCCACGGGGCGCCCAGAGGAGCATGTCTGGACACTGTGTTTTCATCCCATCAATTCCCTTAAATACATTTATTGTGCAAGAAAAGCTTTCTAGCATCATTAGAGAAAACTGGGAAAACAGAGTCACAGGCCCTGAAGGGGAAGAAGGGAGACCCAAGGCTAAAGCCCCCCCACCGCGTCCTGCCCTCTGCAGCCCACCCCCCGCGGGGCCTGCCTTCCTCTCTCTGACGTCAGGGGCGGGGCCGGCCGATCCAGCGAGGGGCTGGGGACCCAGGGGAGATGCTCCCCCTGCCCTGCGTAGACACGCTCCTCGGTGGAGACGGAGGGTCTGAAAGTAGCGTTCAAGCAGAGCCGTCTCCTCCCTGGGAGGGCCTCTGTGGGGGAACCCTGTGCACGGCCAAGAGGGCGTTCGTGGCTAGGGGGGCACCCAGGTGGGCCCGGGAGTGAAGAGGAGCTGGGGGGCCCGTCTGGAACCCCCAGGTGTGTTGCCAGCCGGCTGCGTTTCAGGTCAGTAACAAGAGACGGGCCTCTTCGGCTTCCTCCCGTTTCACAGCAAGTGGAGTGATCAGGCGTCATTCGTACGACCCTAGGGGCTCCAAGGCATGGTTTTCGGGGTGCAGGCTGGAGTCATCCTAGAGTTCATCCTCCACCCCCCAGAATCACCTGTCCCTTCGCCTTCCCCATGAAGGACAATCTAGAATGACCCCGATGCCATCAGATCAGCACTGACCGCCCCGGGGTCCCCCGATTCCAGGCCCGAGTGCTCGCAGGCCTGCCGCACCCCGATACCATCCTGGCGGCAGAACCGGGGACGATCCACCTCCAGGCTCCTGGCCTTTCTCACTCCTGTCCCCTGGGGCGAGGATCTGGGTGTGGGGGTGTTCCCCTTCTGTGCCCGTGCCTGACCCTGCCTGGACGAGGGGCCCCCAGTGCTGCCTGATCGGGCAGCTGAGGAAGAGTCTGGACGTCTGGGGACGGCCCGCGCCCACTTCACAGATGCGCAAAGCCGGGAACAAGGGGCCCGGGATCCCAGCGAGCCCGGGCAGAGCAGGGACGCCGAAGCTGCCTCGCCGCCTCTCCCGGAGCCACAAGAACTCCCGGGGCGTCTCGGCTCCAGGCACCGCCCGCCCCTCGGGACCCAGCCCCCTCGAGCCCACCTGGACTGGCAGGACCTCCGAGATGTGCAAATCCACCAGACCAGTAGGGCCCGCTGGTAAGCCCCGAGACCCCAGGCCAGGGCCTCTGTCTGGGGCACGTGGGGCAGCCACTGCCTGGCCAGCTCGTGATGAGCGAGCCCTCGGGTCAGTTTACAGAAGCCTCTCCCTCACTGACCACAGAGGCGGTCAGAGCCTCCGCTGCCCAGCAACCCCTCTTCACAGGCCCTTGCCCACGGCCGCGTCCTGCGAGCGTCCCAGCTGCCCGCCCCAGGCTGCGCAGGGCGTTTGCAGGCCTCCTTCAACTGTCCCCTACTCCCGGCCTGGGAGACGGAGGGTCTGAAAGTAGCGTTCAAGCAGAGCCGTCTCCTCCCTGGGAGGGCCTCTGTGGGGGAACCCTGTGCACGGCCAAGAGGGCGTTCGTGGCTAGGGGGGCACCCAGGTGGGCCCGGGAGTGAAGAGGAGCTGGGGGGCCCGTCTGGAACCCCCAGGTGTGTTGCCAGCCGGCTGCGTTTCAGGTCAGTAACAAGAGACGGGCCTCTTCGGCTTCCTCCCGTTTCACAGCAAGTGGAGTGATCAGGCGTCATTCGTACGACCCTAGGGGCTCCAAGGCATGGTTTTCGGGGTGCAGGCTGGAGTCATCCTAGAGTTCATCCTCCACCCCCCAGAATCACCTGTCCCTTCGCCTTCCCCATGAAGGACAATCTAGAATGACCCCGATGCCATCAGATCAGCACTGACCGCCCCGGGGTCCCCCGATTCCAGGCCCGAGTGCTCGCAGGCCTGCCGCACCCCGATACCATCCTGGCGGCAGAACCGGGGACGATCCACCTCCAGGCTCCTGGCCTTTCTCACTCCTGTCCCCTGGGGCGAGGATCTGGGTGTGGGGGTGTTCCCCTTCTGTGCCCGTGCCTGACCCTGCCTGGACGAGGGGCCCCCAGTGCTGCCTGATCGGGCAGCTGAGGAAGAGTCTGGACGTCTGGGGACGGCCCGCGCCCACTTCACAGATGCGCAAAGCCGGGAAAAAGGGGGCCCCGGGATCCCAGCGAGCCCGGGCAGAGCAGGGACGCCGAAGCTGCCTCGCCGCCTCTCCCGGAGCCACAAGAACTCCCGGGGCGTCTCGGCTCCAGGCACCGCCCGCCCCTCGGGACCCAGCCCCCTCGAGCCCACCTGGACTGGCAGGACCTCCGAGATGTGCAAATCCACCAGACCAGTAGGGCCCGCTGGTAAGCCCCGAGACCCCAGGCCAGGGCCTCTGTCTGGGGCACGTGGGGCAGCCACTGCCTGGCCAGCTCGTGATGAGCGAGCCCTCGGGTCAGTTTACAGAAGCCTCTCCCTCACTGACCACAGAGGCGGTCAGAGCCTCCGCTGCCCAGCAACCCCTCTTCACAGGCCCTTGCCCACGGCCGCGTCCTGCGAGCGTCCCAGCTGCCCGCCCCAGGCTGCGCAGGGCGTTTTGCAGGCCTCCTTCAACTGTCCCCTACTCCCGGCCTGGGAACGGGGCGTGACATGAACCCGACCTGCCAGAAACCGCGGCTCAGAGAGGCCAAGGGACGTGCTGCGCGTCGGCGTCCCGTGGTTTCAGACCACAGACCTCGTTCCCGCCTTCCTCTGGAAGCCAGCAGTCTGAATCGAAGCATCAGTGGGGCCGCAGCCTCTAGCGGGAGTCCGCCCCTCGCCCGCTGGCGTCTGGGGCTCCGGGGCTCCCGTCTGCCTCCGTCTTCCCGCGGCCTCCTCCTCACGGCTGCAAAGGCTCTTCTTGCACGCATGGGTCCCAAGGATATCTCTGAAGGGCCCACCGTTTAATTCACCGCAGGTGGGATCCGAATGGCTGCTCAGAGCGGGGGTACCTGGTTCCCTCCACCCCCCTCACCCCGCCCCCACACCCCCAAAGCCGCCCTCCCCCGCCCACGCCATCACGGGCTGCCGTCCTGCCACCTTCATGCCCGGGGACACGGGGCTCTGGGGCAGCAGGGCCCGGCTCGGAGGCCCATGGTCGCGTTTAATGAGGACGGAAGACGGAACTCGGCTCAGAGAGACTGCCATCACCCCACCCGCCTGCCTGGGGACTCATCTCTTTGAGGAAATTTATGACCACAATTTAGCAGGGAAATGATGGCGACCCGCATCGGAGCCCTGAGGATCACCGGGCACATTAAACCCACCCGCTGACGCCCCTCGACGCCGAAGCCGCCCTCACGGAGCCTGGAAAGCAAGGGATGGTGGGAAGGGGGGCTCCGCGGGAGCCCCCAGGCCCCCAGGACTGCGGCCGTCTCTGGGGCTGGGACCGAGGCCGGGGTCTCCCGGGGCCGCCTGGCTGGCTGAGCCCTGGGCGGGCACCGTGCCTACCCTGGTGACCTGCTGGCACCCAAGAGGGCGCCCGGAGCAGCCGCAGCTACACCTGCCGGGGGCAGAGACGCGGGCACCAGGGCCTCCAGCACCTGAGGCGGGTCTTCCCATTGTCTTTTTTAGGGAGACTCACGTGTCAGAGGTTAAGCAGCTCAAAACATTTTCGGTGATGATCTTTCTCAGGGCCCTTCACACCCCCACGCTGATGGTTTAATTTCCTCAGACCTGAGCTTTTAAAACGCTGAGGAAGAACGAAATCCTATTTCACAAAGAAGATAAACATACAAGAGCCTCCGCCTGTGGCGCTGACCCGACTGACCACGAGGTAAACAATAGCAACCGCCATGGTAAGAACAGAGCCTCTTGGAAGGGGTTTTGTAGACAAGGCCTCCGGCCCCAAGCGAGGCTTCCTCAGATTCACAGAAAACAACCTCGAATCACGGAGCAGGAGGCCGCAAGATGAACGGGGACGTGGGAAGGGTCCAGAGGCTGCTGGTGGGGGCTGGGGCCATCCAGGAGGACTTCCTGGAAGAGGGCAGCCTCTTCCTCCCCCACCTCGCTGACCTCCACTCCCTCCCATGGCAACAGACAGGCTTTCTAACAGGCTTGCTGTCTGCCCCAGCCGAAGGCTGAGCCCAGGTGTGCTGGCTCCTGACCCACAGCCATCACCCTCTGCAGCGGGTTCCAGCCTCCTGCCCTCGATCGAGGCAAAGCCGCCCTCAGAAGCCACGTCCCGAATTAGGCTGTTTGGAATTCCTCACCGATGCAATTAACGGATCCCAAACACCATGAGTTATGTCTCCTGTGGCCAGTGCACACGGAGGCTGACCGATCCACCCTCGGCTGCCCGCTCTGGAGGCACCTGGCATCAAGGCTCCAGGGGGCCCTGAGAAAGAAGGCTCCGGGCACACGTGTGCAAGCGTGGGCGGGGCCGTGGCCGAGGGATCTCTGAAGGCGTCTGTGTTGGGGAGCGAGATGTCCCGTGAGTGTGGGTGGGCGCAGGGGTGTGGACGCAGCTGAGTGGGTGTTGAAGGAGTGGGCGCGTGAGCGTGGGACCCAGCCAGGAGCTCAGAGTCCTGGGAGAGACGGTGGTCGTGGACCGCGCAGAGCGCTTCCAAAGAGGCACCTGCGAGCAGCCTCCCTGGTGCTCCGTGGCTGAGGTTCTGCACCCCCAGTGCCGGGGGCCGGCTTGATCTCTGGGCAGGGAACCAATCCGCAACTAAGACCCGGCACAGTCAAATAAATACAATGTTAAAAGAGAGAGAGAGACGCGTGTGGAGTAACAAGAGTGTTCATCCTGTATCTTGATTCTTCCTGCTTAAAGAAAGGTCTTTCCACTTTATCTCCATAGCCCAGAGGAGAAGAACAAACATCCCCTAGAGAACCCAGCACAGAAAAGACAGCGGTTTTTTCTTTAACAAAAGCAAACAAACAAAAACCTTATTGAGTGAAGGAATGGGCACTGGAAATCCAGCACAAGGGTAGCACTCAGGCGCCCAGCAGCCAGCCCCCTGCCCGCGGCAGACATCACTAATCAACCCCAGCATGCTTTGCCGCGATCCCGGATTCAGTCTCTGCATCCTCAAGTCAACAGCCCAGGTGGCCACCTCCCGCCCAGGTCAGCACAGGAGAGATGCGGCTGAATCCGCTTTGCAGATGAGGACATGGAAACTCCGGTGAGACGTCCGTGTGGACCCGCCGGGGTTCTCTGGCCACCGGCTTCACCCGGCCTCTCCGGACGCTCCGGAAAAGCCCTTGCCCGGCTGGACAGGCCGGGCGCGGGCAGGAGCACAGCTGGCCAGGGCTCGGGGGCCGCCCTGCCCTGCCCGTGGCCGCCCCCGCCGCTCTGGCGGCGTCCCCGCTGGCTTCTGCTGCCCGCTCCCCACAGCTGCTCTTTTGAAAGCCCGGCCTGAGAAGCTGCTGCTGCGTCTCCCGGGTCCCTTTTCAGACCATTGTCCTCGCCTTGGCGACAGCCGTGGTCTTCTCTTGGCCGCGTAATTACCAGTGTTACTGGTGCCAAGAGGAAAGAGTCACCCGGACCCCTTCTCACAGCAGCTCGCGCTGGCGAGTGTGGCCGCAAGAGGTGCCCCCTTCCCCGCCCGGGGGGCCTCCGCTCGCCCGTGCCCAGCGGGACCCCGCGGCTCCACCTCCCCGGGGCGGCCGTCGGGGGTCAGGGAGGAGACGGTTTACAGCAGAGCGGGCTGGAGGTGCCCCCGCCGGGATGACCAACCTGCTCTGAGCCGCGCGAGCAAGTTAACTCTTTGGGGAGAGGGGTGAGGGCCCCACCCCTGGGATGGGACGGAAGAACAGCCGTGCCTCACACGCAGAGAAGACGCCGAAGTAGATGGAAGACCCGCAAGGAGCTGTGTGACCTCGGGCCAGCTCATCACTGTCTCTGTGCTGGGTTCCTTCTCTGTGAACAGTGCTTCCCACAGACCTGTCCCGAGGCTCCGCCCCTGTGGGCGTTGTTTCCTGACCCCTCGGCCAGGAACCCACTGCTGGGGAACAGATCACCCACAAACGTGGTGCCTTGAAACAGCCACAGTCGCTTGGTTTGCTCCTGAGCCTGGAACCTGTGCAGGGCTCTGCAGGGACTGCTCGCCTGTGCTCCACACAGCGTCCGCGGAGAGGACCCGGCGGCGGGGGTGGGGGATCCACTTTCAAAGGGGTTCCCGCGGGTGGCTGGCAGCGGGGCGGGGTTATACACGGGGCGGGGCGGGGGCACCGCGGGTCTCCACGCCTCTCTGCGGGCTGCTTGGGCTTCCTTACAGCATGGTGGCTGGTTCTGAGGCCAACTGCCCAAAGAAAGCAAGGCACAAGTACGTGACGTTTTTATGCCATAGCCTGGGAAGTCAGAGCCTCACCTCTGCTGTCCTTTATTGGTTGAAAATGAGAGTGTCCGTCGCTCGCTCATAGCTGACGCTTTACTGGACTCTGGACTGTAGCCCCCAGGATCCTCGGTGCATGGGATTCTCCAGGCAAGATGACTGGAGGGGGCTGCCATTTCCTTCTCCAGCGGCTCTTCCTGACCCAGGGATCAGACCTGGTGAAGAGGATCTCAAATGCCCACCCAGGTTCAAGGGCAGGAGATTCTGACTTCACCTTTTGCTAAAGAAGTGGAGACAGATAGGGAATACTGTTGTGACCATCTTTAAAAGAGACCATCAGTCATTGCCTTCAGGACAGCTGTGAAGCAAATATGATTCTTATTCCCATTTTACAGATGAAGAAAATGAGTTTCAGAGAAGTTAAGTCATTTCCTCAAGGTCACACAGCTAAATCAGCGAGAAAAGATGTGAACACACACAGCCTGACGTGAAAATGTCCCGGCCTGGGCAGGGAGACGGTTTACAGCAACAGGTGCCCGGGATGACCAACCTGCTCTGAGCCGCGAGCAAGTTAACTCTTTGGGAGAGGGTGAGGCCCCACCCTGGGATGGGACGGAAGAACAGCCGTGCCTCACACGCAGAGAAGACGCCGAAGTAGATGGAAGACCCGCAAGGAGCTGTGTGACCTCGGGCCAGCTCATCACTGTCTCTGTGCTGGGTTCCTTCTCTGTGAACAGTGCTTCCCACAGACCTGTCCCGAGGCTCCGCCCCTGTGGGCGTTGTTTCCTGACCCCTCGGCCAGGAACCCACTGCTGGGGAACAGATCACCCACAAACGTGGTGCCTTGAAACAGCCACAGTCGCTTGGTTTGCTCCTGAGCCTGGAACCTGTGCAGGGCTCTGCAGGGACTGCTCGCCTGTGCTCCACACAGCGTCCGCGGAGAGGACCCGGCGGCGGGGGTGGGGGATCCACTTTCAAAGGGGTTCCCGCGGGTGGCTGGCAGCGGGGCGGGGTTATACACGGGCGGGCGGGGCACCGCTGGGTCTCCACGCCTCTCTGCGGGCTGCTTGGGCTTCCTTACAGCATGGTGGCTGGTTCTGAGGCCAACTGCCCAAAGAAAGCAAGGCACAAGTACGTGACGTTTTTATGCCATAGCCTGGGAAGTCAGAGCCTCACCTCTGCTGTCCTTTATTGGTTGAAAATGAGAGTGTCCGTCGCTCGCTCATAGCTGACGCTTTACTGGACTCTGGACTGTAGCCCCCAGGATCCTCGGTGCATGGGATTCTCCAGGCAAGATGACTGGAGGGGGCTGCCATTTCCTTCTCCAGCGGCTCTTCCTGACCCAGGGATCAGACCTGGTGAAGAGGATCTCAAATGCCCACCCAGGTTCAAGGGCAGGAGATTCTGACTTCACCTTTTGCTAAAGAAGTGGAGACAGATAGGGAATACTGTTGTGACCATCTTTAAAAGAGACCATCAGTCATTGCCTTCAGGACAGCTGTGAAGCAAATATGATTCTTATTCCCATTTTACAGATGAAGAAAAATGAGTTTCAGAGAAGTTAAGTCATTTCCTCAAGGTCACACAGCTAAATCAGCGAGAAAAGATGTGAACACACACAGCCTGACGTGAAAATGTAGGCTTTTCGATCTTTTTATTTTCCTTTTTAGTGGCAAAATGCTTCTTTCTAATAAAATATTTCAGGGAGGGATCTGTGAAGGTTGAGGGGGAAGGAGTGAAGAGAGAGCCATGAGCCTATTTGGGCTTCAAGGGGAGTCCTCTGGCCATGGTGTGGAGGACGGATTTGGCAGAGGGGTGCAAATGGACTGGAGGGGTTTGGTCACCCCGGAGCTGCAAAGCAGGGCAGCACCGTCCGCCTTCGGTGCTCAGTGGGTCTGGGGACTCTCAGTAGAAGATGGAGCGGAAGGTCCCGTGTCCTTGGGAAACTCCGAGACAGTCCCAGGGCAAGAGGAGCTGAGACGTGACAAAGAGCAGGTGACTGATTCCTCAGCGCCCCGACCGGGCTGCCAGCCGGGTGGCTCTGACGTCAGCCCGGGGCCTCTGTCGGCCCGTCGTCACTTCCCAGAATGCCTGCCCTGCTCCTTACGTGGAGGCTTTGACGTGAACATGTCTAAACTATAAAAAGAAGGATTTAAAAATAGCCACCTTGTCAGGAGGTATAAGGAAGAGACACCCCCTCCCCACCCACGGAGTGAGGTGGAAAGTCCCCGCCAATCGGCAAAGCCGCACTCACCCCACCCCACCCCTCCTCACCGCCCAGAGCCTCATCGAGGCGACTTCGGGGAGATTTACTGAAACCCTGAGCTCGGGAAGCTGCCTGATGCTTTAGGCAAATCATCCTGGTGATCAGCACCATGACGTGTGCCAGCTTCTTTCTCCTCTCAGGGCTCAGTGAGGCTGAGAAGAAACACCTGCAGTCATCCAGGGACCAGCTGGTAGCCAGGAGGGCCTGAAGGGAGGGGTGCGGTCAGGCAGCACTCATAGCCTGGCTCTGGACACCGGTGCCTTGGGTTCAAGTCCTCTCCCTCTCCCTTCCTTGCTGGGTGATCTTGCACAAGTGATCCGACCTCTCTGGGCTTTGGTTTTCACAACCGTAAAATGGGTCGCAGTGAGAGTTGAACCCTAAAGAAGGCTGAGCGCCAAAGAACTGATGCTTTTGAACTAGGATGCTGAGAAGACCCTTGAGAGTCCCGCCAAAGCCTGACGTGAAAATGTAGGCTTTTCGATCTTTTTATTTTCCTTTTTAGTGGCAAAATGCTTCTTTCTAATAAAATATTTCAGGGAGGGATCTGTGAAGGTTGAGGGGGAAGGAGTGAAGAGAGAGCCATGAGCCTATTTGGGCTTCAAGGGGAGTCCTCTGGCCATGGTGTGGAGGACGGATTTGGCAGAGGGGTGCAAATGGACTGGAGGGGTTTGGTCACCCCGGAGCTGCAAAGCAGGGCAGCACCGTCCGCCTTCGGTGCTCAGTGGGTCTGGGGACTCTCAGTAGAAGATGGAGCGGAAGGTCCCGTGTCCTTGGGAAACTCCGAGACAGTCCCAGGGCAAGAGGAGCTGAGACGTGACAAAGAGCAGGTGACTGATTCCTCAGCGCCCCGACCGGGCTGCCAGCCGGGTGGCTCTGACGTCAGCCCGGGGCCTCTGTCGGCCCGTCGTCACTTCCCAGAATGCCTGCCCTGCTCCTTACGTGGAGGCTTTGACGTGAACATGTCTAAACTATAAAAAGAAGGATTTAAAAATAGCCACCTTGTCAGGAGGTATAAGGAAGAGAGACACCCCCTCCCCACCCACGGAGTGAGGTGGAAAGTCCCCGCCAATCGGCAAAGCCGCACTCACCCCCACCCCCACCCCCTCCTCACCGCCCAGAGCCTCATCGAGGCGACTTCGGGGAGATTTACTGAAACCCTGAGCTCGGGAAGCTGCCTGATGCTTTAGGCAAATCATCCTGGTGATCAGCACCATGACGTGTGCCAGCTTCTTTCTCCTCTCAGGGCTCAGTGAGGCTGAGAAGAAACACCTGCAGTCATCCAGGGACCAGCTGGTAGCCAGGAGGGCCTGAAGGGAGGGGTGCGGTCAGGCAGCACTCATAGCCTGGCTCTGGACACCGGTGCCTTGGGTTCAAGTCCTCTCCCTCTCCCTTCCTTGCTGGGTGATCTTGCACAAGTGATCCGACCTCTCTGGGCTTTGGTTTTCACAACCGTAAAATGGGTCGCAGTGAGAGTTGAACCCTAAAGAAGGCTGAGCGCCAAAGAACTGATGCTTTTGAACTAGGATGCTGGAGAAGACCCTTGAGAGTCCCCTGGACAGAAAGGAGATCAAACCGGTGAATCCTAAAGGAAATCAACCCTGACTATTCATTGGAAGGACTGATGTTGATGCTGAAGCTCCAATACTTTGGCCACCTCATGTGAAGAGCTGAGTCGCTGGAAAAGACCCTGATGTGGGAAAAGAATGAAGCAAAAGAAGAGGGCAGATGGCCCAAAGGCACGTGAAACGATGCTCAAGTTCACTTACAATAGAGAAATGCAAATCAAAACCACAACGAGATATCACCTCACACCCGTCAGAATGGCCATCATCCACAAATCAACAGAAAATAAATGCTGGAGAGGGTGCAGAGAAAAGGGAACCCTCTTGCATTGCTGGTGGGAATGTAAATTGATACAGCCTCTATGGAAGACAGTATGGAGATTCCTTAAAAAACTAAAAATAGAAGCACCATATGACCCAGCAATCCCACTCTTAGGCTTATACCCTGATGAAATCAAATCTGAAAGAAGCACCTGTACCCCAAAGTTCATTGCAGCTCTCTATACAATAGCTAGAACATGGAAGCAACCTAGATGCCCATCGACAAATGAATGGATACAAAAGTTCTGGTTCATACATACAATGGAATACTACACAGCTGTAAAGAGAAATGCAGAAGAATCAGCCCTAATGAGGTGGCTGGATCTAGAACGTGTCATAAAAAGTGAAGTCAGTCAGAAAAACAGATATAGTATATTAACACATACATATGGAATCTAGTAGGATGGTGATGATGGCACACGCAGTGAAGCGATGGAAAGACAGACATGAACAGTGGACATACGGACATTGTGGGGAAGGAACAGAAGGTGGGAGGCGTAAAGGAAGTAGCATGAAGGCCTGTACTATCATCAGTGAAGAAAATAGCTGTAGTCATTGCTCTGTGAGAAAAGGGGATCCTGCAGGGGTGCTGTGTGATGGTTGGGAGGGGTGGGAAGGGGGGATATACATATGACTCATCTGGGAACATACATATCTGTAAACAACAAAACTCTGTAGAAGTTAAAAGTAAAATAAAAGCTAAAATAAAATAAAATTAAAAAGAAGAGGGCAGCAGAGGATGAGATGGCTAGGTGGCATCGCCAATTCAATGGACATGGACTTGGGCAAACTCCGGGAGATGGGGAGGGGCCGGGGAGGCCTGCCACGCTGCGGCCCACAGGGTCCCAAAGAGTCGACACGACTGAGCGATTGAACAACAACAAAATGGGTCCCGTCACACCAGGGGACCAGAGAGGCACGGGTGAGGAGGGCGAGGAGGGAGCGAAGACACCCGGAGGCTGGAGCTGGAATCCCCCACGTCCATCACGCATGTCCCACAAGGGCCTGCTTCCCATGCAGACCCTCGGCAAGAGCGTGGCCCGCGGGGACAGCCCGAGCGCCTCCAGGCCGCGTGATTCATGTCCCACTGAGTGCCACAAACAACACAATTCCTCAGCTCCTGCAAACTCCACTCTGGTGGGGTGGAGGGCAGGCGGGACGGGCCTTCTGAGTCGACCCCGCTATCAGCTGCGACCCTGAAGCACAGCTCCAGAAGCCGGTGCCACGTCTTCTCAGCTGCCGCCGGGCGAGGCGGGAGGTGGGTGAGGACGGCGTCCCGTGGTCCTTCATTACGGCACCCACGAAGAAGGCGCGGCCAGAGATGGGCTGAGAAAGATGCCCTCCCCTTCTCGCCCACCGCCACTGCTTGTTCTCTCGGCCCCAGTCAATCCTCAGGACAAACTAGTGACAACCTCAGTGGCCTTCCATGCTTGGCTGGGTCTCCTCTCTGGCCTGGAGCCGGGCTGGCTGTTGGCTGATCGGGGCTGGCCTTGGCAATCGGTCCTCTTCACATGCCTCTTGTGCTGGAGCAGGCTGGCCTGGGCTTATTCTCACGGCAGCTGGGCAGGGGTCTGGGAAAGGGGAGAACCAGCAGACCCTCTTTACACCCAGCTTGGAACTGGCCCCGTCCCTTTTCAGCACCTTCGTTGGCTAACACCAGTCACACGGCCAAACCCAGATTCGAGGGATGGGAATAGACCTTGCCTCTTGATGACGACGCAGAGCCGCGTCATAAAGAGGCATGGATGAGAGGAAGGGGCCCGGAGAAACAGCGGAGGTCGTTTCTGATCGGTCTAACACTGGCAGCCCCCTGGTACAGAACTCACGTGCGCCATCTTGGACTAGCAGAGGCAGCCTGGGCCACCATCCTCTAGCCGAGTGACAGCTGGTAAGTCACCAGCCTGGCTAAGTCTTTTTCCTCATCTTCAAAATAGGAATAAAAAAATGGGATGTGATCTCACGGGGCCATCGTGAGAACAAAAAGACACAACGTATCTGGAGTGATGGCCACTGAGTATGTGCTCAATAAACCTTCGCTCCCCATCAGCCACGCTGCCGTCACACACCAGTGACGAGGGGGTCGGAAACGGTGACCCGAGTTTGGATCCGGCTCTGCCACTTGCCAGCTCCGCTACCGGGGGCGGGTCCCGTGACCTCATGCTTCTCCATTTATCTGCAAAGTGGCAAAACTGACAAACTGCCTCCAAGAGCACGGTAGGGTACAAGAAGAGAATTCCTACAAGAGGCTTAGCTCAGTGGCGGGTACAGCACGGAGTTCTTGGGAAACAGAGATGAGTGTGATGATTAATATCTGTAAACAGGAATGTTAATACTTCTCTGAGAGAGCGGCTCTGAGGAACAGTGAGAGTAATGAACCATGGAGACGCCTTGGAAGCCAGGAAAGGCCTTGCATGTGTCAACACCTTTTAGTCTCAAAAGACAGACACACATGTCCAGAGCTGAAGCAAGCAAAGAGTCTTGCTGGAGAAGATGCCCTCCCCTTCTCGCCCACCGCCACTGCTTGTTCTCTCGGCCCCAGTCAATCCTCAGGACAAACTAGTGACAACCTCAGTGGCCTTCCATGCTTGGCTGGGTCTCCTCTCTGGCCTGGAGCCGGGCTGGCTGTTGGCTGATCGGGGCTGGCCTTGGCAATCGGTCCTCTTCACATGCCTCTTGTGCTGGAGCAGGCTGGCCTGGGCTTATTCTCACGGCAGCTGGGCAGGGGTCTGGGAAAGGGGAGAACCAGCAGACCCTCTTTACACCCAGCTTGGAACTGGCCCCGTCCCTTTTCAGCACCTTCGTTGGCTAACACCAGTCACACGGCCAAACCCAGATTCGAGGGATGGGAATAGACCTTGCCTCTTGATGACGACGCAGAGCCGCGTCATAAAGAGGCATGGATGAGAGGAAGGGGCCCGGAGAAACAGCGGAGGTCGTTTCTGATCGGTCTAACACTGGCAGCCCCCTGGTACAGAACTCACGTGCGCCATCTTGGACTAGCAGAGGCAGCCTGGGCCACCATCCTCTAGCCGAGTGACAGCTGGTAAGTCACCAGCCTGGCTAAGTCTTTTTCCTCATCTTCAAAATAGGAATAAAAAAATGGGATGTGATCTCACGGGGCCATCGTGAGAACAAAAAGACACAACGTATCTGGAGTGATGGCCACTGAGTATGTGCTCAATAAACCTTCGCTCCCCATCAGCCACGCTGCCGTCACACACCAGTGACGAGGGGGTCGGAAACGGTGACCCGAGTTTGGATCCGGCTCTGCCACTTGCCAGCTCCGCTACCGGGGGCGGGTCCCGTGACCTCATGCTTCTCCATTTATCTGCAAAGTGGCAAAACTGACAAACTGCCTCCAAGAGCACGGTAGGGTACAAGAAGAGAATTCCTACAAGAGGCTTAGCTCAGTGGCGGGTACAGCACGGAGTTCTTGGGAAACAGAGATGAGTGTGATGATTAATATCTGTAAACAGGAATGTTAATACTTCTCTGAGAGAGCGGCTCTGAGGAACAGTGAGAGTAATGAACCATGGAGACGCCTTGGAAGCCAGGAAAGGCCTTGCATGTGTCAACACCTTTTTAGTCTCAAAAGACAGACACACATGTCCAATGAGCTGAAGCAAAGCAAAAGATGTTCTTGGCTCTAGTCACAAAAATTCTGTGAGGGCAGGTCTCCAGGATGTCAGCTTCACCTGGACATTTCCTTTGTCTTCATCCGCTTCCCTCGTTACTGGGCACCTTCTTTCTCGCAGACTTACCTCTCCACCAAAGAGGGGATAGCTCACCCACGAGAGAAAAAGAAATGGCCTTCAACAGCCCAAGAGCAGAAATCCCAAAGAAGGCTCTGATTGGCCCAGTGTGGGTCACATGCTCATGTTTAGACCAATCGCAGCAGTTAGAGGGTGGGACATTATGATTGGCAGCCGCCGTCGGCGGGGGAGAAGGGAAGCCACATTAAGAAGAGGAGGAACAGATGCCTGGAAGGAAAAGGAACGTGGATAAAACCAGGATATTCCTTTCGGTTCTGCCTGATACTCCCCAGTTCTGCTTACCCTCATTTCACAGACAGTTCCTAACGTCTAAGCAAGGGCAAGAGACTCACTCCGCGCACTTCCCTGGCCGTCCAGCGGTTAAGACTCTTGTGCTTCCACGGCGGGGCACAAGTTTGATCCCTGCTCAGGGAACTAAGATCCTGCATGCCGTGCAGTGCGACCACCAAAATAGAGAGACGGAACTCAGGTCGCACAACAGGAAAATAAAACCTTAGTGCCGACACTCTGTGACTTTGCTGGAGGGAAGAGCCTCTCGCGTCTGGGCAGCCCTGCTCAGCACCGCGTCCAGCCTGGCTAACTCCCCCACCCCCACCCCCCACCCTGGCCTCCTGGTCCCTGGCCAGGCATCCCTAGCACGTTCACAGGGTGAGCCGTGGCCATTCGGTTGCTCCCGGCTGGACCGGGTGCCATCGCCCCGAGCCGGCGGCCAGTCTGCTGAGTCTTGGAGCTGTCAAACATCTCAGAAGCAATCGCCCGCATAGCTTAGGTCTAGCCAAGGCCGCCTGCCTTTGTCCAGCATCATCGGCTGTATATTCCAAGAGAAATTGAATCCACATGGACCAGATTCCTCTACACTCATCTCACACGGGCAAGGGTTTGGCACCAAAGAAAGAAAGAAGGGCTGTGGAACGTCGTCTTCTTCCCTGGGGACCAGAGCACAGCCTCCAGGGCCAAGGAGATGACACACTCCCGGCCAAAGGTGCAGTGCCGTCAGAGCCTGAACCCACAGGTCAGAGAAGGACAAAGGCCACGGAGGAGGGAAAGCTGCTGCCTCGGGATCCCGGGCCGGCGGGCGGGCAGAGCGCACGGCCTGTCCCTCCACAGCGTCCGAGCTCAAGGCTCGGTTAGCATTAGGCCAGCCTGGCAGCCCACCTCCCTCAGCCATTCTTCAGCGGGGTGGCTGCAGGCACACCGCCGCTTCCTCATCCGAAAAACGGGGATGAAAAAGGAAGTCGGCCCCACAGGGTAGCGGTTTAATCACAATAATGAACGGAGGAAACAAAAGCTCAAGTGAGCTGATGGGAGTGTTTCTGCTGCCCCCGCCGCCATCACGTGACCCTGATCGCCACCGTCGACATCTGTAAATCAGCGTCGTCCTCCTCGTCCCCATCATGACCACTGTCACGTTGTTACCGTCGTCAAGGCCGTCCTCATCGCCATCACCCCGAGGCAGAGCCCCGGCCAGGCCAGCCCTGCTGTCTCCCTCCCCGAAGCCACTGTGCCCCCCAAGGCACTGGCCTCTTCAGACTGCCGGGCCGCCTCTGGTCTCCCCCTGCTCCGGCCCGGAGCCCTTCCCCAGCCCCCACCACCCACGGAACAACCCCCACGTCCCGCTGGGTGGCACCGGGCCTCTCCTCTCGGGACCCTCCCCACTTTCGTCACCCACCCCTAGAGTCCTGGCCACGCCCAGTAGCACCCCTGACTCTCAGAGAGACCGCATGTCCCCAGGTCCCCAGCTCCACACCCCCCTCGGAGCGCATCTTCCTATCTCCTGGCCAGCTCCCAGTGACCTTTCCGGGATCAGCTCCCGGAATCAGTGTTCAGTCTCGCCATCGTGTCGGACTCCTAGAGACCCCCCAGACTGCAGCCCGCCAGGCTCCTCTGTCCATGGGGTTCTCCAGGCAAGAACAGTGGAGTGGGTGGCCATGCCCTTCTCCAGGGGATCTCCCCAGCCCGAGGATGGAACCTGCGTCTCTTGCATTGGCAGGCAGATTCTTTGCCACCAAGCCACCGAGGAAACTGCCACTAATTCTAGCCAGACAGCAGAGCCTGCGGAAGGCTCCGGGCTCCTTGGCTAAAAGGGGAGATGAGGGCGCGCTGGATAGAGGCAGGGAAGTCCCGTCGGACCCTCAGGACTCTCGCCCTGAGGTCATGGAACTAGGACTACGTAGCCTTCCCACTAAGGTTTCAAACTGATTCATCACGTGTCCCGGCCAGGGGCCGGCACCCCACCCTCCAAAACGCACTGTCAGGTGAGACACGGGGTCCCCGTGCAGGACTCTGAGTCGAGCCGGTCCCACCTGCTGGGGAGGCTCGCCGTTTATGATGGCTGAAGGTACCTCGTGCGTCCTCCGAGGCAACCATTCCCGGCGTAAACCCCGACCTCTGTCCTCAGCTGTACCAGGGCAGGTGGTCGCAGAGGACCTCCGGGAGCCCTTCCCGCCCCGCGCGGGGCGTCGCAGGCTGCGAAGCAGGCACACCTGTCGTCCAGCGGGCAGCGCCGCCCACCCTGCCCCTGAGCGTAGGCGCGGCGCTGCCAAGCGCGGAAGCAGGGCGCTTGGCCCTCGGCGTGCACGGCGGCCCCGCCCTGTGCCCGGCTCCCGCGGAGGCGGAACTGTGCTTTCTGAACTGAGAGCCTGGCCCGCGGGCACCCTCCGCCAGCGGGGACCCTCCGCCAGCGAGGCCTGGGTGTGCCTCCCGCCGCTCCCCTTCCGCTCCAGACAGGCCGCTGCCGCGGGCTGGGGGGCTCGGAGAGGGAGCCCCGGGAAGGCTGGATGCCCGGGGGCCACACCCGATGCCCGCCAGCTCCCGCGATGCTCCTGTTAGAGCGGTGGCCTTCGTGACAGAGCGTTTGGCTGGAACTTTCCAACATAAATGATTTCAGGGAGAACGCAAATGACAGAGGGAAATGAGCTGCAGATGGTGCCCGCGTCCAAGCGCGGGCCTCCCTGGCCCTCTCCTGGATCCTGCAGTCAGCGCCCCTGGCAGCCCACCCCCAGGCCCATCCAGCCGACCCACTGAGGCCCGGAGCAGGAGCCCAGGGCGAGGGGCCGTCCAGCGAGAGGCCCAGCCGCTCTCCTGAGCAGAGGAGAGGAGGGAGGGGCGGCTGCTGGCTCCCCACCTGCTGACCGCCCCCTGGGGGTCAGGCCCTGCCCTGGGGCCACCAGGCCGGCTCTGTCGGTTCCCTCTGGCCCAGGAGGGAGGCAGAGACCGCCCCAGAACCCCGGGCCCAGGAGGAGGCAGGCTCTTGGGATGAGCGCTGGATAGAGGCAGAAGTCCCGTCGGAGGTCCCCGATGCTAGGACTACGTAGCCTTCCCACTAAGGTTTCAAACTGATTCATCACGTGTCCCGGCCAGGGGCCGGCACCCCACCCTCCAAAACGCACTGTCAGGTGAGACACGGGGTCCCCGTGCAGGACTCTGAGTCGAGCCGGTCCCACCTGCTGGGGAGGCTCGCCGTTTATGATGGCTGAAGGTACCTCGTGCGTCCTCCGAGGCAACCATTCCCGGCGTAAACCCCGACCTCTGTCCTCAGCTGTACCAGGGCAGGTGGTCGCAGAGGACCTCCGGGAGCCCTTCCCGCCCCGCGCGGGGCGTCGCAGGCTGCGAAGCAGGCACACCTGTCGTCCAGCGGGCAGCGCCGCCCACCCTGCCCCTGAGCGTAGGCGCGGCGCTGCCAAGCGCGGAAGCAGGGCGCTTGGCCCTCGGCGTGCACGGCGGCCCCGCCCTGTGCCCGGCTCCCGCGGAGGCGGAACTGTGCTTTCTGAACTGAGAGCCTGGCCCGCGGGCACCCTCCGCCAGCGGGGACCCTCCGCCAGCGAGGCCTGGGTGTGCCTCCCGCCGCTCCCCTTCCGCTCCAGACAGGCCGCTGCCGCGGGCTGGGGGGCTCGGAGAGGGAGCCCCGGGAAGGCTGGATGCCCGGGGGCCACACCCGATGCCCGCCAGCTCCCGCGATGCTCCTGTTAGAGCGGTGGCCTTCGTGACAGAGCGTTTGGCTGGAACTTTCCAACATAAATGATTTCAGGGAGAACGCAAATGACAGAGGGAAATGAGCTGCAGATGGTGCCCGCGTCCAAGCGCGGGCCTCCCTGGCCCTCTCCTGGATCCTGCAGTCAGCGCCCCTGGCAGCCCACCCCCAGGCCCATCCAGCCGACCCACTGAGGCCCGGAGCAGGAGCCCAGGGCGAGGGGCCGTCCAGCGAGAGGCCCAGCCGCTCTCCTGAGCAGAGGAGAGGAGGGAGGGGCGGCTGCTGGCTCCCCACCTGCTGACCGCCCCCTGGGGGTCAGGCCCTGCCCTGGGGCCACCAGGCCGGCTCTGTCGGTTCCCTCTGGCCCAGGAGGGAGGCAGAGACCGCCCCAGAACCTCCGTGCCTCAGGGGGCGCCGCTGAGGTAGGATGGGGCACCCGCAGGCTCGCCTCCAACCACCCTCTCCTCTCTCCTTTCCTCCCACTGCACGGCCGCCTCCTCGCTGCTGCACACAGGGAGCGCCGGCTGCCTCCGGGCCTTTGCGCTCGCCCGTTCCTGGGCCCGGAAGGCACTTTCGAATCTCACCTCTTCAGAAGAGCTTCTCTTCACCTGGAGTCATCCCAGCCTTTTCTTCTTTACTGAGGCACCCTGCTTTTGTCCTTCATGCCTGTGTTAACATCGAGGAACAGTGTCTGGGGGTGTGTTTATTTCCTTCTCAGTAGAACCAAGGAAGCTTATTCATTGGTGTTTCTCTAGGACCCGGCCTCATGCCCTGGAAGATAGAAGTACTCAGATACGTATGGGATGGAGAGGTCCTTGGGTGTGTAGAGACAAAGCGACGGCCACCTCGGCGGGGTTCTGAAGAGTGAGTAGGAGTTCAACAGGTGGCGGAGAAAAAGGTGCTGAGGCAGAAAGGGCAGTGAGATGTGGTCGTCGAGCCTGGTGGTTCTGGACCCTGGCCTGGGCGCAAACCCGCTTCCCCCATTCACAGCACCTTTTGGGGGAGGGGGCCTTCAGCTCTGTGAGCTCAGTTTCCTCGGCCTGGAGATGACAGGCGGGGACGCATCTGGGGAGAAGACGTGCAGTCTGCACTTAACCCACCGCCAGCCGGGTGAGCCAAGGCGCCGATGCGCTCCTCAGAGACACAGCTGAGGCGCGTCTGGGATCCAGGCCTGGGGAGGAAGGAAGGGGGTGGGAAAGAAAGAAAGGAAAGAGAGAAATCTGGTACCTCTCGACCACGCGGCCAGGCTGTCAGGGATCCTCCGGCTCTGGACGAAGAGCCAAGTTCCAAGGAGAAACCTCGGCTGGGGCCGGGCTCAGGAACTGTGCGGGCGGGGGGTGGGGTTCAGAGTCACGTGACCCCGAGGCTGTCCCGCGGGGCCTCGGCCCGCACCGCCACCTCCGCCTCACGCCCTCCCCGAGCGCCCAGGCCTGGGCAGTCTTCCCCGAGATGTCTGCGCCCTCAGCCTTCTCCCAGGCCGTGCCCTCGCCCTCGAAGGCCCTTTCCTCAGCTGCCCTTTCTCTGCGGATTCTCAGGTGCGGACACCTCAGTCGGACGCGGTCCCTAACGGCCCACCCTCTGGCCGCCTGCCGGGGGTGGGGAGCTGTGAGCCCTGGTTTCGGGGTGAGGACCGGGCCTCAGGGCTGGGATCAGGGCAGTCTTGCCAGGCCCGTGGAAGACGATCACATACGGAATAAACATGCAGGGGTCTGAGCGGCAGGCGGCAGGAGACTAACTGGCCTCTGGGGTCAGTCCTGGGGCTTCCCTGGCGGCTCAGTGGTGAAGAACCCACCTGCCAATGCAAGAGACAGAGGTTCAGGGGGTGAAGAACCAAGGAAGCTTATTCATTGGTGTTTCTCTAGGACCCGGCCTCATGCCCTGGAAGATAGAAGTACTCAGATACGTATGGGATGGAGAGGTCCTTGGGTGTGTAGAGACAAAGCGACGGCCACCTCGGCGGGGTTCTGAAGAGTGAGTAGGAGTTCAACAGGTGGCGGAGAAAAAGGTGCTGAGGCAGAAAGGGCAGTGAGATGTGGTCGTCGAGCCTGGTGGTTCTGGACCCTGGCCTGGGCGCAAACCCGCTTCCCCCATTCACAGCACCTTTTGGGGGAGGGGGCCTTCAGCTCTGTGAGCTCAGTTTCCTCGGCCTGGAGATGACAGGCGGGGACGCATCTGGGGAGAAGACGTGCAGTCTGCACTTAACCCACCGCCAGCCGGGTGAGCCAAGGCGCCGATGCGCTCCTCAGAGACACAGCTGAGGCGCGTCTGGGATCCAGGCCTGGGGAGGAAGGAAGGGGGTGGGAAAGAAAGAAAGGAAAGAGAGAAATCTGGTACCTCTCGACCACGCGGCCAGGCTGTCAGGGATCCTCCGGCTCTGGACGAAGAGCCAAGTTCCAAGGAGAAACCTCGGCTGGGGCCGGGCTCAGGAACTGTGCGGGCGGGGGGTGGGGTTCAGAGTCACGTGACCCCGAGGCTGTCCCGCGGGGCCTCGGCCCGCACCGCCACCTCCGCCTCACGCCCTCCCCGAGCGCCCAGGCCTGGGCAGTCTTCCCCGAGATGTCTGCGCCCTCAGCCTTCTCCCAGGCCGTGCCCTCGCCCTCGAAGGCCCTTTCCTCAGCTGCCCTTTCTCCGCGGATTCTCAGGTGCGGACACCTCAGTCGGACGCGGTCCCTAACGGCCCACCCTCTGGCCGCCTGCCGGGGGTGGGGAGCTGTGAGCCCTGGTTTCGGGGTGAGGACCGGGCCTCAGGGCTGGGATCAGGGCAGTCTTGCCAGGCCCGTGGAAGACGATCACATACGGAATAAACATGCAGGGGTCTGAGCGGCAGGCGGCAGGAGACTAACTGGCCTCTGGGGTCAGTCCTGGGGCTTCCCTGGCGGCTCAGTGGTGAAGAACCCACCTGCCAATGCAAGAGACAGAGGTTCGATCCCTGGGTCGGGAAGACCCCCTGGGGGAGGGCAAGGCAAGCCACGCCAGTGTCCTTGCCCGGGAAATCCCGTGGAGGGGGAGCCTGGCGGGGCCTGGCGGGTCAGACCCGACCCAGCGACTGGCAGCCACAGACTCGACCCTGCGGCTGCTCCTCACCAGCGCCCCATCCCCGTGAGGCAAACCCCGTGACCTTGAATCCAATCACAAGGGTGCCGAGGTCCCGGAGGACCCGCGGGGGGCCATCTGCGACCTCACTGGGTCCTCGCGCCTCTGTGGGCCTCCGGTTCCCCATCGGAGAGGGAAGCAGCACCCCCGGAACAGGGCCGACTTCACAAGCGTGTGACGTGTCCAGCCTCCACACCCCATGCTCTCCGGGGCCCACACCTGGTTTAAGGTTTCGCCGTTGCCATCGAAGGGTTCCTAATGGTTTTATCTGCAAAGGTGGTTGGTGAAGCCACGTGCCATGGAACCAAAGAGCACACGTGCCAGCCGACGAGCTCCGTACGCTGTGGTGTCCGCTGCTGTTTCTTGCTGGCTGGTGGCCCGTGTCACCTTCACGAAGCCCCAGGAGCACAGAACTCGAGGGGATGCCCCCTAAGCGTGGGAAATGGGCGAGAAGCAAGTCGAGTATTCAGTGAGCAGTTTGCATCTCCGACCAAGTAAGCGGAGGGGCTGCCCGCTGGGAGAAGCCCCCTTTTCCACCCAAACTTACTTCACGTGCAGCAAGAAGGCTCTTGGAAACCCAGACAGCCACGCAGTCTCAGACACCTTCCCGATGCGTGTTTACGGATGCTGCCAGTGGTGGCAAAGGAAAGAGAGAGTAACCCACAGTATCTCCTCGTCTCAGTCAGCCTCCCGCCAAGGGGAGACTGGGTAGAATGTGCAGGTAGCGAGACGTGAAGTCAGAACAGCTGAGTTCGTTTAGAGAAGCGTTTACCCAGTTCTGGTCAGGATACATGTACCAGCTACAAAATGTGAATTGTGTAATTTTGATGAGTCCGCACATAAACACTGTTGTATTTGTACTTTGAACTGGCGTTGCACAACATGAAAACGAGTGGTGAAATTCAGGCTAATAATTCACAAGTTTATTTTTTCTTCACTTAGACCCACATTAAAATAGCAAAGGAAAAAACACCGGCCGTTGGCGGAGGCATCACAGAAGAAAGTGAGACGATCTGTATGTCGGAGCCTCTTTGGTGGTTTTGTTTGCTGCTTTTTGAACAAGAGGCCCCGTCTTTATTCCGCATTGGGCCGCCCCAGTTGTGCGGCCGGCCTGTCCTGAACGGCCGAGAAGCCAGGCCAGCAGTGTCTGAGCTCGCTGTCCACCCTGGGCCCGCCATTCCCATCCGAAGCCGGCCTGGCCACCCGCTCGGCTCCACGCTCCAGGGGGTCAGCTGCCGACAGGAGGGGGCTGCTGGGAGGGGGCTCTCGCCCTGAGCTTCACGCCCTGGCCTGGGAGTCAGCATTTCCGACCCCACCCCCAGCAGGTCAGGTCAGAGCATTAGGATCAAGCCCGGGGCCTCTGTGGCCTTTTACACGTCCCCCTGCCCTCGCTCCGATCCGTACAGCTGCTCCCTGGAGCGGGGAGACCTCGCTCCAAAGCCCAGAGAGAAAAGCCGCTTGGTTTCAGAGCCTGGGCTGCGCCAAAGCCTCTGCCTCCACTCAGTCGTTCAGTCCTGCTGGAGCCCTGAGCGGGGACCACTGAGCCCCCTTCACAGCTGAGCACGCTGGAGGCCCCCTGGCCCGCCTAAGGCCGCACGCCCAGCGGACGGTCCAGCAGGAGTCAAGCCCAGGCCCGCGCGGCTCCCCGGCGCCCACCCAGCGCTCCTCCAGCCCCACGGGGGGCCGGTCCCCGGGCCACAGACCGCTCCGGCCCTGCCCTGCCTCCCAGGAAGTCACTTCCTGTCCAGATCTGTCCCCTCATCTTCGAGCGGACCGTGACCATGGAGCCCACTTCACAAGCCCATCACTGTTCCGTCCCCACGTCCGCCTTTCACACGCTGCAGGGAAAGGATTCTCAGAAAACACGCGTGTGTGCATACGGCTTCCTCACCCATGACGGAGGCGTGAAGAGCCCGCAAGCTTCCCAGCACCTGTGGAGACAGGTGCAGCCAGTCCCCCACGTGCCCAGGGCGAGGGCCGTGGGCCAGGGGGTGCCTCCGTTCCCTGCGGGGTCCCGCAGACCGGAAGCAGGGTCTGACACACGACGGATGCCCCCCAACTATTTCCGAATGAATGCGTGAATGAATGCATCACGGCCGTAAAGGCTCGTCTTCTGTTCCGTGCACTCTTGAGATCCAAAAGGGCTCTGAAAACAGAGAGTGGTCTGTTTCACATGCCTGGGGGCTTCAGCCTCCGAATGGGAGGATTCCAACGGTCTCTCACGCTTGACGGCAGCTTCTCACCCACTGCGGCCAGAGGGCCACGCGTGACCTGTTGTGGGTTTTACGAGGACGGCCGTGAGTGGCACCGGATATGTGCTGATATATCTGAGTCTGAGCGCTCAGGTCTCACCCCCAGACACGAGCCCCCTTCTCCGTCCATTAGCCCAACAGCAGCCAGAGGCGAGGAGGGCTGGGAGCGAGAAAGAGGGAGCCACCAAGGGCCCCTGTTCTTCAGCCTGCATCGAGCGCAGTCCTCCTGTGGGCCAGGGCTTGTGCCGGTCGCGGCAGATACGGAACTGAAAGAAACAAACTTCACCCTGCCTGGAGCCCCCCTGCCCTCGGGGTAGCCTGTGATTACGTCGGAGGACAAGCAACAGTTAGTGACAGGAGGCAGGATATTGGTTCTGGCTCCATTGCTGCCCGGCTGCGTGCCCTTGAACTGGACCTTCTGAGGCTCCGCGTCTTCGCGTGGAAGATGGAGAGATTGAGCAACATTTCTGGGAAGTCTGGGGCAGGATGGCACATGAGGTGCCCAAATGAGGCTTGAGCAATCCCCAGCCTCCGAGGGATGAAGTCACTTCTTTTTCAACTCTCTCCAAGCCTTCCCATGGCTGGAAGGAGGACGTCTCTGCTCTCTCGGGCAAGCTGACCTCATCTTCACAAAAGACAGACGTTCCCTGCCGGGGGCCTTCGTCAAGCGACGGTGACCTCGTCACGTTGTCCATGGCACCACAAAGCGTCCGGCACAGCTTAGCGACCAAACAGCAGCAGCATTTTTTTAAGAGTTTATTTTTTTTAGTGTGGACCGTTTTTAAAGTCTTTATTGAATTTGTTACAATATTGTTTCTGTTTTAACGCTCTGTTTTTTTTGGCTTTGAGGCACATGGGGTTTACCTGCCTGACCAGGGATCGAACCTACACCCGTTGCATTGAAAGGCAAAGTCTTAACCACTGGACCACCAGGGAAGTCCCTTAAGGCATTTATTTCAGGATTATGGAGGACACACTCGTCTCGTCTAGACTCCCTCTCTTGTTGTTCTTTGCAAGGAGTCGGACACAACTTACTGACTGAACAACAATATTTTCTCTCTACGGCTTTGCCCACTCTGGACACGTCAGTGGAATCATACAACATGTGGACTCTTGGTCAGACTGCTTTGACGTAGCCTAATGTTTTCAGAGTTCACATGTTCCTGTGGCTAAATAATAGTCCACTGTCTGAACCCACCACATTGTGTCCATCCATTCACCAGTTGATGGCAAGATGGTGCTTCTGTGAAGACAGAAAGACCCACCTGCCAGATGTGCCAGCCAGAAGCCAGAGCCCGCCCTGCCCTCCGGGGCCAACACACACCTTGTGGGCACACCCCACGTGTGTCCCGTGATCCGCGGCCTCCCCTCCAGAGGCCGGTTCCTGCTCCTTTGGGTCGATGAGCCCTCTGAGCCGTGCGCCCCTTCCTTCCTCATCTGTTCATTCCCACCAGCCTGAAGGCTCTCGCGCGAGCCCCGTGCTCGACTTGCTGCCCCTTCCTTCCTTCCTTGGGCGCCAGCACGAGCGCGTACCGCTCTCACTGGGAACGGGAGACCTCCAAAGGTTGAAGAGTTTGGAAGCTCCTCCAAAGGAAAGTGAATATAGAGGCCGCATTCTTAAAACTTTATGTTCTCAGAAATATGCTGTTGCATAACAACAGACCCTTGAACCACACAGGGCTGCGGGGTGCTGACTTGCCCTCCGTGGAAAACCTGCATGTAATTTATAGTCTGTTCTCCTTACCATGTGGTTCCTCCAGATCTGTGGGTCTGCATCCCTTGATTCAACCAGTTCCAATTGTGTAGTATTGTAGTATCTACTCCTGAAAAACCTGCCTAGAAGTGGGCCCGTACACGTCAACCCCACATTTGTTCAGGGGTCAACTATATAAGAAAACTTTAAAAACTGAAGGGGAAAAGAGACAACAACAGGGCTTCCCTGGTGGTCCAGTGGGTAAGGACACTGCCTTGCAGTGCAAGGGGCGCCAGTTTGTTCCCTGGCCTGGGAAGATCCCACGTGCCGCGGAGCGGCTGGACTGATGTGTCCAACTGCCAAGCCAGAGCTCTGCGACGACAGAGGCCACCACGATGAGAGGCCCGCAGGAACCAAAGAACAAAGATGGATGAAAACAGAGAAATGAAAGACCAATAGAAGTGGCCCGCCTGCTCCCCTCCCTCCCCAACCCGACCCCCGCCCAAAATAAATAAATAAATAAATAAATCTTAAAAAAAAAAAAAAGACAACATTTCAGCCAAATTAAGGTCCGCTGTGTGCTGGGATGAATACGGTGAACTCCTGTTCATCCTTCAAAACCCTACCTGGGTGTGACCTATTGGAGGGACCCTTCCCTATGCCTCCTACATGGGGTGTATAGATGTCTCAAAGTGACATTCATTCCTTTGTCCTGCAATGGGTGACTGGGCATCTCTCCCTCACTGTGACCTGTTAATTTATTTGTCTTATCTATCTCCTCCCCACTGCCTTTCCCGCTTTGTAGACTAAGGGTCTGCTATGACCTAAGTCTGAGGCTGCAGGTGCCAGAGTGAATCTGCTGCCCAAAGGATGACCCACAGAACCGGTAGAGCTGTCACAGGCACTGTGAGTTCATGCTCATAAGCTCCAAGCTAGATGTGATTTGCTCCATTTTATTATTTTTTTAATCTGTATTTATTTATGTCGGACGTGCCTGGTGGTTCGCAGGCTCTCCGTTCCCCGACCAGGAACTGAGCCTGGGCAGCGGCCGTGAAAGTGCAGAATCCTAACCATGCTGTTGCATAACAACAGACCCTTGAACCACACAGGGCTGCGGGTGCCTCCCCCAAAGATGTAATTTATAGTCTGTTCTCCTTACCATGTGGTTCCTCCAGATCTGTGGGTCTGCATCCCTTGATTCAACCAGTTCCAATTGTGTAGTATTGTAGTATCTACTCCTGAAAAACCTGCCTAGAAGTGGGCCCGTACACGTCAACCCCACATTTGTTCAGGGGTCAACTATATAAGAAAACTTTAAAAACTGAAGGGGAAAAGAGACAACAACAGGGCTTCCCTGGTGGTCCAGTGGGTAAGGACACTGCCTTGCAGTGCAAGGGGCGCCAGTTTGTTCCCTGGCCTGGGAAGATCCCACGTGCCGCGGAGCGGCTGGACTGATGTGTCCAACTGCCAAGCCAGAGCTCTGCGACGACAGAGGCCACCACGATGAGAGGCCCGCAGGAACCAAAGAACAAAGATGGATGAAAACAGAGAAATGAAAGACCAATAGAAGTGGCCCGCCTGCTCCCCTCCCTCCCCAACCCGACCCCCGCCCAAAATAAATAAATAAATAAATAAATCTTAAAAAAAAAAAAAAAGACAACATTTCAGCCAAATTAAGGTCCGCTGTGTGCTGGGATGAATACGGTGAACTCCTGTTCATCCTTCAAAACCCTACCTGGGTGTGACCTATTGGAGGGACCCTTCCCTATGCCTCCTACATGGGGTGTATAGATGTCTCAAAGTGACATTCATTCCTTTGTCCTGCAATGGGTGACTGGGCATCTCTCCCTCACTGTGACCTGTTAATTTATTTGTCTTATCTATCTCCTCCCCACTGCCTTTCCCGCTTTGTAGACTAAGGGTCTGCTATGACCTAAGTCTGAGGCTGCAGGTGCCAGAGTGAATCTGCTGCCCAAAGGATGACCCACAGAACCGGTAGAGCTGTCACAGGCACTGTGAGTTCATGCTCATAAGCTCCAAGCTAGATGTGATTTGCTCCATTTTATTATTTTTTTAATCTGTATTTATTTATGTCGGACGTGCCTGGTGGTTCGCAGGCTCTCCGTTCCCCGACCAGGAACTGAGCCTGGGCAGCGGCCGTGAAAGTGCAGAATCCTAACCACGGGCCCCAGAGAGCTCCCCCACTGGGTCCATTTGAGAGGCAAGAAGAGGGAGGAGGAGTAAACCACGTGCCCGCGGCCCAGGGCTGTGACCGAGGACGCAGCGCCCACCGGAAGAACGGCCCGCCTCCAACACGCCGTCGGCCACGCCTACGCTGACGGGCGGGGGGCGGCGTATGCAGCCCTCCCAGCGCCGCCTCCACACCAAACGTCTCCCAGGACGACTCCGTGAGCACTCACCTCACAGATGAAGAAAAAGAACCACTGAAACCCGCGAGAGCCGACGAGGTTTTCTGGGATCGGAACACTAGGACCCAAAAGAATAGCCACCACGCCACACGACCACCTGGCTGGCCGCCCGAGCCCCTCCTTCCCTCCTGCACCCGTGGTCCTCCGCCCCCGGGGCCACGTCCTCCACAGGACACCGGGCGACGTCTGGAGACATCTGGGGTGGTCGCGAGGGAAGGCGGACAAGGGATGCCACCAGAATTAGTGGGTAGAGACCAGGAATGCTGCTTCACGTGCTGCAGCGCGCACACTCCTACGCACGCGCGACGGCATCCAGACCCACGCTCCCATCCCCCGCGGGCTTCCCTGGTGGCTCCGATGGTAAAGAATCTGCCTGCAATGCAGGCGACCTGGGTTCAGTCCCCGGCAGGGGCAGATCCCTGGAGGAGGGCGTGGCCACCCACTCCAGTCGTCTTTCCGGGGGAATCCCAGGGACAGAGGAGCCCGGGACTGCAGTCCATGGGTCACCACGAGTCAGACTCGTGGAAGAAAGGGGAGGGGCGGGGAAGAAAATACAGGGAGCCCCGCCCACAAATGTACCACAGTCACCATTAACATCATATTTATTGTTATTTAGCTGCTCAGGAAAACATATACAGGTATATACAATATGCATGAATACAGAAGACTGCACTTTACATATTTTTTTAAAAAAAGAAAGAAAAAAATAACACTCAGTTTCATGAGCTATTGTCACAGTCTTCCAACCAAGCATTTCAGAAATGAATTTCTTTTAAGAGTCAAAAAAGATTACAGGATTGCCTAACACACAGCAGAGTTAAGTTTCCATATTTTACATGTGCAATAACGTTTTCATATTCTTTCCCGAAGAGTTTTGCTATGCAGTACCGATTACCAGTGTTTGTGGAGTCTCGTGGGTCGGGTGTGTTTTTCATTTGCTTTGATTCTTTCCATTAAACCAAATTTAATGAAATAACATCCTTTTGCTTAAGGCTGTTTTTAAAGCTGTTCCATTCTAGGGTCGTGGGGAGCAAGGAAGTTGAAAACGTCAGGGGCTTCCGAGGTTGCTAGGACCATGCGCGGACGATGGCCATGGGCTGATGGACTCAACACAGGGAAAGTCAAACACAGACGTGAGACGCTGGGCTCCCCGGCCTTAAGCAGTTAAAGAGGAATCATTCCTGTTTAAGAAAGAGAAGGAGGACGCGCTCGACCAGCTGGGCCTTGGGGAGGAGAGGGGCGTGGAGTTTCCCTCGATGGCTGGCCCTCCCGCAGCCCATTGCAGGAGGGTCATTCCCGCGCCTTTTCTCTTCCTTGGTGGCAGAACCCGGGACTGAGCCAGCCCCCACCCGCTTCTCTCTGAGCCAGCCCACCACCTGCCGCTGCCGGCCCTCGGAGGGAGCCGGGGTCCACCCGGGCCCGACGGCGACCCGTGCAGGAACCTCGGACGGTCCAGACTCCGACCCGAACCTAAAGGGCCGGCAGGCGGCAAGACGAGGAGGGGAACATGGAAAGAGCCAGACTTCTCTGGATGCTCGTCTCCCTTGGCTGAAAAGTTCCTTGAAATAAACAATGTGGGTGTCCTATGGTGAGCCCAAAGCCTTTAGGTCACTTGCTTTAAAAAAAACCCCAGGTCTGGAACCTCGGGGGACATGGGGCGGAGAGGGGGAGAGGACGGAGGGGCTAGAGGCTCAAGCACAGCATTTCGTACAATGCCCAGAAACTGCAATCGTGCAGGAGAGCTAGGACTTGGGCGAGGTGGCGTCCGTCACTCTCCGGCCCGCCCTGACGTCCGGGCCACCCCACCACCGCCGTGGGTCACACACGTCCCTCACGGTCATCACAGCCAGTGCCCGGCCTCGCGGACCGCTGCCCCGGGGCGACCAGGCGACAGGGCTCGGCAGGCTCCCCGCTCTCCCAGCCGCTCCTTCAGCTCTGCTCCAAGTCCGTCCGTGAGACGCTCAGGACGTGGCTCTGGTCCTGCAATAGGCTGAGATGAACCAACAGCGGAGGGGAGGTGCTGGTTTGTTTGTTTGTTTCTTAAAAAAGGTTCAAGAATCAAAGTCCCTAGGGCCAGCCCCTTCCTCCTCGCTCTAGCCTTCGGGGTCCGCAAACCCCCGCAAAGAAGACACGCGGGCTCGGAGCAAGGGGGCTTGCAGGCAGAGCCTGGGGGCGCCTTTCCTCCGTGAGCTCCTGCAGAAGCGCTGGAGAAAGCCTGGTCCCCCCACCTCCCGCAGGGACGGGGAGCTGCCCAGAACGGGGAGACGCAGGGGAGATGACCCAGGACCGCTCCGTCTTGCCCCGATGTCTGGCTGGAAACAGACATCGGGAAAGGTCTGGGCTGAGAATGGACTCTTCAGCCCCAGGGAAGCCTGCCCCCATCCCCACGTGGCCCGGAGCGGCTCAGCCCAGCGTGGATCTTCAGGGCCCGGGCGTCCGTGCGGAGGCCCAGAGGAGGAGAGAAAACACCATGGCCGATGGTCCAACCCCCTCTCACAGAAGCGGGCGGGACACGTCATCACCTCCGTGGCAGAGAAAGGCGGCTCCCAGCCGAGGAGAGGACGGCGCTGAAGGCTGAGCGTGTGTGTGTAGGAATGAAAATATATACGTCTATTTTCTCAGGGAACAGACAAAACAAAATCCCAGGCGAAATACCTAAGGGGGGCACAAATTGTTTGGTTCCTGCCTGATGACAGCGGGGTGTCAATATATAATATTGCGATGACAATTTGACTCTCACCCGGCAATATTCCAGAACTACCATTCTCCAGGATTTCCATTTTAATAAGCAGTGAACAAAGCGAAAAGGGGGGAAAAAAACAGGCGGTAAGGGAGGGAGGGAGGTGGGGAGGAAGAAGACTAAAAGAGAATCAAAGAGGAAAGAAACTCTTGTCTTATGAAATAACAATACTTGGACGTCACACACGTCCCTCACGGTCATCACAGCCAGTGCCCGGCCTCGCGACCGCTCCCCGCCCCAGGCGACAGCGGCCGCTCGGCCCGGAGGCGGTCGCAGCCGCCTCCCAGCCGCTCCTTCAGCTCTGCTCCAAGTCCGTCCGTGAGACGCTCAGGACGTGGCTCTGGTCCTGCAATAGGCTGAGATGAACCAACAGCGGAGGGAGGTGCTGGTTTGTTTGTTTGTTTCTTAAAAAAGGTTCAAGAATCAAAGTCCCTAGGGCCAGCCCCTTCCTCCTCGCTCTAGCCTTCGGGGTCCGCAAACCCCCGCAAAGAAGACACGCGGGCTCGGAGCAAGGGGGCTTGCAGGCAGAGCCTGGGGGCGCCTTTCCTCCGTGAGCTCCTGCAGAAGCGCTGGAGAAAGCCTGGTCCCCCCACCTCCCGCAGGGACGGGGAGCTGCCCAGAACGGGGAGACGCAGGGGAGATGACCCAGGACCGCTCCGTCTTGCCCCGATGTCTGGCTGGAAACAGACATCGGGAAAGGTCTGGGCTGAGAATGGACTCTTCAGCCCCAGGGAAGCCTGCCCCCATCCCCACGTGGCCCGGAGCGGCTCAGCCCAGCGTGGATCTTCAGGGCCCGGGCGTCCGTGCGGAGGCCCAGAGGAGGAGAGAAAACACCATGGCCGATGGTCCAACCCCCTCTCACAGAAGCGGGCGGGACACGTCATCACCTCCGTGGCAGAGAAAGGCGGCTCCCAGCCGAGGAGAGGACGGCGCTGAAGGCTGAGCGTGTGTGTGTAGGAATGAAAATATATACGTCTATTTTCTCAGGGAACAGACAAAACAAAATCCCAGGCGAAATACCTAAGGGGGGCACAAATTGTTTGGTTCCTGCCTGATGACAGCGGGGTGTCAATATATAATATTGCGATGACAATTTGACTCTCACCCGGCAATATTCCAGAACTACCATTCTCCAGGATTTCCATTTTAATAAGCAGTGAACAAAGCGAAAAGGGGGGAAAAAAACAGGCGGTAAGGGAGGGAGGGAGGTGGGGAGGAAGAAGACTAAAAGAGAATCAAAGAGGAAAGAAACTCTTGTCTTATGAAATAACAATACTTGGACGTCCAGCAGCACGAAAATAAAACAAGGAAAGAGGTCATCTAAAAAATGTATGCCAAGATTACAGAAAAAATGGGAATTATCTAGCAGGGGGAAAGAGGCTTCAGTAAACGTTTGCTAACTGCTGAAGGGTTAACACTGGTAACATACCGTGGCAGCCAAGTTTCTTTTTTAAAAAAATGTTTGAGTTTTTTTTTTTTTTTTTTCCCTTTAAATTAACCCTTTCCGGTCCATATGCCACTAACAAGGTACCAACCTAGAAAAAAAAAAATCACTCAGCAATAGTGGCCCTTTCAAATTAATAGGATATAGCAGGGGCGGCCATGGGGAGAGGTAGGGGTAGGGTCAGGTGGAGGGAGTGAGAGCAGGGGAAGGGCAGGGCCTGGCGGGGGAGCAGGTACTTCTTGTCGATTCAAGTGAGGGCGGCCACGAACGTCCCGAATCTGTTGGAAATGTCAGAGTGCAGGGACCGCCAGGTGGGCACGGAGGCACGGGCCTTGGCGTCCCCCACGTCGTCCGTGCAGTGCACAGACAGGCACTGCAGGTGGCTGCCAGGCTGGGGCGCCGAGGCCTTGTTCGCAGGGAGGTCATGGGCTGCGGAGAAACAAGGAAGAGAGGAGGTTAGCCGCGTGCTCGACTCCGCCAGAGGCCCTAACGGGGGCAGAGTGGCAGAGGCGGGAGAAGACAGGCCATGTCCTGGCCCTCGCTTCAGGACCAGAGACGTTTGGTTCGAATCCTCCGGCCGTGGCCTCTGACGTGGGCGTGTGGCACCTTCGCCAAGGGAAGAGCCCTCTTTTGCGTCTGTGTTTCCCCACCATCTTGGAAAATAGGACAGTTAGGCAGGATCACCTCAGGGTGTGCCTATCTCTGATGGACTAGGGCTTCCAAAGGATTAACTGAACCTAAAGTAAGTTGGGAAGGCTTCCTGGAGGAGGCACATCTAAACTGGGCATTGAGGGATACGTAGGAGTTCATCATCTGCAGTGAAGCGAGGGTGGGGAGGATGGTCGGAATGCAGCCCAGTCTCTCGTCATCCTTCAGACAGAGATCTGCTGAGGGGCTGCTAGGTTGCGGGCAACTTCCTTACAAATTGCCCAACTGCTCAGAGCAGCAGAAACGAAGACGGTGAACTCCCCGGCGACACAAGTGCCTGTGCCTGTCCCCAGCTGCCGCATGAAAGGATTTTAGGTGACAGCAGTGAGGATGTCTACTCCCCTCCTACACCCTCAGGAAAATCCCCTCGGTTTCCTTCTCCTTCAGTCCCACAGCACCTGATCAGCGTAGACCGTTGTCAGGATATGATTAGACACTTGAAGAGAAAGACATCTGACAATCATTCACACCTTAGCGTGAATTACATTAGAAGCGAACAGGAATTGGGAGTCCTCGGGCAGGGAAGGCATGGAGCAGGCATTTCAGAGGACTTCTAATTTACTGCTGCCCAGTGACCCATAATTCTGTGCTGAGGCCTATTAAATCATGATTATTCTCATTATTCCTTTTGCAGAGCCGGACGCTCAGGGAGGCAAGGTGACCTGCCCAAGGTCACACAGCAGGAAGGAGCAGAGTTGGGTTAGCGATAGGTGGGTGGTGAACCTCTGACTCGGCAGAAGTGAGAGGAGCTGGAATCGTGGGGGGGTCCAGCGCCCACCGAGGGGGCACACCCAGAGGCTGAACTCCACGACCGGCCCGCCCTCCTCAGCACGCTGTGCAGGCCAGCCCGGGCCCCGCGCCAGGCAGGAGGCGCCCCGCCCGTCCCACCCTCTGGGATCTCGGGGGAGCCTTCCCCGCCGAGAGCTGAGCCCCAGCCCGCAGAGAAAACCCTCCCAGAGGGCTGGGCCCAGGCAGCCACGGCCGGGCGTGCCGCACGGGGCTTCGGGTCCCCACCCTGGAGCCCCAGAGATATCCAGCTTGGGGATCTGTCTTCTTGGGAGGATCCAGGGCTGGGAGGGAAGATTCTCTCCTGAGTTTCTTCCTTTATTCGTTCAATTAAGAAGCCTTCACTGGGTCTCTTCGATGTGCCAGGCATGGTGATAGCCTGCAGATTCCAGCAGGAAAACAGAGACTGTCTTCTTCCTCCTCTTCCTCCTGCCCCTGACGGGGAGGCCGGGAGCCAGCGCCAGAGCCCAGTCACGGCGCAGAGGCCGGCTGAACTCCAGCCCCGCCGCTGCGTGCGCGGGGCCTGACACGTCCCCTCTCTGACCCTCAGTTCTATTCCCTGGTGAGGTGAGAGGGACACCGCCTTCCTTGGGGGCTGGTGGTTCGGAGACGTCCGTGGGAGGGCTGCTGGGACGCTCGTTTGTGCCTGGGGTCCGGTGGGGGTTGGTGCTCACAACCATCCAGAAAATCCCTCGGTTTCCTTCTCCTTCAGTCCCACAGCACCTGATCAGCGTAGACCGTTGTCAGGATATGATTAGACACTTGAAGAGAAAGACATCTGACAATCATTCACACCTTAGCGTGAATTACATTAGAAGCGAACAGGAATTGGGAGTCCTCGGGCAGGGAAGGCATGGAGCAGGCATTTCAGAGGACTTCTAATTTACTGCTGCCCAGTGACCCATAATTCTGTGCTGAGGCCTATTAAATCATGATTATTCTCATTATTCCTTTTGCAGAGCCGGACGCTCAGGGAGGCAAGGTGACCTGCCCAAGGTCACACAGCAGGAAGGAGCAGAGTTGGGTTAGCGATAGGTGGGTGGTGAACCTCTGACTCGGCAGAAGTGAGAGGAGCTGGAATCGTGGGGGGGTCCAGCGCCCACCGAGGGGGCACACCCAGAGGCTGAACTCCACGACCGGCCCGCCCTCCTCAGCACGCTGTGCAGGCCAGCCCGGGCCCCGCGCCAGGCAGGAGGCGCCCCGCCCGTCCCACCCTCTGGGATCTCGGGGGAGCCTTCCCCGCCGAGAGCTGAGCCCCAGCCCGCAGAGAAAACCCTCCCAGAGGGCTGGGCCCAGGCAGCCACGGCCGGGCGTGCCGCACGGGGCTTCGGGTCCCCACCCTGGAGCCCCAGAGATATCCAGCTTGGGGATCTGTCTTCTTGGGAGGATCCAGGGCTGGGAGGGAAGATTCTCTCCTGAGTTTCTTCCTTTATTCGTTCAATTAAGAAGCCTTCACTGGGTCTCTTCGATGTGCCAGGCATGGTGATAGCCTGCAGATTCCAGCAGGAAAACAGAGACTGTCTTCTTCCTCCTCTTCCTCCTGCCCCTGACGGGGAGGCCGGGAGCCAGCGCCAGAGCCCAGTCACGGCGCAGAGGCCGGCTGAACTCCAGCCCCGCCGCTGCGTGCGCGGGGCCTGACACGTCCCCTCTCTGACCCTCAGTTCTATTCCCTGGTGAGGTGAGAGGGACACCGCCTTCCTTGGGGGCTGGTGGTTCGGAGACGTCCGTGGGAGGGCTGCTGGGACGCTCGTTTGTGCCTGGGGTCCGGTGGGGGTTGGTGCTCACAACCATCCAGAAGGAGGAGCCTGGTCCCTCCTTCAGACCGGCCAGCTGGGCGTGTTCCCGCCCAGGAAGCTGGCCTCTTTGCCCATTTCGTGGACAGGGAAGCCGAGGTCCTGAGCCGACGCTTTCAGAGGTGGTTAGAGGTGGCGGAGCTGGGAGGCCGTGACCCCAGGACGTCAGAGACCCCAGATTCAGGGCCGCCCCGCCCACCGCGAGCCCTGGACCCCGGCCACGCTGGCGCACGACCCTCACGCCTCTCCTCTTGAACCCACGCCTGCCTCGCGCCCAGGGCACCCTGCTGCTCCATACCCACAGCAAGAGCTGCGTTCTGAGCCCGGCGAGGCCGGGCCGGGGGCAGGGAAAGCGGTGTCGGCTGGAGGGTGGGGAGAGACAGAGAGGGAGAGAGAAATCCTGAAAGGGGCTGCGGACGTCGCTCTACACGCGTGATTTCAAGGGGCCAGCACAGCAGTGCGTGTGCCCACTTTACAGGCAGGAAACGGAGGCCCCTGCCACAGCGCGCCCCCGGCTCCCGGGCCCTGTGGCTCACCCGCCAGGAAGGCAGACACAGGAAGGCCGGGACTCTCACGGGAGCTGAGTGTGCCCAGGAGTATTACTGTGTACTATCTAGCTCCAGCTCCCAGCAAGCCCAGCAGCTGGGCCGACCTTCTCCGCACTTCAGAGGGGGCGTCCGGGGCTCAGAGAGGGTGAGGGGCTCGCCTGACATCTCAGAGCCCCGGCTCCGGACGCCCCTGCCTCTCCGCTTGGGACACGCCCGCGCGTCCGGTGTCCACAGGGAACGTTCTCAGGAGAGAAGATCACCCTTCAGTTCTTGACAACCCAAGCAGGACCACCATCATCCTCCCACTGGATCCATCCCAGCCGGGGGGACCCGACACGCCCCGGGACGGCAGCTCCCCCGGCCGCTGAGCAGCTGTTGACACACAGTCCCATGGGAGCCGTCCAGTCAGGGCCTGCCCCGGCCCGGCGGTGGGGGCGCAGGACTCCTCGGGGCAGCCAGCCGGCCCGCCCCCACGCCGGGACCCAGAGATCAAAACCGCCCCCTCACTCAGCTCCGGGGTTGGAGGAGACGCTGGGGTTACTCAGCGCCCGGCACCGGCAGACACCGCAGAACCCGCCGGGCGTCGTCCTGTTTTCCACTCTCGGCTGTCGGCCCCCCATCAGACTGGCTGCGTGGGGGAGGGGCGGGCCTGGCCAGTTCCGCTCAGCCTGGCTGGGGCCCCGGTGCTGATGGTGAATGGACTCTCAGCCCTACTTGACAGATGGGAAGACTGAGGCCCCGAGGGACAGGGAGATGCCCAGGAGTCACCCGAGGCCACGTGACCAGCTTTGGGACTGGCCCTCTCCTTTCAGGCCAGGACTCCTCACAGGTCCAGCCTCGATGGAAGCCCGGATCCTCCAGCCTGGACAGCCAGCCCCTCCTGCAGGCCCCAGTTTCTTCATCTATAACTCGGAGGTGGTGACTCCCATGGGCCTGGCTCACAGCAGCTCAGGGAGACCACTCAAGAGAAGGAAATGGTAAAGAATCCCCCTGCGGGGCTTCCCTGGTGGTCCAGTGGGTAAGGACACCGCCCTGCAGTGCAAGGGGCACCGGTTCGATCCCTGGCCCAGGAAGATCCCACGTGCCGCGGAGCAGCTGGACCGGAGTGTCCAATTACAAGCCAGCACTCTGCAGCGCATGTGCCCAGAGCCGGTGCTCTGCAGCCAGAGAGGCCACTGCAATGGGAGTCCCACACAGGCCAAAGACTAATGATGGACGAAAATAAATGGATAAAAAATTAATAAAAGAGGCCCAAAAAAATTGTAAAAACGAAAAAGAAGAAAAGAAAGAAAGAAAGAATCCACCTGCCAATGCAAGAGGCAGAGGTTCAATCCCTAGTCCGGGAAGATCCCACATGATGCCAAGCAACAAAGCCTGAGAGCCACAGCGATGGAGCCTGTGCTCTGGAGCCCAGGAGCCGCAACTACCGTGCCCGCCTGCCCCGGCTACGGAAGCCCGAGTGACCTGGGGTCCCTGCTCCGCGACAAGGAGGCTACTGCAGCGAGAAGCCCACAGGCCACCACTCGACAGGCAGCCCCCACGGGCTGCGAGTGGAGAACGCCGGCTCAGCACTGAAGACCCGCACAGCCAAAACTAAATACATCAATAAAATGATGGGGGGAGGAGCTAGTAAACCTTGAAAAAAAGCAAGAAAGCGCTGATGAGGCCCCGTCTTGGGGGTCAGTTCCTGAGGCACGCGTGACTTCAGCTCTAAACGTACAACCGCGCGGAGCCTCGCGGCAGGCAGCAAGGGGCTGAGGTGGAGGGCTTCCGGTTCAAGGATGGGACGGCGTGCCTGCCCAGCAAGGAAGGGCCACAGGGCAATTTTTAAGCTCTTCTCCCATCGGCTGGGCTTCCCAGGAGGCCCGAGCCGGAAAGAATCCACCTGCCAGTGCAGGAGACGCAAGAGTCGCAGGTTCGATCCCTGGGTGGGGAAGATCCTCTGGAGGAGGGAATGGCTACCCGCTCCGGTATTCCGGCCTGGAGAATTTCATAGACAGAGGGGCCTCGGGAGACAGTCCATGGGGTTGCAGAGAGTTGGACAGGACTGAGCGGCTGAGCTCACGGGCACCCTGCGGGCCCTGAAGGACGGCTCGAGTCTGCATGCACGAGGCAGGGCCTGGGGCTGGGACGCCCGCTCTTCCTTGCTCGAAGGTTCTCCCTGCCCCTGGGCACAAGCTCCGCGTGACCCATCCAACCCCGTCTCAGCGCCCCCTCCCCGAAGGCCACGGCAGACCTGCCCTCACCCTACCCAGACACCAGCTGCTTCCGGCTCTGCCGGACACCAGCACGAGGCCCGTCGGGTTCCGTCTCCAGCACCTGCCGGTGCAGCACACCCCACCGACGGAAAGAGCGCACCCTGAGCCAGGGCCGGGAAAGGGACGGCGTGGATAGTGGACGCCACGCCTCCTGCAGCTTCCTCCGCGAGGCGCCTCCGCCTCCCGCCAGGACCCGGGCGCCCGCCATCCACGGAGCCCCCAGACCTCCGGCCCAGGAAACAGGGAACGAGGAGGACGGGCCGCCGTGGAGGCCGTGATGAGGACTGAGTGACACGATCCATGTTTAGTGCTTAGTGCACGCCCTGGGGGGCCGGCCCGCGGGGACCGCCGGGCTGGGGTGGCCGGTCGGAGGGCCCCGGGGACGGTCGAGGGGCCCTCCGTCAGGCCGTGGCTGGGGCGAAGGGTGAGAGAGGTGTCTGTCTCCACCTGGGGACCGCGCGTCATGGAGTTCACGTCTGGAGGCGCCGCCCACGGAGGGGGCGGTGAGCCGAGCGGTGCCTCGCTCTGCACGCAGCACCCTCGGGAACTGAGCCACGCTGAGCGCGCAGGCTTCCAGTGTGGGTGAGCCCGGGGCTCAGGCCTCCGGAGCCCCCGGCGGCAGTCGCCGCCCCCACCCCACCCCAGGCCGCTGGAGGGCCCCCTCGGCGGTACCCACGCCCCTCCTCTGCTCCTGAACCCTCAAAGAGAGGCCTCGCGACTCCCGTGGACCGAGGAGTCCGGCGGGCTGTGGTCCACAGCGTCGGACAGAGTCGGACTTTCAAAAAACAAAGAAGAGAACACACACAGAGAAAAAAAGTGTGTTGGGGTGACTTTTGCCTGGCCACCTCCTGTTCTTCTGCCCCCGCAGAGGGAAGGCCGGGTTATGGGGGCCAAGGGTGGGCTCCAGTAACACCCAGCTCGGGGCCCCCGGACGCTCGTCCAGGGTATGGCCCAAACACAGTGTGACGCTGGCTCTAAAACAGGAACCTCTTCACAGGCTGGGAGGCGGGCACGGTGCGGTCACGCGGGCGAAGATGTCGGCCCAGGACGAGTCCTCGGCAAAGGTTCACGGCTCTACGGACCTTCGCCCTCTCCCTGTACTTTAGCGCCCCGGGGGCTTTGGAGGCGGGCAGAGCTAGACCGACTGGGCACCTGCCCTGCGCCATGGGGCAGCTTCTCCGTCTCCTTGGGGTCCAGGGGTCTGCCCCCTCCCCACCACCGCCCACGGAGGCTGGGGGGCCCTTCGGGGGTGCGATCCCAGGCAGAGAGGCAAATTAGAATTCCGTGCGTATTTTTAACTCAAAGCTTATATAAGGAGCCGTGTGGGCCCCCGGAACACAATAGCAAGTGACTCGCGCCCGGCTCACCGGCTCGCCCTCGCCGGATTTCGACAAAGGGAAATGTATTTTGGTTTTCCTTTATTTGGACTAGGAAGGGAGGGGGCAGATGCTGGTGTCTGTCACAGCAGCCACTCAGCGAGGGGCGGGGCCGGCCGGCCTGGAAGCCACGGGCGGAGCCACCTGTTCTCAGCAGCTCCGCCCTGCAGCCTGGGAATCCCCGAGGGCCGTACGGTACATCCGCACCTCTCCCAAGACGCTCCGAGGTCCTGATCCAAAAGGCCAGACTGTTTGTTGCACCCAGGCCAACACTGGGCATCACTCTTTCCCAGGCTTAAGGCCCAGCACCAGAGACGGAGAAGCCTGCCTCCAAAGCCCACCGTCCACTTCTCTCCCGCCGCGTGGCCCGCACCCTGGTCCAGGCCCCACTCCTGCCTGCACCAGCCCCCTCGCGGCTCTCTCTGCTTCCACGCTGGTGCACACACACGCCCGTCTTTCCCGCGAGCCAAGCCGGCCAGAGACCCTAAAGCACCAACCAGAGCATCCCCTCCTCCTGCTTGAACCTTCCAGGGCTCCCCAGTGCCCCCGGAGTGCCCTCCACCCCGCTTGAACCTTCGATGGCCCTCCGGTGCCCCCAAGATAAAGCCTCCAGCTCCCCGTGACCGGGCCTGCTTCTTGGGCCTCCAGCCTCATCTCTCCGCTAGAAAGTCTCTTGAAGAAGCCCGACCCTTCCCGCCTCCACTCCTCTGCTCCTGATGTTTCTTTTGCCTTGAACACCCCGCCCCTCCTCACCTCTGCCGACTCCTACCGTCGACCTGGCTGTCAGCCTCACAGTGACGTTTCTCCAGCGCCCCCACCAGCTGCCTGCAGATGGCCCCCCCGCCACCAGCCACGATAGCAGTCATGGCACCGGGGGCCGCCTGGCCGGCACAGGGGCGTGCCGACACCCCTCCCCTGGCAGAGAGGGGCTCCTGAGCTCCCAGGCCCTGTCCCCAGGCCACCAAAGATGGAAAACCTCGTGGGGAGACGTTGGGATCAGATGACCAAAGTCTGTATTGCAGCCCCTGGCATGTTCCCCAGCCTCAGTGTTCCCATCTCTAGAAGGGGTAACGTCCCCACCAGTAAAGAATTACATTCTCACGGCCCGGCCCTTCACCTGCTTGCTGTGGGACCTTGGGTAAGCCAGCCCTCCTTTCTGGGCCTACCTGGTACACTCAGAAAATGGATAGTGGTGCGTACACATGCATGCCCCCCAAACCTTTCCATCCCTTTAGGGTCATCAGCCTTATGCTCAGTGAAGGCAGGAGGCCGAGGCAGGCGCGCTCCCAAACCGAGGGACACGGAGACACATGGACCCGCGCCGACCTCAGGCTTCCCGTGGGGCCGGGCCTCGGCCCCCTCCCTGGACCCACCCAGCGCCCAGGGAGAGGGGCACGTTACAGGGCAGGGGGGCGAGGTGCAGAGAGAGGACACGCGGGCTCCCCGTCACGCCGCTGGCCGGTGGCAGAGCCGGGGTCCCTCTCGGGTCTGTCTGATGCCAAGGTCACAGGAAAAGGGAAAGAGGAAGGCGCCGCCGCCACGTGGCAGACCCACGCTCGCCCTCGCTCCCACGCCCTCTCCTCACTGAGTCGCTCTTTCTCTTGCTCTCCCCTCCTCGCTCCTCACCCTTTCCTCTCCCCCTCCGCCTCCCCTTCTCTCTCTCTAGGTCAACACTCCCACGTTCGGGGAGCGGGCCTGAGCACACAGATGGACCGTGCAGGACCCCCGGCGACACGGCAGCCAAGGACAAAACCGGCGGCCCCCGTTCCGTGACTTCCCTGTGACTGCTGATTGAGAGTCTCTGCACCCGCCCAGTGGAATGGGGGCAGCACACCCCTCCACAGGGGCTCCTAGGGGCCGGGAGGGCCCCCATCCACAATCGGGAGGCCCCCACGCGGGTGAGGAAGGGCCCTGGCTCCAGCCGCGGGGGCGTCTCGGTCTGGGGAGGAGGCTCGGCCAGGCCCCTGGAAGCCTCCGGAAATTAATTGGAGTTGACTTGGCTGAGGGCAGCTGTCATTTAGATTGAGAACGGGCCGAGGGCTCCACTGAGGCGAAGCGGAGGGGCATCGCCGGGGCCCGTCTGGGGCGAGCGCAGGGCCGGGGGCCGGGGCGGAATTCCAGGGACCCTCCCCAGCCCCAGATGAGGGGGCACCAGGGCGGCGTGTGAGGACCAGAGCCCAAGGAGGGATGCGGCGGCCCTCTCCCGGGCCTGAGCGCCTCCTCGGGACTCCTCCCTCCTGGCGCCTGCGGGCACGTGGCCAATGGCCTGTGACAGATGCAGCCTGCGCAGCCCTCGGGGCGCTCCCGGCCCGCCTGCTGCCGCGACGTGACGGGCGGGGGGCTGGGAGCCGACCGCTCAGCCTGCACCTTCCGTCCGATAGCATCCACGGGGACGCACCAAGGCGGCCAGTGCACAGCCTGTCAGAACACTGGGCTTCAGGGCTGTCCACTGCCTCAGTTTCCTCATCTGTGAAATGGGGCAGGAAACAGTCGTATGCCCCTCGGGCTGTCTGGAGAGTCCAGTGGTCATGCAAGCCAAGTGCTTAAGACACTGCCACGCACCAAGGGTGCCCAAGAAAGAGTAGCTGCTGCTGGCATTTCTCTGTTCGGGAGATTCTCTCCAGCCCTGCCTCCAACACAGCCCTTTCCACTCGGTGTTCTCACCTTCTGGACCACAATTCACCCCCACAGCCCTGGACCCCGGGCTGTGTGCCCCTGGGCAGGAGGCTGTCCCTCCCTGAGTCGCAGCGTCCCTCCCGTCCACGCTGGGGCAGCCTCACCCCAGGGCTGACACGGCACACAGCTTCCCACTCCGTCTGGTCTGCAGCAAGCCATTTAACCATTATTTTTATCAAACAAGACAAATCCACACACATTATTTCTACCAAATGAGAACCACGATGTCTTCAGCCCATTGGAAGACAACTCAAGGTCCAATGGCAGGTCTCAATGTCAAAACTGAAAAAACAGTGATGGGGATATGTTTCCATTATCACTGGCATGTGTAATACAAAATAAAATAAAAATTTAAAAGTCTTCGAAATGCTGATGCTTTGCAGAGAGGTTCTTGGGAACATCAGCCCCAGCCACCCAGCCACCGACCGGAGCAGCTCTGTGATCCGCGTCGGGTCGGCGGGGAGGCAAGCGGCCCGCGGGGCGGGCACCTCCCCACTGCACCGCTGCTGCCCGCGCTTTGGAGACAGAAGCCTACGTTCAAATGCCAAACCTATCACTGCCGTGCGACCAGCCTGCGTGACCACGACCCACTGTCTCAGCGCTCCGAGTCTCCGTTTCCTCACCGAAGAAATGAGTGTGGTCATTGCTGCCTTACCGAGCACGGGAGGAAATGCACGGCACCCAGGGACTGCTCATGGTCCAGTTACCAAGATCGTTTCCCCTAAACAGGCCGCGGGCAGCCTCTAAGAGGGAGTCCTTGAGACGGCGATCAGCGCTAAGACGTCACGAGCAAACGTGTGTTCCCGGCTGGGTGTGAGGCTCAGAGAGCCCCCAGCCCGGCGGAGCGACGTCCTGGAAAACCCCTGACTGCAGGACAGCAGCAGGACCCAGGGACAGGCGGGGACCCGGGAAGACGTGGCCGCGGGAGGGCCTGCTAGGGCGGCTGGAGGACGAGCAGAAGCTTTGCCTCGAGAGACGCAAGAGGGGCGCCCAACCCCTCCATGAGTGTTTCGGAAGAGCAAGAGGCCAGCCCGGGGACCCCGCGTCAGGGCCTGGGGGGCACAGAGGAAGAGGAAGCTGCAAAGCTCACGCGGGGTCGGTCATGGAGGACGGGAGACCTGAGAGAAGCGTCGGCTTGGTGCCTGCAAAGGTAGCTGAGGGGGGTGTCCAGGCAGGGGAGGGACTTTGGGGAGCTGTCAGAATTAAGGAGGCGTGCGCCTCCTCCATTCCGGCCCTGACCCGGGGCACCCAGGAACACTCCCTTGCTGGGAACAAGGCCCCTCACTCCCCAACTCTAAGCAAGTGTGGGGATCGGGTAACAGACCCAGGAGAGCGATGGACCCGCCATTCCTCCCTGGCGTCTTCTGAGCTGGACGCCGGTAAGCCGAGTCCCCGGGCAGCCCAGCTCTGGCCCCGGCTCCGGCCCCGCCCGGTCTCCGCCGTGGACCCCGCGCGAGACGCCCCCTCTCCGTGCCTCCCATCCCCTCCGCACGGTGGCTGTGATCACGGCGTCCCGTGCTTTCCCATCAGGGAATCCTCTGAGGACACGGGTGGGGAAACTGGGGCACGGACGGGGGCAGAACTGCATCCCAGGCCCCCCACTGCCGAGCAGAGAGGGGTTGCGGGCAGGTCACTGCAACCCTCAGCTGCTCAGTCTCTCCAGCTGTGCAGTGAGACCTACGCCTACCGGGCAGTGCAGCCGAAAGACTGACAACTGACAGAACTCACCAGCAGACGGGCACTCGCCAGCATCTGCCGTGAGTTCGTTCCTCTCGACGCACTCCTTCCCCAGCAGAACCCCGGAGCGCTGCTTCCCTTCCCTCAGCCCGTTTCCCGGGGAAGAACGGCCGGGGCAGCCTGTCACAGCCCCCGGGGTGCGCCCGGCCCCCTGTCCGTTCTCATCTGTAAAGTTTGCTCGGTCGGTAGCCATGCTCAAAGGTCTACATTTTGCCTCTGTCTGCTTTCCGTGCCAGAGCTGAGCCGTCGTGACAGACGGTGTGTCACCCACAGACCTCAAATGTTCACGACCAGGCCCTCTACGGACAAAGTCAGCTCACCCCGGCATTGAAGGCTAAGAGGGGCGATGTCACTGGTCCAGGTTCACACAAGTGGGGAGGAACAGCCAGGCACCCAGTAGGCGCTAAACACGTGTTCCCAAGAAAGGGATCTGAATGTCAACAACACGGCTGACCTGTGAAAGCGCGTCGGGGGACCCGCAGGGAATCGGAAACGTCCTCCCCGTTCACGCGGTCCGGGTCTTCCTTCTCCAGCCACAGGGGAGACCGACCTGCCTTCCTGCGTAAAAATTAATAAAACAGGAGGGCTTCCCTGGTAGCTCAGGGGTGACGAGTTCGCCGGCCAATGCAGGAGACACAGGTTTGACCCCTGATCCCGGAAGATCCCACGGGCCGCGGAGCAACGAAGCCCGTGAGCCGCAACTACGGAGCCTGTGCTCCATCCTGAAGCCCGTGTGCCCTGCAGCCCGAGCTCCGCGACAAGAGAAGCCACCGCAACCGGAAGCCTGCTCCCCTCCACGAGAGAGGAGCCCCCACTCCCTGCAGCCAGAGAGGAACCTGTGGCAGCAGTGAAAACCCAGAACAGCCAAATAAATAAATCAAAATTTAAAAAAATGAATAAAACAGTAAAATGCTGCTTGTAGGGAAGACGGGTGGTTGCAAAAGAAAAAAAAAAAGACCTTGTGGGCAGCTGCTGCCCGGCGCAGGGGACGCAGCCCGGGGCTCTGTGACCACCGAGCGGAGAGGGCGGGAGGTCCCGGAGGGCGGGCCTGCCTTGGAGCTGCTCAGTCTCTCCAGCTGTGCAGTGAGACCTACGCCTACCGGGCAGTGCAGCCGAAAGACTGACAACTGACAGAACTCACCAGCAGACGGGCACTCGCCAGCATCTGCCGTGAGTTCGTTCCTCTCGACGCACTCCTTCCCCAGCAGAACCCCGGAGCGCTGCTTCCCTTCCCTCAGCCCGTTTCCCGGGGAAGAACGGCCGGGGCAGCCTGTCACAGCCCCCGGGGTGCGCCCGGCCCCCTGTCCGTTCTCATCTGTAAAGTTTGCTCGGTCGGTAGCCATGCTCAAAGGTCTACATTTTGCCTCTGTCTGCTTTCCGTGCCAGAGCTGAGCCGTCGTGACAGACGGTGTGTCACCCACAGACCTCAAATGTTCACGACCAGGCCCTCTACGGACAAAGTCAGCTCACCCCGGCATTGAAGGCTAAGAGGGGCGATGTCACTGGTCCAGGTTCACACAAGTGGGGAGGAACAGCCAGGCACCCAGTAGGCGCTAAACACGTGTTCCCAAGAAAGGGATCTGAATGTCAACAACACGGCTGACCTGTGAAAGCGCGTCGGGGGACCCGCAGGGAATCGGAAACGTCCTCCCCGTTCACGCGGTCCGGGTCTTCCTTCTCCAGCCACAGGGGAGACCGACCTGCCTTCCTGCGTAAAAATTAATAAAACAGGAGGGCTTCCCTGGTAGCTCAGGGGTGACGAGTTCGCCGGCCAATGCAGGAGACACAGGTTTGACCCCTGATCCCGGAAGATCCCACGGGCCGCGGAGCAACGAAGCCCGTGAGCCGCAACTACGGAGCCTGTGCTCCATCCTGAAGCCCGTGTGCCCTGCAGCCCGAGCTCCGCGACAAGAGAAGCCACCGCAACCGGAAGCCTGCTCCCCTCCACGAGAGAGGAGCCCCCACTCCCTGCAGCCAGAGAGGAACCTGTGGCAGCAGTGAAAACCCAGAACAGCCAAATAAATAAATCAAAATTTAAAAAAATGAATAAAACAGTAAAATGCTGCTTGTAGGGAAGACGGGTGGTTGCAAAAGAAAAAAAAAAAGACCTTGTGGGCAGCTGCTGCCCGGCGCAGGGGACGCAGCCCGGGGCTCTGTGACCGCCGAGCGGAGAGGGCGGGAGGTCCCGGAGGGCGGGGCCGCGCGTGCCCCTTGGGCTGATTCACACCGTCGGTAGAAACCAACACAGCGTTCCAAAGCAGTTAGCCTCCAATTTTTTAAAAAAGAAATCTTTCAAGGACATCATTCTCAAGTGCATCCACAAAGGCAGTGGAAGAGGAGAAACTGAAAGATGGGTTTCTCCCCACTTTTCTCCTCGAGAGCCCATGAGGACCAAGGTCACGCTGCTAGAAAGGGGACAGCTAACCTGAACCCACGTCTGTATCCTTTCCTTTTTAATCTTTTCACTGATTTTTTTCATCCGTGTATTTTCATCCATCCCCGCTCCCTGGCCTGTGCAGGTCTCCCACCGCGGTGGCCTCTCTCGCTGCAGAGCACCGGCTCTGGGCGCATGCGCTCCAGAGGGCCAGCTCGGTAGTTGGACAGATCGGTCCAGCCGGTCCGCGGCACGTGGGATCCTCCCGGGCCAGGGATCGAACCAGCGCCCCTTGCGCTGCAAGGCAGACTCTTTACCCAGGGACCACCAGGAAAGGCCGCGTCTGTGTCCTCTTAACCACCCCGTGGCGTCTGCTTGGCCTGGGGTGGGAGGCGAGTGGAACGTCAGGAGCTGGTCAGTCACCACCACCCAAGCCACAGGGACCAGAGCTCCCGGGGCGTCTGGTCCAGCACGCCCACCTCCCAGGGCCTCCAGCAACCCAGCCTTGGCTTTCTGGGAAGAGGTGCGTCTACTGAAGACAAACCCCAACCTGCCCTCCCTGCACGCGGGGCTCTCCTCCTCAGCTCCCAGAAGCCGAGCCCCAGCTCTGCCCGAAGCAGGCTGTGTGACTTCAGGGGCCTCGCTGGCCGTCTCTGGGCTGCCGCTCCCACTGTGTCAGGAGTCCTGGCTGCCAGGTCTGTGTCTCTGTGACCTAAAGAAGCCACCAAGTGAGCATGCTCCACTTCGACGTATGCTCCCTCCAGACAGAAGGGAAAGGCAGGCCTGTCTCTCTGTCAGAATGACGGAAGAGACCGGCTCGCCCCGTGCGTTCCTGCTGGGCCAGGAACGCCCGCCTCGGTCTCTGGGGTGGACCTGCCCGGTGGGGGTCCCCGCACTCCTTCCAGGCAGGGTGGGGGAAAGCGGCAGGCGCGAGGGCGGGGACTGGGTGACTAAGCTGACCCCCGTCTCGCCTTCCGTCACATTTTCCCTGGACTAGACATATTTCATAACTCCCACACCCCACCCCTCAGAAGGATTTTCCGGATCTGCTTTATGTCTCAGCCCTGGAGAGGCAGGATTAAGACTCCACGGTTGTCCTCCCCTGGCCGAGGGCACAGACCCTAGTCCCTGTGGCCTTCTGAGGACGGGGTCCTAGGAAGGCCGGCCTCGCTGGTGCTGTACCCTAGGGAAACTGAGGCCAGAGAGGGTTGAGTCAGAGGCAGACGTGTGACCAAATCCAGGCGTTCTGTCCCACCTGCCTGAGCCAGCACTCAGCCTTCTCCTCGTTCAGAAGGTTTTAATGGAGTCGGCCATATGCCGTCACCAAGTGGTGGCAACACCGCTCGTGGCAGCTCTTCCCGGACCACTACTGTCCCTTCTGCCTTCACGAAACCAACAATTCCACGGTCTCCTTACTCAGGCAGGTCTCCTCAAGCCCCGCAGTGAGTTCAGTACCCTCCAGACTCTGTAACATCGGCCATTCACCCCGACTTCTCAGAACTGTCCTGCTCTGTGCGCCTGCCTCCAGCAAGGGGTTTCCATGAGATCAGGAGTCCTGTCTCGGGCGTCCCTGGTGGCTCGGCGGTGGAGAGCTCGCCTGCCAATGCAGGAGACACGGGTGCGATCCCTGGTCCGGGAAGATCCCACATGCTGCAACTGAGCCCGTGAGCCACAACGATGGAGCCTGTGCTCTAGAGCCTCGGAGCCACCCACTGTTGCGCCCACGGGCCACAACTACTGAAGCCCGTGTGCCCTAGAGCCCGAGTTCCATAACAAGAGACGTCACCGCGACAAGAAGCCTGCTCGCCTCCACTAGAGAGGAGCCCTCGCTCCCTGCAGCTAGAGAAGAGCCTGTGGCAGCAGTGAAAACCCAAAAGAGTCAAAAATATATAAACAAATAAAATGCATTTCTTTGAAAAAAGAAAAAGGAAAAGAAGTCCTGTCTCTCCTACCTACCCCTGGGGCCGTGGCCCCTGGTACATAGTAGGCCCTCAACCAGTATGTGCCGACAGCACTGATTCCTAGGGGCCGCAGCAAACCCTAAGAAATCATTCAGGTATAAACCACACCCCCGGGCCTCCAGAGAGACCTGAGTAAGGACTTTTCAAGGCTTCCTCAATGGCCGTGAAGCAAGACTGTGTTAGGAGCTTTGCCCCCTGCCCCTCCCCAAAATCTACATCCATTTCACTCTCCAATTCCCAACCCAGTCAACAGACTTCCTTCAGAGAGGAGCTTAGAATGCTCACTGTCCATTTACGAACTGGCCACTGGCGTACGAGAAAGGCACAAGGCAGGTGCCTTTAATGGAGAGGAAAAACTCACGGGTCAGGGCACAGATGCCAGCGCCGTCCTCCAGCCAGAGGACGATGACCCAGGGAGGACCCTCTGCTGACCAACACCCGCCCCCAGACGCCCTCCCTGCCTGTGGGCCCTGAGGGAGCACCACCTCTCGGAATAACCTCCGCGATGAGTTTTAAGTGGACGCCAGGCACGGGACTCAGTTGAGTTACCCTCCAACACTGTCTCCCTCTTTTTCAGTTCTTTTCTAGGGACACGAAGTGCATCCCAGACGCCTGTCGATGGGTTCCTTGCACATCGCTGCGCCAGGTCCCCCTGTTCACATTTGGAGAGCAGGCCTGTTTCTCTTTCTTCTCAGCGTTTGCCCTTGGCTCACGTGGGTCACGTGGGCCACGTGGAACGTGAAAGTCAAGTCGCTCCGTCGTGTTTGACTCTCCACGGCCCCACGGACCAGCTGTGGACGTCTCCAGGCAGGAATAGTGGAATGGAGGGCCTGTCCCTCCTCCATGGGATCTTATCCCTTTGGAAAGGATCTCAGAAACAGGTTCAGAGAGGTAGGGTGGCTTGCCCCACGTCACACGGCTTGAGAGGGACCAAGGCAGGATGAAGTCAAGTCACTTTCTAAAGGTTTTCTACTTTTGTCTCGTGCCAGAACGAGGGAGATGGAGGGAAGGAAAGGGTCAAATGCATTTCTTTGAAAAGAAAAAGGAAAAGAAGTCCTGTCCCTCCTACCTACCCCTGGGGCCGTGGCCCCTGGTACATAGTAGGCCCTCAACCAGTATGTGCCGACAGCACTGATTCCTAGGGGCCGCAGCAAACCCTAAGAAATCATTCAGGTATAAACCACACCCCCGGGCCTCCAGAGAGACCTGAGTAAGGACTTTTCAAGGCTTCCTCAATGGCCGTGAAGCAAGACTGTGTTAGGAGCTTTGCCCCCTGCCCCTCCCCAAAATCTACATCCATTTCACTCTCCAATTCCCAACCCAGTCAACAGACTTCCTTCAGAGAGGAGCTTAGAATGCTCACCGTCCATTTACGAACTGGCCACTGGCGTACGAGAAAGGCACAAGGCAGGTGCCTTTAATGGAGAGGAAAAACTCACGGGTCAGGGCACAGATGCCAGCGCCGTCCTCCAGCCAGAGGACGATGACCCAGGGAGGACCCTCTGCTGACCAACACCCGCCCCCAGACGCCCTCCCTGCCTGTGGGCCCTGAGGGAGCACCACCTCTCGGAATAACCTCCGCGATGAGTTTTAAGTGGACGCCAGGCACGGGACTCAGTTGAGTTACCCTCCAACACTGTCCCCCTCTTTTTCAGTTCTTTTCTAGGGACACGAAGTGCATCCCAGACGCCTGTCGATGGGTTCCTTGCACATCGCTGCGCCAGGTCCCCCTGTTCACATTTGGAGAGCAGGCCTGTTTCTCTTTCTTCTCAGCGTTTGCCCTTGGCTCACGTGGGTCACGTGGGCCACGTGGAACGTGAAAGTCAAGTCGCTCCGTCGTGTTTGACTCTCCACGGCCCCACGGACCAGCTGTGGACGTCTCCAGGCAGGAATAGTGGAATGGAGGGCCTGTCCCTCCTCCATGGGATCTTATCCCTTTGGAAAGGATCTCAGAAACAGGTTCAGAGAGGTAGGGTGGCTTGCCCCACGTCACACGGCTTGAGAGGGACCAAGGCAGGATGAAGTCAAGTCACTTTCTAAAGGTTTTCTACTTTTGTCTCGTGCCAGAACGAGGGAGATGGAGGGAAGGAAAGGGTCAAAAATGATTCTCAAGCTCCTAACGGCCCTTTCTTCCAGCCCATCCATGCTGTGTCTGGGAACACCTGCCTGTTTCCCGGGGAAATGAGATGGGATGAGAAGGCGGTCTCGAGTCATGGTCTGATGGGAGCATCTGATCCAGGCCAGGCCTGGCCCAGGGCAGGGTCTGAACCCTGGAGACCTGGGCCCCCTGGGGAGGCCAGAGGAGCAGAAGGGAAGGGCATCAACGCTCACGGCGGGAGCACAGCTCCGGGCGATGCGGTTTCCCGCTGCCTGGAGGCAGGTGCCTGTCGCTAAGCAACGGGCCTCCGCCATATCCCGAGTTCACGGGCGCGCCCGGGGCATCGCAAGGTGATGGTCTGGGGACCTCTCTAGGAGCCTGGAAGCAGGCTGTTCGACTGGGGGCCACGAACCACCTGTGATCATTTAAATACGATGTAAACATCGGCTCCTCATTCACAGCCTAACCACGGCTGCCTCTGGCGGGCAGCACCGTCCGGGACAGGAGGCCCGTATCCCTGTAGAAGGGTCCCCTGGACTGCGCGGGTCCTGAGCGACCGTCGGTGAGGTCTCTCCCAGTCTGCATTAGTGGCCGCCACGCCTACCAGCTTTCTTACAAAAGGAAAGCCCGATGGGCTCTCTCACAGGAAGCCTGCACAGACGGAGGTAAAGTTTGACCTGGAAGGAACCAGAAGGGTCACCTCTTCCAGGACCACCAGCCCCCTGGGCCTCACACCGAGACATATTTCCGCTTGAGGCCACGGCAGACGTCGCTCGTCCGGCTGACCACCCAGCCTGAGTTTCCCAGCCCAAGGCTCCCAGCGGCCAGAGCGCACCCGTCCAGATTAGCACTTGACGCTGAGTCTGTAAATCTGACCGAGTCTGGTCCCAGACAGGCGGGCACGGAGGCTCCGTGACATGAAGTGACCTTCCTGGGCCAGGCGATGGGTCAGGCTAGGATTCTAACTCGCATCTCTGGCTTGGCGCTGCCCGCCACCTCGCCCGTGAAAGTCTTGCCATGCTCGGCGTCTTCAAGCTAACGGCAGGATGAAGTCAAGTCACTTTCTAAAGGTTTTCTACTTTTGTCTCGTGCCAGAACGAGGGAGATGGAGGGAAGGAAAGGGTCAAAAATGATTCTCAAGCTCCTAACGGCCCTTTCTTCCAGCCCATCCATGCTGTGTCTGGGAACACCTGCCTGTTTCCCGGGGAAATGAGATGGGATGAGAAGGCGGTCTCGAGTCATGGTCTGATGGGAGCATCTGATCCAGGCCAGGCCTGGCCCAGGGCAGGGTCTGAACCCTGGAGACCTGGGCCCCCTGGGGAGGCCAGAGGAGCAGAAGGGAAGGGCATCAACGCTCACGGCGGGAGCACAGCTCCGGGCGATGCGGTTTCCCGCTGCCTGGAGGCAGGTGCCTGTCGCTAAGCAACGGGCCTCCGCCATATCCCGAGTTCACGGGCGCGCCCGGGGCATCGCAAGGTGATGGTCTGGGGACCTCTCTAGGAGCCTGGAAGCAGGCTGTTCGACTGGGGGCCACGAACCACCTGTGATCATTTAAATACGATGTAAACATCGGCTCCTCATTCACAGCCTAACCACGGCTGCCTCTGGCGGGCAGCACCGTCCGGGACAGGAGGCCCGTATCCCTGTAGAAGGGTCCCCTGGACTGCGCGGGTCCTGAGCGACCGTCGGTGAGGTCTCTCCCAGTCTGCATTAGTGGCCGCCACGCCTACCAGCTTTCTTACAAAAGGAAAGCCCGATGGGCTCTCTCACAGGAAGCCTGCACAGACGGAGGTAAAGTTTGACCTGGAAGGAACCAGAAGGGTCACCTCTTCCAGGACCACCAGCCCCCTGGGCCTCACACCGAGACATATTTCCGCTTGAGGCCACGGCAGACGTCGCTCGTCCGGCTGACCACCCAGCCTGAGTTTCCCAGCCCAAGGCTCCCGGCGGCCAGAGCGCACCCGTCCAGATTAGCACTTGACGCTGAGTCTGTAAATCTGACCGAGTCTGGTCCCAGACAGGCGGGCACGGAGGCTCCGTGACATGAAGTGACCTTCCTGGGCCAGGCGATGGGTCAGGCTAGGATTCTAACTCGCATCTCTGGCTTCGGGCGCTGCCCGCCACCTCGCCCCCGTGAAAGTCTTGGAGAGGCCATGCTCGGCGTCTTCACAAAAAGAGGCCAGGACGTGCGGTGACCAGAGACTAAGGAGAGTGATGGTAACACTAGCAGTAATTACGACGACGATGCAGTTATTGATAACCTGCTCTGTGGGTGCGCCCGAGCCTCACTTCTCACCAGAACCTTCCGCTGTTCTCATGAAAACCTATAACGCAAGCATCACTCCTCCTGTCGTCCAGATGATGGGTGAAGGGGAGACGGAAGAGCCGCGGGGACCTGCCGAGGGTCTCGCCCTCGCTAAGCGACCGCTGTGCCCGGATACCGACGACTGGCTGTCGCAGCACGCGGCAGTGATCGTGCACGAGCCCACAGCCCTCCCTCCAGCCCGAGGCCACCTCTGATCTCCTCCTACAGGACTCCTCCCACACGTGCCCTGCGGCCAGCACAGCCGATGGGGCCCACCGTCCCCCACGTTAATTCACAGGATGATCCAAATCGACCGCCTTGCACAGATGAGAAAAACAGGTTTGGAGAAAGGAGGTGTTCAGGCCAGAGTCCCACCGTCGGGAAGTGGCCCTGCTGGGATCGGACCCTGGGGACGAAACACTAACCCTCGGGTTCCGTTTCTGGAGCTCAACTCTGGGGGTTGTCCGGAGCGACTACAGGACAGGACGGATGCAAGGCCACCTGCTGGAACAACCCCGCCAGGCCCCGCTTGCTGAAGCGCCTCAGACACACGCTCTGCAGAAAAGGGCTGTGTGTGCCCTCCTGCTCGGGCCCCCCAGGGCGCTCCCCGGGGAGAAGTCAGCACAGCGGGTCCAGGTCCCGGTGACCAGCGTCACGGCCCGCTGCCGCCAACGAGCCCGGCCCCCGGGCCAGCGGGCGCAGCTCAGCCCGCTCTCCGCCCACTGCTTCACCGCCTCTCCGCACAGACGTCACCCAAGACTAATTGTAAGTAATATTTAATTTTATCAGGGATAATTACCTGAAATTAATTCGGCTTCTACCTGGAAGCACGCTGCTACCATTTGCTCTCCGAGGGAGAGAGGGTGAACACTGAGATGCCCCCCACCCCGGCCGGGAGCCACCGGCGGAGCGCCGAGGGGAGAGGGCAGCGAGAACGGGCAGCGGGCATCACGACGTCCTCAAGCAGAGATGGGGCAGCGCTCGGGTGGGCGCCACCCGTACGCCCGTGTGAAACGCCCCTCGGATGATGTCGCTCAGCTCCACGCAGTGCTGCAGGTGGGCGTGCTCGGCCACACGCTCCCAGCTCCCCGCTTTACGGAAGAGGCTGAGACCCCCAAGGAACAGGATACACACCTAGGGGCCCCTAAAGACAGAGCCTGACTCTGGCCGAGGCCCTGCTTGGCCACTTTCTAGCAGTGCGGCCTTGGACAAGCCGGCCTGGGCCTCAGTTCCCTCATCTGTCAAATGGGGATAAGGACCGTAAACTGCCCCTATGGTTCTGAAGAGCTGGTAAGATAGTACAGACATCACACTAGAACCAAGTGGCGCGCGACAAAGGCTCCAAGGAGGACCCCTGCGCGTTCACCATCATCTTCCTCCGGCTGCGCTGCCTGCAGCCCGGGCCTCCTGCCTCCACGGGCCCCCGTTTGAGGCTGGGTTAGGGGAGAATCAAGAATCTGAAGACGGAAGGCTTGGCTTTCTCGGCCTCCCCAAGGGGGCCTCACACACAGAACCTCTGAGCCAAGAAGTACAAATGAGGCCCCGAACAGCCTGGAAAGCCCGGGCCGCCCCTCCCAGGCTCCAGCCCCCAACCCGGCCCTCCGGGAGCCCCATGTGGGGGCCCAGGCTCCCCCGGGGCACCGGGAAGAAAAGGGGGCCCCTCTCCCACAGCTGCTACCCTGGCCAGCCTCCCCGAGGCCCGAGGGGGGTCCACGGTGGCTCTGAAAGGCCGCCGGGCGCCGGGGGTGCCTTCAGCTGTTTTCGGGTGGCTCCGATGAGTTCATTTTACCGCGGCAGAATATTAAACAGCTCCTGGGGAAACAGATGCCGGGCCTCAGTGTCAGAGGGAGGGAGGAAGGGAGGCCACAGGCCGGCCAGGGGAGAATTCAAGTTCCGCCTCAGGCGGCTGCAAAGACGTTTCCAGGCTCTGCTCAGCCTGCCGTTGTCACGGTGGCCTGTGCTTGGGGACCCAGTGCAGGGCATCACTGGGCAGCCCAGGCCGGCACCTCAAATGCCCCATGTGGGCCTCCCAACAGGAGCCCTGCTAGGCGCGTCTCACAGATGAGCACACCGAGGCTCGGGATAGCAACGGGCCTCCCTCAAGGCCACACGACACGAGAGGACACCAAGACTGGAACTCAGGGCCCCAGACATCATCTTGGTGTTTTTAGCTACGTACCTATCCCTCGCCCCCCACAGGACCCTCTCGAGGGCAGAGACCAAGCAAAAGCTCCCTTGGATGGACACGGCACTGCCAGGTAGCCTGTACCCCCTGATTTCCTTCCACATCCTATTATTTTAATAATAAGTGAGACGCCTTCTTGGAGGCTGCCAAAGGCGTCAGGAAGGATCCCTTCCTCCAAGCCTCACAGCAGCTTCCCAGCTCCAGACGGGGAAACTGAGGCCCAGCCAGCAGCGTGGGACACAAAGCCGCCGCCCCACTAAAGGCAACGTGACGGAGCCCACGTCCTCTGTTGCCGCTGCCCTCTCACGGCCCACATCCCTCCCACGACCTGCGGAGGAGGCTGGCACTCTCTCCACCACCCGTGCCCAGAGAGGGAGGGGACCTGCTCCAAGCCTCACAGCTGGCTTCCGAGGCCGAACCCTCCGGCCGGGCCGGGGCGGAGCCCTCGCTCCCAGCTCTCACTGGCCTCTGACTCCCCACAGAGGTGCTGATCGTGATACGAGGCTTCGGGCTTCCCTGGTGGTCCAGTGGGTCAGGAGTCTGTCCCCCAGTGCAAGGGGCGCCGGTTCGATCCCTGGCCCGGGAAGATCCCATGTGCTGCAGAGCGGCTGGACCGGTGTGTCCAATTACCTGCCATTGCTCTGGAGCGCGTGTGCCCAGAGCAGGTGCTCTGCAGCGAGAGAGGCCACAGCGATGGGAGGCCCACACAGGCCAAAGAATACAGGTGGATGAAAATAAATAAATAAAAAACAAATAAAAATAAAAGAGGTCAAATTTAACAAATAATAAGAATATGAGGCTTCTTCCCTTTGAGACTTCATCGGCACCTACTTTTGTTCCCCCTCTACGACTAGGAGTCAATAACAGTGACAGTTCCCTGGAGAAGGGAATGGCCACCCACTCCAATGTTCTGGCCTGGAGAACCCCATGGACAGAGGAGCCTGGCGGGCTGCGGTCCATGGGGTCGCACAGAGTCGGACACACTGAGTGACCAGCCCTCCACGTGCACTGACGCTTACCAGGAACGAGGCGCTGGTCACAGGGACCAGCCCGGGGGTGCAGCCCGGCGCAGCCCCGCCCGCCCCTCGAGGTGTTTTTAGCTACGTACCTATCCCTCGCCCCCCACAGGACCCTCTCGAGGGCAGAGACCAAGCAAAAGCTCCCTTGGATGGACACGGCACTGCCAGGTAGCCTGTACCCCCTGATTTCCTTCCACATCCTATTATTTTAATAATAAGTGAGACGCCTTCTTGGAGGCTGCCAAAGGCGTCAGGAAGGATCCCTTCCTCCAAGCCTCACAGCAGCTTCCCAGCTCCAGACGGGGAAACTGAGGCCCAGCCAGCAGCGTGGGACACAAAGCCGCCGCCCCACTAAAGGCAACGTGACGGAGCCCACGTCCTCTGTTGCCGCTGCCCTCTCACGGCCCACATCCCTCCCACGACCTGCGGAGGAGGCTGGCACTCTCTCCACCACCCGTGCCCAGAGAGGGAGGGGACCTGCTCCAAGCCTCACAGCTGGCTTCCGAGCCGAACCCTCCGGCCGGGCCGGGGCGGAGCCCTCGCTCCCAGCTCTCACTGGCCTCTGACTCCCCACAGAGGTGCTGATCGTGATACGAGGCTTCGGGCTTCCCTGGTGGTCCAGTGGGTCAGGAGTCTGTCCCCCAGTGCAAGGGGCGCCGGTTCGATCCCTGGCCCGGGAAGATCCCATGTGCTGCAGAGCGGCTGGACCGGTGTGTCCAATTACCTGCCATTGCTCTGGAGCGCGTGTGCCCAGAGCAGGTGCTCTGCAGCGAGAGAGGCCACAGCGATGGGAGGCCCACACAGGCCAAAGAATACAGGTGGATGAAAATAAATAAATAAATAACAAATAAAAATAAAAGAGGTCAAATTTAACAAATAATAAGAATATGAGGCTTCTTCCCTTTGAGACTTCATCGGCACCTACTTTTGTTCCCCCTCTACGACTAGGAGTCAATAACAGTGACAGTTCCCTGGAGAAGGGAATGGCCACCCACTCCAATGTTCTGGCCTGGAGAACCCCATGGACAGAGGAGCCTGGCGGGCTGCGGTCCACGGGGTCGCACAGAGTCGGACACACTGAGTGACCAGCCCTCCACGTGCACTGACGCTTACCAGGAACGAGGCGCTGGTCACAGGGACCAGCCCGGGGGTGCAGCCCGGCGCAGCCCCGCCCGGCCCCTCGAGGTGCACACGGCCACCCTCCTCAGTTCCGAGATCCGGAAGCGGGGCTCGGGGATCACACATGGGCCCCCATGGCCCTCGGGCAGCTCTGTGGGGGATGGAAACCAGGCGGTCGCAAGGCACACGCTCTGCACGGCTCTTCCTGTTCCACGAGCTGACCGCGTCCCTCTGCCTCGGGGCAGCCTGGCCCAACGGGCAGCAAGAGGAGAGCTGGGGGGGCGGGGGCAGATCTGGCTGGGCCACCTGCCGGCCACACCCACAAGCAGCTTCTTTTCCTCTCTGCACCTCCCCCTTCTCCTCCCCTGGTTTTTTTTTTTTTGGTGCCTCACCCTTCTCATCTGTAAAATGGGTCAGCAGAAGGAGCCACTCTGAGGGAGGGTGGTAGGGGCAGGGTGCCACAGACGAGTCAGAGATGGGCACCAGCTCAGGTCTCAGACGGATCCCCTGCCCCTTCCGTGGCTGCAGAGTGGCCAGGGAGTCCAGACACCACCCTTGAGCCAGGTCTCTTCTCTTACCGGACGCGAGGGAAAGGGTGACTGGGGCAGGGGTGGGCAGGCTCCGGTAAATAGGAATCAAAGGCCCAGAAAGGCTGGGCCCCCCTCCCATCCCCGCCTGCTGTCGCCGGGGAGCCTCAGCCTCTCACCAGGCCTCCTGGGCCTCCGTCTCCCCATCTGCAAAACAGGAAGCCTGGGGTGCTCACGGGGTCAGAGCCGTGGATGTAGTCAGACCTGCGCAGCAACCCCGTCCAGGGGACACCATCGGAGTCCAGTTACCAGCACAGCACAAGGGCTCCGTGCACAGCCCTGCGACCACGGGCTGCTGGTGTAAGTGCCCCAGCCCTCCCTCTGCTCCCTACCGCCCCCCAACACCGTGCGGGTCCTTCCCACGACCCCATGGACTGTAGCCCCCCAGGCTCCTCTGTCCAGGCGAGAATCCTGCAGTGGGTTGCCATCTCCGACCCCAGGGGATCTTCCCAACTCAGGGATCGAACTCGCATGTCCTGCATCGGCAGGCGGATTCTTTACCGCTGAGTCACTGCAGAAACCGTTTTCTGTGCACAGCTCTAAGAAGTCCTGGTGACCCAGTCCCCTGACTCCGGGGAAAAGAGCAGGAAGAGGCACCTGGACCCACCAGGCAGGGTCTGGGCTCCAAAGGGTTAAGCCGAGCTCCGCTTTCTCTCCGAATGGCAGAGACAGCCGCTGCGCTGCCCCCCTGCGCCCTGCTGCCTGAGGCCTGACCCCTGACATTTCCACTCCCAGCCGCACTTGCATTTAAAAAAGGGAAGGAAAAAAAAATGTAACCATCCACACAGACAAACAGTTTGGGTAGAAGTGGGGAGGGGGTGGGCGAGGAAGGACGAGGGTGCAGCAGGTTTCCTTTAACAGAGTTCCGTTCACCCAAAACACATTTAAAAAAAAAAAAAAAAGAAAAGAGAAAGACCTAGAAGGGAGGCAGAAGGGGGAAACCGGAGAATGAAAAGGTGGCAGACAAGTTCTCCAGAATCACCGGGCATCGCGACGTTTTCTGATTAATTAACCCTGAAAGGGCCCTCTCTCCCAGCCCTCGCTGGGAGCCCCTCTCCAGCGGGGGACTCACTTAGAGGTCCCACAGGGCGGAGGGGAGCTCAGCTCCCTCTCGAGGCCACGCTGCCGTTAAAGCCAAGGATGATAAGGAATTTATCAAATGAGATTTACAGAGGGAAACCCTAATTAAGAGGTGAGTCTCCCATTTAATTGCCTTCAAACCTAGGCAGGCAGGCCCAGGCAGATGGATTTTTCAGTGTGACCTCATTAAAAAATAATAATAACCAAATAGAATACAGAGGAAGATCCCAAGTCCATAATGTGGCTAACAAGGAGGCAAGGGGCAGGGGGCATGGAGGGCCGGGGCCTGGCCTGACCCGGCACCATGCGCTCAGGCCCTGCCGCCCCGCCCGTGCCCGGTCCCCGGGCCGGGATCAGACCCTAAGCCTGCAGTCCTCCCTCTCTTCTCTGGAAATCTGGTGGTCGGGGCGCCCCGCTCCTTAGCGTCTCTTCTCCCCTAGCCCTGCTCGCCTGGAAACGGGCACACCAGATATAAATTGGAAGCACGCATTCCCCTCCCCAACCCCGGGCCGACGCCACATACCAGACAAAACGTCTACAGGCCTGGTCATCTGGGGTTAAGAATGGTTTTTGTTTTTGGCAGGGAACGTGGAGGATTGTTCCAGGAATGAGAGACAGGGGAGGAAGACGTGGGGGCGGGAGAGGGAGACCAGCAGACACCTGGGGAGCCAGGCCGAACCACCGCGGAGAAGGCTTTCTGTCCCCCAGGGGACGGCACGCAAAGCCTTGAAATCCCAAGGGGGCACGGGCGGCGGCGAGGACTCTGTTCCCTCTGTGGACCGCTCATCTCCCCCACCCCGTTGTGCCCAGCTTTGTTTGATTAAACTGTAAATTAACGCAGGAGGAGGAGAATCAGAAGAGATTTCTTTCCAACAGCAAAATCTAGGGGAAAAAAATTCTCCAGCGAACAGACTTGCTCACTGGCACATGGATCAGGGAGAAACACAAGCAAGAGGCAGCAGCCTGCAAGGCGTCCCTCCCTGCTGCTCCGAGTCGCGAGCCCAGGCCGGCGGCAATGCAGCTGGTCACACCTGTGGGTGCTTCTATGGGAGGAAGGGTCTTTTGTTTTTAATATGCCATTCATTTATTCACTTTGAATAAATTAAACCAATAAATGAATAGAATATTTAGTTTTTTTAAGAAAGTGTTTTGGCTGTGCCACGCAGCTTGTGAAAGCTTTAGCTCCCCAACTGGGGATCGAACCTACGGTCTCAGCGATGAAAGCAAAGTCTCAAGGGCCTGGGCCACCAGGAAGCCCCCAGGCACAGTTGGGAAGGGCCACGCGCGGCCGGCCTCAGAACCGCCCACGGAGCAGACACCGCCGTCCACGGCCCGGGCGATTAATACGCCTTCGGTGTTATTAGCACCGCTGCTATGATTTTTCCCAACATGTTCCCTCACGTTAGCAAGTGACCGATTTCCCAAACTCTACACAAAGCGAGACGCTACGACGTGGGCATGCGGGCCCAGGGCACTGAGAACTCCCAAGGGGCTGCAGAAGATGCAGTTTTCGTCTCAGGGCTGTTTCTCTCTGACGGGCACTCGGAACCATCGCGCCGGCGGTCTGAGGAGCTTCTGCCAGCTGCCACGCTGGCGATCACCCACCGCAGCCCAGGTCCCCCCTGCAGGTCGCTCTCTCAGGGCCCACGGGAAAAAAGGGGCGCTATCTAGGGGCACTTTCTGCGGCACGCCACCCCTTCCCCTTGTGGGTTCCCGACTCCTCCTGCCCAGGAGGTGGAGAGCATCTCATCTACGTCGGGGTTTAGTGCCCACCCTGCGTGCCCGTCACTGGGCTGAGTACTTCTCACGTCCCTCGATCCTCACCAAGACCTTCCCTAACCCAGAAGACAGAGGAGGCGACCGAGGCCCAGGGCGTGAAGGGACGGACCCCGGGGAGCTGGGGTGCCGCGGCCGCTGCCCCCTGCGCTGTCCGCCTCCTCGCGGCCTGGGACGCAAACGCCGGTCCCCGCGGCCAGCGGTCAGGTGACTAATAGAGGAAGTTCCGGCCTCCGCTCTAAGCCCCCCTGTCCCCTCGGGTCCGGCAGGCTCGGGCGTCTGTACCAAGGCTTGGGCAGGACCGAGGCTGTGTCCTGGGCCCCCGGCTCTCGGGCAAGCACAGCCCGTGGAAGGGAAGGGCTGGTAGGGACAGGTGCCGGGGGCGGGAAGAAGGGACCAGGGAAGCTGGATGAAGGCGCCCTTCCTTTCCTACATTGGGGCAGCCCCATCGCAGCTCTTCTGGAGGACACCCCTGCCACCCCGGCTAGGTCTCAGGGCCACACAAGGACGCGCCCCAACCCCCTCCTTCACTCAGACGATCACTGGACACCCACTGGTCGTGGACCCACTTGGCAGACAGGCAGACTGAGGCTCCGCAAGGGTGCCCGGCCTGCCCCCATCACACCGAGCCACCTCTGGACGCCCAAGCCTGGGGCCCTGCCTGCCGCCCCCTCGGCCCTGGGGACCAGGTGGCGAAGGTCTGGACCCCCACGTCACGACGGACGACTCTCAGGAGGCGGGGCCTCTGTGGCTGGGAGCTGATTTTGTTTGGGCGTTTTTCTTTTTCTTTTTGCCAGTCTCTATTTTCACTGTTTGTTTCTTTTTTATTGAAGTGTTGTTGATTTCTACGATCGTGTCAGTTTCAGGTATACCGCCAAGTGATGATTTCAAGCATCTGTCAGGGAGAAATCAGCGTCCAGGCTCATCGTTCGTGGGTCTGAGCCTGGGCTCCCGGGTCAGACAGGCCGGGTGTGAGCGCCCTCTCTGCGCCCCACGCCCCGCTGGGCGACCCTGGCAGCTCTCTCTCCCCACGGAGCCTCGGCTTTCTCCACGATAAAGTGGGGCTCGGCGTGACGGCCGCTCCGTGACCGTGGCCCGTTACCGTCCCTCTGTGCCCCAGTGAGTCAGGGAGGGAAGCAAAAGACATGCTTCCAGAAGGTGGACGCCAGCCTGGGTCACCCAGAGGCTCGGTCCGGCGGGTCCTGAGCCTTCCTGCCCAGTGACCTCTGCAGGCCCGGAGAACAATGCCTGGGGAAAGGAGGAAATGGCCTCCCTGGGCTAGGACGCCAGCCGAGCCCGGGCAGATCAGGGAGAGGGCAGACCCCCCCCACACACACCCCACCTGCGGCAGCGGAGTGCTCCCTGGGGCCCGAGGGCTGCGTCCCTGGGGGTGGGGAGGGACCCCCGACCCTCACCTGGGCCAGGTGCTGCCAAGCTACTGGAAGACACTTTCTGCGTCCTGAGAAGGCAGCAGGCAGGAAGAAAGAGAAGGGAAACAGGCATTCCTCAGCTACTGCTCTGTGTCATAGGCTTCCACCCTCTGGTACCCGAGGCCCGCCCCTGCCCCTCCGCGTCACACTCAGAATCCACCACCCTCCTGACTTGAGCGTGAGGACAGCCCGGAGTGGTCCGGCCCCTCCTGCCCAGACAGGCCTCCCCCACACGCTGCCCCTCCCTGTTCCTGGAACTTGCCCGCTCAGTCCTGCCTCGGGGCTCCTGCCCGCTCCCCAGCCCGGAACACCCTTCCTGCGAGAGCCGGAGCCGGCTGGCTCTGGGCTGTGGGAACCTGTTGTTAACTATGCAGGAATTCTGCAAGCAGGCAAGCCGGCACGGCGGACAGGACAGCCCGACGGGGGTCAGGCTGGGAGCGTTTACACCCGGGGAATCGGCAACCGCTCTGAGCAGAACGTCCCCCTTCCCGGAGGGCTGGCTGTGGAAGTTCCCAGCGCGCCCGAGGCAGCGGCCGTCTCACCCTCCGGGCTCCGCTTGGCCACCACCAGCCCACAGAGGCCTCCCCGGCGGCCGCGTCCACGACTGCTTGCGCTGCTGCCTTCTGAGTCTGCTCCCGGACCCGCGTGCCCTGCGATGTGCTTCTTCTCTGTTGTTCGCCTGTCCATCTGTCCCTTCCCTTAGGATGTAAGCTCCTCGAGGTCAGAGTTTCTGGCCGTCTGGCTCCCCACGGCCTCTGAGCACCTGAAGCAGCTCCCCAGTGAGTCAGGGAGGGAAGCAAAAGACATGCTTCCAGAAGGTGGACGCCAGCCTGGGTCACCCAGAGGCTCGGTCCGGCGGGTCCTGAGCCTTCCTGCCCAGTGACCTCTGCAGGCCCGGAGAACAATGCCTGGGGAAAGGAGGAAATGGCCTCCCTGGGCTAGGACGCCAGCCGAGCCCGGGCAGATCAGGGAGAGGGCAGACCCCCCCCACACACACCCCACCTGCGGCAGCGGAGTGCTCCCTGGGGCCCGAGGGCTGCGTCCCTGGGGGTGGGGAGGGACCCCCGACCCTCACCTGGGCCAGGTGCTGCCAAGCTACTGGAAGACACTTTCTGCGTCCTGAGAAGGCAGCAGGCAGGAAGAAAGAGAAGGGAAACAGGCATTCCTCAGCTACTGCTCTGTGTCATAGGCTTCCACCCTCTGGTACCCGAGGCCCGCCCCTGCCCCTCCGCGTCACACTCAGAATCCACCACCCTCCTGACTTGAGCGTGAGGACAGCCCGGAGTGGTCCGGCCCCTCCTGCCCAGACAGGCCTCCCCCACACGCTGCCCCTCCCTGTTCCTGGAACTTGCCCGCTCAGTCCTGCCTCGGGGCTCCTGCCCGCTCCCCAGCCCGGAACACCCTTCCTGCGAGAGCCGGAGCCGGCTGGCTCTGGGCTGTGGGAACCTGTTGTTAACTATGCAGGAATTCTGCAAGCAGGCAAGCCGGCACGGCGGACAGGACAGCCCGACGGGGGTCAGGCTGGGAGCGTTTACACCCGGGGAATCGGCAACCGCTCTGAGCAGAACGTCCCCCTTCCCGGAGGGCTGGCTGTGGAAGTTCCCAGCGCGCCCGAGGCAGCGGCCGTCTCACCCTCCGGGCTCCGCTTGGCCACCACCAGCCCACAGAGGCCTCCCCGGCGGCCGCGTCCACGACTGCTTGCGCTGCTGCCTTCTGAGTCTGCTCCCGGACCCGCGTGCCCTGCGATGTGCTTCTTCTCTGTTGTTCGCCTGTCCATCTGTCCCTTCCCTTAAGATGTAAGCTCCTCGAGGTCAGAGTTTCTGGCCGTCTGGCTCCCCACGGCCTCTGAGCACCTGAAGCAGCGCTGCCCCGCGCCAGGCGTTGGATGCCCGTTGGATGAATGAACAATATGCCAGTTGCGGTGAATTCAGACTTCACTGCAGTGTTTGCAGTACGGCTTGGAAGCGCCCCTCAGTCCCTCGCGGTCGTTCAGGGATCCTCAGCCTTCACGCTTCGGGCGTGTGCGGCTGGATAATTCCATGTTGGGGAGGAGGTGGGGTGAGGACGGGCCCTGGGCGTGGCGGGGTGCCCAGCAGCATCCTAGAGGAAATCGGCCTTGCGTATTCACTGGAAGGACCCACGCTGAAGCTGAAGCTCCAATCTGACCACCTGATGCGAAGAGCGGACCCACTGGAAAGGACCCTGGTGCTGGGAGAGACCGACGGCAGGAGGAGAAGCGGACGACCGAGGACGAGGTGGCCGGATGGCCTCCCTGAGTCAGTGGACGAGAGTCTGAGCGGCTCCGGGAGAGAGTGCGGGACGGGGACGCCCGGGGTGCTGCCGTCCACGGGGTCACGGATTGTCCGACGGGACTTAGCGACTGAGCCGCGACCACAGCTGGACCCTGCCCTTCAGGTGCTGCAGTGGCCTCCTTTCCTGCAGGTGTGACAACCAGACCCTGGCCGGCGTCCCCCGGGAGGGGCGGGGTTACGTCGCCCCAGGGCAAGGACCACGGCCAGGGCCCTCAGGAGGCGAGGTCACCCAGCTCGCTGCGGAGGCTGAGGAGGCTGGGAGAGGGGCTGGATGTGGCTGAGGGCCCCCGTAGGAACGGGGATGACCCCCCACAGCGGATCCCAAAGCCCTGGCTTTCATCTCTCCCCCTGCCCTGCTGGACACTGGCCCGGGGTCCAGAGCTCGACGACCCTCTGAGAGAGGCCCAGGGACCCCACCCGTGTCATGGGTCCTGGAGCCTCGGATCCACCTGCCCAGGGCCACGCAGCACATTCCAACGCGGGGCTGCTCCCCAGGAGGCAGGGCTCACCCCCTCGCTCCACGCACCCCTCTCTCTTCAACCCGAGCTGGCCAGGTCCCTGAGGCCCCACCTGAGGTGCCAGACACGGGGGTCTAACTGCTTTATCGCCAACGCCCAGACTGCTCACGGCTGGCACGGGCTCCTGGCAAAGGGCTCCGGGGCCGGGGGCTGGTCATGCACAGATTCCTCCCACCAGAAGGCTGACCGTTCCTCACGCGCATCAGAAAGCTGCTCCTTCCGAGCCCAGGAGTGAAGTCAGGGGACAGGAACACCCCAGAGCACGGGCGTGCCCCCACCAGGGACCGGGGCCTGCAGCCGCGGCCCGGCGACACAGCCCACCGAGGTCTGCCGTGGTCTGCCTGCCCGCCCCCAACCCAGCAAGGACAGGGTCCCCTGGTGAGGCCGGAGCAGCGGGCTCCCGCCCAGCCCCGCCCTCGGCCGCGTGATGCGTTCTGAGCCCCCCCTGGGTGCCGAGCGCCCAGGGCACAGCCTGGCCGGGCTCTCTTCCAGCCGGCCTCACTCCACAGCCAGTGACGGGTCCGTGGGCAGGAAAGGAGACCGACGGCAGGAGGAGAAGCGGACGACCGAGGACGAGGTGGCCGGATGGCCTCCCTGAGTCAGTGGACGAGAGTCTGAGCGGCTCCGGGAGAGAGTGCGGGACAGGGACGCCCGGGGTGCTGCCGTCCACGGGGTCACGGATTGTCCGACGGGACTTAGCGACTGAGCCGCGACCACAGCTGGACCCTGCCCTTCAGGTGCTGCAGTGGCCTCCTTTCCTGCAGGTGTGACAACCAGACCCTGGCCGGCGTCCCCCGGGAGGGGCGGGGTTACGTCGCCCCAGGGCAAGGACCACGGCCAGGGCCCTCAGGAGGCGAGGTCACCCAGCTCGCTGCGGAGGCTGAGGAGGCTGGGAGAGGGGCTGGATGTGGCTGAGGGCCCCCGTAGGAACGGGGATGACCCCCCACAGCGGATCCCAAAGCCCTGGCTTTCATCTCTCCCCCTGCCCTGCTGGACACTGGCCCGGGGTCCAGAGCTCGACGACCCTCTGAGAGAGGCCCAGGGACCCCACCCGTGTCATGGGTCCTGGAGCCTCGGATCCACCTGCCCAGGGCCACGCAGCACATTCCAACGCGGGGCTGCTCCCCAGGAGGCAGGGCTCACCCCCTCGCTCCACGCACCCCTCTCTCTTCAACCCGAGCTGGCCAGGTCCCTGAGGCCCCACCTGAGGTGCCAGACACGGGGGTCTAACTGCTTTATCGCCAACGCCCAGACTGCTCACGGCTGGCACGGGCTCCTGGCAAAGGGCTCCGGGGCCGGGGGCTGGTCATGCACAGATTCCTCCCACCAGAAGGCTGACCGTTCCTCATGCGCATCAGAAAGCTGCTCCTTCCGAGCCCAGGAGTGAAGTCAGGGGACAGGAACACTCCAGAGCACGGGCGTGCCCCCACCAGGGACCGGGGCCTGCAGCCGCGGCCCGGCGACACAGCCCACCGAGGTCTGCCGTGGTCTGCCTGCCCGCCCCAACCCAGCAAGGACAGGGTCCCCCGGGGAGGCCGGAGCAGCGGGCTCCCGCCCAGCCCCGCCCTCGGCCGCGTGATGCGTTCTGAGACCCCCCTGGGTGCCGAGCGCCCGGGGCACAGCCTGGCCGGGCTCCCTTCCAGCCGGCCTCACTCCACAGCCAGTGACGGGTCCGGTGGGCTCTCCACGGCTCCTTTCCTCACCCCTAAGACGGGGAACATGCTAGCAGCGACACCGTCCAGCTCCTGGAAGGGTCCTACGATCATGCCCACGGAATCCCAGGCATAGAGGAGGGGCTTCTAGAAGCTGGGCTGGCAGAGCGCCTCCCCAGTGCTGGACAGTCTTCTGAGCCTCTACTCATCTATATACCAACTCAGAGCGTCCTCCCGCTCCCACGAGGTACGCACTGGTCTCCTCTTTCCCTGAGAAAGAAATAGAAGCACAGAGAGGTCAAGTAACCTACCCAAGGACGCACAGCTAGGAAGTGGAGCTACTTGGATCTGAACCCAAGCAGTCTGGCAATAGAGCCCAGACCCTTCACCAGATCATTATCATCATCCTGTGTAGCTAAAAGCCGTCCTATTTAGTCTTCACAATTATTTCCATGCGATAAGCACCATTTTTTCTTCCTTTTCCTCAACTTTAAAGAGGAATTCAAGCTGGGATCCCTAAAAAGGGGATGGTCACATAGCTCAGAAGAGTCCAAGAGCCAGGGCCGAAATGTAGCCCTCCCATCTGGCAGGATCCAGAGCCACTGCGGCTTCCCCAAGGTCAAGAACTGTCTTCCGCGCAACCTACACCTCCTGTGGCTCTGAAAGAGGGAAGGGAACAGAGGTGCCGACTGAATGTGCCATGGTGCTTCCCGCTTAAAGAAGACCTGGTTTATACACATTCAGCAAAATCAGATCCTTAGCCTCCAGGCGAGGGGTCAAGAGGGAGCAAGGCAAGGTCAAGGCCGAAGTTCAGCTTGTTGTGTGCGGCCGTGCTGTGTGACCTTGGCCGCGTTGCTTGCCCTCTCTGGGCCTCGGATCACTCATCTGGAACAAGGTTGTGAGAAGAGGCACAAACATGAGAGAAGTTTTCTTTCTCATTCTGTAATTTTATCTAAGCTTTCACCTGAGTTACAAGCATGTCTCCCAGGGGGCCCTTCTCCCATGACTTTGCAGCTTCAGCCTCCGTCTCATCTGGACATCTGAGTTGCCAACACAAGTCCACCCAGTATCTCCACACACGCACACCCTGGTAGGAAAAATTGGGTCAGCAGACAGTGGCCCATGGCAGCCAGCAAAACAAACTCTCAAAGACTTTCCACAACGATGCCGCCGCAGAGTCCGGAATGCACGCCCTAGGCCTTCTAAGAAGCTCTGAGTTTCCACGCTTTCCAAAATGGCTACAGAGGCCCCAGCAGAGAGCTGACCCCAAGCGCCACCATCCGTGGGTGCCCCTGGGCTGAAAGGATCCTCTTTCAGAGCTCCCACCTCATGGGGAGCAGGCAGTGGGGACCTAGGGCTCCTCGGAAGTAATGAAAAAGCCAGAGACACACCAAGAGGATGATGGGAAACTCCCTGGGCAAGAGAGGTGAGCCTCCTCCCCGGGGAAGGTGAAGGGGGAGGGCCCCCAGCACTGACAGTTCGGATCTCAAGACCGATCTCTCTACTTGTAGAAGCCGTCAAACACCTCCAAGCTCAGCCCAGGAAGAAGGAAGGAAAACCTCCCAGACGTGGGTGAATCCAGCCCCTCTCCCTGTTCTCGGCCTGAATGGGGACAGGGAAGAGACAGAACCACCCCTCCGGCCTCGGCAGGACCTAACTTCAGCAATCTTGGATGCAGAGCAGGGAAGGAAGGGGCCTACGGAGAACTGGGGCACCAGTTTTTGCAGGCTTAAAAACAGATCAGTTCTACTCCAAAGTTTAAAATGAAACATGCTCCTGTTTGGGAAAAGAATTTCATTAGGAGGAAAATATAATATAAAAATACCCATTTAGAAAGAATGTGCTATTAATTCTTCGCACTCTGTGCAGAAGGGAAAATTGCATTTTTATCTAAATGGTTTTTCTGCATAAGCCATTTACAATATTCTTTGCCTCTCTGTAATAGGCCCTGCTACCATTAGAAGCAGGTCGACCGGGCTGAGGGCTGCAATCGCCCTCAGACACATTTCATCCATAACCCCTGAAAACCTACTCCAACGGGGACCTCTGCACACAGGCCTGGCATTCCTTTTTTTAAGGAAGAAATAAATATTGCTGAGGGGGGCTGGGAGTGGTGAGCTGATCGAGGAGGAAGGGACAAGATGGTTTAAGTTAAAAGCCAGCGCTCCGGGTCCCTGTAGCCGCGTTGAAATCGTAACGGATTCTGGTTGCATGACTGCAACCATTTGCCCGCCCGCGTGTGTGCAGTTGTGTGTGCTGGCATCCGCCCCCGACACACTCTCTCACACACTCTCTCACACACACACACTCAGGAGTTTCCATCAAAGAAGCAAACAAGGAAGGGATGAAATTCAGGATATGAAAACAAACTATTTTTAAACGCTAAAGCAAACACACCAAGACAGCAATCCTGCTATTTTCCCATTAAACTAAGTTTCTCCCAATCTGAAAAGTGAGAAAAATCTAAACAATACTTCCAAACAAGCGGCACGGAGCCTGGGTGCTGTGGGCTCCGTCGGCTTTAACCACAGAAAGCTCGCCTCCGTGGGGAAGGAGACCCAGGCGGAGACGGGGCCGGGCAGCTTCCCCACGGCCTGCCACGACCCCCTCCGCGGGGGTCCCCCGACAGCAGCCCACGCCTGGACGCCCAGTCCTTGCTCCAGCTTCAGAACGCGATACTTTCTCTTTCCTCCAAGAAGTTTTTTCTTTTTAAAGTCTTCCCGTTCTTTCTCTCTTGGATTCCTAAAATAACTACTTACTTAATACCAAATGTCGGGGAGCTAAATTAATTCATTAAGGAGACGCAAGGGCTGTCTGTGATGGACACCGAGTGCGGGGGCCTCTGCGATTCGGGCTGCCGTGAGCTGGGGCGCCTCGGGCCGCTCTCTTCCGGCAAAACTCGGCCCATAAATGCTTCCTTTCAAGCCGGGAGCCCAGAAATGTCATAATCACGGCCGATACAGGTAACAGGTGTGCCCCTCTCTCCCTCCACCCCCGCCACCGCCTCCCCGACACGCTGTTGGAAGATTTAGTGGTCGAGCCGGGGGTGTCGTCATTACCGGAAACGACTCTGGTTTTAAGGGTGAGGCAAAGACCCTCTCCAAATTTAAGGCCGGACACCGATGACCATTCGACTTTAACGGGCCCACATAAAAAAAGAAATCGTATCCTCGTCTCTCCGAATGCCTGTTTCCCCAGCGCCTCAAGTTCATTCCAGGCTGGCTCAGCGCCCAAAATTCTCCTGTCCGGCCCTCACCCTGCCAAGACAAGAAACTGATGGGTCAGGAATTAAGCAATTGGGGTAGGGGGCTCAGGAAACCCCACCTGTGCTACAATTGTTACGGCCAAACTCCTTCTTTAAGAAATAATAATAAAAGTGGAATTTTAGCCCATCCTCTAGAAGCAGGGAGACAGGCAGGCGGTAGGGAGCCCTGGGAGAAAGAGGGCTGGGGAGCTGGTACCCAGAGATGCCCACCGGAAGAGCCCCCACCGACGAGAAGGACACACCCCTCCTCGGAGACGCGGTTTTTGGAAAGGCCAACGCCGCGGGCCGTCCCCCTCTGGTTTTCTTTTTCCCAGCTTTCGAGCCTTACGCGTACTTTCTCTTCCTTCTTTGGAAGTCAAGCCACACATCTCCCAAAAAGTTCCATACACACACACTCCAGCACCGCCGTTGGTTGAGAAGCAGGATGAACGCGCCCCCAAAGAGGTTTAAGAGTCCTCGCTCGTCTTCCTGTCTGTGCGCAGCTCCCAGCCAATTAAGAATTAATGCTCAGCAAGTTTCCGGGACCACGACGCCAGAAGGAAGCCCGTGGTCCCTGGCCATCGCCGAGGCTCTGGGAGGCTGAGTCTGTCGGGCTGGGTTTTCTTCTTCCTCCTCACAGACCAGGGATGGTTGCAGGGGCCCCACCCTCTATTTCTGTCCTGGGAAGGTGGTGGGAACCTCAACCGGGGGCCTTTATTCCACAAGGGCGAGCGGGCCTACTAGTGCACACACGTTCTCTCTCTCTCTCACACACACACGCACTTCTAATCTCAGCAAAATGCTTCACACACACTGAGCACAAAATAAATGCTTATTAACTAAACTGACCCAAAATAGTGAAATGTACAAGTAAATTAATCATGCCTCTCCCGGAGGCCTAACAGGATTACAAATTCGGCAAAAATTGACCACACGGAGATCAATACTCTTTTACTTAGAACAGGGCCAAAACTTTGTAGGAGCTGTTTCTTGGGGAAAAAATAAATTTATATTTTCATCTCTTATTAAGGCTCTCGGGCCCGGGTGCGTGTGTGTGTGTGTGGACTCGCGCGGGGGTGTGGACGTGCACAACAAGCAGAGACCGGCAAATGCGTCCAAAGCCTTACGCCCGGACAATTTAGACATAGTCACGGCCTAAAGATCGTGAAATTGCTCCTGTTTAAAAAAGTTTGCTCCACAGCCTCCCTTTCTTCCCCTCAAATACCAAACAACCAGCAGAAGTGACATCACTTGGGATGAACATGTTCCACGGGTAGCGAGCCCATCAGGCCTCACTGGAGAAGGCTGACGAGGCGCCGATGGCGGGACCGCGGGTTCCCCGAAGCAGGGGGAAGGTGAACCTCGACCGTGTCCAGCATCTTTCCACACCTGGCTTATCTCGAGTCAGGGAAATCTTCCCTTTGCTGAGTCTGTCACTTACTTGCGTTCCCCTTTTTGCCTACCATTCAGAAAAAAAAAAAAAAGTGGCGGGGGGGGAATATATGTATACATATTGTGGGGGAGGGCACTGCTTGCGTTTTAAGATCGTGGGGTCGGCCGGCCAGGTCTGTGACAGACAAGAGTATCCCTAACGAGGCTCAGTGCTGGAAGGGGAGGGGTCTGGGGTCACTGTATAGGGTCACCACGGGAAAAGTCACCCCCTTTCCCCGCCCGTGTCGTCCACTTTCATGGGAAGACCCAGGTGCATCTGTGAAACTCGGTGCTTCGCCACCGGCCCCGTGGGGCTGGGTCCTCTGTTGGACAGGTTGGCCACGGTCCCATTAAGAGGGTCCGATCCCCCCAGGGGCCTTCTGGGCCACCGTCTCTGCCCTCCCCCGCCCCCAAGCATCCAGCCTGGCCTCAGACTACACCGCAACAGGGTGTGACTGCTGACAGACCCACGATGCTGTCATCAGCCCCAAGCTGGGTCCTGTCTGCCTAGCTCCCCCAGACAGCGGCGGTCACCTGGAAGCCCCAGGTCCAGCAGGGAGAGCTGAGCCAAGAAGTTTCTGTCTTCCAGGATGGCCAACACCAGCCCCCAAACAATGCCCTCACCCCAAGCCTCGCCCAGAAGAGGCCGTGATAAATGACTTCCACGCTTACAAATTACTTTCCACTCCTGAACCCCGTGTGGGTAAATAACATTTTGATTCAGATGGGGCACACGTCTCCCCTCTCCATGCATCACCCCCAAAGAGAATAACCGGCACCCCATCTCCATCCAGTCTTCCTGACTGCGACGGTTTCTCTCTCTGCCTCCAACTCACAGGGAACAAACAGTGTCCCCATCAGGACTCAGGTCCTTGCATTTCAAGGACTTTGCCAACAGCCCACAGGATCCGGTGGAACCTGCTCACTTTCCCGTGTACTCTCAGCCAAACCCGGCTTTCTCTGGAAGGCTGAGCTCCAGGGATTTCAAAGCAGGCTATGTTTTCTGCCGACTCCCCTGGCCCCTCTCGGATCCTCAGAGGGTCCCCTCAAAGGGCTGTATTCCTGGTGGTCGTTGCCAATCACTTGACAATACTTGTGTTCTCGGATCCAAGGGTGCCTGAAAACACGGCTTCACGGTAACTTTAGAGGCCCTGTCTTCTTCACATCACACCCCGCCCTGGATGGCTGGATGAACAGGGGACGGGCTCTGTGTGTGTGTGTGTGTCTCCTTTCACGGCAGGAGCTCCCTAACACAGCCAGGAACACCATCACTGCGGCCTCCAACTCCGGCGCAGACAGACGTCTCTCCCCAGTCACCCCACACAAAGCCAGCCGGGCCAGAAAGGCCCAAGCCCACCCGAGTCCAGTGCGAGCGTGGACCTGCGCTCTAAGAGCAAGTGAAACCTCTGTGCCCAAACCCTCTGTACATTAGTACCGGCCACGGGACAGGGAAACTCATTCTAAATTCTCAGATTCCCCCGTCTCCCCGGGGCCGGGGGGGGGGCCCGAGGGTCCCAGCTGCAGCGCTCCTCAAGGCATGACAATACTGTCATCAGCCCCAAGCTGGGTCCTGTCTGCCTAGCTCCCCAGACAGCGGCGGTCACCTGGAAGCCCCAGGTCCAGCAGGGAGAGCTGAGCCAAGAAGTTTCTGTCTTCCAGGATGGCCAACACCAGCCCCAAACAATGCCCTCACCCCAAGCCTCGCCCAGAAGAGGCCGTGATAAATGACTTCCACGCTTACAAATTACTTTCCACTCCTGAACCCCGTGTGGGTAAATAACATTTTGATTCAGATGGGGCACACGTCTCCCCTCTCCATGCATCACCCCCAAAGAGAATAACCGGCACCCCATCTCCATCCAGTCTTCCTGACTGCGACGGTTTCTCTCTCTGCCTCCAACTCACAGGGAACAAACAGTGTCCCCATCAGGACTCAGGTCCTTGCATTTCAAGGACTTTGCCAACAGCCCACAGGATCCGGTGGAACCTGCTCACTTTCCCGTGTACTCTCAGCCAAACCCGGCTTTCTCTGGAAGGCTGAGCTCCAGGGATTTCAAAGCAGGCTATGTTTTCTGCCGACTCCCCTGGCCCCTCTCGGATCCTCAGAGGGTCCCCCCAAAGGGCTGTATTCCTGGTGGTCGTTGCCAATCACTTGACAATGCTTGTGTTCTCGGATCCAAGGGTGCCTGAAAACACGGCTTCACGGTAACTTTAGAGGCCCTGTCTTCTTCACATCACACCCCGCCCTGGATGGCTGGATGAACAGGGGACGGGCTCTGTGTGTGTGTGTGTGTCTCCTTTCACGGCAGGAGCTCCCTAACACAGCCAGGAACACCATCACTGCGGCCTCCAACTCCGGCGCAGACAGACGTCTCTCCCCAGTCACCCCACACAAAGCCAGCCGGGCCAGAAAGGCCCAAGCCCACCCGAGTCCAGTGCGAGCGTGGACCTGCGCTCTAAGAGCAAGTGAAACCTCTGTGCCCAAACCCTCTGTACATTAGTACCGGCCACGGGACAGGGAAACTCATTCTAAATTCTCAGATCGCGTCTCAGAGCCGCCCAGTTCTCACACGGCAGGGAGGCTGGACGAGGAGGGGTGGGGGGTGGAGAGAAAGCCCAGAAGGGTCTCAGCACCCAGCTCAGCCAGCGTCTCCTCCAAGGCATGACAATACTGTCTATTTCTGAGTCAAAAGGTGCGGAATGAAAACAAGAGACGGGTCCCTCCAACTTTCCAAAGGCCGTTCGAGTCAGCGGGCCCCAAAGGGGCCTCCACAGAAGGGTCTCCTCCCATCCTCAAGCCATCTTCCAACACACCTGACGCACCTAAACTGAACACTTGCACAGATGAGTGAGACAGGGACCCAGAAAACCAGGGATCCCCCCTCCCTAATAATGAGAACCCCAGGACCCGTCGCTCCAGGAAAAGTCCGGGGTCTCACAGAGACGTCAAAGGCAGAAAGAAGACAGAGCCCAGGGTCACCGGGTCCATTGAGTTGACTGGACCTCTGAGCTTTAATGATCATAAAAACCTGCTTTCCCCCTGCCCTGTGAGTTCGGGACGCTTCGTAGAGGTCTCCCCCTCTCCGGGGAAAAGTCGATCCCACGTAAGGTGCTCCTTCTGAGACAGAGAACTAATTTGATACGGTGGATGCGCGAAGACCTCCGAACTGTTAAATTCAACTGCCGTTATGTTTAAAGGGCATGTGGGCCCTGACGAGGATGAATAAATTGTGGAAGGCTCCGCGCACGACCGCCATAAAGCTCTCCCCCAGATCCCGCCCTGCAGGAAGCTGAGGTGACGAAAACCTGCCGACTCGCTCAGCAGAGAAGGCGCCACGAGGATCTGGGGTGCTGGGGCTCCGACGGCCGCCCCCAGGAGGAGGGACCCAGGATGCCATTCCAGACGGGCCTTGTGGGGCCCACTCTGGAAGCCGTGCGCGCCGGGGAAGAGCCCCAGTGGGTTTCGCGAGGCTGGGCGGCCCCTGCACGGCCCCCACCGGCCCCTCTCCTTTCTGGGCGGACACCATGTTGGAAGCAGACGTTCTGCTTGCTTCCCGGACCTCAGAGGCCCTTGTATTAAAATGCAAGCCAGCAAACAAAGCAAGCCTCACGTCCTGCAGTAATTACACCCCGGGAGAGGACGGCCGGCGGACATGCCTTCTCCCCTCACGTTCGCGAGCCCGTAACTCTGCTTCCCCACCCAGGTCATCACATCAGTTGGGAGCTCTGGGCCCCCGAGGGGCACACCTGTGGCCTAGCTTTGAGCCCACGAGGCCGTGCGTGGACGCGCGTTGTCACGTCACTGGAAGATGACAGAAAACGGTCAGGGCCGCCCTAGCGCCGGGCACCCCGTCCAGCAAAAGGTGATCTGCCAGGATTCCAGAACCGCTCTTCCTCCCGACCCGGTGCATGCGTCGCGGGGACCGTGGGCTGAGCGGCCGTGCCGCCACAACTCTGAAGGCAAAGCTGTGACTAATTCCAGGGCCCAGCGCTCTGTCCGCCAAGTCGTTGGTACCAAAAGATTACAATGAAGGAGAGGAATTTCCATAAATGAGAAGCAGCGTCCGCTTCCCACAGCTGGGAGGGGGCGTGGGGGAGGGGGTGGGCCCTGATGCCCAGACGGCCGGCGGGAGCGGCGGCCGGAGCACGGCGTTAGCTGCACTGAGCCAGGGACACCTCCACGCACAAGGCCCAGCGAGCGACAGCGTAAGGTGCTCCTTCTGAGACAGAGAACTAATTTGATACGGTGGATGCGCAAGACCTCCGAACTGTTAAATTCAACTGCCGTTATGTTTAAAGGGCATGTGGGCCCTGACGAGGATGAATAAATTGTGGAAGGCTCCGCGCACGACTGCCATAAAGCTCTCCCCCAGATCCCGCCCTGCAGGAAGCTGAGGTGACGAAAACCTGCCGACTCGCTCAGCAGAGAAGGCGCCACGAGGATCTGGGGTGCTGGGGCTCCGACGGCCGCCCCCAGGAGGAGGGACCCAGGATGCCATTCCAGACGGGCCTTGTGGGGCCCACTCTGGAAGCCGTGCGCGCCGGGGAAGAGCCCCAGTGGGTTTCGCGAGGCTGGGCGGCCCCTGCACGGCCCCCACCGGCCCCTCTCCTTTCTGGGCGGACACCATGTTGGAAGCAGACGTTCTGCTTGCTTCCCGGACCTCAGAGGCCCTTGATTAAAATGCAAGCCAGCAAACAAAGCAAGCCTCACGTCCTGCAGTAATTACACCCCGGGAGAGGACGGCCGGCGGACATGCCTTCTCCCCTCACGTTCGCGAGCCCGTAACTCTGCTTCCCCACCCAGGTCATCACATCAGTTGGGAGCTCTGGGCCCCCGAGGGGCACACCTGTGGCCTAGCTTTGAGCCCACCCTACGTGGCCGCACGTGCACGTCACTGGAAGATGACAGAAAACGGTCAGGGCCGCCCTAGCGCCGGGCACCCCGTCCAGCAAAAGGTGATCTGCCAGGATTCCAGAACCGCTCTTCCTCCCGACCCGGTGCATGCGTCGCGGGGACCGTGGGCTGAGCGGCCGTGCCGCCACAACTCTGAAGGCAAAGCTGTGACTAATTCCAGGGCCCAGCGCTCTGTCCGCCAAGTCGTTGGTACCAAAAGATTACAATGAAGGAGAGGAATTTCCATAAATGAGAAGCAGCGTCCGCTTCCCACAGCTGGGAGGGGGCGTGGGGGAGGGGGTGGGCCCTGATGCCCAGACGGCCGGCGGGAGCGGCGGCCGGAGCACGGCGTTAGCTGCACTGAGCCAGGGACACCTCCACGCACAAGGCCCAGCGAGGGGCGACACGCGTCGGCTACCGGAACACTCCAGATCAAAGTCACCCACGGCCCGGGAGGCCGAGGTTTCGTAATTAGGATCTTCAAAATCCTTCCCTGTTTTTAGGACGTGTGCTCATTCAGTCCTTTAGAGCATCAGAACCTGTCAGCCAGGGCCAACGAGACGGAAGGTTCAGTTTCTCTGCTGGCTTCCCTCTCCACCCCCGACCCGACCACGCACACTCTGCTTTCGGATGCTTTCAGAAGGAGTAGCTGGATGATTTGATGGAAATACACTTGGCCATGCATATGTATACACGGCGAGGCTGGGGAGGGCCTCCTGCTCCCCTCCCGTGGGCTGCGGACGGACCCGGGCCGGACACGCCACCGCGGCCACGCTCGCTCAAGCCAGCCCCCAGACCGCGCTGCCGGGCTCCAAGGTGTACCAGAAGGCCCGGAAGCCTGAAAAAATGTCCCCCGGACGCCCCTCTTCTCCACTGCGCGCCCACGTGCCTATCAACAGCTCCGCCACCAGCCACCAAAACCCACCCTCGAATCTGTCCACCCGAGACACGCCTAAAAATAGACACGGTCCTAAGACAAACACGTCGCCTGGGCAAGTCAACATCCTGACTGGAGTCAAAACGGTGAAGCTGGTCTACTCCAGTCCCTCCAGACTGAAAACGTGGGTGGAATAAGCGGGGAGATGTTGAGGGAAGGAGACAAGGTGCACTCGCGAGTTACAGGGGACCCCCCCAATAGACTCAGGTCCCCGCTGGCCTAAGAGTTTTGCTGCTTTTATGCTGCAGTGTCCTGCGGAGGCCTGCTTGCCCTCACACCCTGCCCAGACGTTTGATCCTATTACATAAAGCGATAGTCTTTTAAACTCTAAGATTAACCAAACGCAGGTAAATACACTGTTTCTTACTAGGAGTATTGATCTCTTAACTGCTTTGGCCGAAGCAGATCACTCCCTGGGCAAAGAATATGGCCCAATGTCATTGTCATTCAAGTGGAGAGAAAGGTGATTTTTGCTAAGTCTTCTGGCAGATACAGAGTTTGGGAGATCCTGTAAAACCCCAAAGATACCCCCAAGTCTGGCCTTCCAGAGCAGGAGGAATTCCCCTCCTCTACTTGCACCTTATCCTCCCAGACTGTTTATTAAAGATGTATATTTTATATCAGCGTAGAATCTCAAGTATTTCTTGGCAAGGGCCGCCGTATTTTCAGGACCTATTAAGATTCTTGGTGGAAATTCAAATACCTCTGTCAGGCAAACAAAATCATATCAGGAATCATAGAACGTCATTGCTAGAGAGAGAAATTAGATTAACCAACCCTCGCTCCTTTCCTAGAAATCTCAACAAAAAAGAAGTACACTTCAACAGTCTCTTACTTCCGGTCTGAAGGGGCCTCACAAGCAATCTAAATGAATTTACGTTTAAATTGAGAAAGTCGCCCTGAGAAAAGGCCTTCCATCCACAAATACTGTACATAGTGATACAGATGAGGACACACAAGTGTATATTCCACAGAAGACGGCAGAGCCTGCTGAAAATCAAAACAGTCAGAAAAAAAAAAAAAACAGTGGCAGAAACCACGACAAGTTCAACGCTGATAAGCCTCAGCCCCTTGGAAATCCTCGTCCTTTATTAATATTTAGTAGAAACGTATAATTGCAGATGTGTGCTAGGTTGGGGCTTTATGTTGGGAGGCGGGCAAAGAAGACAGGTTTATTACAACCATGAAATATTAAACAAGCACCAAAGAGGAAGAGTTCTATGTCCCGGGCTAGCCAGGGAGCGGGCAGGCCCAGACCGTCAGCTGCACAGAGGGGGGCTCCTATCTGTTTACATTAGCCCTGATTAACACCTGCCAAGTTTTGGGTTACATCTTCCGGAGGCTGCAGAAGTCCCACTTGAAGGCATGCAACCCGTGCTGGGTGATTTCTCGGAGAAACAGGAATGTAAGGCTTCACCTTTCCAAAACCAGCTTGAAGGAGCCTTAAAAATTCTCTCCATGGTGTGAGGAGTGGGCAAAAACAACTCAAAAAACAAAAAAACAAAAACCAGCACCCAGGGCCCTTCCCCTCCCTTCCCCCAAGCCTGTCCCACATCGGAGGACACTCAGCGTTCAAGTCCTGCCTGCCCAGTATTTCCCAGCACCACTTTCCTGTGCTCTGACTGGGACCTTGAGAGAAGCATGAAATTCCAAAAATTTCTCCCGCATCACTGTAAAAATATCCTACTTCCAAGAAGGCCAGGGCTGCATGCAGAGCATAGACTGAGACCTCTCCCACGTCTGTGGGTATGAAATAATGTTTCTAGACGTCTCTGGATTTCGTGATAGAGAAGAGTCAACAGAATGGAGGCTTGGCAAGGATCGGCTTATTATGGAATAGAGTTCATTCAAGTTTTGAAAACTGTAAAGGCCCCATGGGCGGAGGGCAGGGGAGGACCTACTTTTTCAGGCGTAATATCCTTTATCTACAGTCTATTGTCTCTCTCTGTTTTGAAATTCCTCCATAGCCACACACCTATTACAAAGATGGGGGGATGATTTTGCAAACTAATTTCAAATTCATGTAATCCTCCCTGATTTAATAGATGTCTGCATAGGCCCAAACTCAGGCTGTTGTGTTTTTTTTCCTCTCTCTCCTCTTTGCACAACCTGACCACCCTTCCCCCGCCTGCCCCAGCTCTGGGCAAACAGAATCTCACAATGAGACGGAGAGTTTCATGATATAAAAGTTGTTTGGCGGGTTGATTAAGAAGTCAGAGGAAGCATAATTTGGAGAGTCTGACTTTCCTGGTTTAAAAAAAAAAAACTCGTCATCACATGTGATTCTGGCCTAGACTTGGCGAGAAGTGTAATCTACCAGTTAAGTTCCCTCCCCTCCAAAGGCCGTCTAACCCCGTAAGACATGGCGGGCACTTCCCAGGGGTGCATGGCTTAGGCAGCCCTAAAGACATGTTCGTTCAGTTCAATCTGAGCAGGATCGTTTTGTTAAAGACCGACGAGTATTTTGTCATCGGGGCGAAGAATTTCAGAAACGGTGTTAATATTTAATCACATTAGTACTGGCGTGTTTTATGGCGTGACAAAATAAAATACCATTACAAAAATGGGCTCTGGCTGAAGGGAGGCAGCGGCGGGGGAAGACCCTTCCCTCCCTTCCCCCAAGCCTGTCCCACATCGGAGGACACTCAGCGTTCAAGTCCTGCCTGCCCAGTATTTCCCAGCACCACTTTCCTGTGCTCTGACTGGGACCTTGAGAGAAGCATGAAATTCCAAAAATTTCTCCCGCATCACTGTAAAAATATCCTACTTCCAAGAAGGCCAGGGCTGCATGCAGAGCATAGACTGAGACCTCTCCCACGTCTGTGGGTATGAAATAATGTTTCTAGACGTCTCTGGATTTCGTGATAGAGAAGAGTCAACAGAATGGAGGCTTGGCAAGGATCGGCTTATTATGGAATAGAGTTCATTCAAGTTTTGAAAACTGTAAAGGCCCCATGGGCGGAGGGCAGGGGAGGACCTACTTTTTCAGGCGTAATATCCTTTATCTACAGTCTATTGTCTCTCTCTGTTTTGAAATTCCTCCATAGCCACACACCTATTACAAAGATGGGGGGATGATTTTGCAAACTAATTTCAAATTCATGTAATCCTCCCTGATTTAATAGATGTCTGCATAGGCCCAAACTCAGGCTGTTGTGTTTTTTTTCCTCTCTCTCCCTCTTTGCACAACCTGACCACCCTTCCCCCGCCTGCCCCAGCTCTGGGCAAACAGAATCTCACAATGAGACGGAGAGTTTCATGATATAAAAGTTGTTTGGCGGGTTGATTAAGAAGTCAGAGGAAGCATAATTTGGAGAGTCTGACTTTCCTGGTTTAAAAAAAAAAAACTCGTCATCACATGTGATTCTGGCCTAGACTTGGCGAGAAGTGTAATCTACCAGTTAAGTTCCCTCCCCTCCAAAGGCCGTCTAACCCCGTAAGACATGGCGGGCACTTCCCAGGGGTGCATGGCTTAGGCAGCCCTAAAGACATGTTCGTTCAGTTCAATCTGAGCAGGATCGTTTTGTTAAAGACCGACGAGTATTTTGTCATCGGGGCGAAGAATTTCAGAAACGGTGTTAATATTTAATCACATTAGTACTGGCGTGTTTTATGGCGTGACAAAATAAAATACCATTACAAAAATGGGCTCTGGCTGAAGGGAGGCAGCGGCGGGGGAAGACGGCGCTCACTGGGGCTGGGACCCAGAGGAGGGACATTCAAAGCTGCTTGGTGGCTGGGGGGACCTGATCTTGCATGTACAGAAGAGCAGGACGTTTTGTTTCAATTCTTTTTTTTTCCCCCTCTCCTCTGTTTTGCAGGGGTACACGTTATTCTGATTTTCAGCAAGGACACACGGGGGCCCATGGAAGGCTCTGTGTACCTATTTATACAGCGTGCAGATGGAGCTGTGGGGTGTTATCATAATGAAAAGTTTAATCGTCCTTATTTACTACCAGTGAGGGAGCAAGAATCAGATGCAGATACCTTCTAAAGCCTTCACGAGCAGCCCCAAGGCTGCAGAAGCTGCCAGTGACCTCAATTCGGGGCTTTATCTAGGAAACGGCCCTTCCTACATCCCAGAGTGGAAAACAAAGGGGGTCAAGTGGGTGTCCCTGCAGAGGCCTCTCAGGCAGCCAGCCCCAAGCCGGTCCCTGGAGGAAGTTCCCGGCTCTGGGGAGGGCTGCTGTTTAGCCTATAGGGGAAAGCAACCCCGAAACTGACTAGCATCTGTTTCCAAAAAAATATTTTCCTTCGTCTGACTGTGATAATGAAGCCAGCAAAACAAAACATGCCTTGAATGACATCTCTTCAACCTCAGCGTGCATTTTTTTTTCCTGCCAAGGAAGATGTGTTGGGCGGAGAAGGGGACAGTCCAACACCTTGAAAAAAATCTCATTAAGCCCACCCAATTCCTCTGCACCTAAGGCCCTTCAAAAGACCTGCCGGCCAACTGCTACTGGTTTTTCTTTATTAATCCTCTAAATCGGGGTTTTTTTTTTTTCCCTTTTAACTCTTCTCACCATTTTGGCCAATGTGGTCTTAATTGGTGTGGGGGACCCAGAATGGGCCCCGGGCATGGGGTTCCCAGGGGTGCATGGCTTAGGCAGCCCTAAAGACATGTTCGTTCAGTTCAATCTGAGCAGGATCGTTTTGTTAAAGACCGACGAGTATTTTGTCATCGGGGCGAAGAATTTCAGAAACGGTGTTAATATTTAATCACATTAGTACTGGCGTGATTTATGGCGTGACAACATAAAATACCATTACAAAAATGGGCTCTGGCTGAAGGGAGGCAGCGGCGGGAAGACGGCGCTCACTGGGGCTGGGACCCAGAGGAGGGACATTCAAAGCTGCTTGGTGGCTGGGGGGACCTGATCTTGCATGTACAGAAGAGCAGGACGTTTTGTTTCAATTCTTTTTTTTTCCCCCTCTCCTCTGTTTTGCAGGGGTACACGTTATTCTGATTTTCAGCAAGGACACACGGGGGCCCATGGAAGGCTCTGTGTACCTATTTATACAGCGTGCAGATGGAGCTGTGGGGTGTTATCATAATGAAAAGTTTAATCGTCCTTATTTACTACCAGTGAGGGAGCAAGAATCAGATGCAGATACCTTCTAAAGCCTTCACGAGCAGCCCCAAGGCTGCAGAAGCTGCCAGTGACCTCAATTCGGGGCTTTATCTAGGAAACGGCCCTTCCTACATCCCAGAGTGGAAAACAAAGGGGGTCAAGTGGGTGTCCCTGCAGAGGCCTCTCAGGCAGCCAGCCCCAAGCCGGTCCCTGGAGGAAGTTCCCGGCTCTGGGGAGGGCTGCTGTTTAGCCTATAGGGGAAAGCAACCCCGAAACTGACTAGCATCTGTTTCCAAAAAAATATTTTCCTTCGTCTGACTGTGATAATGAAGCCAGCAAAACAAAACATGCCTTGAATGACATCTCTTCAACCTCAGCGTGCATTTTTTTTTCCTGCCAAGGAAGATGTGTTGGGCGGAGAAGGGGACAGTCCAACACCTTGAAAAAAATCTCATTAAGCCCACCCAATTCCTCTGCACCTAAGGCCCTTCAAAAGACCTGCCGGCCAACTGCTACTGGTTTTTCTTTATTAATCCTCTAAATCGGGGTTTTTTTTTTTTCCCTTTTAACTCTTCTCACCATTTTGGCCAATGTGGTCTTAATTGGGGTGGGGGGATGAGAGAAGGGGGAGGGGCGGCCAGGCCAAGCCAGGTAGAAGTGACAGGGGCTGGCATTTGTGCTAACCAGCTATCGATCGGCAGGACCAAGATGTTGTGTACAAGAAAATAAAAGAGAAGGGCGGCAGAGCAAGCAGGATGCTGAGTCCAACTCCATTTTAAAAAGGAGGGATCAGGGACAGGGAGAGGCAGCGGAGGGTCCCAAACTAACCAATTTATGGGCTTGCCTGGGAGAAGCCTAGAGAATGCTGATGCAGGCCGCGGGGTCTGCTGTGCATGCTAAACACCCAGCTTCAAATGAGGGAGCGGCGTCCCGGGCTGGGCAGTAGGCGAACAAAGAGAAAGACAGCAAGGCCGCATTCATGAATTAGAAAACCCAAGCGGGAAAGCTACCCGGGATGGGCGGCGAGATCCCAAGATCCCGGTGTTCCGAGCCACCCAGCTCCAGCCGCCCTTCCCACCCCCCGCCCCTCCACCCTGTCCCCGTTCCTAAAACCAACCCTCACCTTAAACCCTGGGTCAAGAGATGGCCGGAGGCAGGATGTGGATTTGAAAACGGAAGGCAGAGGGAAAGAACCCTAAGCGAACGCAAGGATGGGAACATATTTTTTAAGACATGGTTAAACCACCAGCTACTGACTCCAAGGTAATAGTTAGCCTGGGGAAGCCAAGAGGATTCAGGCAGGGTTTACAAGAAAACCGGAGGAAGGGGGGGCCGGGGGGCGGGCGCAGTAGGAAATGATGTTACTGAAAAAGTCTGCATAAAAAAATAAAACAGATATCTACGACAGCCCAGTCATCTTCAGATTTAAAAGAAAAAACAAAACTATTACTACTTTAGTGGCAATGGTGGTCTATTTGACCAAACCCACCCCACCCACCTTAAAGGCCCCCAGGCCTGACGGGGAGGGAGAGCTCAGAATGCAGAGGAGAACTGGGACCAGACATCCGCCAGCAAAGCCAGGCGAGAGATTGACAAACTCAGGTCCTTTGTGTCTTAAGGATACCTATACCCATATCCCCACGCAGAAATAATGCCCTGGCCGATCCGTCTGGTCTCTCCCAAGGAGACTCCCCCCGACCCCCGCCACCCACCCCCACCCAACGTCCAAAAGGTGCCTGAGAAGGCTGCTGGCCTCCTTCCACCCGGACAGGTCTCCAGTGTTTTCCAATGCATCTCTAATCGTTAAGAAGGGACAAAACAGCTATTCATTAGGAACGCAGGTCAAATTAGGCGTTGCCTGCGAAGGATGCCGTGGAGACCAGAACTGGTAACTTTTTCCCCCACAGGTGCCGGCCCACGGAAGGGAGCTCAGAGGGCTGGCCGGCTGAGCGGTGGAGGCTGCGCACGCTTCCCAGGTGTCCTGCCAGGAAGTGGAGGCTAGGGGGGCGCGCCGGCAGGAAACTCCTGAAAAGTGGAACAGGCCTGAACAGCTGAGGGGGAGGCGGGGTTTGGGTGTGAGAGAAAAGAGGCCTCGCCCTCTGGGCGCCCAGAAACCGCGCTAAAGCTTGACAGGGACGCTCTGCGTACAATAATCCCCAAGGGGCATCCTCACTTCAGCTGGGGCCACCCGGTGCAGCGGGAACCTACCTGGCCGCACCTCGGGGGAGGGAAGGGGTCTGCCCATAGCAGCCTTGGTGTAACCAACAGAAGGGTGCCAGCTCGGCGGAGCTGGGCATCGGGAAGGCCCTGCGCCCTCCTGACCCAGAGGGACCCTCCCCTTCCGTGGAGCCTCCCAGGCAGACGCTAAGGCCGGCCGTGGGGGTGGGGCGGGGGCCCGCCCCGGGGCCCGCCCGGCGAGAAGGGACCTGGGACCGAGCGCATATACCTTCTTTGCTGTTGGGATTCTGGGGTTTGGCCTTCTCCCAGGGCGCCAGCGTCTTGTCCTCCTCGGGGGCGTCCACCAAAGCCTTGTCAGCCGGCATGTACCAGGTGGCGCTGTGCTCCGCCATCAGCGAGTCCAGATCGATGGTGCTCATGGCGCTCTTGACCGCCTCGGAGCAGCAGCTGCCCAGCTCGCTGTCGCCATTCTGCGCGCCCGCGGCCCCGACGGCACAGTCGCCCTTCTTGCCACCCTTGAGCCCCAGGGGCTGGTCCTCGGAGATGCTGAACTGCTGCCGCTGCAGCTGGATCTGGGCCTGGAGGATCTCCAGGGGGTGGATCTCGTCCGGTGGCGGCGCCCCGCTGCTGCTCGTCGGGGTCCGAACCTGCTCCAGGCCCGGCGTGCCGGGGTGGCCCGCGCCCCCTCCGCCGTAGCTGTCAGGGGTCGCGGTAGAGGTAGACAAGATGCCCAGGCCGATCGGGGGCGGGGGCGCCTTCGGTCCGTGGTCGCCAGCGCCCACCCCGCGCGGAGGGAGTTTGGGCGAGCCTGTCACCAGAGGGCTCCTACTCGCTTTGGCCAGGGCGGGGGGGTTGTCGGAGCTGGATGACACCTCGTCCTCGTTGGCGTAGCTGGTGCTCACCTCGTCCGAGGCGAACTCGCCCACGTGCGGGGAACTACCGTCCGACTTGGCCCCACCGTCCAGGGACGCCATGAGGTCCGGCTGGTCCCCGAGGAGCAGCTCGGCCCCCTTCCCCCACGACGGCGACGTGAGCGCTTTCTCGTGAGGCGTCGGCGCCCCGCGCGCCTCGCCCGAGCTCCCCGCGACGGCCGCGCCCGGCGCCGGCGGCTGCCCCGGGCTCACCCCGGGCGCGCCCCCGCTGTCCGGCGCCGCCGAGTACTTGTCGAAGAAGGCCCCCGGGCTCACGTGACCGCTGTCCCTTTTTCTGCGGCCCCGGCCCCGGCCGCCGCCCCCGGGCACCGGCTTGCCGTCGTTCCCCGACGCGGACTCCAGGGTGTAGTTGGGCGAGAGGCTGGTGCCGTCCCCCTGGGCGGGCGGATTGGGCGGCCCCGAGGCCTTGGAGCCGCCGCTGCTGGTCCCCGACGGGCCCCCGGGCCCCGGAGCCCCAGGCGCCGTCCCTCCGGGGAAGTAATCCGAGCCCGGGTTGCCGGCCACGGCCGCGCCGTCGGTCTCGCTCTGGCTCAGTTTCCTCTTGCCCTCGGGCGGGTTCTTCTTGTTGAAGGTCACGTTGAGGTTGGGGGCCCCGAGGCTGGCGATCATGTTCTGGCAGGCGGTGGAGAGCGCAGCCAGGCAGCTCTGGCCGAACAGGTTGTCCTTGGAGCTGGGCTTGTTGAAAGAGCCCAGCGAGAGCGCGCCCAGCTTACTGGCCGAGGCGCGCGGGTTGGACTGGAAGTCAGGCTGCGGCGGGTACGCGCCCCCGCCGCCGCCCGTGCCGCCGCCCGTGCCGCCGCCGCCGCCCCCGCCCGCGCTCGGGGGCGAGTTCACGCCCGGGCCGCTGTGCGGCGTGGCCTGCCGGGTCGCGGCGCCCGCAGCGCGGCGACGTGAGCGCTTTCTCGTGAGGCGTCGGCGCCGCGCGCCTCGCCCGAGCTCCCGCGACGGCCGCGCCCGGCGCCGGCGGCTGCCCAGGCTCACCCGGGCGCGCCCCGCTGTCCGGCGCCGCCGAGTACTTGTCGAAGAAGGCCCCCGGGCTCACGTGACCGCTGTCCCTTTTTCTGCGGCCCCGGCCCCGGCCGCCGCCCCCGGGCACCGGCTTGCCGTCGTTCCCCGACGCGGACTCCAGGGTGTAGTTGGGCGAGAGGCTGGTGCCGTCCCCCTGGGCGGGCGGATTGGGCGGCCCCGAGGCCTTGGAGCCGCCGCTGCTGGTCCCCGACGGGCCCCCGGGCCCCGGAGCCCCAGGCGCCGTCCCTCCGGGGAAGTAATCCGAGCCCGGGTTGCCGGCCACGGCCGCGCCGTCGGTCTCGCTCTGGCTCAGTTTCCTCTTGCCCTCGGGCGGGTTCTTCTTGTTGAAGGTCACGTTGAGGTTGGGGGCCCCGAGGCTGGCGATCATGTTCTGGCAGGCGGTGGAGAGCGCAGCCAGGCAGCTCTGGCCGAACAGGTTGTCCTTGGAGCTGGGCTTGTTGAAAGAGCCCAGCGAGAGCGCGCCCAGCTTACTGGCCGAGGCGCGCGGGTTGGACTGGAAGTCAGGCTGCGGCGGGTACGCGCCCCCGCCGCCGCCCGTGCCGCCGCCCGTGCCGCCGCCGCCGCCCCCGCCCGCGCTCGGGGGCGAGTTCACGCCCGGGCCGCTGTGCGGCGTGGCCTGCCGGGTCGCGGCGCCGAACGGGAAGCCAGGCTGGCCCCCGAGCGCGGGCGCCGTGAAATCCGGCGGCTGGGGCCGGCGCTCGGAGGGAGCGCTGGGCAGCCCCACCCCAGCCCCGGGCGACTGCAGCGGGCCCAGGCTGGCCAGGCTGCCCCCGAACTGAAGACCCGGGGAGGGCAGCCCGGGCACGTGGCCCTCTCCGGGCATCCTCAGCGGCTCCTGCAGAGCGCCCCGGAACAGCACCCCCGAGCCTCCGGGCGGAGGGGGCGGCGCCAGCCCGGGGTCGTGCGGGCCGCAGTCGGCGGGCAGGCCCGCACCTCCCATCCTGCGCGGCAGCAGGTCGCCCGGCGGCGGATGAGGACCTGGGAACCACGCGCTCTCCTGCGCCAAGTGCTGCGCCTGCGGCTCGAACGTGCCCAGGCGCCCCGCGCCCGCGCCGCCGCTGTCGCGCTCGAAGCTCGGCTGGGCCAAGCCGCCCACGGGGCCGCTGTGCACCAGGCCGCCCTGGCCCACGTCCGCAGGGTGGCCCAGCTGGGCCAGGCTGGGCTGGCGCAGCCGCTGCTGCTGGTTCCGCGACGCCATCTGCTTGATCATCAGGGCCGCGTTTTGGCGCTGCTGCGGCGGCGGCTGCTGCGGCGCCGGCTGCTCCGGGGCCGGGTGCTGCAGGGGTGGCCCCGAGGGGAAGCTATCGGGCACGGGCGGCGTGAACTCGCCGGGCAGGCCGGAATAGGCAGAGGGCGAGAGGTGGTTGTCCAGAGCGCCGTTGTGCACGCTGCCGTTCCACGAGGCGCAGCGATCCACTCCCGCGCCGCCCGGGAAGTCAAAGCGCGGCCTCTTGGCCACGTTCATGTAGGGGGGTGCGTCGAAATGCTGCAGCCGCTGGTTGGGCGCCTGCTGCGGAGGAGGGTGCTGCATGTTGAAGACAGGCTCGGAGTAAGGGTGCATGCTCCGGTTCTCCAGCCGGTGGATGGGGTACTCGAACTGCGCGTGCTGGCTGGGCAGCATGGGGCCCCCGTCCTGCAGGCCGCCGCTGGGCGTGCCCGCCTCGCCCTGCTGGGCGCGCGGGAGCGCGGGCGGACACGAGTTCTGCCGGACCAGAAGCCCCGGCGGCGGCGGCGGCGGCGGCTGCGGGGGCTGCTGCGGAGGGGGCGGCGGGGCCTGCTGAGGAGGCTGCATCATCGAGTGCCTGGAGCCGACTCCAGGCTCCAGACCCACCGGCATCTTGCGGGTCCCGCCGAACCTCTCGAAGAACACGCCGTGCTGCGGCTGCGGCGGCGGCGGCGGCGGCGGTGGCTGCTGCTGGGGGTGCATCTTCGACAAGCCCACCGTGCCTGCAGCTCGCGGCATGGCCGAGGCACCCGGGAAAGAGCCCCCGGGAACCTGACGACCCGCTGCATAATGAGGCAGCTGCCCCTCAGCCTCAGAGGGGGAGAACAGGTCGAAGTGTCCCGAGGGCGGCTCGCCCGCGTAATTGTATTCCAGCGAGTCGACGGCTCCTTGGTTCGCCACCCGCCGGGGCTCCAGGCTGTGGGAATCCGAGCCTCCGGAGGCGGGCAGGCCGTGGAAGGAGGCCGCTCGGTTAGGGCTCTGGTCCAGCGGCAGGCAGGGCGCAGGCACGGCGTGGCCCGTGGCGCCCGCACTGTGGAAGTCCGGGAGGTTCCCGGGGCGCTGCGGGCCGAAGCTCTCCGGCCCCTGGCTCTCCGCCATGGGATCGTAACCCTCGGCGAAGGGCGGCTGGCTGCCCAAGCCGCCCGCCGCGCCGCCGTAGCCGAGCAGACGACCCCCGTGCAGGCACGAGGCCCCGGGGTCCGGCCCGCCAAAGTTGCCCCCAAAGTGGGGGTGGTGCTGGTGGGGGTGGTGGCTTCCCGGGTGGCCGTGGTGCGGCTGCTGGCCTCCGAAGAATCCGTGCACCGGCTGCGCCTGCAGCCCCCCCGCGTGCAACTCCGAGTGGCTGCGCGCGTGGAAGCCGTAAGGCTCCATGTTCATGCCCAAGATCGGGGGTTCGCCCAGCCCGCTCATGGCAGGGTCCACGGGGCCAGGGGGTCCCCCCGCGTGGAAAGCCGGGGTCTTGAAGTGGGCGTTCATGCTGAGTCCCGGCCCCTCGCAGCCGCTGGTTGGGCGCCTGCTGCGGAGGAGGTGCTGCAAGACAGGCTCGGAGTAAGGGTGCATGCTCCGGTTCTCCAGCCGGGGGGGCTGACCCCTGGGCAGCATGGGGCCCCCGTCCTGCAGGCCGCCGCTGGGCGTGCCCGCCTCGCCCTGCTGGGCGCGCGGGAGCGCGGGCGGACACGAGTTCTGCCGGACCAGAAGCCCCGGCGGCGGCGGCGGCGGCGGCTGCGGGGGCTGCTGCGGAGGGGGCGGCGGGGCCTGCTGAGGAGGCTGCATCATCGAGTGCCTGGAGCCGACTCCAGGCTCCAGACCCACCGGCATCTTGCGGGTCCCGCCGAACCTCTCGAAGAACACGCCGTGCTGCGGCTGCGGCGGCGGCGGTGGCTGCTGCTGGGGGTGCATCTTCGACAAGCCCACCGTGCCTGCAGCTCGCGGCATGGCCGAGGCACCCGGGAAAGAGCCCCCGGGAACCTGACGACCCGCTGCATAATGAGGCAGCTGCCCCTCGGCCTCAGAGGGGGAGAACAGGTCGAAGTGTCCCGAGGGCGGCTCGCCCGCGTAATTGTATTCCAGCGAGTCGACGGCTCCTTGGTTCGCCACCCGCCGGGGCTCCAGGCTGTGGGAATCCGAGCCTCCGGAGGCGGGCAGGCCGTGGAAGGAGGCCGCTCGGTTAGGGCTCTGGTCCAGCGGCAGGCAGGGCGCAGGCACGGCGTGGCCCGTGGCGCCCGCACTGTGGAAGTCCGGGAGGTTCCCGGGGCGCTGCGGGCCGAAGCTCTCCGGCCCCTGGCTCTCCGCCATGGGATCGTAACCCTCGGCGAAGGGCGGCTGGCTGCCCAAGCCGCCCGCCGCGCCGCCGTAGCCGAGCAGACGACCCCCGTGCAGGCACGAGGCCCCGGGGTCCGGCCCGCCAAAGTTGCCCCCAAAGTGGGGGTGGTGCTGGTGGGGGTGGTGGCTTCCCGGGTGGCCGTGGTGCGGCTGCTGGCCTCCGAAGAATCCGTGCACCGGCTGCGCCTGCAGCCCCCCCGCGTGCAACTCCGAGTGGCTGCGCGCGTGGAAGCCGTAAGGCTCCATGTTCATGCCCAAGATCGGGGGTTCGCCCAGCCCGCTCATGGCAGGGTCCACGGGGCCAGGGGGTCCCCCCGCGTGGAAAGCCGGGGTCTTGAAGTGGGCGTTCATGCTGAGTCCGGCCTCGTTAAAGTTCCTCTCGCCCTGGCCAGCGTTCCTGCTGTTGATCGGGGGCTCGAACTGGTCCAGCCCGAACATACTTGGCGGGGGGCGGGGGATCAATAGGGCATGACAGCCTGCTCTCCGCGGCGCGCCTCCGGCCAGCGACTCGTCTCGGCCCGGGGCGGGCGCTGCCGGACGCTCAGCACCGCGGGGGCGCCGCGCGCACCGCCCGCTCGCCTGGCTGGCGAAGGCTGGGGGCTACCAGCTCCTCTCCCGAAGCTCTCGCTCGGCCGGACGCGGGCCCCTCACATCTTGCGGCGCCGCGGGGCCTCCGGGAGCCGTGCTGGGGGGCCCGTGCCCCAGGGTCGGTTTGCGAGGAGGGGACGGCGCTGCGGGTGACTGAAGACAAAAAGTTAAGTGGGGGGAAGGCGGCGGGAAGGAGGGAGGGAGAGCGGAGCAGTCACCTTCTGAAGTCCGATCGGGTCGGATGGAGAGCCCCGGACGCCGCCGGCAGCCTCCTGGAGTCCGTGGCGGAGCGGAAGGGTCCAGGCAGGGAGACCCTCCGAAGCCTCGGCGGGCGCCCGGCACACGCCGAGCGGTCCCTCCCCCGCCCCCGGAGTCCCCGCGCCCCGCAGCCGGGTCCTCAGTCCGGGGCGGCCCGGGCCGGCGGCCACTGCGGCTTCAGCGGGTCGGAGGGCTGGAGGCGCGGCTCGGCATCCCCGGGGCCGGCCCCGAGCCGAGCGCTCGGCGGGGCCGGGGCTGAGCCCGAGGGCTGGCGGAAGGCGCGGCTCCCCGGCCGCCCGGCTCCTCGGCCACGGCCGCCGCCGGCCGCTGCTGTCCTCCGCGCGTCCGTCTCCGAGCGCGCCGGGATCTCCGCGCGCGGGCGGGCGGCGGGCGAGGCGCCGGGGCGCTCCGAGGCTCGGGCTCGCTGCCGCCGCGCCGGGGGCTGCGCGCGTCGCCCTCGGACCCGGGAGGCGGCCGCGCCGGGCGGGCGGGCGAAGGCGTCCCGGCGGCGCTCGCGGAGCCCGGGAGGGGCGGGGCGGCTCCGGGGGGCCCGCGCACCCCTCGGCAGGCCGGCGGGGGGGCGCTGCGCGGGGCGCTCGGAGGGTCTCGTCTCCCGGCTCGGCGTCTGCCTCTCGCCGGGAGCCCGGAGCAGCAGCAACAAGTTTTGCATTTCAGCCATCCGTTTCAGCCATTCCGGGCGCACCAATCAGCGCGCCCGAGCCGGGCCCGGGGCGGGGCTCGCTCTTAAGGTGGTCCCGGCGCTGCCCGCCGCGCGCCCTCGCCCGGCCGGCTGGGGTCCCCGCGCGGGCTCCGGCCTCGGCGCGCCGCGGGCCGGCGAGGGCGCGCGGAGACGGGAGGCGCTGGGCTTCGTTCGCCCCCCTGGCCGTTCGCCGCAGCGCCCGGCTCCCCACCCCGGCGGGGCCGGGACCCGCGGGCGCGCGGGGCGGGGCGGCGGCGCGGGGCGCGCAGACAATGGGGTCGCCGGGCGGGGGTCCCGGGCGCTGCCCGGAGCGTGGCTCAGGGGCGACCACGCTCGAGCGCGGGAGCGAACCCCCGGCGCGCCGTGGCACCCGAGCTAGCCAGCCCTCGGATGTCCTGGAGGAGCCCCGAAGTTAGGGATCTCCGAGAGAGACCCGGGCGCGGGCTCGCCGCCCCCGCCCAGGGCGCGCGAGGGTTCTCCGTCCCCGCTGCCCGGGGTCCCTGGTCCTCCGTGGCCGGCTTCCGCCCGGAGGAACCGCGGCCACTCTGCCCCCGCGCGCGGGCGGCCTCGGAGGAGCCCAGCGCCGGAGCGGCGGGGCAGCTAGGAGCCCCGCAGACCAGCGCGCAGGGGCCGCTGGCCGGCCGGGGCACCGTGGTTCGGGCCACCCCGGCCAAGGCCCCGGCCCTGGCCCGAGCGAGGTGGGCCTCCTTAAGAGATCAATTAAACTGAAGAGGCCAAGGAATGGAATTGGGTTGTGATACGAAAATCAATAGGAGTCATTTAATATCTGCCCTGCTCTTTATGAAATATTTATCCCAATAATCTTCGTTAAAATGTTTAGATCTTCCTGATCCCTACTGAGGCTGCAATCTATCTTGCAATTAGAAGTTCGGAGTTTGAGGCGATAGCCGGTCGAGGAAGTGTTTATTCTGTGGGCCTGTGCGTGTGTGTATTTTCCTCCCTAAAGCGTTTGTAGCGGGGCGGGGGCGAGGAGGAGAGGCCTTCAATTTTCCTTGCCAAAAACTATCACCAGGCGTTGTTGGTAGCAGACCAGCCTTCTCAGGAGAAGGGAGGATGGGGGGAGGAACTTTCTTTGAAGTGTTCCCGATATCATTATTAAATCTAAATAAAATTAAGCATGGTGTATAAAAATGCCTTTTCCCCCCACAAAAGAAAGTGTTTATCACCCAAGTCTGTCTAGCGTTTGCTAAATTGTGCATGAAATCTGAAATGAAATAAACATTATAATAAAACCAACTCCTGAGCCCCTTTTATTTAAAGACCTCAGATGAAGCACTCCGTGGTCAGGAGTTACAAAGTTACCAGGACCAGCAGTGGATTCAACTGCTCCCTGGAGTTACCTCTGGGTGTTCCAGAACTGAAAATGCCAGGAAAATGGGCTCAGTTTAGGTTGAGGGAAGGCAGGAAGCAGAGCCTTCAGAAACCTCAAAAGAAAATAACACCCTCTTCCCCCCTCCATAAGAATAAAAATAAAGACAAACGATAAAAGCCTGCAACTTGAAAACTCAGAGAGCAGAAGTCAGCTCAGATCCCAGGCCTTCGTGGGACCCTTCTATGCTGGATGTCTGCAGATATATATATTTTTTTCTTTTTAAAATTAAAAATGAAAATTACCCCCACCAAAAAAAACGGGGTCCATAAATAAGCATCTGGGAAGAAGTATTTGAACAGGGCGGTGGAGTTTTAAAAGGATTTTTCTGCAGGATCAGGTTGTTGGTCTGTGATTAAATATTGATTTTGTGTAATTAGTTTTCATGTGAACTATCCTCTTGCTGATGGCTTAGAGGTTTCAGAACTAGAAAAGAAATGGAATTGGACATGGAAATTATTACTTAGCAAAGTGACAGGGAAGCGAGGGCAGAGAAAAGACGGAGGCTTGGCTGATTTCGGCACAAAGACATAAAGGGCCTGGGTAGGGCTTGGAGGACCACACCCCCAGCCCCCAGCCCCACCCGGGGCCCAGGCCAGAGCAGGGGAGGCCCAGGACCTCCTGGGCCAGGAAGGGGATGGGGGGAGGAACGGCCGCCAGGAGGAGGGCCTGCATGGGCAAAACCCAGGAGCCCTGGTCACATGCTTCGTCCAGAGCGGGGGCTCCTCAGGAGGTGCCCCCTCGGGAGGACCCTTATGTCTCTGTGTGTCTGGGGCCTGTCTGGAGCCCTGGGGTGGGGGGGGCCTGGGTAGTGGGAAGAACGGCCCACAGTCCTGCAGTCTAGGGAGCCCCCGCTCAGACGGTGCCCCGGGCCGAGGCATGACTTCACGCCGGGCTGGGCGGGGGTCCCCTGCACACCTGGGCAGGTTTCCTGTGGAGTAACTCTGTGCGTTCCAGGGAGGGGGTGTGGGAGTATTTTTCTGGGGCTGTTTCCAAGAGTCCCGTCTCCAAGGTGCGTGCGTGTCTGAAAGCAGGGTGTGTGGGGGCCCGGCTGTGTTCAGGATGTGTGTCCGGGTCAGCGTCTCTTAACACTCCAGAGTGTTGTGTGGGTGAGCGGCCCGTGGCCTGCATTCGTGTGGTCACCCGGGGGCGGGGGTCAGGGCTCTGAGCCCATCTGTGTCCACACCCGTGTGGGCTCTCGTGGCCACGTCTCCGGGTGTCTCCACGAGCGTCTGTCTGTCTCCCAGCCCCACGCCTCCCTCTGTGATGCCTGTGTGTGTCCACCTCTGTGCGTGTGTGTGTCCACGGCCGGGCCTCTCACCTCGTGCGCCTGCATCTCTGTCCACGTGGGTCTGTTTGCGCCTCTCGCGTGGGACAGCCTGCGCCCCTGGCCTGTGCCCGTCCGTGCCCGTGGGTGTGCGGGCGTGCACGCCTCCACGGGGAGGGGGGCGGCCCTGCGCGTGTCTGTGTGTGCACGCTGCACCAGCCCGCCGCTTCTTTGGAACAGACACATTGCCCCCTAGCGCCCAGACGGTGCAAAGTCCCCGCCCGCTGGCGGCCCGAAGCCACAGGAGCCGCGAGATCCAACCCCAGGGCCTTTCCCTCTCCTTCCCCTTCTTTCCGCCTTTACCGCGGGGGTCTTCTGGGCAAGGAGAGGAGGAGACACGACCGGACGGGGGCCCCAGAGCCGAAGCGGGGAGCTGCCCAGAACGGCCCCCAAGGGCTCCAGTCACGAACGAGTGAGCTCCTGACTCCTCGAAAACACAAAAAGATCGACTCTCAGCACCCTTTCCCAGCAGACATGCAGCCTCACCCCTGCCCCATCAGCGCCCCCGACCGACACAGGCCCACACACACGCCTCTGCCGTGGGCGCACCTGCCCACTGGCTGCCAGCGTGGACGCCCCCCTCTGGGTGGGGTCCTGGGCTTCCCATCCAGGGTCCCATTTCATCCAGGTAGCCCCTCCTCAAGGTTAGGACTGGGAACCCATTTTACAGATGAGGGCATGGAGCTCCAGACAAATCAAAGGGCTTTCCCAAAGTCACAGGATGGCAGAGCCGGGATTCCAAACACATCTGCCAGACCCTAAGGCCTGGCTCTTAGCCACCGTCCGCTCCACCTGTACATACCAGTTCTGGTAAAGTGGTCAGCACAGAGCAGGGAACGTGGTAAGGGCCAGGAACTGCGAACTCCTTTTATCACCATTGCCACTGTGATCATCCTTGATAGTATTATGATTATGATTAGCATCATTCCCACATTAGTGTGGGGGGGGCATGCACATACACACACACACACACACATTCTTTTATCCTCAACCCTCTCATCACGAATCCCACGCCCTTTAGAGCCGGAAACTCCACAGGGATCACAGCAGACCCCATCTCTCCCCGGGAGTAGAGTCCCCAGGAGGCCTGGAGGGAATCCTGCGTCCCTGGTCCCCTCTCTCTCCTGAGCCAGTGGTGGAACGCGTGTGAGCCCTGGCATCGCATCCCCAGATCCAAATATTGGCTTCCCCACTTCTGATCTGTGTGACCTTGGACAAAATACTTTCCTCCTCTGAGCCTCAGTTTCACTGCCAGTACGTATGGAACATAAAGATTGGTAAGAGTGTTTTCAACGTGGCACTGGAGCGTGGCACAGCATGGCAGATGGCAGGCATTCATTAGAAGGTAGCCTCGGGGTCCCCTAGCGCCCAGACGGTGCAAAGTCCCCGCCCGCTGGCGGCCCGAAGCCACAGGAGCCGCGAGATCCAACCCCAGGGCCTTTCCCTCTCCTTCCCCTTCTTTCCGCCTTTACCGCGGGGGTCTTCTGGGCAAGGAGAGGAGGAGACACGACCGGACGGGGGCCCCAGAGCCGAAGCGGGGAGCTGCCCAGAACGGCCCCCAAGGGCTCCAGTCACGAACGAGTGAGCTCCTGACTCCTCGAAAACACAAAAAGATCGACTCTCAGCACCCTTTCCCAGCAGACATGCAGCCTCACCCCTGCCCCATCAGCGCCCCCGACCGACACAGGCCCACACACACGCCTCTGCCGTGGGCGCACCTGCCCACTGGCTGCCAGCGTGGACGCCCCCCTCTGGGTGGGGTCCTGGGCTTCCCATCCAGGGTCCCATTTCATCCAGGTAGCCCCTCCTCAAGGTTAGGACTGGGAACCCATTTTACAGATGAGGGCATGGAGCTCCAGACAAATCAAAGGGCTTTCCCAAAGTCACAGGATGGCAGAGCCGGGATTCCAAACACATCTGCCAGACCCTAAGGCCTGGCTCTTAGCCACCGTCCGCTCCACCTGTACATACCAGTTCTGGTAAAGTGGTCAGCACAGAGCAGGGAACGTGGTAAGGGCCAGGAACTGCGAACTCCTTTTATCACCATTGCCACTGTGATCATCCTTGATAGTATTATGATTATGATTAGCATCATTCCCACATTAGTGTGGGGGGGGCATGCACATACACACACACACACACACATTCTTTTATCCTCAACCCTCTCATCACGAATCCCACGCCCTTTAGAGCCGGAAACTCCACAGGGATCACAGCAGACCCCATCTCTCCCGGGAGCAGAGTCCCCAGGAGGCCTGGAGGGAATCCTGCGTCCCTGGTCCCCTCTCTCTCCTGAGCCAGTGGTGGAACGCGTGTGAGCCCTGGCATCGCATCCCCAGATCCAAATATTGGCTTCCCCACTTCTGATCTGTGTGACCTTGGACAAAATACTTTCCTCCTCTGAGCCTCAGTTTCCGCTGCCAGTACGTATGGAACATAAAGATTGGTAAGAGTGTTTTCAACGTGGCACTGGAGCGTGGCACAGCATGGCAGATGGCAGGCATTCATTAGAAGGTAGCCTCTTATTACGATTAGTGACATTATTATTTCTTATGTGTTTGGATCCACGGAGGTAGGAAACAGTACAAGGATGCCGGAGAAATTGGGTTTAGTGGACAAATCAGTTTTGCCTCACCAGCCAGTCTTGGAGAAAAAGGATCATGCTCTTAGGTGCTCACCTCAAACTCTCCCACCCCTAACTGTGCTGGGGTGAAGGGGGTGCAGGCCCAGCTTCTGTTCAGAGCACCCAGAGCTGACGTCTTTGGAAAGGTCTGGCCATGGCTGGGATACAGGATGTAGTATCTGGCTAGAGGCTGGAAAGGGTGCCACAGGCTGCCAGTTGCTAAGCAACAGCATCCCCTCCCTCTCTCTATTCATGATGCCTGACATGTTTGGGGGATCAGCTCTCTTCTCCATTGAATAAATACATATTGACTGCCTACTGAATTCAGGGCTCAGCCTAGGAACTCGGAAAGAAGCAGAAGATTCAGCCCCAGTCTTCAAGTTAGATCAAAGGTAACCTACTATTCTATGCCAAAGAGACTACCTCACGCACTATAAGTGATAAAATAACTGTCCTAGAAGAGAGGAATAATCCAAAAGGGTTCCCAGAGGTGGGTTTTGAAGGTACAATAGGAGTTTAATGATCCAACCAGGGTCCAAGGACTTCCCAAGCTGAGGAATCAGAGTAGAAGGCATGTGAGAAGTTTCAGCCAGCACTCTTTTGAGAGCAGGACAAGGGAAGGGCAGGGCCTGAAGCCCAAGAGGTCAGCAGAACCCGAGGTCAGTAGGACCCAGGATCAGAAGGACCACGAAGGCAAACGGGGAATTTCAGACATTGTTCTGGGGGAGTATCCATGCACGAGACAGAAACGAAGCAAGTGACATGCAGATGAGCTTGAAAAAGATCTTGGAGACCTCAGGGTCTCCCTTTTCTTTGCCTCTCAAAGTGACCCCAGAAGCCACCTTCACTGACTTCCCTGGAAACAAGGCCTGGGATTGGGAAAGGCCCAAGCGTGTCCCGGAGGCGCCAGCCCAGATCGAGGCGACACCCGATGGTTCTCCCGCCCCAGGACTGTCTGCACAGCCGGGGTCCCTCCCGTTCACACATTAGAATTGGTAGCCTCTTATTACGATTAGTGACATTATTATTTCTTATGTGTTTGGATCCACGGAGGTAGGAAACAGTACAAGGATGCCGGAGAAATTGGGTTTAGTGGACAAATCAGTTTTGCCTCACCAGCCAGTCTTGGAGAAAAAGGATCATGCTCTTAGGTGCTCACCTCAAACTCTCCCACCCCTAACTGTGCTGGGGTGAAGGGGGTGCAGGCCCAGCTTCTGTTCAGAGCACCCAGAGCTGACGTCTTTGGAAAGGTCTGGCCATGGCTGGGATACAGGATGTAGTATCTGGCTAGAGGCTGGAAAGGGTGCCACAGGCTGCCAGTTGCTAAGCAACAGCATCCCCTCCCTCTCTCTATTCATGATGCCTGACATGTTTGGGGGATCAGCTCTCTTCTCCATTGAATAAATACATATTGACTGCCTACTGAATTCAGGGCTCAGCCTAGGAACTCGGAAAGAAGCAGAAGATTCAGCCCCAGTCTTCAAGTTAGATCAAAGGTAACCTACTATTCTATGCCAAAGAGACTACCTCACGCACTATAAGTGATAAAATAACTGTCCTAGAAGAGAGGAATAATCCAAAAGGGTTCCCAGAGGTGGGTTTTGAAGGTACAATAGGAGTTTAATGATCCAACCAGGGTCCAAGGACTTCCCAAGCTGAGGAATCAGAGTAGAAGGCATGTGAGAAGTTTCAGCCAGCACTCTTTTGAGAGCAGGACAAGGGAAGGGCAGGGCCTGAAGCCCAAGAGGTCAGCAGAACCCGAGGTCAGTAGGACCCAGGATCAGAAGGACCACGAAGGCAAACGGGGAATTTCAGACATTGTTCTGGGGGAGTATCCATGCACGAGACAGAAACGAAGTAAGTGACATGCAGATGAGCTTGAAAAAGATCTTGGAGACCTCAGGGTCTCCCTTTTCTTTGCCTCTCAAAGTGACCCCAGAAGCCACCTTCACTGACTTCCCTGGAAACAAGGCCTGGGATTGGGAAAGGCCCAAGCGTGTCCCGGAGGCGCCAGCCCAGATCGAGGCGACACCCGCTGGTTCTCCCGCCCCAGGACTGTCTGCACAGCCGGGGTCCCTCCCGGCCTCCACGTGGAGGACAGACATCCGGCTAAGGGAGGCCTCCCACCCTCAGCCGGGGGAGGGCCAGAAGCATTTACAAGAGAGACCTCCTAGGTTCAAAGCCCATCTCGGCCCAACCCGGATCACGTGACCACGGGCAAAACCCGGACCGGAGCTCCATTTTCTGGATCTATATTAATACCTGCGTCCCAGGGTGTCTGAGAGGCGGCAAGTGTGGGAAAACGTCCAGCCTATGTTCTCTGACCTCTTTTATATAGAACGGATATCACCCCAGTATATTGCATAGTCTGTTATTATATTGTACGACTTCCCTGGGAGGTCCGTCCTGTGATTGCCGTTGAGTCTCTCAGCCATGTCCGACTCTTGGAGATGCTACGGCCTGTAGCCCACCAGGCTCCTCTGCCCGTGGGATTTCCCGGGCAAGAAAACTGGCGCGGTGGCCATTTCCTTCTCCAGGGGATCTTCCCGACGCAGGGATCAATCCGCACACGTCCCCTGCTTGGCAGACGGATTCTTTGCCGCTGAGCCGCCTGGGAGGCAGGTTCTGTCCGTTTTCCCATTTTACAAAGAAGGAAACGGAGGCACAGAAGGGATGTGACCTCGCTCATCCAGCAAGCAGCAGGCAGAGCGGGATTCCCGCCGTGCTTGGCGCGACCCCACCGTCACCCGGGGAGCCAGCCCACAGTCTGTACCGCGTGGACTCTGACTCTCAGAGTCAGGGGCTGGGGCGGGGCATGGGCGGGGCATGGGCGGGGCCTGAGAAACCCCCTCCACCGCCCCTGGACACAGCCCACCGGAAGAGGGGTCCCCTCCCTCTCTCCTCCTTCCCACATCTCCCGGCTTCCAAGAGGCCCTGGGCCTGCACACAGAATTTCAGTACGGCGAAGCCACTGAGTTCCCAAGAACAGTAGCTGGACGGGAGGAGGCTGTTTCTCAGCTCACCTGGCCAGGCAGGGCCACCTGCCCAGAACAACAGCTCCGGCCACCGGGAGGCACTTGGCTTCCCAGAAAGACATGGGCCTGCCTCCAGCACGGAGCCCTCCCTGGCGACCCCGCCGTCCCTGGGGCACACTCCCTTTCCAGGATCTAGCTCCGAACCGGCACGGACATCCGAACCCACGGGCACATCCTGGCGGATCCGAGACTGGATCGCTGCCTGGAGGTAGGAACGGCAGCCTTGAGAAGAGCGGCCGCTTTTCCTGGCACAGAAGCACGCCTGCCCCTTGTTTCACCTGGAAAACTCTCCCGGGAGGGAGGGCGGTGCCGCCTGCACCCTTGAGGAATTGCGGGCGCCCCCAGGAGGCTGGTCCCTGGCAGGGCCCGTTCCCAGCCGGGCCCGTGGGCTCCGGAGCCTCTTCCGCAGACCTCTCCATCTGTGAGGATCTCTCTACCCCAGACAGCACCCAGCGATGAGCGTCTATTTTCCATTCTCTAAGCAGAGTGCAGTGAACCCAGGCCCCGGTCCCAAAATAACTCAAACCAGCCCAGCGAGCTGGAACGGAGGCCTGGGTGATTCCGGAGCCCAGTTCAGCCTCCCCTTGAAAAAGTTCCCATTCAGCAAAAAAAAAAACAACCCACAAATCCAGGCATCGTACATCAAGCATCCTCCACCACACAATTAGTCAGAAAATGGGCACGTTCGGAGGGTGCATAATTATTCAACAAACCTATTAGCGTGATCCCCCGCCCCCCGCCCTGCCTGCACCTCCTCAGTGTTCTCTCCCTGCAGTGATCAGCGATGCAGGCTCATTACCACCGAGAATCTATCTGGCAAAGCCGCTTCATAAATGGAACCAAACAGGCAGGCATGATGGGAAAACTTCGGACCTGCCGGTTGTTAGCCAAAGCTCTTCAAGTCGCTTCTCTGTGGCTCCCCCACGCCCAGCCCTCCCCTGCTCAGGGAGGCTGCTGCTCAGCCTGGTCTCCATGGGGCGGGGGCGGCGGCTAGGAGCATCGCCCCCAAGGCAAGGAGAAGGCCACCCTGGCTTGGTCCTGCAGCACCCAGGGCGGCAGACTTTTCTCCCAGAAGGAAACCCCTCCTCATATCTATCAATCAGCTGCAGCCGCAGGGGCAAGGGGAGGTCCCTGCTTGCTCACGCAGACCTGAGATCTGTGATCTGCTCATTCCTTTCCCTGCGCCTCAGTTTCCTCATCTTGGAAAGCAGCTGTTGAAAGGCACCTGTGAGGATGAATGAAGTTCCCCCTCGGAGGTAAGCGGAGCGGGGTTATAAGGACACAGAGGCATCCTCTTGAGGACTTCCTGGAAGGGTGAGCCCCTGGGTAGGAAGTGCACCCCTTCCCCCAGCAACTCACAGTAAGAGGAAAGAGGTCTGCAGCCTTGAGGCCTCACGGTGTGCTGGGCTCCATGCGGAGTCCTTGTCCTAAGATTATTTCTAACTCCCGCAGCAACCCTGCAATGGCAGAGAGATCCTATGTGTGTACCCATTTTGCAGAAGGGAATGTAGAGGCGTACGCATTGCTTTGGAAAGGAGCATGGGGAACGTCTGAAACTAGAGCTCACACTTGTTGCCCAAAGTGTCCTGGTAGGAATCATACAGAGCTTCCCTAGGGAAGGCTCAGACTTCCCACTCCAACCCCTGTCGTCTAAAGATGCATACCCAGGCCCCGGTCCCAAAATAACTAAAGCCATGGAACGGAGGCCTGGGTGATTCCGGAGCCCAGTTCAGCCTCCCTTGAAAAGTTCACATTCAGCAAAAAAAAAAACAACCCACAAATCCAGGCATCGTACATCAAGCATCCTCCACCACACAATTAGTCAGAAAATGGGCACGTTCGGAGGGTGCATAATTATTCAACAAACCTATTAGCGTGATCCCCCGCCCCCCGCCCTGCCTGCACCTCCTCAGTGTTCTCTCCCTGCAGTGATCAGCGATGCAGGCTCATTACCACCGAGAATCTATCTGGCAAAGCCGCTTCATAAATGGAACCAAACAGGCAGGCATGATGGGAAAACTTCGGACCTGCCGGTTGTTAGCCAAAGCTCTTCAAGTCGCTTCTCTGTGGCTCCCCCACGCCCAGCCCTCCCCTGCTCAGGGAGGCTGCTGCTCAGCCTGGTCTCCATGGGGCGGGGGCGGCGGCTAGGAGCATCGCCCCCAAGGCAAGGGGAAGGCCACCCTGGCTTGGTCCTGCAGCACCCAGGGCGGCAGACTTTTCTCCCAGAAGGAAACCCCTCCTCATATCTATCAATCAGCTGCAGCCGCAGGGGCAAGGGGAGGTCCCTGCTTGCTCACGCAGACCTGAGATCTGTGATCTGCTCATTCCTTTCCCTGCGCCTCAGTTTCCTCATCTTGGAAAGCAGCTGTTGAAAGGCACCTGTGAGGATGAATGAAGTTCCCCCTCGGAGGTAAGCGGAGCGGGGTTATAAGGACACAGAGGCATCCTCTTGAGGACTTCCTGGAAGGGTGAGCCCCTGGGTAGGAAGTGCACCCTTCCCCCAGCAACTCACAGTAAGAGGAAAGAGGTCTGCAGCCTTGAGGCCTCACGGTGTGCTGGGCTCCATGCGGAGTCCTTGTCCTAAGATTATTTCTAACTCCCGCAGCAACCCTGCAATGGCAGAGAGATCCTATGTGTGTACCCATTTTGCAGAAGGGAATGTAGAGGCGTACGCATTGCTTTGGAAAGGAGCATGGGGAACGTCTGAAACTAGAGCTCACACTTGTTGCCCAAAGTGTCCTGGTAGGAATCATACAGAGCTTCCCTAGGGAAGGCTCAGACTTCCCACTCCAACCCCTCCCCTCGGGCACTCAGGCTGTGAAGTGGACCTGGGGCCGAATGCCTTTCCCACTGGGATGAGGAACTAGAGCCCAGAGAGAGTCATTGAATCAGATCCTTGGAAAAGTTGACAAAGTATCACTGTTTGGCTCGGGATGGTCCAGACAGATCTCCCTCTGAATGTTGTTTTATGTGCAAAGGGAAGGACGGCGTGACCTGGGGGTGAATGGGGTCACCCTCAGGCTTGGCCGCTTCTCGCGGCTTTCCCACTCAGAGCCTCGGTCTCTCCACCTGTTCAGTGGGGAGAATGATAGTTCCGAGGGTCCTTGGGGAGTGGGGACCCGGCACAGAGCACTTAGCACATAGTTAACACTCCATAAACAGTGGTGCTCCTCCAGAGCCCCTGCAGGGCGGGCCGGCGCCCCCAGGGTGGTCAGGAAGGATTGATGAGGTGCCTGGGTCTCACATCACATGTGTGCTCCCCCCTAGACCTGGCGGTGCAGTCCCGAGGCTCCCAGCCTCCGTGCAGAGGCCTCACGATGCCAACGCCCCGCCAGCTCTGCGGAGGGGCGGCTTTCTCCGGCCTCACCCACCCTGGTTCTCGGGGCAGCCCCGGCTGGGCGCGCCCCCGGCCCCCGCCTCCCCGCGGAGGCCCCGCAGCCTCTGACACGGGCCACCCGGCCACCCGATGAGCTCCGGGTGGGCTCCAGGCGCCCGCTGCACCCCCCTCCCCGCAGCTCCCGCCCCTGGCTCGGATGAGCTCATCTGGGTTTGGTAACGTCCAAAGCAGCCAGGAATGTTTGCTCAAATGTTCCAGGCCGGCGAGCAGAAGAGCAGCACCCGCCCTCGCCCCTCGAACACGCAGCCTTGAGGCCTCACGGTGTGCTGGGCTCCATGCGGAGTCCTTGTCCTAAGATTATTTCTAACTCCCGCAGCAACCCTGCAATGGCAGAGAGATCCTATGTGTGTACCCATTTTGCAGAAGGGAATGTAGAGGCGTACGCATTGCTTTGGAAAGGAGCATGGGGAACGTCTGAAACTAGAGCTCACACTTGTTGCCCAAAGTGTCCTGGTAGGAATCATACAGAGCTTCCCTAGGGAAGGCTCAGACTTCCCACTCCAACCCCTCCCCTCGGGCACTCAGGCTGTGAAGTGGACCTGGGGCCGAATGCCTTTCCCACTGGGATGAGGAACTAGAGCCCAGAGAGAGTCATTGAATCAGATCCTTGGAAAAGTTGACAAAGTATCACTGTTTGGCTCGGGATGGTCCAGACAGATCTCCCTCTGAATGTTGTTTTATGTGCAAAGGGAAGGACGGCGTGACCTGGGGGTGAATGGGGTCACCCTCAGGCTTGGCCGCTTCTCGCGGCTTTCCCACTCAGAGCCTCGGTCGCTCCACCTGTTCAGTGGGGAGAATGATAGTTCCGAGGGTCCTTGGGGAGTGGGGACCCGGCACAGAGCACTTAGCACATAGTTAACACTCCATAAACAGTGGTGCTCCTCCAGAGCCCCTGCAGGGCGGGCCGGCGCCCCCAGGGTGGTCAGGAAGGATTGATGAGGTGCCTGGGTCTCACATCACATGTGTGCTCCCCCCTAGACCTGGCGGTGCAGTCCCGAGGCTCCCAGCCTCCGTGCAGAGGCCTCACGATGCCAACGCCCCGCCAGCTCTGCGGAGGGGCGGCTTTCTCCGGCCTCACCCACCCTGGTTCTCGGGGCAGCCCCGGCTGGGCGCGCCCCCGGCCCCCGCCTCCCCGCGGAGGCCCCGCAGCCTCTGACACGGGCCACCCGGCCACCCGATGAGCTCCGGGTGGGCTCCAGGCGCCCGCTGCACCCCCCTCCCCGCAGCTCCCCGCCCCTGGCTCGGATGAGCTCATCTGGGTTTGGTAACGTCCAAAGCAGCCAGGAATGTTTGCTCAAATGTTCCAGGCCCGGCGAGCAGAAGAGCAGCACCCGCCCTCGCCCCCCTCGAACACGCAGAAGGCGATGTGCCATAACTCAGGCAGGCGGGCTTCGCCCGGCCCAGGAGATGGATGCGGCGTTTGGGAATCTGTATCACCCCGAAGGAAAATGCCTCTTAAATCACAGGGAGCTGGCGGAGGACGGGGGCGGGAGGCGTGGAGACCCGGGGTGCTCCAGAGGCGGAAGGCCGGCCGCTGCGCCCGGACCTCCTCCTGCCCTTCCCGGCGGCCCCTCCTGCCCTTCCCGGCGGCCCCTCCTGCCGAGGGGTCTCCCCCACGTGGAGGGAGGGGGCCTGGAGGTGCCTGCCCGATGTGGACGCGCCGCGGGGATGTGTGGACCCGCACGCGCGCGCACACACGCACACTGGCCCTGTCCCTCCCCAGGTCCTGGAGACTCTCCACGCTCCGTCCCTTGCCTGGTCCTGCCCACCGCCACCCCGGGCAACCGCCAGGATCTCAGTCTGATCGGATCCAGTCACCCTCAGCCCTCCGCCAGCCGCAGCACCTACATCCCTAAAACGTGACCGAGGATCCATCCTTTGGGCATAAAGATCAAATTTCTCACCACAGTCCACGATGCCCTCCGTGCCCAGCCCTGCAGACGTCTCCGTGCCCACCCCGGTCTCCCCGGCGGGGTCACACGGGCCCCAGCTCTGTCCTTCTTGCGTTCCCCCTTCACGGCCCGGCGAGGGCTGTGTCCAAAGCCGTAAGGCTCCGTCCTGCCCGCGCCCGCTTTGTCCCGGCAGTAAGGAACGCCCATCCTTCCGCTCGGCGGCCATGTCCCCAGGACATCTTCCCCGGCCCCTCCCAGGAGGCTCTCCCAGCCTGGGGCCCAGGCAGTGTGGCCCCCAGTAAGTAGCATGGCCTTTTCCACGCGTTTCTGTCCACCCCACAGAGAGCAGCCTCGGTGGGCAGGGGCTCCGCCTGTTCTGGGGTCTCTGCTGTTTGCTGGGTGGGAACCCAGGGCCCCCAGGTAGCACGTGTGGGGAAGAACCCGCTCCAAAGCTCCCCCATGCCCATCTGGGTTTGGTAACGTCCAAAGCAGCCAGGAATGTTTGCTCAAATGTTCCAGGCCCGGCGAGCAGAAGAGCAGCACCCGCCCTCGCCCCCCTCGAACACGCAGAAGGCGATGTGCCATAACTCAGGCAGGCGGGCTTCGCCCGGCCCAGGAGATGGATGCGGCGTTTGGGAATCTGTATCACCCCGAAGGAAAATGCCTCTTAAATCACAGGGAGCTGGCGGAGGACGGGGGCGGGAGGCGTGGAGACCCGGGGTGCTCCAGAGGCGGAAGGCCGGCCGCTGCGCCCGGACCTCCTCCTGCCCTTCCCGGCGGCCCCTCCTGCCCTTCCCGGCGGCCCCTCCTGCCGAGGGGTCTCCCCCACGTGGAGGGAGGGGGCCTGGAGGTGCCTGCCCGATGTGGACGCGCCGCGGGGATGTGTGGACCCGCACGCGCGCGCACACACGCACACTGGCCCTGTCCCTCCCCAGGTCCTGGAGACTCTCCACGCTCCGTCCCTTGCCTGGTCCTGCCCACCGCCACCCCGGGCAACCGCCAGGATCTCAGTCTGATCGGATCCAGTCACCCTCAGCCCTCCGCCAGCCGCAGCACCTACATCCCTAAAACGTGACCGAGGATCCATCCTTTGGGCATAAAGATCAAATTTCTCACCACAGTCCACGATGCCCTCCGTGCCCAGCCCTGCAGACGTCTCCGTGCCCACCCCGGTCTCCCCGGCGGGGTCACACGGGCCCCAGCTCTGTCCTTCTTGCGTTCCCCCTTCACGGCCCGGCGAGGGCTGTGTCCAAAGCCGTAAGGCTCCGTCCTGCCCGCGCCCGCTTTGTCCCGGCAGTAAGGAACGCCCATCCTTCCGCTCGGCGGCCATGTCCCCAGGACATCTTCCCCGGCCCCTCCCAGGAGGCTCTCCCAGCCTGGGGCCCAGGCAGTGTGGCCCCCAGTAAGTAGCATGGCCTTTTCCACGCGTTTCTGTCCACCCCACAGAGAGCAGCCTCGGGTGGGCAGGGGCTCCGCCTGTTCTGGGGTCTCTGCTGTTTGCTGGGTGGGAACCCAGGGCCCCCCAGGTAGCACGTGTGGGCAAAAACCCGCCTCCCAACGCGAGAGATGCAAACGGCGCGGGCTCAGTCCCTGGGTGGGGAAGCTGTCCTAGAGGAGGAAACGGCAACCCACTCGAGGACTCCTGCCTGGGGCGGGCCGTGGACAGAGGCGCCTGGCGGGCCGCAGTCCCCGGGACTGCAGAGAGTCAGACGCGCCTGAGCAACGGAGCACGCAAGGAAGTCGACTGGCTGAATGAGTGAATGAAGACCCTGTGCCAGCCAGAGGACGTGGCAAGGTCAAAGCAGCATTTCTAAGACTCACAATCACACCCACCGGTTTGGGTGGCCAGCGAGGGCCCCTGCCGTCTAGTTTTCCCTGTTCCATCCCGCCCTCTCTGGGCCTTGTTGTCTGGTCTCGCTGTTACTTGCCCCTCCAGGCCCAGTCAACTCCTATTCACTCTGCAAAGCCCCACTTAGTGCTTTTCCAATTGCAGGTTGTGACCGATCGATAGACTATAAACCATTTAGGGAGTGTGGTATATCATGCAGTGGAAGACGAGTCATAAAAAGAAGTGAAGGGGCTTCCCCTGGTGGTCCGGTGGGTAAACACACCGCCTTGCAGTGCAAGGGGCGCCGGTTCGATCCCTGGCCTGGGAAGATCCCACGTGCCGCGGAGCGGCTGGACCGATGTGTCCAATTACCGAGCCGGAGCTCTGGCGTGCGGGAGCCCAGAGCCGGCGCTCTGCGACGACAGTGGCCACTGTGATGGGAGGCCCACAGGAGCCAAAGAACAAAGATGGATGAAAATAGAGAAATAAAAGACCAATAGAAGTGGCCCGCCCATCCCCCTCCCTCCCCACCCTCCAAAAAAAGATAAATAAATAAAGCTCCGCGGGCCCTTGTCCCGGCAGTAAGGAACGCCCATCCTTCCGCTCGGCCATGTCCCCAGGACATCTTCCCCGGCCCCTCCCAGGAGGCTCTCCCAGCCTGGGGCCCAGGCAGTGTGGCCCCCAGTAAGTAGCATGGCCTTTTCCACGCGTTTCTGTCCACCCCACAGAGAGCAGCCTCGGGTGGGCAGGGGCTCCGCCTGTTCTGGGGTCTCTGCTGTTTGCTGGGTGGGAACCCAGGGCCCCCCAGGTAGCACGTGTGGGCAAAAACCCGCCTCCCAACGCGAGAGATGCAAACGGCGCGGGCTCAGTCCCTGGGTGGGGAAGCTGTCCTAGAGGAGGAAACGGCAACCCACTCGAGGACTCCTGCCTGGGGCGGGCCGTGGACAGAGGCGCCTGGCGGGCCGCAGTCCCCGGGACTGCAGAGAGTCAGACGCGCCTGAGCAACGGAGCACGCAAGGAAGTCGACTGGCTGAATGAGTGAATGAAGACCCTGTGCCAGCCAGAGGACGTGGCAAGGTCAAAGCAGCATTTCTAAGACTCACAATCACACCCACCGGTTTGGGTGGCCAGCGAGGGCCCCTGCCGTCTAGTTTTCCCTGTTCCATCCCGCCCTCTCTGGGCCTTGTTGTCTGGTCTCGCTGTTACTTGCCCCTCCAGGCCCAGTCAACTCCTATTCACTCTGCAAAGCCCCACTTAGTGCTTTTCCAATTGCAGGTTGTGACCGATCGATAGACTATAAACCATTTAGGGAGTGTGGTATATCATGCAGTGGAAGACGAGTCATAAAAAGAAGTGAAGGGGCTTCCCCTGGTGGTCCGGTGGGTAAACACACCGCCTTGCAGTGCAAGGGGCGCCGGTTCGATCCCTGGCCTGGGAAGATCCCACGTGCCGCGGAGCGGCTGGACCGATGTGTCCAATTACCGAGCCGGAGCTCTGGCGTGCGGGAGCCCAGAGCCGGCGCTCTGCGACGACAGTGGCCACTGTGATGGGAGGCCCACAGGAGCCAAAGAACAAAGATGGATGAAAATAGAGAAATAAAAGACCAATAGAAGTGGCCCGCCCATCCCCCTCCCTCCCCACCCCACCCTCCAAAAAAAGATAAATAAATAAATTAATTAAAAAAAAAAATGAAGTGAAATTCGGGTACATGCTCGAACGCGGATAAGTCTTGAAAACCTCATGCAAAGTGAAACAAGTCAGAGATAAAAGGACAACGTGTGTGATTCCACTTACGGGAGGCGGAAGAGGGAAGCGGGTGGACAGACCGTGGGACAGGATCACCAGGGGAGGGCAGCGGAGAGTTGGTGTTTCCCGGGGACAGAGTTTCAGTGCGGGATGACGGAAGATTCCAGAAAGGGACCGTGGTCAGAGCTGACGGCGCCGTGAACGTGCTCAGTGCCGTTGAACTGTGCAGGCTGGAATGGTGAAAGCGATCGATTTCTTGTTATATACTGTTACCACATACACACACAGAAGTACATACACAAGTAAGGACTGTCTGGTGGAACTTTCTTTACGTGTGTGTGTTCGTGTGTTTGTGCAGGATAAACTTCCAGCATCGGGTTAAGGTCAGCTGTTGATCACCAGGACTAGACCCCAGGCTCGTCAGGCCCAAGGCTGCCCTCGTCCCTCTCTGTGCCTGCGCGACGCTAAGCCGAGTGCCTGCCACACGGTGGGGACGCAGCTTGTTTAGAAGTGATCAGGGTGTAGGCGAGCTCCGCAGTTGCAGCTTCACAAGCAGCCAGTCCTATGAACAGCTCTGCCACCGGTATGCTGTGTGAGCTCAGGCAAGTCACTTCACCTCTCTGGGCCTGAATTCCCCATTAATCATCATGATACTGTTACCTATGGCCAGGCTAAGTGCTTTGTAAGTGTTGGCTCATTCTTTCCACAAATGCTTGAGCACCTACGGTGCGCAGCTCTGCCGAGTAACAAGCCAGCAGGAACCGCAGTCCTGGATCTTTACGGATCTTTCCCTCGGCACATCCTCCCAGCACTCTTTGTACAGACGAGAAGACTGAGGCCGGGACGTCTTGTCCGACTGAGCCTGGCCTCTTGACTGTTTCCCGTGGCCCTACGAAGGTCACGTGGTCACGGCCCCAGGACTTGAGAAGAGTCAAGTTCTTCCTCGTGCCATGAAGGCGTCCTGAGCCCTGCTCTGCACCAGACGGGCCCGGCACTGGCTGGGCCGCTAAACGCAAGAACGGTCACCGACGTCTGGATGGGGGCAGCTCGGGGCCGGCGGGAGCGCGGAGGAGCTTCCGGAGGCGAAACGGAGCCAGGTCAGGCGGAGGGTTACAGACGGGCCAAGGCTCGGAAGGCTCTGGAGAGGAACTAGATGGATCCACGGTGAGCCTCTGACTAAAGCTAGGCACTGAACGTGGGTTTCCCTGGTAAAGAATCTACTTGCCAATGCAGGAAACCCAGGTTCATTCCCGGGACTGGGAAGATCCCCTGGAGAAGGGCATGGCAACCCACTCCAGTGTCCTTGCTTGGAGAGCTCCATGGACAGAGGAGCCTGGGGGCTACAGTCCCTTGTGTCACAAAGAGTTAGGAAGCTACTGTCTGGCTGTTCCGGAGGAGAGAAGTGTGGCATCAGGGAGCTGGCAGAGCCGTGCCCGCTCAGAGACTCTCAGGAGAAATCCTTCCTCACACCTGCCAGCTCCTGGCGGCCCCGGAAACCCTGGGCACCCCCGGGCTGGTGGACACCTCACCTCACCGTCTGCCTCCGCGTTCCCGTGAGGTTCTCCTGTGTGTCGCTGCATTCACACGCCCCTCTCCTTATAAGGACGCCATTCATATTGGCTGTAGGGTCCAGCCTGATCTAGTATGACCGCATTTTAACTGGATGACGTCTGCCGAGACCCTGTTTCCAAATAAGGTCACATCCACAGGCTGCGTGCATGAGCTCAGGGGGCTCCCTGTTCACGTCACACACTTGCCTTCTGGTAAAGCCACCAGAGTGTTTCCCAGCGGCACCGGCTTTTCTTCGAGATGCCCTGCGTACAACCCGTGGATAAAACTTTCATGCAGTTTTGTCCAGATTCAGCATGGGTTATTTAGTTGGGTGTTAAAGTATCTTTTGTTGAGCAACATCACAAAGCATTTCATGCCAGGGACAGTTCAGGTGCATTCCGTCTCACACAACATTTAATAGGTTCGACCCCCAATGAGCAGCAGAAGCAACATTTTTTTAAAGCCAACGGCAGATTGGTTAAGTTTGAGTATCCTTTATATGTATTGTTCCCTCAAGACAGAAGAAACGTGTGATCATGATTCATCTACAGTGTGGGAGATGGGATACCCTTCCCAAATATATATCGCTAATTCTTATTTCATAGTAGAGCTACTTTATACTTATAAACATGTATGATAGGTACTGTTTTATAATATTTACTATAATATATATGATCCCTTTTCTGTTGTTTTGATCAGTTGTATGACAGTAGTCGGGTTTCCCAGGTGGCTCAGTGGCAGAGAATCCGCCGACAATGCAGGAGGCATGGGTTCAATCCCTGGGTCAGGAAGATGCCCTGGAGAAGGGAAGGGCCACCCACCCCAATTATTCTTGCCTGGGAAATCCCACGGACGGAGAAGCTCGGCAGGCTACAGTCCGTGGGGTCACAAAGAGTTGGAGACGGCTGAGAGACTAAACAACAAAGCCAATAATTACTCAAACAACTAGACAAGAAGACAGAAGACATGCTGTAACCCTTAGAGCTTTGCAGTTACAGCAAATGAGACAAATATTAAAACTTTTTAAAAAGTCTCTGTGTGATGCTCTTAGCTGGGTCAAGAGCAGACGTGGGGGCTGAGTGTTGACTGTGGTATCTACACAGCACGCGGCCAGGGCTCCAAGAGCCGACCGAGACCCCCTCGCCTTTCTGGATGCTTCTCGTGCTCTGGCCAGGACAGGGCACAGGGAGGAAGCTGCAGGGCTTCTGGAGGTCATCAGCATCTCAGAAGCCACTCCCCATCTGGACTGGAGCCAGATCGCCTGACCCATGATTAGGAAATTTTCTAGGCACAGAAAATCAGAACCCACTTCCCGTGACCCCCAAAAGGAGAAAAGTCAGGACAACTCCTCCAACCAACGACCAGCACCTAAGCAGCTCTTGAAATCCCGAAGAACCTGATTCAGAACTGGAGGCGACCAGAGCGTGGTGGTTAGTTCTGCACTCAGACCAGTCCCTCTAGCTGCAGACGTGTCTCCACTGCACCCTGATGTCGATATCATTCTTTGTTCCGTCTCCCTCCACCCTACCCCAGCCTCTGGTAACCAATAGTCTGTATTCTCTCTCTTTGAATTTGTCTTTTCTGGATGTTTCTTATCAATGGAATCATTCAGTGTCCGGCCTTTGTGCCAGGCTTTTTCCCCTTAGTATAATGTTGCTGAGGTTCATCCATATTTAGGCCTCCGTCAGTCCTTGTTTCTTTTTAATGGCCGAATAGTATTTATTCCCTTGCCCAGAAAGACCACTTTTGTATAGCCATTTCTCCATCGATCTACCTTTTGGTTATTGTGAAGGGTACTGCTATGAACATGCATGTGTTTAACCTGCTATGTGCCAGGTCCAGTGCTAGAATCTGGAGAAACAGCAGGGAATATGCTGGAAACGCGCCTGTCCCTTGAGCTCTTTGCCGCACAGCACAGGATGAACTGTGTAAATGATCCAGTGGATTACCTACTGGGCAGCTCCTCTTGGGGTTCTCCAGCTCCTGACCCATAGTCGGAGTCCAGTAAATATTTGATTGAATGACTCAATGAATGAATGAGTGGATGGATGAACCCAGGTCTTTGTCATGTTCATTACTGAATCCCTAGTACCTAGGACCGAGGCTGCCTGTGGGAGGTACTCAGCATACAAGTGCTAAACGGTTGGCCCTGAAACCTGATACCTAGTCACGCAGAAGTGCTCCAGGCTTTGTGTTCAGAACCAAACACGAATTCCAGCTGTGCCATTCACACGCTGGGTGCCCCTGGCCAAGTCCTCCGCCAGCCCCTCATCTGGGAAGCAGAGATGAAGTGAGTGCCCTTTTGCCTGGCGGCTGCCGGCTCACCAAGGCCAGGACACGCCGGGGAAGGGGGCTGTCAGCCCTTGCAGGGTTAAGGCCCTGCGTGTCACGTGGTGGGCTGCCCTTCCTGCCCCGACAAAAGGCCCAATTTAATCCCCCTGCTGCTGTGGCCGGGGCACAATGCAGCAGGTTTGCGGCCGGCGTCTGCCGATCAGGTTTCGAGTCATATCCCCGCCAGGCTGCCCAGCCCTGCAGACAAAGGCCTCTTTGTTGCAAATATATTTTTTAAATCCCTAAAGATATTAGCAGGGCAGGGGAACTCACACTGCCAAACGGTTCAGAAATTGTTTAAGGAACGTGTTTCAAATTTGGGGGTGATTGTTTAAATGGAAGCTGCCCTGTGCTTTCTTATCAGGAACAAGATTAGCTCGGCGCAGACGTGGCCCTCGGACCTGGGCCGGGACGTCTTAACGGTCAAATAATCCTAGCAGGCGTCTTAACAACAAAACCAGCTGCAATTTACAGAGCCCTGGAGCCGTGCCAGCCCGGCTGCGCACGTTCATTCCGATCCTCAGCACTTGGATTTGGACGCGTGCTACCATTTTATGGATGAGAAAACTGAGGTTTAGGGAAGTCCTGGCCCAGGAGGACAGCTGATGGCCACGTGACTCCATACACACCTTGGGGCGTTCAAGCTCACACCGGAGCACCTCCCCCAAACCTCTCTTGCAAACCTCCTCTGAAGCCACTGCATCGGTGCCCTGACGTCGTTAATAAATGACAAGGACCACGCTGCAGGGCTCTGCGGTGGCCTAAAGCACACAGACACTTTGGTGCCCCTCAGCCTCAAGAGAGCACTTGGGCAAGGTACTTGACCTTGGATCAGAAGCACCAGCTCTATGTAGATGCTCACCAGCTGTGTGACCAAGGGCACGTTAGAAGTGAATTCACTGAGGGGAAAGAGACAGCTGGGAAGTTTGGGATTGACTCCGCTGTATTTAAAATGGATTAAAATAAAACAAGGTCCCACGGTATAGCACGTGAAACTCTGCTCAGTGTTACGTGGCAGCCTGGGGCAGGGGGAGTTTGGGGGAGAATGGATATCTGGCCGAGGCCCTTTGCTGTCTGCCTGACACTGTCACAAGACTGTCAATCAACTATACTCCAAGATAAAAGTAAGAATTTAAAAATACATTCAATTTTTAAGTTAGAAGCACTTTATGTTGTGCTGTGTTTAGTCGCTCAGTTGTGTCTGACTCCTTGGGCACAATGCAGCAGGTTTGCGGCCGCGTCTGCCGATCAGGTTTCGAGTCATATCCCCGCCAGGCTGCCCAGCCCTGCAGACAAAGGCCTCTTTGTTGCAAATATATTTTTTAAATCCCTAAAGATATTAGCAGGGCAGGGGAACTCACACTGCCAAACGGTTCAGAAATTGTTTAAGGAACGTGTTTCAAATTTGGGGGTGATTGTTTAAATGGAAGCTGCCCTGTGCTTTCTTATCAGGAACAAGATTAGCTCGGCGCAGACGTGGCCCTCGGACCTGGGCCGGGACGTCTTAACGGTCAAATAATCCTAGCAGGCGTCTTAACAACAAAACCAGCTGCAATTTACAGAGCCCTGGAGCCGTGCCAGCCCGGCTGCGCACGTTCATTCCGATCCTCAGCACTTGGATTTGGACGCGTGCTACCATTTTATGGATGAGAAAACTGAGGTTTAGGGAAGTCCTGGCCCAGGAGGACAGCTGATGGCCACGTGACTCCATACACACCTTGGGGCGTTCAAGCTCACACCGGAGCACCTCCCCCAAACCTCTCTTGCAAACCTCCTCTGAAGCCACTGCATCGGTGCCCTGACGTCGTTAATAAATGACAAGGACCACGCTGCAGGGCTCTGCGGTGGCCTAAAGCACACAGACACTTTGGTGCCCCTCAGCCTCAAGAGAGCACTTGGGCAAGGTACTTGACCTTGGATCAGAAGCACCAGCTCTATGTAGATGCTCACCAGCTGTGTGACCAAGGGCACGTTAGAAGTGAATTCACTGAGGGGAAAGAGACAGCTGGGAAGTTTGGGATTGACTCCGCTGTATTTAAAATGGATTAAAATAAAACAAGGTCCCACGGTATAGCACGTGAAACTCTGCTCAGTGTTACGTGGCAGCCTGGGGCAGGGGGAGTTTGGGGGAGAATGGATATCTGGCCGAGGCCCTTTGCTGTCTGCCTGACACTGTCACAAGACTGTCAATCAACTATACTCCAAGATAAAAGTAAAAGTTTAAAAAAATACATTCAATTTCTCTAAAGTTAGAAGCACTTTATGTTGTGCTGTGTTTAGTCGCTCAGTTGTGTCTGACTCCTTGCGACCCCAGGGACTGGAGACCTCCGGGCTCCTCTGTCCATGGAATTCTCCAGGCAAGAATACTGGAGTGGGTTGCCATAACCTCTTCCAGGGGATCTTCCCAACCCAGGGATCAAACCCAGGTCTACCCACATTGCAGGTGGATTCTTTACCATCTGAGCCACCAGGGGAGTCCAAGAATACTGGAGTGGGTGGACTATCCCTTCTCCAGGGGACCTTCCTGACCCAGGAATCGAACCAGGGTCTCCTGAACTACATGTGGATTCTTTACCAGCTGAGCTAAGCCCTAGAAGTACTTATGGCCCAGCACTTCCACTCTTAGGTAGATACCCAAGAGAACGGAAAACAGCTGTTCCAAGAAAACCCGGACACGCCTGCGCAGAGGAGGGTTCGTCATCATAACCAAAAGGTAGAAACAACTCAATGCCCGTCCACAGAAGGATAAGAAAAATGTGGTCCGTTCATATAGTGGGATATTATTTGACGATAGAAAAGAATGAAACACTAATACAGCTGTGATATGGATGAACACTGGAAACATTACGCTCAGTGAAAGAGTCAGGCACCAAAGGTCACCCATTATGTGGTTCCATCGATAGACAATGTTGAGAACAGGCAAAGCCGTAGAAAACAGAAAGCGTATTAAAGGTGGGCCGGTGCTCGGAGGAGGTGGGTGAAGAAGGGTGAGCGCTCTTGTGTACAGGGCTCATTTCTGGGGTGATGAAGACATTTGGGAAGTAAATACAGGTGGCGTTCATATACCATTGTAAATGTACTACTAAACACCCCTGGATCGTTTAAAGAGCTTATCACAAAGCAAGCGGCAGCAGTCTATTTCAGTTTATTTCTCATAAACCACTCTTTTGGGCTTCCCTGGTGGTCCAGTGGGTAGAGAGTCCTCCTTGCAGTGCAAGGTGGCACTGGTTCTATCCCTGGCCCAGGAGGATCCCTCGTTCTGCGGAACTGCCAGACAGGTGTGTTCAATTACCAGCCAGTGCTCTGGAGTGCAGGCACCCAGAGCCGGTGCTCTGCAGGGAGAGAGGCTGCTGCGATGGGAGGCCCACACAGGCCAAAGAATAAAGATGGATGGGAAAAAAAAAAAAAAAGAGGTCAAAATTTAAAAAAAAAAAAGGAGAAGATCATTAGAAAAAAACAATATTTTCTTTAAAAATGTTTATTTATTATTTTTATTTGGCTTCCCCAGGTCTTAGTCGGAGCATGTGGGATCTAGGTCCCTGACCAGGGGTCAAGCCCAAGCCCCCTCCATTGGGAGTGCAGAGTTTTAGCCCCTGGGTCACCAGGGAAGGCCCCTCGAAAATCATTCTCTGGTTCCTCTTACAGAGCAGGGAGCCTTTTGGTTCCTTTTATATTCAGGGGTGAGGCGGCCCCGACTGGCAGGGGCGGTGGCAGCCCCCAAACGCTGCTCTGTCTGGCCCTCAGCGGGGTCCACCTCCGGAAAAGAGGCTGTTCTTCCTCCCGTTGCCTTCCACTCCCCAGTCTCTGCTGGCGGCGCTGCCACCGACTGACCTCTCCGGCACAGCGTGTAACCGGGACTCAGACCCCGCGCCTGGTCCGGCCCGTGACCCTGACGGTCCTCGTCAGCTCGGGCCCCGTGCGCCGCCGGCGTCTGTGAAGGGTCTCCACGCGTGTGGACTGAGAGCCTGCTCTGTTCTGGCTCCACCGGGATCCAGCAGGAGCTGCAAGTGGAGGCCGGGGTCTGATGGGCGTTTAACAGAAACCCACTCACGGGAGCAATCGCCAGGGGACAGGCCCGTGGAGGAAGAGTGTCCACCAGCACTTCACACACGTGCGTGCCTCCACGCACACTCGTGTTCACATGCACGCACATGTGTGCAGACACCCCTGCACACGTTCACCAGGAGGACTCAGTGGACAACACGTGGAGGCCCCTCTCATTCTCTGAAAGCTGCCCAGGGGGCTTCCCTGGCGGTCCAGGCATTGAGACTCTGCACTTCCACTGCAGGGGCCGTGGGTTCAATCCCTGGTCAGGGAACGAAGATCTTACAGGCCTCACAAAGCAAACAAAAACAAAACAAGCAAACAAAACGGATCAGCATCCTCTCTCTCTCAGGCTCTGAAAGTTCATAGCATCCTTATTCACATCAGCCAAAACGTGGAAACAACCCAATGCCCATTCACAGACGAATGGATATGCAAAACGTGATCTATCCACTCAATGGACTATTATTCTGCTGTGAAAAGGAATGGAGTACCGATACATGCTACAACAAGATGAACTTGAAATCCTTATGCTTGAAATCAGCAAGATGAACTTGAAATCATTATGCTATGAAATCATCATTGAAAGACGGCCACATATGGAATGTTTCCATTTACATGAAATGTCCAGAACAGCCATCTACAGAAACAGAAAGGAGACTCATGGTTGCCAAGAGCTGGGAGAAGGGGAATTGGGAGTGATGGTTAGTGGGTATAGAGTTTCCTTTTGAAAATGTTCCGAAATGAGTAAGAGGTGTTGGTTGCACAGCACTGTAAATATACTTGTAGATGCCAATGAATCATCCACTTTAAAACAGTGAAAATAATCATTTTATGTTTTATTTAACGCTCCCCTCCCCTGCCCCCCGTATGTCACTGCTGTTTCAGACAAGAAGTGACAGGAGGGAACGGGAAAAGAACATCAGAAAACACAGGTCCACGCGGAGCTCTGCCCAACCTGCTGGGCACCCTTGGGCAGGTCAGTGCCCCTCTCTGAGCGTCTTTGTTCTCCTCTGTGCCTCGCCCTTGGCCCTGCAGACCTCGCCAGGCTCGGGACAAACTCGTGCAGGAGACCATGTTGTGTGGAAAGATTCATATTATGACAGTGAGAGCAAAAACAAGAACAGAATCCTTGGGCTCCACACACAATTTGCTCAGACTTTCCTCCTTTTTCCAAAGGGCCCTGCTTCACTTTGTTCTCACCAAATCCCTAGAAGGAAGGAAGGCCAGGGCTGAGGGGCGACCTCCCAGCACCACCTGCTAGGGCATCCACCCCGGCCGGCTTCCCAGAGCATCCCTGGGAGTGTACCGAGGGGAGCCTTCAGCCCACGCGGGTAGGTGCCGGCCGATGCCACTGGTAATCTGTTTAGACCAGTGGGGCAGGGACAAGCCGCAGGCATGCCTGCCTCAGGTCCCCTGCAGGCTCTGCACGTTCCCCTGGTCTTTGCATAGGCTGTTCCCCTTGCCTAGAACTCTCTTCCACCGTATTAGTTTCTGTTGCTGCTGTAAACACATTGCTACTCACTTCAGGGCTTACACCAACACAGACTTCGTGCTTCAGCTCTAGAGGGCTTTCCAGTTCTGCAGGTTCCGGTCGCCCTGGGCTAAAAGGCAGGCGTTTCTTCTTGGACGCTCCAGGAGAGACCGAGTTTTCCTGCCTCTCTGAGCTTCTGGGGGAGCTGCTGCTGCATTGCTTGGCTCATGGCCGTCTTCTTCCATCGTCAAGGCCAGCATCATGGCACCTCTCTGGGCCCTCTTCCACAGAAACAACTCCCTCAGGACAGAGCCAGGAAGCAGTCTCTGCTTTGGAGGGATCACATGATCCCATTGCCCTTGCCCTAGATAATCCAGGATGATGGTCCCACCTGCAGACCTCGAATCTCAATCCCATCGGCAAAGACCCTTTTGCCATGCAAGGAAACAGTCCCAAATTACAGGGATTAGGACGCGGATGCCTTGCAAAGCCGTTACTCCGCCCTCCACAGCCACCACCTCTCACCTTAACTAACTCCTACCTAGTCTGTGGTTCAGTGCGTACGTTTTGGATGCCTGCAATGTCCCAGGCACCATGAGAGGGACACGGCAGTGACCAAGACAAATGCAGCCTCCGCCATCATGGATCTCCTTGAATGGCAGGTCTCAGCATAGATAATCACCGCCGACAAACTCGTGCAGGAGACCATGTTGTGTGGAAAGATTCATATTATGACAGTGAGAGCAAAAACAAGAACAGAATCCTTGGGCTCCACACACAATTTGCTCAGACTTTCCTCCTTTTCCAAAGGGCCCTGCTTCACTTTGTTCTCACCAAATCCCTAGAAGGAAGGAAGGCCAGGGCTGAGGGGCGACCTCCCAGCACCACCTGCTAGGGCATCCACCCCGGCCGGCTTCCCAGAGCATCCCTGGGAGTGTACCGAGGGGAGCCTTCAGCCCACGCGGGTAGGTGCCGGCCGATGCCACTGGTAATCTGTTTAGACCAGTGGGGCAGGGACAAGCCGCAGGCATGCCTGCCTCAGGTCCCCTGCAGGCTCTGCACGTTCCCCTGGTCTTTGCATAGGCTGTTCCCCTTGCCTAGAACTCTCTTCCACCGTATTAGTTTCTGTTGCTGCTGTAAACACATTGCTACTCACTTCAGGGCTTACACCAACACAGACTTCGTGCTTCAGCTCTAGAGGGCTTTCCAGTTCTGCAGGTTCCGGTCGCCCTGGGCTAAAAGGCAGGCGTTTCTTCTTGGACGCTCCAGGAGAGACCGAGTTTTCCTGCCTCTCTGAGCTTCTGGGGGAGCTGCTGCTGCATTGCTTGGCTCATGGCCGTCTTCTTCCATCGTCAAGGCCAGCATCATGGCACCTCTCTGGGCCCTCTTCCACAGAAACAACTCCCTCAGGACAGAGCCAGGAAGCAGTCTCTGCTTTGGAGGGATCACATGATCCCATTGCCCTTGCCCTAGATAATCCAGGATGATGGTCCCACCTGCAGACCTCGAATCTCAATCCCATCGGCAAAGACCCTTTTGCCATGCAAGGAAACAGTCCCAAATTACAGGGATTAGGACGCGGATGCCTTGCAAAGCCGTTACTCCGCCCTCCACAGCCACCACCTCTCACCTTAACTAACTCCTACCTAGTCTGTGGTTCAGTGCGTACGTTTTGGATGCCTGCAATGTCCCAGGCACCATGAGAGGGACACGGCAGTGACCAAGACAAATGCAGCCTCCGCCATCATGGATCTCCTTGAATGGCAGGTCTCAGCATAGATAATCACCGCCTCCAAGAAGCCTTCCCTGACTGTCCTGACTTCTCCTTCAGCAGGCGGATTCTTTACCGCTGAGCCGTCTGGGAAGCCTCAGCCAGCAGACAGGGCCCCTGGAAATTCCACAAGGTTGGTTCTCTGATTTCCCATAACTTGGAGACTCCTGCTGGACTCCTAGCTTTGGAAAATATTCTCTTAGCGTTTGCAATTCTTGATCTGGGCCCAACGCTTAAATTACTGCAGGCTTTTTTTTTTTTTTTCCTTCTTCTTCTCTTCCCCTTTTGACAGCTTGAGCAAAAGGAGCTGTTTTTGACTTTCAGAGGGGAAAAACACACACGCGCACGCACACAGCCCAGACAGCGTCGTTTTGCAGGACAAAATGTCCCCTGTACTCGAGAGCGGGCGGCCCCGGCCCAGCTCTTCTGGCCTCACAAACAGTTACTGTCACCGGGGGTTATGTAAGCGCGGTTTGGGCCCACGAGGTTGGACGGGGCCTTGGGTTTTAAAAGGACGCAGAGGAGTTTGGGCGAAGAGACGTTTGGCTCAAAATAAATCCAGGAACTCAATGCAGGAAAAAAAAAATGATCCCCAAGACTCTAATGGAGGATGTATAGTTTGGAGCCTCAAGAAGTCAGAAACTCCAGCCAGAGTTTGGCCAGCGTGGCGTCCTCAGTCCTCTCGTGCACACGTGTGAGGCCGAGAGGCCGAGGGGATGGGGCTTGGGGCGGGGTGGTGAGAATGGGACCCCTTCGGGGGGATCAAGGGTGACATGCAGACCACATCACTCCTGGAAAGAAACATCAGTTCTTGCCCTAGATAATCCAGGATGATGGTCCCACCTGCAGACCTCGAATCTCAATCCCATCGGCAAAGACCCTTTGCCATGCAAGGAAACAGTCCCAAATTACAGGGATTAGGACGCGGATGCCTTGCAAAGCCGTTACTCCGCCTCCACAGCCACCACCTCTCACCTTAACTAACTCCTACCTAGTCTGTGGTTCAGTGCGTACGTTTTGGATGCCTGCAATGTCCCAGGCACCATGAGAGGGACACGGCAGTGACCAAGACAAATGCAGCCTCCGCCATCATGGATCTCCTTGAATGGCAGGTCTCAGCATAGATAATCACCGCCTCCAAGAAGCCTTCCCTGACTGTCCTGACTTCTCCTTCAGCAGGCGGATTCTTTACCGCTGAGCCGTCTGGGAAGCCTCAGCCAGCAGACAGGGCCCCTGGAAATTCCACAAGGTTGGTTCTCTGATTTCCCATAACTTGGAGACTCCTGCTGGACTCCTAGCTTTGGAAAATATTCTCTTAGCGTTTGCAATTCTTGATCTGGGCCCAACGCTTAAATTACTGCAGGCTTTTTTTTTTTCCTTCTTCTTCTCTTCCCCTTTTGACAGCTTGAGCAAAAGGAGCTGTTTTTGACTTTCAGAGGGGAAAAACACACACACACACACACAGCCCAGACAGCGTCGTTTTGCAGGACAAAATGTCCCCTGTACTCGAGAGCGGGCGGCCCCGGCCCAGCTCTTCTGGCCTCACAAACAGTTACTGTCACCGGGGGTTATGTAAGCGCGGTTTGGGCCCACGAGGTTGGACGGGGCCTTGGGTTTTAAAAGGACGCAGAGGAGTTTGGGCGAAGAGACGTTTGGCTCAAAATAAATCCAGGAACTCAATGCAGGAAAAAAAAAATGATCCCCAAGACTCTAATGGAGGATGTATAGTTTGGAGCCTCAAGAAGTCAGAAACTCCAGCCAGAGTTTGGCCAGCGTGGCGTCCTCAGTCCTCTCGTGCACACGTGTGAGGCCGAGAGGCCGAGGGGATGGGGCTTGGGGCGGGGTGGTGAGAATGGGACCCCTTCGGGGGGATCAAGGGTGACATGCAGACCACATCACTCCTGGAAAGAAACATCAGTTCTTAATATGTTCAAAGACTGCTGTCCTTTTGTTCACTACGTTTCCAGCCCTTCAGCGGGGGCCCCAGATTCAGCGATTTCCACTGCCCAGCGGTGATCAAGGCAGGCAAGTATGATCCTCGATTCAGGGAGAGGAAAGTCAGAGACGTCGGGCTCCCAACTCGTCCTGACTTGCCCCGTAGCTTAGCAGTTTCAAAAACTAAAAGGCTCACATTCAAGGAAACCTCTCGGCCCAGGGCAGAGGAGGGTAGTTGGCCATCCTACAAAGGGAGGGTAATCATATGACCGTCATGACCGGGACAGAGTACATGTTAAATGTCCCTGGCCATACTAGGGATCTATATACATCCTCTCCTGCTTCATCTTCTCAGCTACATCGTCAGGCTGGTTATGCCCATTTTACAGACCAGACAACTGAAAGTCAGAGGGGAAGTCAAACAGCAGAGGAACAGAAGATCATCAAGGGCCCCAACTTGGCAGTGGGAGACCTGCGTTTATAAAACAAACTCCCCGTGACTCTATGAGCAAGCGACTTCCACAAGCAAAACTCAACCAAGCTCTACTGGGAATGGTTTGGGCCTGAGCAGGGAAAGGCAAGTTCAAGAGGGACAGGCATTTGAGCAGAGGCAATAGCATGAGGAAGGGCACAGAGTCGTGGAGGCTGGTGAGTATGTGTGTGCCGTGCTAAGTCGTTGCAGTCCTGCCTGACTCTTTGTGACTCTCTGGACTGTAGCCCGCCAGGCTCCTCTGGCCATTGGATTCCTCAGCAAGAATACTGAAGTGGGTTGCCATTTCCTTCTCCAGGGGATCTGGTGAGTGAGTAGCTGGATAGTGTCTCTTTGAGGAACAGAGCAGGAGAGAAGGCTGCTGTTGACAGAGTAAGGTCTGGAGGGCTTGAATTCCAGGCGAAGGAATTTTGCATTTATCCCAAGGGCGCTGGGGAGATCTTGGGAGGGTTTAAATAGGAATGACAAGGTCAAATTTGTACTTTTGTAACTCACCCTCCCAAGAGGGTCCCCAGCAGGAGTCCTTCTACCCACAGTGGTTGGAGTCAATAGAACGAGGCCAGGCTCAGCTCAGAAGCAAAGGAAATCTGTATCCTTTTTTGTTTGTTTTTTTGACTGCTCTGCTGAGCATGCAGGATCTTAGCGTCCCGACCAGGGATAGAACCTGCAGCCCCTGCTTAGCAAGTGCAGCATCTCAGCCAGCCACTGGATCACCAGGCAAGTCCCAGTTTGGGATCAAAGAACGGGGAGACGGAAAATTCAAGCTCCAGCGTCCAAGGTATCCCGACAGGCAGTGGGCGGGACCGCTCCGCAGGGTCAAAGGGAAGGGGGCGGAGCTCTGCACAGTGTGCCCCGCCCCCCTGCGTCCCCGGGCCGCGTCTCTGCGCACGGCCGGCTGATGTCCTCGTGCCCCGCGTGCCCCGCGAAGCCCTTCTGCGCACGGCCCCCTGCCGCCATCTTGGATTGTGTCGCGCGCAGCACCTCCGCACGCGGCCCGCCAAGCGGAGGCGGCGCGGGCGCCATGTTGCCGCAGGAGCTGCCCCTCGAGGCCTGGCCGGCGGGCATCCTGAGCCCAGAGGGAGCCAGAAACAAGTTGAGACTCTGTTGCAGCCCGATTCTCCGCGTCGTATCCCCTCCGCGTCGTATCCGCAGGCGGCCCAGCCAGGGGGCGCTAGGGGCGGAGCCAGGCCGGGGAGGAGGGCAGCGGCGCCGGCAGCACGGGCCCGTTCACTCCGGCAGGGGCCCGTCCCCTTCCCGAAGGGTCGCCCTCCTCGCCTTTCCCGGTTCCCGGGGGGGGGCCCGGTGTTCGGTCACAGCCGGGGTCCAGGTGCGGGAGCCCCCCAGGGCCGGCCGGCTTCCGGCTCCGGGAGGCACGGGCTGCGCGCGGCTGCTCTCCTCGGCCGGGCCGGGGCGTCTGGGAGCGCCTGCGCGGACGCACCTACCGGCCCAGGTGGCACCCACCGGGCCTCTTCCTGGGGCGCCCTAGAGCCCGGACGGGCGGGCTGGTAAGGAGACCGAGCCCTGACCTGCCGCAGAGGGCCTCCCGCCTCCAGAGGGAGAAGGTCCCCCGAGCCGCTGGGCAGGGGGCTGGACCCGCAGGGCTGTGACCTCGTGTGTGCGCCATGTTTGGGCCCTGCCGCTCGGAAGCAGAGATGTCGTCTTGCAACGCCCGCTCCGAAATGGCAGAGCAAGACCCAGGGATCTCCCACCTTGAAATTCGTCCTGGGGAAGGAAGTTTGCAAGGGCACAAGCAAACGATCCCCGTGAAGATGTTCGTTTTAGCGTTGTCTAATGTGGGGGCCATCGAGGAGCAGCCTGAACACCTCCCCGTTGGTCAGGACTGTGTGTATTTGCGCGCACCTCGTGTGGCTGTGTGTATGTGAGCGTGAGTGCTTCCGCTACTCACGAGACGCGACTCTAATGGACAGGCGAGCCGCCATTAAAAATGGGAACCACGGGAGTTGCCTGGAAACCCACTGGTGAGGACTCCAGGCTTCCACTGCGGTGGGCATGGGCTTGGTCTCTGTGACCCCGCATGCACTGTGGACTTCCCCCCCAAATGTAATCCATGAGAAGCATGGGAAAATGCATGCTGTTCCTGGAGTCACGTAAGCCAAATGTGTGCATACAGGACCGTGGAACATGGAAGGAAGAGGCAGCACCTCAGATTGTTTTTAAAGTTTCCTTCCAGTTGCAGCCCCTCCCCCTATAGGTACTGTTATTCCCATTTTAGAGATGAGGAGACTGAGGCTCAGGGAGATGAGGCCGTTTGCATGTGGTGGCTGAGACGAGCCAGGCAGCTGACTGAGTCCCTCTGTCATCTTGTGTGCCTCCCTGCCTGAGCCTGCAGCTTCCACTGCCCTCTTGGGAGCTAAAGACAAAGGTCCTGACTCCACGACTTTCTCTTCTCCTTGTCGACGGTCCCTGCATGCCTCGCTGTCCTTACTAAAACTCGGTCTGACGTTCCCACCAAAGACCAAAACGGGGCCATAGGTAGAGAATTCCCCTCGGCACAGAAGAATTGCCTAAAAAATACCCTTATGGTCCCAGCCTGATTTTTGTGTGAGTCTTGGAACAAAGGCCCCTGTGCCCACTGGGGCTGCCCTGCCAGTCGGGCAGACAGAGCGGCATGTCAGAGCCGCCCGGTGTGGCGTCTGCTCTTCAGAGCGCAGTTAAACCTGACCCAGCAGTTACGCCCTCACTGTGGGTCATGGCCTCCTAACTGCGGCACATTCCCAGGCTTCAGGCTCTGGGAGAGCTTGAATTCTACAGGATTCTAGAGCCTCACATGCTGGGTCAAAAGCCTCTGCTTTTAAGGCAAGTGGAAGAAGTAACTTGTGTCTACAGACGGAGCAGGTCTTACTGGGCCAGGTTCTCACGGCAGCTTACTCACTCTTTCTAAGAGCTCCTTAAGGTACATGTCTTTGCCCCTGTTTCACAGACAACGGAGCCTGAAGACAGCTTGTCTGGCCCGGAGCCCGCCCCCGCCCTCCAGCCCAGGCAAAGGAGCACAGCTCCTCTCCTCCCGACCCCAGCCCCCCAGCCTTTGCTTCTGAGTCACTCATTCAGGAGTTTTTAGACACAAGCTCCCTGTAGATGCTGAGTGTTGAGCTCTATGGCAGAATCTGTCCCAGAGGGGGACAGAAGGTGCCATTAGCAAAAACACCCCACAGTCCCTGCCCTCAGGGAGATTCTGGGCCAAAGAAAGGTGGCATGCAAGAGTGCAGGAGGCCATACAGGATTCTTGTAGTTTTCTCTCCTTACCACCATAGGTCATCAGATCTAAGACACTACATCGGTATTTTATAGATAGTGAAATGCGAGCGAGAGAAAAATAACTTTTTAGAACTGATGAAATACAGCATAATTGCTGTTGCCCAGATGGAGGCTTGGGGTGGGGATGTAATTTGCCTGTTTTTCTCCCTGTGTTCCCTGCCTCTTGCCCTGGGGCACAGTCCTCACCGGGTAGTTCTGGTGTCAGGTTCAGGAGGAGGCTTAGCCCTTTTTGAGCCATGGATCAACTAATTTTACTGCCCTGTCAACGAGAAGCAGAAGTCGGGAGCAATTACGCTGATGGGGGCCCCACCCACCCATAAGCAGTCTCCTCCAAGCCTCTGCCAGGATGACTCAGGCCCAGCAGTACCCCTAATTGTCTCAACCTGTGTGGACCCTCCCCAGGAGGCTCTGTCCCCCACACCCACATGTCTGGATGCCGAGGCTGCAGGAAGGTGGAGAGAGCCCCTCGCTCTGAAATGAACGCCCAGGCCCTTCCACTGTCCCTCCTACACCCAGTTCCCACTTCCCCTCCTCTGCACGCGCGCCCTGTGGTTAGCAGCATTTATAGACATTCCCGCTTAGCACTCTTTCTTGGGGCATCCCTGTTTCTCCACCCCTGGTCTTGCTTGTTGATTGGCCTGGGAAAGGAGAGAGGTCGAATTTGAATTCCCCTGAGAGGAGAAACTCTCTTGTTTAACATCTAAATCCCACCCAGAAATGCTCATGGTACAGAGGAATTCTTAAAGACAAGTGTGTTGATAAACAGCATTCGTTTTTCTCTTAATAGACTCTGGGTTCATCTACCTCATTAGAACTGACTTGAATGCAATCTTTTTATGGCTGAGTAATATTTCATTATAAATATATGTACCATAGCTTCTTCACCTCTGTGAAATCTAGAAGAATGGTTCTAATGAGCCTATGTGCAGGGCAGCAGTGGAGGCACAGACACAGAGAACAGACTTGTGGGCAAGGAGTGGGGAAGGAGAGGGTGGGGTGAATTGGGAGAGTAGCGTCGAAATGTAGACGTGACCACCTCTGAAGTGGACAGCCAGTGGGGATGTGCTCTGTGACAACCTAGAGGGTGAGGAGGGAGGGAGGTTCAGGAGGGCAGGGGCGGGGTATACCTAGGGCTGGTTCATGCTGATGCATGGCAGAAATCAACACAACACGGTAAAGTAATTATCTGCCAATTAAAAAAAAAAAAGTGGATTGTATAAAAGAAGAGAAAAAGAACCAAGAAGAACTTCGGTCTTGGAAGAGGCAAGAAGGCCTCCAGGGCAGGGGATGCTGCGGCTGGATCAGTCCTGTCGTGGACAGGCAGACACACCGGCATTCCATGCGGATCACGGGATCCGGAGACTCTCACAGGCAGGGAGGAGGCCCGACACGTGGATTTTCACACTCAGGATTCTATCAACGATCTTTTGTTGGCTGAGAAAGGGTTCCTGATTGTACTGGTTTAATGAAGGCAGGAGCCCAGTGAATTGAACGTGTGGAAAGAAGGCCCACTGAGAAGGCAGGCTGAGGCTCTGGGGCCCAGGCCCAGGCCGGGAGGTGCTGGGAGCCGACCTGACTCACCTCTGGGTGGCAGGTGCGTGGGAATGAACTGGTCTCCTAAGGACACTCAGCCACGAGCGTCTCAGTGTCACCATCAGTCGAGCAGACCCTCCCCCACCCGTCTGTTCCCCTCCCTGCTGCCACAGCCGTGGGAAGCTCATATTTAACGTCCTTTCAGTCTTCCAGGATCCCTGTCACCCCTTTAAAGACATTCTCTTCAGTAGGTGATTTTTATTATTTTGAAAAATTCTGTGGCCACGATGCCTCTTGGGCATGTGGGATCTCCCCAGCCAGCGACTGAGTCCCTGCACCTGAAGCCTGGAGTCCTCACCACGGACCACCGGGAGCCCCTTTTGGGGGTGCACCCGTGCCCCCCCTGAAGCCTTTTATGGCTGAGTAATATTTCATTATAAATATATGTACCATAGCTTCTTCACCTCTGTGAAATCTAGAAGAATGGTTCTAATGAGCCTATGTGCAGGGCAGCAGTGGAGGCACAGACACAGAGAACAGACTTGTGGGCAAGGAGTGGGGAAGGAGAGGGTGGGGTGAATTGGGAGGGTAGCGTCGAAATGTAGACGTGACCACCTCTGAAGTGGACAGCCAGTGGGGATGTGCTCTGTGACAACCTAGAGGGTGAGGAGGGAGGGAGGTTCAGGAGGGCAGGGGCGTGTGTATACCTAGGGCTGGTTCATGCTGATGCATGGCAGAAATCAACACAACACGGTAAAGTAATTATCTGCCAATTAAAAAAAAAAAAGTGGATTGTATAAAAGAAGAGAAAAAGAACCAAGAAGAACTTCGGTCTTGGAAGAGGCAAGAAGGCCTCCAGGGCAGGGGATGCTGCGGCTGGATCAGTCCTGTCGTGGACAGGCAGACACACCGGCATTCCATGCGGATCACGGGATCCGGAGACTCTCACAGGCAGGGAGGAGGCCCGACACGTGGATTTTCACACTCAGGATTCTATCAACGATCTTTTGTTGGCTGAGAAAGGGTTCCTGATTGTACTGGTTTAATGAAGGCAGGAGCCCAGTGAATTGAACGTGTGGAAAGAAGGCCCACTGAGAAGGCAGGCTGAGGCTCTGGGGCCCAGGCCCAGGCCGGGAGGTGCTGGGAGCCGACCTGACTCACCTCTGGGTGGCAGGTGCGTGGGAATGAACTGGTCTCCTAAGGACACTCAGCCACGAGCGTCTCAGTGTCACCATCAGTCGAGCAGACCCTCCCCCACCCGTCTGTTCCCCTCCCTGCTGCCACAGCCGTGGGAAGCTCATATTTAACGTCCTTTCAGTCTTCCAGGATCCCTGTCACCCCTTTAAAGACATTCTCTTCAGTAGGTGATTTTTATTATTTTGAAAAATTCTGTGGCCACGATGCCTCTTGGGCATGTGGGATCCCGTTCCCCAGCCAGCGACTGAGCCCGTGCCCCGTGCACCTGAAGCCTGGAGTCCTCACCACCGGACCACCGGGGAGCCCCCGGGTAGGTGGTTTGTAAGTGAATATAAGTGGTATCATCCTCGGTGACTCATTCACAATTTTCCTTTCTTTGTCCATGTAAATTTCCAAGGTTCATCCTTGTCTACTCTTTGTAGCTACCAGAGACTCCATTTTATGAACATTATTTTATCTATTTCCTCACAATGTAAGTTATTGCCAGCCCTGCCCTACCAGACCCTTCCTTTCCTGTTATGAAAATGAGGTGCCACAGACGACTTTCCAGTTTCCATAAGCGGCCGCCTGCAAGGCAGACCTCACCCCGGGAAGCGCACGGTCCAGTTGGAAACGTCGCGGCCCACACATGCCGACGAGGGCTTTCGCTGCTCGGCTGAACTGGGTGCCAAGTGTGTGTCTTAATTTTCATCTCTGCTGTGGGCCCCTCACCTTAAGGATGCTTTGCAGAGTGATCTGGCCCAGGGGTGGGAGTGGTGGTGGGGGGAGTGGGGTGTAGCGCCGCCGTTTCCGTCAGGGGCCCCTGCCTCGTCCTTCAGTAGCAGTCAGGCTGGGCAGCTTCCTGCCCCAGACCTGCAGGACGCACCTCACGTCACGCAGCGGGGATCCTCTGGCTGTTATTTATGTTGGCTGCAAAATCCAGGAAATCGCCCCTGGATATATAGCCCGGTGTCTCAGGATTAAATCCTGTTAGAATGAATCTCATTGCCCAGTACTCCCCTGTGACAGACCACAGGGCCCCCCCGACGGTGCCCCCAGGTTTGTTGTTACAGAGAAAAGAGAGAAACCAGAGCCCCCGTCAGGGAAGCTCCGAATCGGACCTGTGGCCTGGTGGAAGCACCAGCATGTGCTTCAGTGCACTCCACTTGCCCAGAGTGCTCTAGGATCGCTGCTCTGGGGTGGAGAGACGCTAGTGGCCATCGTTGCGTTTGGACAGCCCTGCTCGGTTACACGGCGACCTTCACATCCACCGTGTGGTTCCTGAGCGTCGCCGGCCTCCTCGCACGGGAGAAGCGCCGGCGTGCCTCACTCGCACATGCTTGCTGAGCGCCTGGCACAGGCCACGCAGGGTCCCAGGCCGGAGGCAGCATGAAATTGGCCCGCATGGAACTCCTAGTCCAGTGGGAAGAGACAGGCAGTACACGCACACATGCACACATGACACCGGTGGTGGTGAGAGGCGTGAAGGGTAGAGAGCTGTGGCAGACGGGCGGTGGCGGGGGTGCGCTGCTTTGTATGAGGTGGCCTGGGCATGCCGCCTGGAGTGGGCAGAGGGGCCGTGTGAGCCTCTCAGTGAGGCAGGAGGGAGAGCTGGGAGGGGCTCTGGGGAGGGGCTCCCGGCAGTGGGACCGCCGGTGGACAGGCCCCGAGTGACGGCCTGGCGTGCTGGGGGGCCGGGCAGCGGGAGGCCAGCCTGGCTGGAGTGTGGAGCGAGGGGAGGGGAAGCGGAGTGGGCAGGCACGGAGCGGGGTCTGGCATGCCACTCTCCATTATCGGGAGGACTCTGACCAGGGAAGGACAGGAGTACTTGAAAGAACCGCTTCTCTGGCGGGAGGAGGAAGGCCTGAGCGGCTGTTGGGGCGAGGACGGGGGCTGGGCTGGGTTCGGGGGCTGCGGCGCGCTGAGGCCTGTGCTCAGGCCGGAGCCCACAGGACCCGGTGTGGGATGTGGGCTGGGAGGGGCACACTCGACCCGTCGGCGGGCACGTGGGCTGGGAGCCGGGGTTGGGGCCGTGGCGGCCCATCTGCTCGGCAGTGCCCTGGGCTCCACTGCAGCCTGTCCCTGCACTTGACTGTCCACCTGGACAGTCATGCTGCCTGCCCCTAAACTCCACTAGTGGGTTTAAGCCAGCAGGCCTGACCTGTGGTAAGGTGACCCCTGGGCTCCCTTTTGCCTTTGAGGACTTTATTTTTTGAGTATACTCTTCCTTACCAGGGATTACCATGACCAGGGCTTGGGAGCAGGACCTCCATGTTTCCACAGACACGTAAAACCCTTTCAAATAGTGTTTTGTGTTTGCGCCCACCTCAGAGCCATGCCCAGAGAAAAGGAGGCTCGTCGCCTGGCTGCGCCCTGCCTGGGCGGAGGGGTGAAGGCCTCTGAGGCTGGGATCCTGCCAGGCCAGGCACCGGCTCCCACTCCTTCCCCTCAGCTCAGCCTTTGTGCTCGGCTCCCCCCGCCCTCGAGCGCGTCTTCAGGCCTAGCTGTGACCAAGAAGCTGCAGGCTTAAAACGTTTGAAAGCACTAAGGGACACTGGGCTTCGATAAGCAGGCCGAAGGCATCTGGCCTCTGTTCTCTCTGCCTGCAGAAGCTCCCATGATGATGAAGGAAGAAAGCAGTTCCGTCTTGGGACGTTCTTGGTTCCAGTCTGTCCCATTTTGGAATTTCGTAGATCTAATTCCTTATTTGTTCCATCTTGGAACGTTCGAGGCTTTCACTCCCTTCACAAAATAGCCTAGATCCAGTCCCTGCCCAACTAGAATTTCCCAGATCTAATTTCTAATCGCGTCCACCCCAGAACTTTGGAAAAGTATGTGGGAAACAGGCCTGGGTCACTTTCCCTACCACGGAGGTCTGCCTGTATCCAATCACTGGTTCAGTGTTCTGTTCTGAGTGCTGACTGGGGGCCAGCGAGCTGGGAGCTGAAGGCAAGAGCAACCTGGGCCGAGTCCTCCCCTTGGGGAGCTCGGACTGAGGGGAGCAGACAGTCCACCCGAGACCGTGCGGGGGCATCGTGTGCGCCCCTCGTGCAGAGGGAGGGAGCACAAGCCCTGACTGTGCTGGTGTTTCCCGAGGGCACGTGCTCCTCCGAGGCTCCCACGGGAACTGATCGAAACTGGATCCTGAGTCCTCAGAGGTTCTTTTCGGGTCTGGAGTAGAGCTCAAGTGGGGCGACGTGGGCAGTCCAGGGCACAGGAGCTTCTGTGCTAAACCTAGGACCATCCTGGGCAAACTGGGAGTGTCCTTCTCCCTCAGTTCAGGAGCCAGAATGTTTCACATGATCCTCCAGTGATTCAGATCCTGGTGATTCCAGGGCCTGGTCAAGTGCAGAGAGGAGGTCCTGAGCCCTGGTCTTCCCCAAGAAAGGTGGGGGTTCCCAGTTTTCCCTGGGATGGGGTGGGGGACACGGCCAGGCTGTCGCGTGCAGGGCAGGTTTGCAAGGGCGAGGCTGGCTGGTGGTCGGTGGTGGTGGTTTGGTCGCTAGGCTGTGTCCGACTCTTTTGAGAGCCCGTAGCCCACCAGGCTCCCCGTCTGTGGGGTTTCCCAGACATGACTGCCAGGGTGGGCTGCCATTTCCTTCTCCAGGGCATCTTCTCAACCCAGGGCTGGAACCTGCGTCTTCTCCACTGGCAGGCGGACGCTTGACCACGGAGCCGCCAGGGACGCCCACGGTTGGCTGGGGAGGGTGTGTCACCCTGGCAGGTGGGGCAGTCCAGACTCCTGGCAGCTGGAAACCCAGTCGAGGGTGAAGCCCCCAAACGTGCTGACCTAGATCTGAGCTCCCAGCCCCAGCGTGGCTAGTGTGGGAAGAAGTAACAACAGAGACGGCTTGACGAGCCAACTGGGTGGAAACGTCCGAGCTCGTCGACCACTGGGCCAGGTGTCCCCGGCAGCCCCCAGCCAGGTGCAGCTGAGGATGGCTTCTGTGGGGACATTCGGAGTCAAGGCTCAACGCTGACGAAGCATTAATGAAAACGTCACAGGCACTAAAGTCAAAGCAGATGCGAAGCCGGCTACACGGGCAGACAGAGCTGATAAGAAATAGCCCAGGAGAGAACAAAACCTCTTGAGATTAGGTCAAGGGCAGACTGGGAGGGGAAAAAAAATGACATCAGGGGTCCCCCATGGCAGCTCAGAGGAGCGCTGCTGCTCCTGTGGACAGGCTGACATTTTTGTGCTGCTGCGTTTATACTGACATCCCGACAGGGCCGCGCGTGGAGGCCTCCACATCAGCAAATAAATATTACGTCTCCATCTTCAGCTAAGCAGAGCTGCGGTGCATTCCTATTACTTCATGTGGATTAACCATCTGGAAGTTGAATCAAGCCACAGAGTAAAGAATGGGATCCAATTTTGCATTCACCAAAATAAGCCGTACTAGTCTCAATTTATGGCAGATGGTTATGCAGTCTCAGCGGGCCAAAAAATCTCTCTGCAGAAGAATAAAGTTTATGCCAATTACTGTAATAGGAGCCAGCACAACAACTGTGTGGGTTGACTAAGGTCTCAGATACTGCCGTACAGCTCGTAAACCGTGGGGGGCCCGGGGAACGACGGGGACCCAGTTAATTCATTAAGATAACGCGAGAGAAATGAGGAGCGGAGTTAGTCATAAACCAGAAATATTTCCTCGCGGAGGGGCGGGAGTGAGGTGGGGTGGCTGCTCCCGGGCCGGGGCCTCGGCTGGGCCGCAGGCGGGGGAGAGGCTAACAGGTGGGGGTCGAGAGGCTGGCTGGTGCTCTGAGGGGAAGGCAAGGAGAGGGCCTAGACTGGGGGCTTCTTGGCTTCGTTCATTTCAGAACAAATCTGTGGCGCGTGGATGAGTCCGTGGCCGACCACGGGCAGACCCTGAGCCCCCAGCAGTGAACACCTCCAGCCCTCCTGCTGCCTGGGTTTATGATGGAGCTCCCAGCGCGGCCAAGACGGCAGCACCCAGTAGGGATGTTGACCTGTCAGGCAGGCAGAGGCGGGGGCCCCTGGGCGGAGGGTGAAGGGTGAACGGGGAAGGGACGGGGGCTCCAGGCCTGGCGGGCACCGTCCAGGCTTAGGTCTCAGAACCTGGAGCGAGGCGAGCGTGGCTGGAGCCCGGAGGCGAGGGCAAGGAGGGAGCAGAGGCCAGGCCAACCCAGAGCACAGAGGATGCTCTCTGTCCTGGGAGCAAAGACGGAATGAATGCCCTGACCCTCCTGCCTGGGGAGAGAGGCCTCGGCTTCAGGGAGCACTGCCTCCTGTCTGCTTCCTGACCTGTGAGAGAGTGCGGACTCCCTGTTCCCTGGATGGTGTCAGGCTGGGCCTGTGCGCTCGAGGCGAGCCGGCCTGGGCGGGGAAGGGCATGGCTGCTTCCACGATGGCTCCTCTGAGGGGACGGAGCCAGGCCGGCCTCCGCGCCGCGCCGCCTCGCCTCCGGCTGGGGAGAGGGGCAGTGGGTCTGGGGCATGTCAGGTCACAAGGCAAGGTCGGCTCTTGTCCCATGCAATTTGGGTTCAGCTTTTGTATTTTTTAATTAATTTTTTAACTAAATGATAATTGCTTTTACAGAATTTTGTTGTTTTCTGCCAAACATCGACGTGAATCAGCCATAGGTATACATAGGTCCCCTCCCTCTTGACCCTCCCTTCCGTCTCCCTCCCCAGGTTGTTGCAGAGGCCCTGTTTGAGTTCCCTGAGTCTTACAGCAAATTCCCATGGGCTGTTTATTTTACGTATAGTAATAGAAGCTTCCATGCTCCTCTCATATCCATGCATCTCACCTTCCCCTTCCCCACCACCCCATGTCCATAAGTCTGTTCTCTGTGTTGTCTCTCCACTGCTTTCCTGCAAATATGTCCATCAGCACCGTCTCTCTAGACTCCATATATGTGCTTTATCATCTCTGTCTAAATGAAAGCCGCTGGCTTCAAGAATGTTGACACTTGGAGCTAAAAGTGACTGCCTGTCTTAGTTTGCCCAGGACTGCCTTGGTTTTAGAACCCCAAGTTCAGCCTCCCAGGAACCCCCGCCACCTGACGAAACAGGACGGCTGGCCACCCTCGCTGGTCAGTCAGCCCACCCAAGGGCGCATCCAGTGCTGGAGAGGGTTTCGTGCATTGCTGGCACATTTGAGTCTGCTCTGTTGGTGTTATTACCCCAGCCTTCCCTGGCAGGACGGTGCGGCTCAGAGGGCCTGAGATGTCCGTGCTGGCCCGTGGCTCCGTAAGTGGACATGTCAGGCTTGGAATGCAGGTGGCGGATGCCAGAGCCCCCATGTCTAGTGTGGCCTCTGCTGGAGGGACAGCGGCTGTGACCATTAGTAAACCCAGCAGTGGCAGCCACGGTTGCCGACCTTCCCCATTTTCCGGTGGGTGGACTGACCGGGAAGGGAACCGAGCTCTTTGCAATCACCGGTTATCCCACGGCTCCTTGCCTGGCTGGACGAGTCGTCCGTACTCACTCTGGCTGAGCACACACAGGGCCCACCTCTCAGTCTGGTGGCTCAGAGCTGGGCCCGGCTGTCCACCGGCTCGGACAGAGCACCCCGCCCCCGCCCGCAGGATCCCGGGTGGTGAGCAAGATGGAAGGGGCCGAAATGCAGGGCGAGCCTGAGACGCCCCTGCCTGAGGCTGGGCGCTCGTGTATTGGGAGCTCGTCAGCCAGATCGCAGGCACTGACCTCCATCACACAGGGGAGCATCTGAGCCTGCTGGGTGGAAGGGACTGGGGGGACTCCTGCAGTCCCCCCACTGACAGCTTTCTGGCACATGCCTAGGGAGGGGGCGAGCTCATGGGCCACCAGGTGCCGAGGCGAAAATTCTCAGCCGCAGTGAGAGAAGGCGCGGCTGGGCACGCACACGGGCATGTGCTCTCCAGGTCTCGCACCTTACAGAAATAGGTTCAGAGAAGTTTTGTAAAGTGGAATACTGGGGACAGTCCTCAGAGGAAGGGAGCCTACCCCAGATCCTGCTGCACTGATAAAAGCACCTGGCGGCCCCCTCCGGGGATCACAGGCCTGACGCTTTCCAGCAGCCAGATTGCGGTTCTGACCTCTCCCCTCGATGGCACAGGTGTCGTTTCTACACATGCCGGCGTCTTCACTAACCCTTCCCCTCGGGGAGTCGGAGGGGGCTCTCCACCCGGGAGGCGTGGACACAGACCCTCCGACGTCACAGCACCGACACGAGTTCCGGTGTGAGGCAGTGGAAGGGGAGGCCGGGGAGGGGTCATGCTAGGAAGCCTGCCGAAGGAGGTGGCCTCAGCTGGACAGAGCGCCACCTGGGCGTGTCCTGACAGACCGAGGGGGAGATCCAGCACTGCGGAGGAAGAAATGTTTTCTTGGTTCTGAGCTCTGGGGAGAATCGGTCATGGGCGTTTGCTCCTAAGTGGTGCTTGAGAACCGAGTATTCTCAGTAGAATTTTTATTGTTGTGGCCGCTCCTTACGTCGGCCCTCAGTCTGTGCCACGGGCGTGGAGCCTTGCCGCTCACAGGCAGACACTGGGTGATGGGTGGAGGTTGTGCGTGACTCCGGAGTGACCCCTGGGCAAGAACCCTGGCTCCACTGCTGTCCGTGATAAGACCTAGCGAAATTACACTTACCTGGGCCTCAGTGTCCTCATCTGTGAAAGGGGGTGATGGCAGCACCTGCCTCATCGGACGATGGTGGTGGTACAGTCGCTCCGTGTGTCTGACTCTTTTGAGACCCAGTGGGCTGTAGCCCGCCAGGCTCCTCTGTCTGTGGGACTTGCCCGGCAAGAATACTGGAGTGGGTTGCTGTTTCCTCCTCTAGGGGATCTTCCTGACTCAGGGATCGACCCCGCTCTCCTGCACTGCAGGCGGATTCTTTACCACTGAGCCAGTGGCAGTGAAGATTGAGAGTCCATTTGCATGTTGTGCTGGAACAATACCTGCCAGACACTGTTAAACCTCAACTACGCGGACTGTTTCGGTCGGGTGAGGGGCAGAGGGGAAGGAATCTAGATTAGCAGATGATGGCCCTGGGAGCAGATGCAGCCCACCAGCTGTTTGTATAAGTAAAGCTTTATTGGAACACAGCCGCAGCCGCTCATTGACACAGCTGAGGCCGCGCTGGAGCTGCAGGCGCAGAACTGAGTGGCTGCGACAGACTGTGGCCCATGGAGCCCCGAATGTGTCACAGCCTCTGCGACCCTTGATGGAAACCAGCTGCACCCTCTGGTCGACGTGCATGAACGGCTCTACTGGGCCTGGTCCGCAGCCTCCCTCCAGCCTCATGTGGGAGCAGTCTCGTCCTACACGGCGTCTCTGGGCCTGGGGGAGGGGTGGCCGTGGGGGTGGCTACGGGCGCGGTGGACGGGAAGCAGTGACAGCCCCTCTCGGCGGGCGGAGTGGTCTCGGGGCCGCGCGGGCCATGGGAAAGTGGAGGCGGCGCTGACGGCGCACGCCAGCCGTCAGCATTCCGGGCCGTGGGGAGCCGGCATGCAACGGGGTGCCCCGAGGCGAGGCTTTTGTTTAGCACACGCATTAATAAACGCCCTAAGCCCCTCCGTTCCACTTCATGAAGCGCCCTCAGTCTGGAGCGCCAGGCAGTTCTGCTCTGGACTGAGGAGCAGGTGCTGGCGGAGTCTGTGAGGGATCAGCGAGGCGGAGACGTGTCACGGTGCTTTACTGCTTCTCAGAAATCCAAGGAGGGACCAGATTGGACCCGAGGCTGAGTGCCCCTGATTCAGGGAGACTCCGGCTGCTCTTGTAGGTGCAGGCCGAGCCTCACCGTGCCCAGTCAGGAGCTACGGGGCCAGGCTCAGGTGAGCATGCTGGCAGTGGTGTCCAGGGAGCCACGTTTTAATCACGGAAACTGTACAGAGTACCTGCGAGCCTTCCCACGTGAATAGCATTTTGCTTTAGTGGCCACAGATGGTATTTCCTGGACAACAGACATACAGCGAAGTAAAATATGCCGGTTGGGAGGAGTTTGGTGAACTGGGATTATCTTCATTGTGTTTTATATGGATGTCCACAGCTTTTGTTAGCACAGCTCTCCGCTTCAGCTTCTGAAGTTGGACACACTTCGGTCGTGTCCGACTCTGGGTCGGGAATCAGATGGCAAACAGCAGCAGCTGACGTCTTAAGGCTTGAGCCTTTCTCGGGACACCACCTGGTCCCTCACCCGTCCAGTGGCCATGAGGTGGGTGGACGTTGCTGGCTCCGCCTAGCAAACAGCAGACTGTCTAGGCCCTCACGGGTCACTGGCCTCGGCTGCGCAGGTCCCTGGGGCCTCAGGAGCCAGGCAGGTGTGCAGGTAAGGGGGTGGCACCATTGGAGCCCTTCTAGAACGTCGTCTCCGGCAGGGCCTCGTCAAGGCTTTCCACCCTGGCAGCTGGGGTCTCACCAGCCCAATATGGCCCGTTGCCTGTTTGTGAAATAAAGTTTTATCGGAACAGACCCGCTTACTTTACAGATTGTCTGTGGCCGTTTTTGCCCGCAAGGGCAGAGCTGACTAGCTGTGGGAGACCACGGGGTCTGTAAAGCTGAAAATACTGTCTGCAGACTTGGCCCTGGATGAGGATGGCTTGCCGGAGCACAGCCTAGATGTCCAAGAGGAGCGGGGTGTCACAGCACGTAGGGACCTGTCTGAGACTTGGACCAACCAAGACCTCTGGCGTGGCTAGCACAGCCGGTGACGCGGTTCCATGACGGGAGGAGGAGGAGAGACTTGCAGAGGCTGGCTTCACGCTCCTTCAGTTCAGGATCCACCGAAGCTCCCGTCAGCCTCTGGAAAGTGAGGAGAAAACACGACCCTGGAGCTCCCTCGTCTGTTCTCGCGACGAACTTTGTGAAGCGCTACTTCCTGCTGCAGCTCACTGTCAGGATTTGATTATCTGAGGAGACATTTGACCTTCGGGACTTCTTGGTCATCCGACCCTCCTCTCCAGCCCCAGGACTCTGAAGGGCCAAGCACAGCGGGGGCAGAAGTCTGTTGTGGGCAAACGGGGCAGCTTCAGACTTTGCACCTGGAGGAGGTGGTTCTGGGGTGCAGGTGCGACTCCTGCCGAGGGGTGCAGATGGTATTTCCTGGACAACAGACATACAGCGAAGTAAAATATGCCGGTTGGGAGGAGTTTGGTGAACTGGGATTATCTTCATTGTGTTTTATATGGATGTCCACAGCTTTTGTTAGCACAGCCTCCGCTTCAGCTTCTGAAGTTGGACACACTTCGGTCGTGTCCGACTCTGGGTCGGGAATCAGATGGCAAACAGCAGCAGCTGACGTCTTAAGGCTTGAGCCTTTCTCGGGACACCACCTGGTCCCTCACCCGTCCAGTGGCCATGAGGTGGGTGGACGTTGCTGGCTCCGCCTAGCAAACAGCAGACTGTCTAGGCCCTCACGGGTCACTGGCCTCGGCTGCGCAGGTCCCTGGGGCCTCAGGAGCCAGGCAGGTGTGCAGGTAAGGGGGTGGCACCATTGGAGCCCTTCTAGAACGTCGTCTCCGGCAGGGCCTCGTCAAGGCTTTCCACCCTGGCAGCTGGGGTCTCACCAGCCCAATATGGCCCGTTGCCTGTTTGTGAAATAAAGTTTTATCGGAACAGACCCGCTTACTTTACAGATTGTCTGTGGCCGTTTTTGCCCGCAAGGGCAGAGCTGACTAGCTGTGGGAGACCACGGGGTCTGTAAAGCTGAAAATACTGTCTGCAGACTTGGCCCTGGATGAGGATGGCTTGCCGGAGCACAGCCTAGATGTCCAAGAGGAGCGGGGTGTCACAGCACGTAGGGACCTGTCTGAGACTTGGACCAACCAAGACCTCTGGCGTGGCTAGCACAGCCGGTGACGCGGTTCCATGACGGGAGGAGGAGGAGAGACTTGCAGAGGCTGGCTTCACGCTCCTTCAGTTCAGGATCCACCGAAGCTCCCGTCAGCCTCTGGAAAGTGAGGAGAAAACACGACCCTGGAGCTCCCTCGTCTGTTCTCGCGACGAACTTTGTGAAGCGCTACTTCCTGCTGCAGCTCACTGTCAGGATTTGATTATCTGAGGAGACATTTGACCTTCGGGACTTCTTGGTCATCCGACCCTCCTCTCCAGCCCCAGGACTCTGAAGGGCCAAGCACAGCGGGGGCAGAAGTCTGTTGTGGGCAAACGGGGCAGCTTCAGACTTTGCACCTGGAGGAGGTGGTTCTGGGGTGCAGGTGCGACTCCTGCCGAGGCGGTGCCCCCAGCTCACACACACAGCGGACAGGTGGCCAGCAGCGGGCACTAGCCGAGGTGGTCGAGCCTGTCGGAGCCGAGTGAGGGGTGTGGCCCGCTGCAGGCCGCTCCAGGGAAAGGAAAGCTGCGTGGACACTGGCAGTGGGCTTTGAAGAACCGGCAGGAGTCTGAGGACTTGGAGAGAAGGTGGTCTTCTCGACCGCCTTCCAGGAGGAGAGTGGAAATCCTCTAAGCTCTTCCCTTGTCGCCTGAAAACTGGGCACAGGGAACCCAAGCCAGCTGGTGGGCAGCTGATACTTTCAAAGGTTCCCTTGGGACGCTAAGTGGAGCCAAGGTTGAGAGCCTCTGGTTTGCTCGTGCTGAGGTTTTTGTTTGGCCACTTCTGTTGGTCTTCTTTCACTTACTTCCATCCGTCTTTGTTCTTTGGCCCCTGTGGGCCTCCCATCGCAGTGGCCTCTCTCACTGCAGAGCACTGCTCTGGGCGCATGCGCTCCAGAGCTCCGGCTCGTTAATTGGACATACTGGTCCAGCCGCTGTGCGGCACGTGGGATCCTCCCAGGCCAGGGATGGAACCAGTGCCCCTTGCACTGCAAGGCGGTGGTGTCCTTACCCACTGGACCACCAGGGAAGCCCTCATGCTGAGTTTTTTAAGACCAGTGGCTCGTGTAGCAGAACACTCAAAATGTTCCCACTTTCCCTAATCCAGTCTGGTTTAAGAGCTGGTTTTGAAGGGATCACTGTTGCTTAATGTTTCCAAGTGAGAAAATGTAAGGCCTAGTGACGCTGGCAGGGTTCCCAGGAAGCACGCCTCAGAGATGCTCCCGGGCCAGCGGGCCAACCTTTAACTTAACCCCTAGCACCTTCCCTCCCTCCTTCCAGTCGCATGAAGGCCCAGGCTCTAAAACAGTGAGGGCACTTGAAAAAATAAATTTTGGACCCACTCACCTCTTCTCTCCTAACATCCTGTGGCTCTCAATGGTACTAGGTCTGAGAGTCTAAGAACAGAACACGCCCTCCACGTGGTCAGGATCAGGGAGTTCTATGCCAACCCCTTGTCAACCTGACTGCTAAGAATGGACGGACAGGACAGCCCTTGGTGGATGTCTCCTGCTTCCTCAGAGAAGACCTGAGGGGTAGGCTGGGCTGTGAAACTTAGCAGCTGAGTGAGGTGAGGCGGGGAGAGGAAAGCGAGCTTTCCCAGGTCAGGTGCACAGGTCCACTGCCTTCCCAGGTGGCCCCGTGGGAAAGGGTCCACCTGCCAGTGCGTGAGGCACGGGAGATGCGGATTCAGGCTCTGGGTCAGGAAGATACTCTGGTGGAGGAAAAGGCCACCTACTCCAGTGTCCTTGCCTGGAGAATCTCATGGACAGAGGAGCCTCACGGGCTGCAGTCCCTGGGGTTGCAGAGTCAGACAGGACTAAGCACAGAGGCCGTTTGGTAAACGGATGGAACCAAAGGGGCGAAGTCCCATGGAAAGGTGCGCCCTGGGCTGGAGGACACAGCACCTTGACTGACCCTGCAGCCCGGGAACAGACAGGGAGCCCAGGACTCAGCAGCGCCCAGGGACCCGCCACTCAACTGCCTTCAGCCTGGGCTTGCGTGTTCTTACATGCGCGCTGTGGATGACGTCGAAAATCTCTCTCCACCAACTCTCCCGTCGGATGACCACCTGTCAGGCCGAGGCATCCTCTGCCTGTGCCCACGCCCGCCGCCCGCCACTGGCCTCGGCACTGCTGCTCCCTCGGGCGCCTCCAGGAGGCCTGGGTGCCGGCCCGGCAGCGCTCACTGCTGAACGCTGAACCCACGGACGGACGGTCCACGTGGACGCAGACACCACCTCCGAGAGCAAACGCTAAGAAAATCGCCTTGGAAAACACACGCAAGGACACCTGGGAAATACCACCTCACAGAAAATCCCTTCAGCTAGCTGGCCACCTCTTAGAAGGCTGACCCCTCTAGCCGGCACCACAAGAAAACTTAGTGTCCAGAAGCAGAAGCTTGCAAGTGACGGAGTCCTCAAAGAGGAGACGTAAAACACAGCCGCAAACCAAAGAGCCATGGTCCTGAAATGAGCAGGATCTAATGGCAAAATCCTTACTGAGTACTTAATGGGTTTTCCATATTTTTTCTCCTTTAGAAATAAAACCTCTGAGACTAATATATTAATACATAATCCTTCTTCACTGCTCAGGTTTTAGAGACAAAATTATTTAAAAAATCAAATACTAACACCTTAATGTGGCATAGGCGCACCTCAAGAACAGGGGCTTGCAATGAAAAATAAAAAGCAAGTCCCCCCCTCCCCGACAAGTGGTAGGGCTGCGAATCACAGAATTCTTGAGCAGCTGTGGAGAAGGGGGCCACAGTGCTGTGAACAGAAGTGGCATCAGGGAAACCACCGCGCAGGCACAGAAGTGGCATTTTGTGATCAAATTTATTTTTTGTTTAAATTTCATTTACTTTGTTTTACTGTAATTTACACAAGAGACTGCCAAGTCAACTAGACATCTCACATTCACCACACATTCCCTCAAATCTCCACAGTTGTTAGAAAAACATTAAAACCCACGTGCCGGGCTCTTGTTTCCAAGTGCGCCTGAGCTCCCAAACGATGCTGCCGACGCCAGCGAGCGCCGAGTGCACTGAAGGGAGAAAGCGAGGCTCTGCTTCTGCGGGTCAGCCGGGATCGTCCTGGCGTCAGACCCTCGCCTAGGGCACCGCCCCAGAGGCCGCCCCCAGCCCGCTGCCGTCACGGCCGCGGGGACGCAGGGCGGGCAGAGCCGTCAGCGAATCGGACTAAGAACAGGACAACCCCGGGGCTGCCAGGGGGCAGGAGGGGCCGAGGTTCCAGACGAGGTCGGGACCTGAAGGCTGCAGAAGCGTCATTCTACTCAAGCTTTCGGGACGGACAGGAGAAGTGGATTTGAACAGAGAAAGGTAACAAATCTCGCCTAACTACTGCTCCTTTTCTTTAAAATAAAAGAGAAACAGAAAAGAAAAAAAGGAGGCAGCAGCTTTTGGGCGGCTTCTGCCCCTTGCCTTTGGAGGGTATGTTCCAGGGACGGCCCGCTGGGAGCACAGCCGAGGGGGAGCCGCGCTGGCCCCGCGGGCGGCCTCCTACCCGTGTGCACAGAGGCCGCGCTGCCTCCTCCCAGCTAGACGCAGGTCTGCCCCGCAAAGCGTGCATTCCACCCGGAAAGAGCAGAATGGCGCCATGATCTACATGCTGCCGTGTAAGCTGTGAGGGTTCTAAACCGTTTGCATAGTTGCCAAGCTGTAATTTCAGAAAACAGTCATTTTAGAAACAAGACTTCATGGAAGTGCTGAACTTCCAATTTTTCTAAACAGCCCACAGTCTTATTAATTTCTTCATCAATGTCTGTCTTTGCCTAACAGAAGCCTGAAACATTGTATAGTGTATTTTTTTAAATAAATCACAGACCGTAATTTCCATTTTTGCTAGACTTGATGTAGAAAAATACTTGAAATTTAAAATACAAAAATTCAATAAAAAATGGATTTTTGTTTTAAAAGGATCTCTTCCTCAGGGGCAAACAAGTAAAAACTAGCCTGTAGCTCTATTTACTAATAGATATTGTCCAATTTGGCTATATGATCATGAAAATCCAAAACCAAATGACTATAAATACATTCAGGGTTCTGTTCCAGCTTCCTTGGGATACCAAAAAGATTTCTAATAAATTTTCCTGTGGGAGTTTGTTGATTATGGGACTGAAATTAAAATTTCTAAGAGTGACTTCAAAGAACAGAAAAGTAATAAAAGGCTATATATATATATATATATATATATGTATATGTATATTGGTCCACAACTCGCCATTTAGGAAACATACCAGCCAGTCTTACATTGCAGTCAGTTTGTCCGTGAATGGTATTACTCTGATAATTATTAAAATCTGTCCCAGGTATATATATTGAAAATATTTTCTCTTGCATTCTTGCTGAAGGCAGGTCCAGAGTGCTGGAGCGGCTGGCCCGGGCCTCCCGGGACGTCTGTATGTACACATATACACAGCGTGAGCCTGCGTCTGCGGCTCCACATGCACTTCACAGACAGCCGCAGACACACGCACGCTGACGCGCGCGGCGGGACCCGTGCCCGTGGGCACACAGCCGCCGCACGCGTCTGGGGAGCGTCCGCGTGCAGGGCAGGGTCACGCTCCTCTTCACTCATCGCTGGCTGCGCTTGTTCCCCTTACTTGACCTTGATTACGTAACTGCAAGAAAAGCCAAAGACAGGGCAGTGTGTTAAAATACAGAGGCGCCACAATGCCAGCCCACAGCCCGTGGCCCACGTTCTTGAGGGAAAAGTCCTCAGTGGAGCCCAGCTTCTGGCAGGCAGGCACCCCCACTACTGCATTTGTAACACTTCTCTCTTGATGCTGGTCTTCCTACCAGCACAGTATTTTATTTCATCAGAAGCAGAAGTGCATCCTAGCAACTCAGAAGAACGTAACGAAAGTAACAATGCATTTTTTAAAAAAATTTAAGTGAACACTGAGTTTTAAGAAAAGGGGCTTGAGGGAAAGCCGGTGGGATTCACCAGCTCTTACTTGGCACTGCCTGTCTTCAGGACTGAACACTGCGTGTCAACAACTGAAGAGCAGGCAGGCATGTCGGGGGGCAGCAGAGGCACTGCTGGCGAGGGCGCTCTCACTGCGCCTCCTCAGCGCCACACAGCTCAACCGTGGAACGGCGGCTGTGCACGGCCTGGTCTGGCACACACGGCCTGGCCTCGAGATGTGGACTACATGCCGAGGCTCTGAAAACCTCCGATCTGGGCACGTAAGTCTGTGCGGAAGACGTAAGGTCATACAAGCATCTTACACTGTAAATGAAAACCAGTGTGTATTTAGACACATTAAAGCTACATGTAACACGACATGAGTCGGCGTGAAGGAAGACTTCCTGGTATTCAGAAAAAATTTCAGCTCAAATGAATTACTGAGATCAACTCTTATAGCATGGGATGAAGGAGATTTGATTTAAAATGCTTTTACACATTTCCTTACTAACCACAAATGGTCTTATAGTGAGAAACCGGTCAGTAATTCGCTATCAATGAAAAATGCGCTGTTATGAGGGCTGAGTGGACTTGGCAGTGGGATTCCAACCTGCGGTACTAAGAACTAACTTGGGATCACTCAATTCAACTGTTCCACAGATAACATTCTTCCACAATAGTAACAACTCGTGTTCACTGTCAATGTCTGAAATGTATTATCTCTTAATTTCTAAAAATTAAGCCACATTTAACACATTGTCTCCACTTGTCAGGTTAACTGCCCATTACCAAAAAGGCATTTGGTTTTTAAACATTCTTTTTACCCAGGTCTTCACTTACACAGTTTTTGATATTGCCTCTGACCCTACAGGGGACTCATTTAGACATCAGCAGCCGACGTGCCTCGGACGGAACCCTTCTTACGCATCTAAACGTAAAATAAAATCATGAGCCGCTGAAATTACAGACTCTTAACTGGGTTAGTAAGCAAAGGGAGAAAAAAGGCCTTGAAGAGATGGTGACGTAACTGCTGTCTGTTTACAAGCACATCCACGTTAAAATGAAGTTCTGAGGCCCTATAGTTACCTCAGTCTAAGGAAAACCTCGCAAAAGGCTTTTCTTACACAGCATAAAAAATGTGTAATATCTATTCTTGAAATGGGGGCATGTTCGGCACTGCCTGTCTTCAGGACACGCGTGTCAACAACTGAAGAGCAGGCAGGCATGTCGGGGCAGCAGAGGCACTGCTGGCGAGGGCGCTCTCACTGCGCCTCCTCAGCGCCACACAGCTCAACCGTGGAACGGCGGCTGTGCACGGCCTGGTCTGGCACACACGGCCTGGCCTCGAGATGTGGACTACATGCCGAGGCTCTGAAAACCTCCGATCTGGGCACGTAAGTCTGTGCGGAAGACGTAAGGTCATACAAGCATCTTACACTGTAAATGAAAACCAGTGTGTATTTAGACACATTAAAGCTACATGTAACACGACATGAGTCGGCGTGAAGGAAGACTTCCTGGTATTCAGAAAAAATTTCAGCTCAAATGAATTACTGAGATCAACTCTTATAGCATGGGATGAAGGAGATTTGATTTAAAATGCTTTTACACATTTCCTTACTAACCACAAATGGTCTTATAGTGAGAAACCGGTCAGTAATTCGCTATCAATGAAAAATGCGCTGTTATGAGGGCTGAGTGGACTTGGCAGTGGGATTCCAACCTGCGGTACTAAGAACTAACTTGGGATCACTCAATTCAACTGTTCCACAGATAACATTCTTCCACAATAGTAACAACTCGTGTTCACTGTCAATGTCTGAAATGTATTATCTCTTAATTTCTAAAAATTAAGCCACATTTAACACATTGTCTCCACTTGTCAGGTTAACTGCCCATTACCAAAAAGGCATTTGGTTTTTAAACATTCTTTTTACCCAGGTCTTCACTTACACAGTTTTTGATATTGCCTCTGACCCTACAGGGGACTCATTTAGACATCAGCAGCCGACGTGCCTCGGACGGAACCCTTCTTACGCATCTAAACGTAAAATAAAATCATGAGCCGCTGAAATTACAGACTCTTAACTGGGTTAGTAAGCAAAGGGAGAAAAAAGGCCTTGAAGAGATGGTGACGTAACTGCTGTCTGTTTACAAGCACATCCACGTTAAAATGAAGTTCTGAGGCCCTATAGTTACCTCAGTCTAAGGAAAACCTCGCAAAAGGCTTTTCTTACACAGCATAAAAAATGTGTTAATATCTATTCTTGAAAACAGGAAATAAAAGCCTGCAGACTGATGATGTGAAATTATCAAAGATCGCCAGGGTGAATGATCTGTTCACCAGCACGGTGTGAGAAAATGCCCCAGTTGTCCGGTTCATCTTTTCAGTCACTGGACCAGACAGGAGCTCTACATGGTGGCCACCTGCGGGGACCGAGACCAGTGTCCTCCGGGGAGTTTTTCATGGAAAATTCATGGGAGAGAGGGAGGACCAAAGGAAGAAGACAGCACATGGACAGCGTCCGGAGAAAGACGGCCACCACAGAGATGCGGCAGGGAGGACAAGCACTTGCGACAGCATGCACACGACTTAACGAGGAAACCGAGAAAAGAATGGACGGAAGAGGAACTCGTGCCACAAACACGTCTCGGGCTCAACCGCTCCCACCCGCTCCCCCCACCCGCTCCCCCAAGGGCCGGTAAGGAACAAGCTGCTGGGCCTAGTCTCCGCATTTCTCTGTGGGATTACAGGCTGGGGCATTCCTCTCATGCCTAACCTCTCCAGGGCCAAAACCCGTTTGAAAGAAATCCAATTCTTAAAATACTTGTGAATTAAGAAGAGAATTACAACACATCAAATTCTATCCTCAGGTGTCAGGGAAACGGGACCTCAAGGAAAGGAGAATTCCTCCATGGGGAAGAGGACGTGCAAACGTCAAGCCTCTCCGGGAGGCAGGTGTATTCTGGGTAGGCGTGCTGGCCTGCGGGCACGCTGCTGCCCAGACTGAAAGATGCCCACAGACCGCTCGACTCAGAGCAGCAGCGAATGGAAATTTTCGGCCTCCATGGACTGAAAAGACTGTTGCGAGCAGCCGACGTGCCTCGGACGGAACCCTTCTTACGCATCTAAACGTAAAATAAAATCATGAGCCGCTGAAATTACAGACTCTTAACTGGGTTAGTAAGCAAAGGGAGAAAAAAGGCCTTGAAGAGATGGTGACGTAACTGCTGTCTGTTTACAAGCACATCCACGTTAAAATGAAGTTCTGAGGCCCTATAGTTACCTCAGTCTAAGGAAAACCTCGCAAAAGGCTTTTCTTACACAGCATAAAAAATGTGTTAATATCTATTCTTGAAAACAGGAAATAAAAGCCTGCAGACTGATGATGTGAAATTATCAAAGATCGCCAGGGTGAATGATCTGTTCACCAGCACGGTGTGAGAAAATGCCCCAGTTGTCCGGTTCATCTTTTCAGTCACTGGACCAGACAGGAGCTCTACATGGTGGCCACCTGCGGGGACCGAGACCAGTGTCCTCCGGGGAGTTTTTCATGGAAAATTCATGGGAGAGAGGGAGGACCAAAGGAAGAAGACAGCACATGGACAGCGTCCGGAGAAAGACGGCCACCACAGAGATGCGGCAGGGAGGACAAGCACTTGCGACAGCATGCACACGACTTAACGAGGAAACCGAGAAAAGAATGGACGGAAGAGGAACTCGTGCCACAAACACGTCTCGGGCTCAACCGCTCCCACCCGCTCCCCCCACCCGCTCCCCCAAGGGCCGGTAAGGAACAAGCTGCTGGGCCTAGTCTCCGCATTTCTCTGTGGGATTACAGGCTGGGGCATTCCTCTCATGCCTAACCTCTCCAGGGCCAAAACCCGTTTGAAAGAAATCCAATTCTTAAAATACTTGTGAATTAAGAAGAGAATTACAACACATCAAATTCTATCCTCAGGTGTCAGGGAAACGGGACCTCAAGGAAAGGAGAATTCCTCCATGGGGAAGAGGACGTGCAAACGTCAAGCCTCTCCGGGAGGCAGGTGTATTCTGGGTAGGCGTGCTGGCCTGCGGGCACGCTGCTGCCCAGACTGAAAGATGCCCACAGACCGTTCGGACTCAGAGCAGCAGCAATGTAATGCGGAATAAAGCTCTTCTCGAGACCTAGAGCAAATATAACCTATATGGGATTTAACATGATGATGCTCAGCACTTAAGCCTGAAATCTGACTTGAAGTATTTTGGAACTATTAAGAAACTGCCACGGACTCCCAACCCTGAACCAATGACAGATTTCTACCAGCCTTCGGAGGGAATCTGTCAGTCTGAGCCATGTGGGCACAGTATAACGAGGCTTTCAGACAAGCTGGGTTTCTGTGTGACTCCTTGTCTGTCCTGCACGTTCTTTTCAAGTGCACTTCCCAGCTCCGAGTGACGCCGCGCCCAGGGAAGCAGCTGTGCCCGCAGGTCCGCACAGGTGGGGACGGTCCCCACCTCCCGTCAGGGCGCTCCTGCAGGCGCCGCGTCCGGGTGCCTGAGGCCAGAGCCTCGGGAGGGGAGCAGGCGCTCCCCCGGGGAGGAAAAGGCCCGCCCACGCTCTGTCTGAGGGGCCCAGAGCCAAACCCGGGGGGCTCCACCTGCTGCCCTTCCGCCGTCGACCCTCCTCCTCGTGGCACGGCGGGCCCTCAGCACCGAAGTCAAAACCAGAAGGAAGCCGCCTTCCTGCGTGTCCAAACCAACACAAATAAGTCCATTTTCTGTTTCTTTAACTGGTGTTAGCAAGTCACTTTGTGGAGATGCCAAGGCTGTGCCAGCAGCTTAGTGAGGAGGGGAGGGTAATCCTGCTTTCTGTTCAACGTCCAGGTGACACCGGATGCTCGGAGGGGCTGGAGGCGGAGCATGGAGCACCGGGAAGGAGCGACCCCAGGCAGGGCAGGAGAGAGGGCCCGAGACTGGGTGGTGAGGAGGAGGGACAGACATGGGGCAGGGGCGGGGACCCGAACATTCCGGCTCCCACGACCCGGAACTCAAAGCCACACTTAGAACCAGAAGTTGAGGTCGCAGAGGCCTCTGCTGGCTGGCCTGCAAACCAGGCCCCAATTGTATAATGCTGTCACTACGGGAAAATGTGCCAAGTTTCAAAAACTGAACTTAAGATACTTTTGGAACAAAGTCCACTCATAAGTTGGAGGCTGCTTAAAGTTTACGTATAAGATAAGGTTAAAACATTTTATTGCCTTATAAAGAAAGTATGTGCTAGTCCTCTCAGAAGGTTTGTATAAAGCTAATTAGAAGCAGATCTGCTGTAATCACCAAAAGTAAGCAATTTTAAACACAGATTCTTTATCATACCATGTGCCAGACAAACAAGATTTCCTCCCGTGCCAAAGAACCTAATTTGCTGCGATTCTCCTGTGATTAAACGGGGTCCCTGCGTCACACAAGCGTTCGGTCGGGCACTCCCTGCTGCCTGTGGGGCCTCCCAGACCGGGACTGCGGGAGGACTCGACGACTGCATGGAAGCCGCCAGCCTCTGCTGGACGTTCCTCAGGTTCAGCTCCCCCGCAGGGTCCCACTTTCAGCTGAGAAGAAGTGCAGCCCAGAGCAAAAGCCAGGCCAGACCCATGCCAGAGTAAGTCGGGGAAGAACCGCCTGCTCTGGGAGAAAGAGTGCGTGGCAGCTGCAGGGCCGGCTCAGGGTCGCGGTGCGTGGAGGAGCGGGGCGGGCGCCGCTGAGACACGGCACACAGACCTCCAGCCCCAGGGTCACCTGGGTTTCCACCTCAGGCTTCTAGGACACAAGGGCTCACTGCTGGCGGAGGGCGGGGAGGGCCCTTCTGGACCAGTGACAGTGCCGCTAGCCTTCATCGTGGCTACAGAAGAGGACCCAGAAGGAAAGAAGACAACAGAAGAGGACCCAGGACCTACGGTGCTACCATTAAGGACCTACTGCGATAGCAAAAGGGCAGAGGCAACTCGGCCCAAGCAGGAGAACGCCTGAAAGGCCTGCGAGCCAGAGAACACGCGCGAGAACGCGACCCCCGGACACGTCCCAGGTCATGGCTTCCAGACGAACAAAGTTCTCGCCTATGTGCGTGAACAACGCTCGACAGAAGGGAAGGCAGAACGGAAGGGTATTAGTGTCTAAGAAAGCAGATGTTGACGAGGATACAGAGCGTAACAAATGGCCTTCAATAACACTTTTCCTAACTGTGAGTCTAACTTACTGAGCACGGACACAGTTTAGAGAAGGGAAATTAGAGAGTTTCCACAGAACTGGAAGTCTTACTGTTTCTAGTTCTTTCTGAGTCTCATCTTCCATTCTCCTAATGTCTTCCATTGTCAGATCAATCCACTTGTCGATCCAACAAAAAAGCTGGCGGTGAAAGTTTGTAAATATCCTTTTTTCTTGCTTTAAAAAAAAGAAAAGTATTATAAGATGGCAAAAAGAGCTACACATTGAAACATTATCTTTCTATGCCCCAATTAACCCATGAAATCTATATATTCTTGGCTTGAAAAAGCCACTATTTCAATTAACATTTTGAAAAACAAAAAGAAAAGTCTCCCTCTGAAATGTGGAACTGTTCTCCTCACAAAGGCAGAATGGTTTAAAGCTGGAAACAACGTGGTGGGCGTGCTCTGACCCAACACGAGCTCCTGCCGGACCTGACTTGGTTTCACATTTTTCTAATGTCAGTGACCTAAGGTCAACTTGACTTGTATTGCAGAACCTATACACTGTCGTTTTCAATTTACCTGCAATTTGAAAAAATGCTGTGAGGCAGAATACAGCAGTACTGAGAGAAGAGTCCTGGGTTCTTCAGAATGAGGTGTTTTATTATTAAATTAGGGATTATGGCATAGTCTCCGTTAATTGTCCTGCTCTAGTGTTTCTATTAATAGGAGTGTGCACGCACACAATTTGGATTATTTAAGTTTTTCTACACTTTCCAAAGAAAACTGCAGCAAACAGTGAGTACTTCAGTACTTTTGGACAGTTGTCAACTTTAAATTATTTTCCATGAACAGAAGGGACCTCATCAATTATATGTGTAACTTCTATTTATCAGAACTGGATTATTAATCTATCTGATCCAAGAGGAAGAAAGCAAGCCAGTATTTACAGAGTGCCTACTGTGGCCAACTGCAAACAGGCCCAAGAATAATGAAAGTGTTCAGTGCTAAGATCCTTTAAAAAATAATGTTAGAGTAGTTACAGTTTAAAAGTAGAAAAGTTCTGGTGAAACTCTGATGCAACCAGCTGCGGGAAGCTCCAAGATGTAACAGGGGCTTCTACGTGATGAGAATGGAGTGACCCATTCCCCTGCAGGAAAATCAAATACCAAGGGAACTTTCATATTCTTTCGTGTGTACCCGTGCAACTGCGCCTCGCCCTTCTCTCCAGCTCAAAATGCTGGTGTTACGACCACTTGAACGAAGACGACACCAAAACCTGGACCCTCAGAGTATGTCACCTCGGGCTCTGTGCGGCCATTCTCAGTGAGGGCCCCTGAGAAGGCCATCCCACCAGAAAGTGCCAGGTACACAGAAAGGTGTGTATATGTGTACACACGCCACTGCGGGGGGCGGTCAGCCCAGCTGGACAGAGGAGCCTCAACACCACGGCCTGGCCTCTCCCTCCAGCCAGTGCGGGGACCCAGGTCCCCACAGGGACATGCAAAGGGCTCCCCCCAGGAGATCCAGGCAGACCGTCAGGAGAGCACTCCTCACAAAAAACTGTTTCTGCTCCTCCCCAAAGAAAGTCCCTTAAAACCTCTGCCAGCATCTGTTTCTGCTGCTCGTAGGGAGAAAAAGGAAGGCAGAGAGGCAACTAGCTGGGACAAGAATTTCACCTAAATGAGAAGGAAAGAGAAAGCACAAGAGAAACGCCGCCACCGGGGGCCCCTCCGCGGCCGGCGCAGGCCCACCTTCTGGATGAAGTTCTCCACTTTGCTCTGCAGCCCCCACCACTTGAACTTGATGGTCACCAGCTTGTAGGCACACATCCGAGGACAGTCAGGGCTGGTCGCCAGCTCCTTCTAGACGAGGAAAACGGAAAACGGGAAACTGTGACTCCAATGTTTAGGTCTTGATTAAAATGGACTGCTGTGTAGCAACATCACATACATGAAGAAAATGACCATTGCGTATGTACTGAATCCAGGTACCCGGAAATCTCAAACCATCTTAGTAAAGCAGCAGGATTCCCTTGCCGAGGGTCGACCCTCCTTCCACAGGCCAGGATACCTCCTGGTTCTGCAGTTCAACAGGCGCAGCGCTCTGCCTCAGATCGCAGCCCCCAGTTCACATCAAGTACCACATCCTATCCACACCGCATCCATGATGAGCCTTCACATGTGAAGGTTCTCACACCTCCACAACCGCGCTCCCACTGTGGACGTGGTGGGACCTCATCCACTTCCCTGGGCCTCAGTGAGAGAACCGCGAGGAAGCTTGGTCTTCATCTTGTCCTCGGGCGCTGGCAAGCGCAGGGGCACTGTTATCAGCCGAGGTATTTACCAACCAGAAGGGGGGACATGAAAAGGGATGTAGCAACAAAAATCACCTATCACCACCAAGTATTTCAAGGCAAATCCCGTGCATTTGGACTTAAATCTCTGCAAATGATTATGCCTCATAGTTTAAATGTAAATGTAGTCGGGGAGCCAAAATGAGAATGAGAGAGAAAAACGGAAAATACTGGGGAAAAAAAAAAAACACCAAGGGACAGAGGTGGGGAACTAACTGGACTGAAAAAACAGTGTGTCTGTAATTTACTTTCATTAGAAAACATACAACAATTAGAATTTGGATCCTAAAAACACATTGCCTTGGGTTCAGAGCATGAAAACTTGCTCTGGGCTTTCAGGTTCAGAAGAATAAAAAATGGAATAGAGAAGAGGGAGAGAGAGAGGAGGCAGAAGAGGAGGAAAAAACAAATACGGCCAAGGGCTAACGACTGCCAGATGTAGGTGGAGGTGTTTACAGTTCTGTTCCTTTGTTTTTTTAGCTGCTTCTGAAATTTTTCAGTATAAAAACCGGTGGGGGTGGGAGGTGCTCTGACCTCCGGTACTGCTGACGCCGTCTGTGAGGCTCAGGGCGGGCCGCGGTCCTGGCGCCACACACGAGCGTGTTCACCTGGGGGCGGGGGCGATGGGAGCCCGCGCTCGCCGCACACATCCGTGTCTTCACCGTGGACCCGCTCCGCGTCACGGTTCCCCCACGGTGGTGACTGAGACGACGGCCTGCCTCCCGAGAGGAACCGGGCGAGAGCCTGGGAGGGCCCCCAGCCTGCGCACGGGCAGCCACGGGCCTGCCCCGGAGCTCCCGTCGAGCCTGGGAGGCAGCCAGGGCTCCAGGATCCCAGGTGGCAGGGTGGGCTGCAGGCACGGTGGAGGGAAGGGCCGCCCGCCCCCTCTCGCCCAGTCCTGGTGTACTTTCCAGAGGAAATCTAGGCCTCAGGCCTGCGGCCAGCCCTGAAGAAGGCAGAGTGTGCTCCGTGCTTAGCTGGTGGGGCTCAGCTTAATACACAGCAGTTCTCTCTCTCCCTTTTTCTTTCACAGAGGAGCATCCACCGCTGTGCATTTGCAAAACAGTTTGTAAAAAGTTTCTCAAAATAATAGAAAGTTATGGGGGCTCTTTCTACAAGCTACATTACAGAGTGAAAAGAAAAGGCACCTTCTGCAGGCTCCTCCCTCTCTCCCGCCGTCCCCAGTGTCAGCCAGGACACGGCGGCGCCGGCCACCCTGCGCCGCTGCCACGGCCTGCCTGCCTCCACTCGGCTCCCAGCCCGGCAGCAGCCTCGCTGTGCACGAGCAGGTGCTGCTTCCAGTCAGCCACACGTACGCAGACGTTTTAAACGGCACATTTCTGGATCTTACGCTAAAACATACAACAATTAGAATTTGGATCCTAAAAACACATTGCCTTGGGTTCAGAGCATGAAAACTTGCTCTGGGCTTTCAGGTTCAGAAGAATAAAAAATGGAATAGAGAAGAGGGAGAGAGAGAGGAGGCAGAAGAGGAGGAAAAAACAAATACGGCCAAGGGCTAACGACTGCCAGATGTAGGTGGAGGTGTTTACAGTTCTGTTCCTTTGTTTTTTTAGCTGCTTCTGAAATTTTTCAGTATAAAAACCGGTGGGGGTGGGAGGTGCTCTGACCTCCGGTACTGCTGACGCCGTCTGTGAGGCTCAGGGCGGGCCGCGGTCCTGGCGCCACACACGAGCGTGTTCACCTGGGGGCGGGGGCGATGGGAGCCCGCGCTCGCCGCACACATCCGTGTCTTCACCGTGGACCCGCTCCGCGTCACGGTTCCCCCACGGTGGTGACTGAGACGACGGCCTGCCTCCCGAGAGGAACCGGGCGAGAGCCTGGGAGGGCCCCCAGCCTGCGCACGGGCAGCCACGGGCCTGCCCCGGAGCTCCCGTCGAGCCTGGGAGGCAGCCAGGGCTCCAGGATCCCAGGTGGCAGGGTGGGCTGCAGGCACGGTGGAGGGAAGGGCCGCCCGCCCCCTCTCGCCCAGTCCTGGTGTACTTTCCAGAGGAAATCTAGGCCTCAGGCCTGCGGCCAGCCCTGAAGAAGGCAGAGTGTGCTCCGTGCTTAGCTGGTGGGGCTCAGCTTAATACACAGCAGTTCTCTCTCTCCCTTTTTCTTTCACAGAGGAGCATCCACCGCTGTGCATTTGCAAAACAGTTTGTAAAAAGTTTCTCAAAATAATAGAAAGTTATGGGGGCTCTTTCTACAAGCTACATTACAGAGTGAAAAGAAAAGGCACCTTCTGCAGGCTCCTCCCTCTCTCCCGCCGTCCCCAGTGTCAGCCAGGACACGGCGGCGCCGGCCACCCTGCGCCGCTGCCACGGCCTGCCTGCCTCCACTCGGCTCCCAGCCCGGCAGCAGCCTCGCTGTGCACGAGCAGGTGCTGCTTCCAGTCAGCCACACGTACGCAGACGTTTTAAACGGCACATTTCTGGATCTTACGCTAAAACCTCTAGATTGTTCTTTATTTATACAGTCACAGCAACCAGACGTGTCCCCCCAAACCCTCAATAATGTCTCAGTGTCAAGTGGACTTTATGATACGATACATGAAAAATATTCTACTTCGGTATTATTAATAGGACTCAAAGTTCTGTAGAGTCCTGCGTGATTGATCGCCTTTTTTCAGAAAGTGCCTTCTGTAGTAACATTTCATCTCCTGAATGAGGACTTGGTGCACGGGCAGCTCCACGGGCGCGTCAACACAGACACGGCGCACGGCAGACCGTCCTCCCACAGGTGGGCTCCGTGTCAGCGGAGGGACTCGGCGCACTCAGCTCTTTTTCCTCCACTTTCCTTCCCAGTAAACAGAGTACAGAGTGAGAACTCTGCATGGCTGCGACGTGTGCACACACGCCCACACACCCTTACTCGGTGAACAGGTTTAACTCAGCAAGTACACACTGGGCACCCTTCACACCACGCAGTCTGTGCTGGGTGTCACCCCCCGCGCTGGGTGAGCACACATGTAGCGGGTGAACAGGAAGTAACTCTGTGTAAAGGTTCACGATGAAACCACTGCCCTTGGTACCGACAGTCTGCACCAGCAGGGCCACCCTTCTGCGGGGGATGCTGTGGCCCTGGCCACTCAACCCCTGACCTGCAGGCCTGGCACTGCCGCCGGGCTCCGTCCACCCACAGCCTCCCCAGAGGGTAGCAAGTCTCTCAGGGCCCAGCCTTGTTCAAATAATGCCCAGGCTGCTGGTTTACAGATCGTTTTTGCAGTAAGCGGTGAGTCAGCGTTGAGGTGTTCTCTAATCCAACGAGGGTCACAGACAGCTCTTCTGTGACATACACCTGTCCTTGGTCACTTCAGTCGTGTCCAACTCTTTGCGACCTTATGGACACAGGCTCCTCTGTCCATGGGATTCTCCAGGCAAGAATGCTAGAGTGGGTTGCCGTGCCCTCCTCCAGGGGATCTTCCCACCCAGGGATCTAATCTTTTATGCCTCCTGGGTTGGCAGGTGAAGTCTTTTTACCACTAGTGCCACCTGGGAAGCCCCTGAAATACATGTAGGAGCATGCAGATGAAGGCACTTAAACCTGTGAGGCACGCTTGCTACATGGCAGTGCCAGGCCAGGAGGAGGGGGCTTGGGTCGCAGAGGAACTCCCGATGTAACGTGGGCAGGGTCCTTTCCCTGCCCGGGCCTCCCCTTCCTGCCACAGAGGCAAACGCCGGGCTCCCCTCGAGCTCGTCCCCTCCCACCGACGTGCCGCTGGACACAGGGGCAAGGAGGCTGCGCGCAAGGGCCGGGTGGGCCAGGGCTGCGTGGGCCACGCACATGTCCTTGGCCGCCAATGGCTTGTCTTAAAACCTGTTACAATGCTGCATATTTTCCATCACGGGTCCAGGCTTAACGAAATATACCCCTGCCACCAACGTGGGCTGAAGCTTGCCCTTGGCTGAGAACCTGACGTGCCACTCGTGAGCCCTGAGACACCTTCCAGGAACGGGTGTTCCGAGGTCCTATAGCTGTGGGCTGCCGCGAGGTTCGTCTTCAGGCTCCAGCTTGCTGGACACCTTGTGTTTCCCAAGGGGGAACCTTAGGAGTTTTTCGAACACCAGCTCTCCAGAATTCCCCCTGCATTCTGTAAGAGCAGCAGAATGAAGCACAGTTCTCCTTAAAGAGTAAGCTGAATTTAACACGCACATGCCTGCACCAAACTGGGCCTCCGGGAACCACGCACCCACACGCGACTCCAGCAGCCGCCCTAGTCTGTCTCTCCCACCTCTCCAGTGAGGGCGGCGGGCTGCTCCAACCAGTCAGAACGGCCACTGGTAACTGACAGAGCAACACCAGACCATGGTCTACAGAATCCAGTCCAAGACCTCTAAGGGACGAGACAGGAAAGAACCAGATTCTCTGAGCCATCTTCCGTGGGTCTGTAACGTAGACTCGGTCTCAATCTGCTTTTGGTTTTCTAGCCAACTGATAATTGTTAAAATAAAACAAGGCTCAGGGAAGAATATGTGCATCAATTAAAAAATGAACATGTGAACAAACAGCCTGCTGCCTACATCTCTTGGCCTCATTCTCCACAGCATCAGCACCCTAGTGTGAGGCAGAGGGGCCTCCAGAAACACGCTCTCCGAGACCAGGAGCAAGGTGAGGTCACAGGAGCTACATGTTTTCAGTTGTTATTAATACTACTAGTTAATTCATATTGTCTTATGCTATATTATCACTGTCTGTGGCATATCTGAGGTTCATCAATCCAACAATGACTATGCAGCTCATCTCTTCAGTGCACTGCGGCCTTAAAACTAGTGAATAAATTAAGAAAATACCTTCAGAAAAGTCTGTTACTTAATGATGACACAGAAAATGATGAGCTTGATTACAAGTGGTCAATAAAGATTAAAGGATGCCTTCTGGTTTAATTGTTCAGGAGTGCAGTTTGACTCCATGTAATGAAAAAGCCTTAAAGCCGCTTGTATCCTCCATGTACCCTACACCCTTTAACCTGATAGCGCTATTTTCAGAAATGTATCCCAATTAACAACCCTGTAGATCTGCTTACAACAGCAAAATTCTGGACTGACTAAACTCAGCACCCACTGAAAGAGAGATGGTGAAAAACCTCACAGGTCTTCCAGGCAATGGGCACACAACCATTAAAAAACGTCTTTTCAAAATAATGTGAAGAAAAAAGGCATAATAAGAATATAAATAGGTATATACTATAAAATCTAAAACTGTGAATTAGGAAATATAACAAATAGCAGTAATTAAATGGTGAGGCTACAACTTTTACTTTCATAACTTTTTTTTCCATAAAATATAATAGTCCAAACGTCCAACAGACTCCAGCAGCCCAACCTCTCCAGTGAGGCGGCTGCTCCAACCAGTCAGAACGGCCACTGGTAACTGACAGAGCAACACCAGACCATGGTCTACAGAATCCAGTCCAAGACCTCTAAGGGACGAGACAGGAAAGAACCAGATTCTCTGAGCCATCTTCCGTGGGTCTGTAACGTAGACTCGGTCTCAATCTGCTTTTGGTTTTCTAGCCAACTGATAATTGTTAAAATAAAACAAGGCTCAGGGAAGAATATGTGCATCAATTAAAAAATGAACATGTGAACAAACAGCCTGCTGCCTACATCTCTTGGCCTCATTCTCCACAGCATCAGCACCCTAGTGTGAGGCAGAGGGGCCTCCAGAAACACGCTCTCCGAGACCAGGAGCAAGGTGAGGTCACAGGAGCTACATGTTTTCAGTTGTTATTAATACTACTAGTTAATTCATATTGTCTTATGCTATATTATCACTGTCTGTGGCATATCTGAGGTTCATCAATCCAACAATGACTATGCAGCTCATCTCTTCAGTGCACTGCGCCTTAAAACTAGTGAATAAATTAAGAAAATACCTTCAGAAAAGTCTGTTACTTAATGATGACACAGAAAATGATGAGCTTGATTACAAGTGGTCAATAAAGATTAAAGGATGCCTTCTGGTTTAATTGTTCAGGAGTGCAGTTTGACTCCATGTAATGAAAAAGCCTTAAAGCCGCTTGTATCCTCCATGTACCCTACACCCTTTAACCTGATAGCGCTATTTTCAGAAATGTATCCCAATTAACAACCCTGTAGATCTGCTTACAACAGCAAAATTCTGGACTGACTAAACTCAGCACCCACTGAAAGAGAGATGGTGAAAAACCTCACAGGTCTTCCAGGCAATGGGCACACAACCATTAAAAAACGTCTTTTCAAAATAATGTGAAGAAAAAAGGCATAATAAGAATATAAATAGGTATATACTATAAAATCTAAAACTGTGAATTAGGAAATATAACAAATAGCAGTAATTAAATGGTGAGGCTACAACTTTTACTTTCATAATTTCATAAATATGTATTATTTTATAATTAAAAAATTAATACACCTAAAAAATGAGACTCTAAAAAAAAGTTTTTGCCATCAGCTGAATATTTGAGGACAATGATTGACTTTGCTCTAAATTAGTAACAGCTGGGAACTGTTTTAAATATTCACTCATCTTTGATGATAAACAATCTAAACGTTTTCCTACCTCCTTTTTGATGTTTCATAAATCAAAGCTAAAAGTTGAATTAAGATCTTTAATGTATAACTTCAGTCTATCCATATTTAATTTTTCCTAATCTTAAACTTCTAAAGTAAAAATGAAGTATATAGAGAGTAAAATATTATCAACTCTTCAGAGTTATCAGAAGTATCCTTATGAAAAACCATGTAAAGTTTATAAAAAATGTGAAAAATCTAAATGGGACAAATACCGGCAGCCCCCATTCAGAGCTGTGTTCTAGAATCCAGGGAACCCGCAGGAATGGCAGCCCGTCTGCCCAGCTGTCAGGAGGCTGCTGCGATGCTGGCCCAGGGCAGGGGTTCTTCATGGCTAAAAGCCACTCAAATGTTTTCTGATGCTTTCCTCTTCTATCAAGTGAAAAAATCATCTCCAAGCAAATAAAGTCAAAATCTGATTTCAGATCATTCACACCTAATTCCAATCCAGCCCAACCCTAGTACTTCGTAACCTAACACAAGATTAAATTATTAAATTATTTTACTTTAATGAAAATACGAGTTTTATATAGATTACAGCATGAACTGAAAAGAGCAACTGAAAATCAAAGTTGAAGGATGGTTGGTTACCAGAAGAATTGGAAGTTCTGTAAAAAATCAAGTCACGGACGGGATCACAGAAGAACCCCAAACCTCTCATCTCTGCACAACTGAAACCTTCGGCTGTACCACTAGCCAGGTGTGAAATGTTTCCAAAGTCGTATTTAAATGGTTTGTGTATTCACCGAATTCCTTACTGAAACCCCTAAACTCAAAATCGTGTTTTGAATTTAACAACACGTTAGGTCACCCTGAGGCCGGGGGCGCGGGCAGCGGGGCAGCGGTGTGAGCTGCAGCCGGGCAGCGCGCGGGTGCCCCGGGGTGGCGGCCCTCCGCCCACGCCCCCACGAGGCCCGGGACACACACGAGTGTGGGCGACAGGGGCGCTCTGCTGGCCCGCTTTCTGCAACCGCGTGCCTCTCCGTTCACCTCCCCGTCAACTGCGCGCACACCCTTCCCTGTCTCAGACGTGCTGGGACCCAGACACGGAGGCGTGAGCGACACTGGCCCGCCACCCGGGCGCGCACACGGCAGCTTCTGCGAGGCTTGTGCTCCCTTCAGATCGGAGCGCGGCAGCCTGAGGCAGTCTGAGGGCTCAAGTTCAGTGGCTGATTTTGTGATGCTAAGTTTCCAGCCCAGATTTCACTAAGAAAAGCTAAAACTAAGTGCACCGCCGGGGGCTGTCACACGAGACCCCATCACGGCATGTCCAGTGTGGGCACCCCCGTCCCGAGGAGCGCCCGCGCCTGCGGTCCACACCCTCCGTGCGGTTCAGGTTCCGGGAGCCGTGTGGACAGACCAGCCACGGGCTGGTGTGCTCTGCACGTGCACGGCAGGTCCGACACGGATTCTTTTTTGAGATGGCTAACCTGGACTCAGTGGACACTGACCAAGGCCTGCGCTCGGCACGGCGCCCCCGGAGGGAGCTGGACGTGGGGCGCCGGCCGAGGGTCTGGAGGCGGGGATGAGGTGGAAGAGGGGTGCAGACCTGAGAGCTCCCCGGTGACACGGGGCACGCCGTGCGCCAGGCGCAGGGCAACAGCCAACGCAGCAGGGCTCAGGGGCAGGAGGTGCCTGGCTGGCTGGGCAAATGCTAGCTGTTAAATGGAAGAAGTGAACATGGGGTCAAGTTCAGAAGGTTAAACTAATTGTAGGTTAAACTACTTTCACAAAAGTAGACAGTAACCTTACTGCCTGTGAGAGAACGGTCACTCCCATCTTCTGGATCGCCACACTCAGTACTTCCGTAGCTCACACCCGTTTTACTCATCAGAACCCTGACATGCGCCTCATGCTTGTGTCCAATTACTCCGGCAGTGACACCAAGTACAAGTGAAATCACAAGCTCACCCTTCCAGCAAGGCTCATGGAGGAAGCTTTACGTCCCTGACGGTGTCGGGAAGGTGAGGCCCATCTGTCAGCCCACTCCCGCGCGGGAGAGGGACGCCCGCCCGTGCACACCTGGTCCTGGAGCTCTGCTGGAGACAGAGGCCTTCAGGGCCCGAGGCCAGCGGGAGCTAATCCCGGACCGCTCCTGGGAGCTGAGCTTCTGAAGACACAGAACAGCTCCTCTGCGATCCTCTTTGGGGTCGTATGATTAACACACACTAAGGGTAAAAGGCCCATTTTTTATACCGAGTTAAAAATCCAGTTGTCAAACCAAATAGTAAAAAAAGTAACCCATGTTTTATGGTCTGCATACATGACCCACAGTGTGATTTAACTAGAAACTAGTTATTAAGCCTCTTTGTACTACCCATCGTGGGGGCTCAAATGTGAGATTTCAGGGAAGGGGCAGGTTTCAAATGCCTTCACATCCTCCTGGTCTCAGGGCCAGGTCTAGATGAAGACACAGGGGACACCCCCGGTGCTCCGCCGCCGCCTCGGGCGGCTCAGGAAGGGGCGGTGCTCGGTAGCCTCTCAAGGACAATCCGGGCTGCCTTCCTGCCAGTCAAAGAGGTTTCCCATCGCGGGGTTTCAAATTCTCCCTCGTCCCCGACTCTTCCCATCGTCGGTCAGCAGAACCTCGTGGTTTCTTTACGTTAGGCCAGCAGCTACCAAAACTGCCTTCTTTCCACAGGTCTGAGAGGAGAAGCAGGAGTCGTGGTAGCACAGCAAAGAACAGAGCCGTGCCCCCAGCGCCCAGGGAGGCTACCCCCCACCCTCCCGGAGCACCCACGGTAAGTTCAAAAGGAGCCTAAAGCGTGGCCACGCGGCAACGGTGTGACAAACCGCTTGGCGAGGCCACGCTCCGACGGCTGGAGCTTGTGCGTAGGCTCGAGGTGCCTGACACAGAAGACAAATGGCTCGTGTCTTTGTGATCAGCTCACCACAACTTCTGCACCAACTTCTTAACTTAACCCGACTCGCCTCATGCTTCGTGTCCACCCGTTTTACTCATCAGAACCCTGACATCGCCTCATGCTTGTGTCCAATTACTCCGGCAGTGACACCAAGTACAAGTGAAATCACAAGCTCACCCTTCCAGCAAGGCTCATGGAGGAAGCTTTACGTCCCTGACGGTGTCGGGAAGGTGAGGCCCATCTGTCAGCCCACTCCCGCGCGGGAGAGGGACGCCCGCCCGTGCACACCTGGTCCTGGAGCTCTGCTGGAGACAGAGGCCTTCAGGGCCCGAGGCCAGCGGGAGCTAATCCCGGACCGCTCCTGGGAGCTGAGCTTCTGAAGACACAGAACAGCTCCTCTGCGATCCTCTTTGGGGTCGTATGATTAACACACACTAAGGGTAAAAGGCCCATTTTTTATACCGAGTTAAAAATCCAGTTGTCAAACCAAATAGTAAAAAAAGTAACCCATGTTTTATGGTCTGCATACATGACCCACAGTGTGATTTAACTAGAAACTAGTTATTAAGCCTCTTTGTACTACCCATCGTGGGGGCTCAAATGTGAGATTTCAGGGAAGGGGCAGGTTTCAAATGCCTTCACATCCTCCTGGTCTCAGGGCCAGGTCTAGATGAAGACACAGGGACACCCCCGGTGCTCCGCCGCCGCCTCGGGCGGCTCAGGAAGGGGCGGTGCTCGGTAGCCTCTCAAGGACAATCCGGGCTGCCTTCCTGCCAGTCAAAGAGGTTTCCCATCGCGGGGTTTCAAATTCTCCCTCGTCCCCGACTCTTCCCATCGTCGGTCAGCAGAACCTCGTGGTTTCTTTACGTTAGGCCAGCAGCTACCAAAACTGCCTTCTTTCCACAGGTCTGAGAGGAGAAGCAGGAGTCGTGGTAGCACAGCAAAGAACAGAGCCGTGCCCCCAGCGCCCAGGGAGGCTACCCCCCACCCTCCCGGAGCACCCACGGTAAGTTCAAAAGGAGCCTAAAGCGTGGCCACGCGGCAACGGTGTGACAAACCGCTTGGCGAGGCCACGCTCCGACGGCTGGAGCTTGTGCGTAGGCTCGAGGTGCCTGACACAGAAGACAAATGGCTCGTGTCTTTGTGATCAGCTCACCACAACTTCTGCACCAACTTCTTAACTTAACCCGATCCCCCAAGACCCAAAGGTCCAGACACCACGTCTTCTGAGACGTGTCAAGCAAAGCCTCTGACAGAGACCTTTGCAGCCCAGTTATTCACTACGGTGTACATGCAGGCACAGCGGCAGCAGCAGCAACACAGGACGAACCACAGCATGGATGTGCACACGTTACACACACACACACACACACACACACACTAGTGCTGCACAGATGCAAAACACATCCATGAGGAATGCAACGTTCTGCCTTGAAGCAAAAAATGTTTATCAGGTTAGAAATCACTCATATGACTGCAGACTCAATCAAGAGTCCGGCCCTAAATAACAAAGTGGAATCCACGTGCTCAGATTTCAGAGGAAAAATGAACACATACTCAAAAAAAAGACTGCATCTCCAGGTTTGCAATATAAAAAGTTTAAAAAGGGATGCAGCATACCATGAACTGAGGAGTCTGTGCCCTTAGCAGGTGCAGAATGCATGGACACCTGCTCCTCGGTACGCGCAGGACGCCTTCCGCTCCATGGCGGCCCCGGGCCAGGCACTCTGAACTAAACACTCATAACCAGGGGGCGTAAGGAGAGGGGAACCAGGCCGTGAACCCCCAAACACTGAAATCAAGGGAACCCCTGGACCAGAGCCAAAGGAGAGGAGTAGCTGCATATTCACTGGTGTCACCAGCCCAGGAGATGAGAGCGGCTTTTTAGTTTCTAAGACAAACAAGGCAACGGCCACAGACGCCACCCTGTGCGGCGCGCCGCCTCTCTGCGGGCACCGCACCGCTCACCCCGGGCATCGGGGACTCCCGGCCTGCGCACGGGGAGGGCGCGCCTGCCGAGGGGACGGGGGCCGCCGGGCAAGGCAAGGCGGCGCTCAGACAGGGGTGTCCCTCGGCAGCCCGGGCGCAGCCAGTCCTGGACGGGCGTCTCCTTCCCTCCCGCCCCAGCAGCGTGCCACCCGCCCTCGCCCCGGGCTTCGGACCAGGCGAACCCGCGGCTGTCGGCCCCGCGCTCCCACTCTTCCAGATGCCGTGTCACCAGCGAGCCGGTCCTCACCCTCTCCGCGCATCGGAGCAGGGTAACGTGGGAGGCCGTGAATCGCCCAGTCGTGTCCGACTCCTCAGCCCCGTGCGCGGCGGCCCGCGGGCGCCTCTGTCCAGGGCACTCTCCGGGCAAGCGCGCGGGCGCGGGCGCCCACGTCCTCCTCCCAGGCCTTCCCCTCCGCGCTCACCCGCCCCGAGGCCCGCGTCCAGCCTCAGAGCGAGGCGCCCCTGACTCTGGGCGAGTTCCCAAGTGCACAGGGAGAAGCCTTGGAAGGGGTGGCGATTTGATTTGTAATCCATCAGAGTAAATCTAGAACATGCATACTGAACTTAGTTCCTTAATATTTAAGCAACACGTATCACGTTCTGGGTGTTAAAAGTCTCTAGTCATGGCCATTACCCTGGGAGAATCTAGAACCAAACTCTACGCAGAGAACAAATGTGAAAATAAGATAATTGTGAATCATTTCTGAGAAGAAAGTGAGACCCATTCTTGATTTTAGTTGATGTGCAAGAGTCCCAAGCCGTCCGACGGCTGTGCAGACGCGCTCGCGGGGCTCCCGGGGCCGCCGCCGCCCCCGCCTGCAGGCAGCCGCAGGCACCCGCCGCCCTCCCCGCGGCCCGCCCGGCTCAGCGCAGAGGGCCGGCCACCGGCCGAGTCCCGCGGCCGGAGAAGCTGCTCTGGGCGCAGGTAGGCTCCTCTGCGCCTCGCCTCCTGTCCGCTCGGCTGACTGACCTGCCATCAGCACACTCAGCCTTCTCCAGGGGGCTGTCGTGAGCTCAGCGGACATCTTTAAAACCCATTATATTTCTATAGCAATGGAAATGTTCACCTGCACTCTGGCTTTTCTTACTTCCATGAATAAAGGCACGCTCTCTAGGAGACCACAACGGCTCGCCATGGAGCCTGTTCTCCAGGGCACTGCTTTCCAAAATGTGACTATTAAAAGGCCAGAACATGCGCTGGGGGAAGGCACACTTGTTCCGTTTTTACTAAGACTAAACTATCGACCTTCATTTAACACGGATGTCTGTACTGTTTCGAGTCTCAGAAGGGAACGCACCCCTCGTCTCCCGTCAGAGTTCCCGGACGAGCTGAGGCTGGCGGCGACCGCCTGCCGCCTCTGTCAGTGCCGCGGGCCTCCTGGCCCACAGCGACAGGCTCTGAGCCCTTATCTCAAATAAAACTATGTTTGGGCCATTTCTAGTTTTCACTTAAACGCCACCAGCTCCTCCAGACTCAGGCCCTGTCGGGGGTTTGGCGGCCAGTACCTTCCAGCCGGGTCCCAGAGGGCCTCTCTTGGTCTTGACTGACTGGAACAGCGCGGGGTCCTCGTCAGCTTTGTAGTCCTGCAAAGCAAAACACAGTCAGAGGCGGAGAAGAACACCAGAGAGAAGTCTTTCACCTGGCCACACCGGCCCTGTGCGGCTACGAAGCCCAGGACAGAGACGGCCGGGCTCACTGTGCTGTGCGTAAATGGAGGGGACTGCTGCTGTGTGACAGTCAGTTCTCTGGTTGGTGCTCTTTTCTGTTAACGCCTTTACCATAAGGCAGAACAACGACATGATAAAAAGCAATAGACGTCCTGACCACCAGTCCACCATGACTGGTTGCTGGACTGCGGTCAGTGTCTCTAAGAACACATCTTTTAATACTTTTCAACGGTTTCAGCATTTTGATAAACATATCATCACACTCAAGAAATGAAGCAGACTCACACCAGGTTTGACAGCAGCCACGGGTGCGGACAGCCGACTCCGACACCGGCTGGAGGGCGACCAGCGTGACTGGCAACACAGGTCAGAGCTCCAGGTCCCGAGCGCCCCCGGCTCGGCCGCAGCTGGCTTGGGTGGAAGCCTCGTTAGGAGGCAGCTGCTCCAGAACCCGTCCGGAGAGCCACGGGGACAAAGACCCTGGGGACCAGGCTCAGGGCAGCCCCACGCGGCCCAGTGAGCTGAGGGAGGGCTTCACAACTCCCTACGGGGCTCAGTTACAGCATGTCACGGGGAAGAGCCCTAAAATCTCAGTTTTATGCAAGATTCTTCTGTTTCGCCTCACGTGCTCTTTCTGGCAGAATGGAAAGCATGAGAGAAGCAAATCTTTTCAATCCTACCTGCTTTACAAAAGGTCTTTCGTCATTACACAGGTGCATACACACAATCTACAGTCTGTCATTAAGTATTACTTTTGAAGAGCTAACGTTCAGATTTTAAAAAAAGAAATGAGTTCTAATACAGTAAAGAGAGGTCAGTTGAAGAAAATACTACAGAAGACCAGCCCCCCTTTCTTCTTGGGCAAGGTTCTGCACAGGATCTGTGGAGGGACCACATACTCTGAGAAAAATGGCCAGACAGGTCAGCATGAACAAATGTCATTGTTTTAGAGACAAGGGCAGTGCAAGCAATGTGCACATGTCCATGCAGCACACAGGCTCTCAAAGCAGACTCAGAAGCAGCCCATCAAGGCTTGAGAGCTACTCAGTAAATGCACAGGGCATGTTACTACTTCCTAAAGGGAAAGTTACAAATATATTATCCTGGGAAGTGGAAAAGCGATGGTTCAGGTGCACAACAGAACTTTCAAGAGGAGCATCTGGGCAAGCGGGTGACCTTGAACTCAAAGCTGCCTAAATGGCCTCAGAGGCCAACGGACGGGCCGCACGGGGCTCACGGCTGACACACGCCACACGGCGAGCCACGGGCAGGCGGTCAGCCAGCCCCGTCCAGGAAGGACGAGCCGGGACGCGCCGAGGGCCAGGAGTCAGACAAGCGCCGTTACACGGTGCGCCCGGGCACACCGGCGGCAGGTGGAGTTACCGTCAGCTACCCCGACGTCTTAAATTCCAATTCAGAACCACCCCCAGGTCACCACCTGCACTGCTGACGGAAGCGAGCCTGCTGCCCCGGCGTCTCCAGGCCCGGTGAGCAGCCCGGCTGTCCTGCTCGCGGCAACCATGCAGGACCTCTCACTTTAGGCCAGAGGCCTGGAGACCCAGAGATGAATTAAATTTCCTCCCAAACTGAGAGTATTTAACATTCTATCAGACAACCACTTTTGACCTGGTCTCCCTCAATTCGAGCTGTCTACTGACCAGCCGTCACAGAGCGGGCACGCTGAGCGTGCACCATGCGGCGCGTGGGCTGTCAGGAGCCCAGGGGCTCAGTCCAGCGGGACTGAAGGAGAGCCAGCGACCTGAGCCGGGCGCCAGAAAGGCAGTCTCGCGGGAAGCAAGAGCGACCAGGAAAAGGCACCCGAAACCCCAGAGCTAACACGCGCTCTGCCCACAGGGAGTGGAGAGCAGGACTGCGGTCTGAATGGAAACCAATCAACAGCAGCCAAGGACATATTTTTCACATGAGTTTTAACATCATGTTTAAAAGCAGAAAAATCTGGGGCTTCCCTGGTGGTCCAGTGGATAGAGAGTCCGCCTTGGCGTGCGAGGGGCACTGGTTTGATCCCTGGCCCAGGAAGATTGTTTTAGAGACAAGGGCAGTGCAAGCAATGTGCACATGTCCATGCAGCACACAGGCTCTCAAAGCAGACTCAGAAGCAGCCCATCAAGGCTTGAGAGCTACTCAGTAAATGCACAGGGCATGTTACTACTTCCTAAAGGGAAAGTTACAAATATATTATCCTGGGAAGTGGAAAAGCGATGGTTCAGGTGCACAACAGAACTTTCAAGAGGAGCATCTGGGCAAGCGGGTGACCTTGAACTCAAAGCTGCCTAAATGGCCTCAGAGGCCAACGGACGGGCCGCACGGGGCTCACGGCTGACACACGCCACACGGCGAGCCACGGGCAGGCGGTCAGCCAGCCCCGTCCAGGAAGGACGAGCCGGGACGCGCCGAGGGCCAGGAGTCAGACAAGCGCCGTTACACGGTGCGCCCGGGCACACCGGCGGCAGGTGGAGTTACCGTCAGCTACCCCGACGTCTTAAATTCCAATTCAGAACCACCCCAGGTCACCACCTGCACTGCTGACGGAAGCGAGCCTGCTGCCCGGCGTCTCCAGGCCCGGTGAGCAGCCCGGCTGTCCTGCTCGCGGCAACCATGCAGGACCTCTCACTTTAGGCCAGAGGCCTGGAGACCCAGAGATGAATTAAATTTCCTCCCAAACTGAGAGTATTTAACATTCTATCAGACAACCACTTTTGACCTGGTCTCCCTCAATTCGAGCTGTCTACTGACCAGCCGTCACAGAGCGGGCACGCTGAGCGTGCACCATGCGGCGCGTGGGCTGTCAGGAGCCCAGGGGCTCAGTCCAGCGGGACTGAAGGAGAGCCAGCGACCTGAGCCGGGCGCCAGAAAGGCAGTCTCGCGGGAAGCAAGAGCGACCAGGAAAAGGCACCCGAAACCCCAGAGCTAACACGCGCTCTGCCCACAGGGAGTGGAGAGCAGGACTGCGGTCTGAATGGAAACCAATCAACAGCAGCCAAGGACATATTTTTCACATGAGTTTTAACATCATGTTTAAAAGCAGAAAAATCTGGGGCTTCCCTGGTGGTCCAGTGGATAGAGAGTCCGCCTTGGCGTGCGAGGGGCACTGGTTTGATCCCTGGCCCAGGAAGATCCCACATGCCATGGAGCAGCTGGACTGATGTGTCTAATTATGAGCCAGCGCTCTGGAGCGCATGCGCCCAGAGCCGGTCCTCTGCTACAGGAGAGGCCACTGCGATGGGAGGCCCACACAGGCCAAAGAATAAAGATGGATGAATATTAAAAAAAAAAAAAAGAGAAAAAGAGGCACCATGGGGGAAAAAACATAGAAAACTCTTTCTGCTAATGCACACTGTGCTAAATCTTTTATGATAAAAATTTAGTTATCTGTATAATGCTCAGAGGCCTACCGGGTCAGTGTTTAGTACTTAGCATTTCATCCCATTTCAGGGAAAAGACCTTTTTTTCCTTTTTACTAACTGGGGTGTGACCTTACTGTGAGCATGACAGTCAAGTTTTATTTTATTTTTTACAAAACCTATGATATTCAGAGCCTGGCATGAGTTGACTAGTAAATAACCACATTCCCGGATTCCAGGAGGCTGCCAGTGACAGGATGCTCCATTATTTTATGTACCGTTAAGAAGGAAAACACTCAGTTAATACAACATGCCACAACTGGAAGACAAATCTGCCTGTGACTAGACTGAAACAGGAGAAAACCGAGGGGATCCTAGCACTAGCGACACAGAGACTGCAGAACTAACTGTGGATTCTAAAACTCGCCCGCCCAGGAGAGAGGGAAGGAACAAAATCCACACAGCACAGCACATGTGAGCGTCCGCAGGGCTGACCGTGGACAACAGGGCCGGACGCAGAGCAGAGCTGAGCTCACTGAATGCAGGAACGCAAGCTTGGTCTAGACTCTGATCAGCTAAGTTACCATCAGCTGGGGTGAACTTGGGCAGGGCTGGCTGCCCCAGGAGGAGGGCTGCGCAGGGTGACTGCAGCGGGGAGTGTGAAAACGTGAGCGGACCGACCAGGCGGACCTCTGGACGACGCTCCTCTCGTCCAGCTCCGTACCAGGGCGACAGCTGATGGGATTGCCAATACCTATTTGATGTAGTTTACTGAAAACACAGAGTAACACTTTACAAGTTCTCCACTCTGGACCTCATAGAATTGATCCCAGAAGTTTGTATCTGAGCTTTTGTCATTAGCGCTCAGCCATGGACTCGGAAAAGTCTAGAGGTGAACTGCAGCTTGAAGAAGGCCGCCCACGTCACCCCACCTCGCAGAGGAGGAAACCATGGTCCAAGGTGCACGGCCCCACCCAGGACCTGCGCACGGCTGCCTCCGCCCCCGCGCCGTCCTGGCTCAGCGAGGCCTGCGCACGGGGACGGCTACGCGTGTCCAGGGGCCAGACAAGCAAGCACACTTCAGACACACCAAGGGCAACACAGTGGACCTTCCCGCAAGGCACGAGTGTGCGTGTAAACTACTACACACCGATACGTGCATCCCCAGTGCTGGGTCTCCCCTCTGCTTTCTTCCCTTGAATACAGAGCAGGACACATTAAAGACATACTGAAAATGCAACAAAACCCAATTACCACCAATAGCACCTTAACCTTGACAGATGAGGATAATGCATCTTGTCAAAACCTAGGAATTGCTGCACTTTTTAATGTTAGTTTGAATATATAGGTGTTTAACCAGCTGAATTAAGTAGCAAGATATTAGAAGGCAGCAAGCAAGTGTGGGTTTTTGTTAACCTCACTTTTGCGGCTATGTAACAAATATTTAATTTTTTGTATCTTTCTTGCTACAGTTTTATCACTGGGTCTCTAGCTTAGTCCTTCTGTTATTTGAAAACTGGCCTATTTATATCCGTATCACAATGAACAAATATATTCCTTCATGTATGACAGTTTCAGCATACAGAATGCAACCTCAGCTACCAATTATGGCTGCAAATGAGCAATAGTGTGGAATGAGACAGCCTGCTGGCTTTGTTGGTATTCCATCTCCTCTGGGGTCCCGTGGGGAAAGGGGGGGCTCTGATGAAGAGAAGCCCTCGGCGCATGGTTTATTGTGCTTGCCACCAGCTGCAGACTTCTCATCTCATTAGTTCTTTTAGAACACTGTGGGTGAAGACAGCTGTAGCCTACTTGAGTCTTCAGCTCCTGGGTATTCTGAAGGCTGAATTTGCTATGCACTTTCTGTAATCCGTGGGGGAAAAAAAAAAAAAAGGCAAACAAATTCACTGGGCCAAGGAAATGTATGTTTAAAATCATGTTTAAAAGTAGAAAAATCTTATTGCTAAGGTGCACTGTGTTTAAAAACTTTCATGATCAAATTTTAATTGTCTGTATAAAGCCCAGAGGCCGGGCCGGGCTAAGGCTTTGTCAGACCTTCATTATCAAGTGAGGTGCTGCGTCCCCAGGCGCCGCTCACTCCGCAAGGCCAGCGCCCCAACAGCAGATGACCACAATGGTGTCGGCAGAAGGTAGATGTGGGCTAGTATTACTACAACTCTATTTAATTGAAAACTTATTTAAGTAAGGAAGGAGGCAAGTCTAGACACCCTTTGGAGAACAAATAAAATAGAACAGGGTAAGTAAGTGGATTACTGAATCTCCATGCTGGGGCCACAGCACACATTTGTTACATTCTTATCAATAACGGCTTTCTGTCACTGCAATACGAAAGTTGTGCTACCTCTTGGGTGTGCATCTGTTACTCACTGCGGCTCTCAATAGAAACTCTCAACAGAAACCAGATTCATGCTGAAGACAAAGAATGTTACTTTTATGAATCTCTGAGCAGTGGCTGTCCCCCCAAATGCAAGTACAGAATCTGTGCTGAGCCAACCCAGACGTCCTCGAGCCCAGACCGAACTCGTGATTATGAATGGGGAAGGGGGCAGGAGGCGGGGGCAGGCTGGTAGGAGTGTCGGAACAGCTTGTGGGAGAACTGAGAGGAGCTCCAGACGGTGGACGCTGCTTAAAGAACTGTGCCTGGTCACCACAGGTGAGGTCCCCTGTGAGCCCAGGCAAGGAATGCGGGCTGACCGCTGCCAGCAGCTCCCCGACACCTGCCCTCCCGTAGAGAGCAGCAGTTCTGCAGGGTCAACGACGACCTGAGCGGGTGAGGGTCCTGCAGCCTGCTTGTACCTGCGTTCGGTGATTAATTAGCTGTCTACTCAAGTAGCTCAGAGATCACCACCAAGTTTAAAATGCACAGACGACTGCTGCCCAGGTTAGCAAAGCTCACCTCCTCTCCTCAGACCCCGAAACTCGAGACAAGGTGGGCAAAGAGCTGACTTAAATAAATAAGCAACAAACACCATTCATTAGCCCTGTGCTGCATTTTTCAGTACCGTGGCACTGAGAAAAAAAGCAGTTTCGGATTCTATCATCACGGACCCCAGCGTACACCTAACTGGAGCTGAGGCAACTCAAGCCGGACTCCAAAGGGGAAGCCCATAAAATAAAAAACGTTTGCCTTAAATTTTGCAACAGAGGTGTAAGGAGAAATTAACATTTACTAACGGGTTTAAGAAACTCTTTTCAACAGTTAGTTCCAAATAAGCAGCTTTCTTTCCGATTTTTAATTACATCTCCCCAATGACTCCTCACCCTTTCAGGTTCCCACAGAGTACCATTAATATAGTATAAGTAAATCTTATTAATTCCGGTCTTACCACCTTGGAATTCATAATAATTCGGACAGGGGCTGGACTGAAGTTTATCTTTGCATGATCTATGAAAAAAAGATTTGCTACACAAATTAATAGAGTAACAAGATCTCAGGAGGGCTGTTTAAACAGTTCAGAAGTGTTTTAGAGCAATTCAGAAGCATTCATTTGCATATAATTATTATGCTAATTACAAATCATTCTTATCTATTCATTAAAGCAGATTCCCAAAGGACCACTAATTGTCAATAACTTGTTGCAAGTACAGAATCTGTGCTGAGCCAACCCAGACGTCCTCGAGCCCAGACCGAACTCGTGATTATGAATGGGGAAGGGGGCAGGAGGCGGGGGCAGGCTGGTAGGAGTGTCGGAACAGCTTGTGGGAGAACTGAGAGGAGCTCCAGACGGTGGACGCTGCTTAAAGAACTGTGCCTGGTCACCACAGGTGAGGTCCCCTGTGAGCCCAGGCAAGGAATGCGGGCTGACCGCTGCCAGCAGCTCCCCGACACCTGCCCTCCCGTAGAGAGCAGCAGTTCTGCAGGGTCAACGACGACCTGAGCGGGTGAGGGTCCTGCAGCCTGCTTGTACCTGCGTTCGGTGATTAATTAGCTGTCTACTCAAGTAGCTCAGAGATCACCACCAAGTTTAAAATGCACAGACGACTGCTGCCCAGGTTAGCAAAGCTCACCTCCTCTCCTCAGACCCCGAAACTCGAGACAAGGTGGGCAAAGAGCTGACTTAAATAAATAAGCAACAAACACCATTCATTAGCCCTGTGCTGCATTTTTCAGTACCGTGGCACTGAGAAAAAAAGCAGTTTCGGATTCTATCATCACGGACCCCAGCGTACACCTAACTGGAGCTGAGGCAACTCAAGCCGGACTCCAAAGGGGAAGCCCATAAAATAAAAAACGTTTGCCTTAAATTTTGCAACAGAGGTGTAAGGAGAAATTAACATTTACTAACGGGTTTAAGAAACTCTTTTCAACAGTTAGTTCCAAATAAGCAGCTTTCTTTCCGATTTTTAATTACATCTCCCCAATGACTCCTCACCCTTTCAGGTTCCCACAGAGTACCATTAATATAGTATAAGTAAATCTTATTAATTCCGGTCTTACCACCTTGGAATTCATAATAATTCGGACAGGGGCTGGACTGAAGTTTATCTTTGCATGATCTATGAAAAAAAGATTTGCTACACAAATTAATAGAGTAACAAGATCTCAGGAGGGCTGTTTAAACAGTTCAGAAGTGTTTTAGAGCAATTCAGAAGCATTCATTTGCATATAATTATTATGCTAATTACAAATCATTCTTATCTATTCATTAAAGCAGATTCCCAAAGGACCACTAATTGTCAATAACTTGTTGGCCTAGTTTCTGTTACTGAATGTACCTCAGAGGAACAAAACTGCATTAAAAAATATTCTCTAATTCAGCCTTCTCATTAATCCTTACTGGCTTTCCACCAACGAATCCTTAAAACTGAATTTTTAAACAACTGCCCTGAGAACTGAGACGTGCACTCAGACCTACACACCCAAACAGAGCACTTTCTTGTCATCTTTTCAACCTCGCAGAGACCCTGCACAGCGAGACGCAGGCTTGGGCGGGTGAGCGAGGCGGACGGGGAGGGGGCTGTCCACTGGACCCTGTGCTGAAAGGTGGCCTCAGCCTCGGGCACTGCTGGGCTAGAGCACAGTGGCCTGATCGCCTCCTGCGTTCTTTCTCATCTTGTCCAAATCACAGCCAGAACCTGCCAACCCTGTTGTGCGTACGAAGTCAGACCCCCAAAGCCTTTAGAAGGTTACAAACTAAAAGAGAAAAGAGAGGAAAAAAAATCAGAATTTCAGCCATGAACAAAAGTTACAAACAAAAGCCGGACGTGACAACATACTTCATATACTACAACCCAGCAGGGAAACCAGATAGCTGGGCTCTAGGAGGTGGGGTAGGGTGGGGTTCCTGGGGAGAAAACTGCTGGCCTGGAGACACCGATGTTTCATGCACAAGTACACAATGCACTTGTTACTGTCACACTACATTTATTACTCTCTCCACATATAATAGCATTAGAAATGAATAAATGTTAAACTCTTAACACCCATGGAATAGGTTCCAACACATCAAGTCAATTTTATTAAAGATGATTATTCAATATTATGTATTTCAAAATTAAACTGCATATGCCTAAAACATAAAAAGTTTAGGAGAGTTTTGGTTAACGTTAAATGCATTCATCTTTTTAAATGACAGACTGTAGTTTACATCAAATTCCTTCTCAAGTGGGACTGTCCCATCAAGAGTTCGCAGGGTAAATTTCATTTTGGTTCATGACCTGGGCTGCAGGCACAGCTGCTCCTAAGTGAAAAGAAACCCAGTGATCCCATCAGCACCAATTTAACAAACACTAAATAGGCTATAATTGCAGGGGGAAAAGAATTAGCTTTTTGAACAACAAGAGCAGAATCTGGTAAGCAGCATCATTCTTGCCACTTTATGTGGAAGCCTTATTCTGGGTACACCTCCTCCTGGTTAACTCTTCTGACTTTGGAAAAAGGTACCAGCACTGCCAGCCACCAGGAGGAAACCGCGGTCCCGCCCAAGCCCCGGGAGCTGAGCAGGGCCGGGAGGCGGTCGTGCAGCTCTGTGGACACCCAGACGCCCGAACTTCACTGCAGAAGTATGACGTGCTTGGTCACTGACCACCTGACGGGACTCGAGCACTTCACTCCCAGCTCAGTCTAAACCTCTCCTTGAGGGCTTCCACCGCTGAAATGGGCCTTCATACAGACGACACTTTTAAAAAAACACGCTTGATCTGGCACTGTTTATGCTGATTTCTGTAAAAATATCTATCAGGAGCTGCTCAAGGAAAAAAAAAATCATTTTCTTACTCTTACCAGACAATTTCTCCCCTCCCAGGAACACACCTGGCTACCGCCACCACCCTCCCTGACCTCTTGTTACTCTGAAATTGTGGAAGAGATTAGAAGTAAACACCAGCAACAGGTTCTAGTGGGAAAAGTGGCAGAGTTTTCAGGGAAATGTTTTAAATTCTTGCTAAGATTTAAGCAGCAAGAAATAAGCGAGGTGTTCTTTCCCCACAAGAGGGCGCTGCCATCCAACTAAGCCTGCAGACCCAGGCCTCCCCACAGCCACCACCACCGCCGCACGCCTGCGGGTTCCGGGGTGCCTGACCACCTAAGACAGCCCAAGGAAGGGGGAGCATTCTCACGTTTCTTTTCAGTAGGAACCATGCCTGCATTTATTTTCATCTTCTTTGAGAATGGGGAAGAAAAGAGAAACCTCTGGAAGGATCCTGACAACGGTCCGCTTCACAGCACAGCACAGGGAGATGAGAGGAGCGCGAGGAGAGCGAGAAAGCTACCCATGCCACCTCAGAACCCGTACTTGAGCCGTTCTGGTTTTTCTTTTCCTTTCTGTCCAGAGCCCAAGGAGGCCAGGACCAGAGCCAGGCTGGGCCCCGAGCGTCACCTCTGTAGTGTGCACACCCCTTAGTAAAGGGCTCCGGGAGCTCCTGCACATGCATAGGGACAAGCGGCCCTCCTGAGGTGGACGTGGGCGTCCGGGCTCGTTCTAGCGGCAGGAGGAGGCGGCGCTAGACCAGGCTGAGCATGCACTCTCGCCAAGGAGACCCAAAGCACTTGGCGACCACGGGCTCCTTGCCCTGTGCAGCCTGGCCACAGACTTGTAATAAAGAAAAGCTCTTTCCAGGGCTAGAACGGGAGGCAGCAAGTCCTTCTTAGGAAGTGAGAGGCCGCGGATGGAACAAAAGCAACACCTGCGATGCAGGTGCTTTCAAGAAAGCCGTGAGCAAAGATTGACGTCAGTCTAAACCTCTCCTTGAGGGCTTCCACCGCTGAAATGGGCCTTCATACAGACGACACTTTTAAAAAAACACGCTTGATCTGGCACTGTTTATGCTGATTTCTGTAAAAATATCTATCAGGAGCTGCTCAAGGAAAAAAAAAATCATTTTCTTACTCTTACCAGACAATTTCTCCCCTCCCAGGAACACACCTGGCTACCGCCACCACCCTCCCTGACCTCTTGTTACTCTGAAATTGTGGAAGAGATTAGAAGTAAACACCAGCAACAGGTTCTAGTGGGAAAAGTGGCAGAGTTTTCAGGGAAATGTTTTAAATTCTTGCTAAGATTTAAGCAGCAAGAAATAAGCGAGGTGTTCTTTCCCCACAAGAGGGCGCTGCCATCCAACTAAGCCTGCAGACCCAGGCCTCCCCACAGCCACCACCACCGCCGCACGCCTGCGGGTTCCGGGGTGCCTGACCACCTAAGACAGCCCAAGGAAGGGGGAGCATTCTCACGTTTCTTTTCAGTAGGAACCATGCCTGCATTTATTTTCATCTTCTTTGAGAATGGGGAAGAAAAGAGAAACCTCTGGAAGGATCCTGACAACGGTCCGCTTCACAGCACAGCACAGGGAGATGAGAGGAGCGCGAGGAGAGCGAGAAAGCTACCCATGCCACCTCAGAACCCGTACTTGAGCCGTTCTGGTTTTTCTTTTCCTTTCTGTCCAGAGCCCAAGGAGGCCAGGACCAGAGCCAGGCTGGGCCCCGAGCGTCACCTCTGTAGTGTGCACACCCCTTAGTAAAGGGCTCCGGGAGCTCCTGCACATGCATAGGGACAAGCGGCCCTCCTGAGGTGGACGTGGGCGTCCGGGCTCGTTCTAGCGGCAGGAGGAGGCGGCGCTAGACCAGGCTGAGCATGCACTCTCGCCAAGGAGACCCAAAGCACTTGGCGACCACGGGCTCCTTGCCCTGTGCAGCCTGGCCACAGACTTGTAATAAAGAAAAGCTCTTTCCAGGGCTAGAACGGGAGGCAGCAAGTCCTTCTTAGGAAGTGAGAGGCCGCGGATGGAACAAAAGCAACACCTGCGATGCAGGTGCTTTTTCAAGAAAGCCGTGAGCAAGAGTGAATTGGAGCGATGGTCAGCCCTGGCCACCGAGGACCATCGGCTACCAAGGGTTAATTCCAAAGTCTATTAGGTTGACCCCAAAGGAGTCATTTTTGCAGCTCAAAAACTGGCAAATATTAACAATTTCACATGGTCTGATCACATACTTAACTTTTTCCAGCCAGATTTCATCATGTTTCTAATTTTAAAGAGAAAAAAATTAATCTGATAAAGATTATTGAGAAGGCATATTTTATGATTCCTAAATTTCTTTAAAATTATGAAGTTTTTTTCTGAAAGCAGTGCAATGAAGCATATGTTGCCAAGACTATCTACTCAAATGTGTAACATCTGGGCACTGCCTCGCAGGACGTCTGTCTGATCAAAAGAAAAGGCACGCCCGAGTCTTTCCTGGAGCACAAGAAACAAGCACTGCTTCAAAGTGTGAGCAAAACTGACACGCCGAAATAAATCTAACCAAGCGTCATCAGCCCTCCACGGCTGACATTTAGGAAAAAGCATGTCTAAAACGAGCCGTAACTTTAAAACAATACATACTCAAGGTTTAAGACAATTACAAAGTGCCACACTGTTCAACAGTCAAATGATGGACTGGTGCTCAAAGCACAAACAGCTCAGTGGGCAAGTCTTACGTGTTCATTCCCAAAGGCGACCAGGACTTTCAGAAAATCAGACACGGCTGAGCACGCTTCTGCTCTCTAATAAAATGGGACACTGCTCTCCCCACCAAAACATACTCACCAAACAAACGGCCACACGGAGAAAACGGTCAGTGTTGGAAAGAACAAGCAGAAAGCACACACCTTAACGGTCAATTCATGTGCCTGGAGACTGCCATGACCGTAAGACCTCCTACCCGCAGCGCAGGTGACCCCCAGTTCCCCACAGTCTGGACACGCAATTAAGCGGTGGGGGCTCTTGGGTTAGCAAGGCACTAGACTCCGCACCTCCCGCCTAGGCAGCCTGTGGAGCCGGACGCTGCTGGCTCCCTGGAGCCCAGCGCTGGCCTCTGTCAGACGCGAGGAAGAAAGCTCTCTGGTGGAGGGCGCTCACCACCACCAGGCTACACGACAGGAACAAACACCTCCAAGTCACTCAGAAACACTTCAACACACTCACTGGTTTAGAATCTCAGGACGCTCTTCAGGCAGACACACTTCTTACTTTATCTGGAAAACTTCACCACGCCAACAGAGCGCCAACAGCCAGTTCCCACAAATGCTTGCTCAAGGAATGTGAGCCCGTGAGCGCTGTTCTCTGCAACAGCTCATCCGGGGCCTCCAACGGAGATCCCCCTGCTTCCAAAGCCCGAGAAGAGCCCCCCGGCCCCCCAGGTCTAGAGCACTCACTGCCAGGAGCGAGCAGAAGTCCCCCAGAGAGCGAGACACAGAGCCCAGAGCCCCAAAGGTTCTGACCTGGCCACTAATACTCAAGGGCAAGGAAGGATGAGGACCCGGAGGTGACAAGCTGGGAAAGGCGGGGTTAAAGAGGATGAAGATGGAAGACGTATGAATGACACCCGAGCTTCCTCTTACAAGCACAAGCCTACTGGGTCACCCACAGTGAACGAGCCCCGCTGAGCTCTCCCAGGAGGCCACCAGGGACCTGGTCCACCAGGCCACACCGCGCACGTCCTGTCTGTGACCCAGAAACAATACAGCACGTGCTTCCAGCACGTCGCCTCCTCTCAGGACACCATCTTCAGTGAAACAACACTCAGGTCACAAAACGGGGCAGCTCCGCTTTGAAATGCCTCCTTTGGGAAAAATTCTTCACCTTTAAATAATACACCCCAATATGTTGAAACGAGCGGGCGGGGAATCATTCTTTAAACTCACTGCATTTTAATTTGGAATAGAGCTATAGTTTTAAACTGCATCTACCAAACAATTTAATACTTTTATGCCATTAACATTTGCTTATTAGCGACATCCACCAAACACATGTTAAGCTACATATCATTTTTAGACCTGTGAGCCTTAAAAATTTGAATTGAACATTTTTTCTATGAAAAAAGAATTGGAAATGATAAAAAATCAAGTTTCAGAGGAAGTATGGACCATAAAGAGGAAGGTTGATACTATCCTTTCTGGTTATACACAAATACCTAAAAATGTGGTTCCAATTTTTTGTTTTTATAAACTGTGCTCATTTTCTTTCAAATTACTTCCAAAAACGAAGGTCTCTGATGTTAATCGTGTGTACACTTCGCTTACACTTTAAAGAGTTTCCATCTCCTGGGAAGTGACTTTTGTATACAAACCGTGGGGAGCGACTTGACAACATGCTGGAGATGATTACGAGGGGCCAGATTTAAATTTATACCTTTCAGAAAAAAAAGCTGGAGCAGATGTCAACGGACTCATTTGTGTATATTCTGGAAATGAGCTGAAGATATGCATGTGCATTTCATCAGGACATGTAAAGAATTCTCAGCTCGTCACCGTGGCTGCATACCGAGAGCAGCTGTGGAAACCCAGAAGACTCTGGAGCTTACACGGCAGTGCTTCCCGCTGGACGCCTGAGTCACCCTTCATCAGATCTGCCTGAAAGCCTCCCCAATCCGACAGGAAGGCGTCTGCTCACTGAGAAAGGACAGCGTTCCTAGAACAGAAGGCACGTCACGTCTACTTTCTTACCTAGGATTAGTAAAGAAAGGGCTGAAGTTGCATTTGCTCACTTAATATCTGCTAAAACTTCATTTCCTCCAGACTTGTGCCCCTTTCCCACTTTTAAAACACGAAATCCTGTCTGTGACCCAGAAACAATACAGCACGTTTCCAGCACGTCGCCTCCTCTCAGGACACCATCTTCAGTGAAACAACACTCAGGTCACAAAACGGGGCAGCTCCGCTTTGAAATGCCTCCTTTGGGAAAAATTCTTCACCTTTAAATAATACACCCCAATATGTTGAAACGAGGGCGGGAATCATTCTTTAAACTCACTGCATTTTAATTTGGAATAGAGCTATAGTTTTAAACTGCATCTACCAAACAATTTAATACTTTTATGCCATTAACATTTGCTTATTAGCGACATCCACCAAACACATGTTAAGCTACATATCATTTTTAGACCTGTGAGCCTTAAAAATTTGAATTGAACATTTTTTCTATGAAAAAAGAATTGGAAATGATAAAAAATCAAGTTTCAGAGGAAGTATGGACCATAAAGAGGAAGGTTGATACTATCCTTTCTGGTTATACACAAATACCTAAAAATGTGGTTCCAATTTTTTGTTTTTATAAACTGTGCTCATTTTCTTTCAAATTACTTCCAAAAACGAAGGTCTCTGATGTTAATCGTGTGTACACTTCGGCTTACACTTTAAAGAGTTTCCATCTCCTGGGAAGTGACTTTTGTATACAAACCGTGGGGAGCGACTTCGACAACATGCTGGAGATGATTACGAGGGGCCAGATTTAAATTTATACCTTTCAGAAAAAAAAGCTGGAGCAGATGTCAACGGACTCATTTGTGTATATTCTGGAAATGAGCTGAAGATATGCATGTGCATTTCATCAGGACATGTAAAGAATTCTCAGCTCGTCACCGTGGCTGCATACCGAGAGCAGCTGTGGAAACCCAGAAGACTCTGGAGCTTACACGGCAGTGCTTCCCGCTGGACGCCTGAGTCACCCTTCATCAGATCTGCCTGAAAGCCTCCCCAATCCGACAGGAAGGCGTCTGCTCACTGAGAAAGGACAGCGTTCCTAGAACAGAAGGCACGTCACGTCTACTTTCTTACCTAGGATTAGTAAAGAAAGGGCTGAAGTTGCATTTGCTCACTTAATATCTGAACAATAAAACTTCATTTCCTCCAGACTTGTGCCCCTTTCCCCCACTTTTAAAACACCACACAGGAAAAAAGCACTGCAAATTCCCACCGAATCTTTACTGAAAAGCTCTTCACATGGGGGAGAGCACCTTGCTAGGTCCTAGAAACAAAGAGACGACCTGTTTAGTCCAGCCCAGGCCCTCAGGGGGGACCCCGCTTACTGAGGAAGGCTTCCCTCGGGCGTGACGTCGGGGTCACGTCTGAAACGGGGAAGGGGCGGGAGGCCGAGGGGACACACACGTGGGGCAGTGACGTGTGCCAGTGCCTGAGTGCCTGCCTTCCTGAAGGACAAAACATCTTATTATTCACTCTGATGCCTTTCTCCAGTAAAACAAAAATCTGTTTTGCCTGACAAGGATGCCAGGTGGGGACACTTACTTACACAGAAATCACAGACTGCTCAGGCTGTTTCATTTGGCACTGATGTACCTTCTAGAAAATTACAGGAAATACTGGTTACAGTAACAGTCCTAAACAGACTACCCATTAAGTCATCGAGGAAAAACACCCAATGACCCATCAGTTTAAATGTAGGGTGATTTCTGTAGCAAATTACTCGCTGACTCTGCATTTTTTATCTGACAACATCATCCTTCAGCTACGTAAGCACGCCGAGGCCTGCACCGGAGCGTCCGGCGGCACGGTGGGTCTCAGCACACCCCTTCTCTGCAGGGTGAACTGTGGTGCTTTAGCATCGCCCACATCCAGCAAGTCCACACGAGGGCTGTCCCGCACCAGCAGCCCGGCAGAGGCGCTCCCTGGGCGTCAAGAGACGCTCTGAACCAGGATGACGGTCAAGGCAGGGTCTGGATTCGATCCAGCTACAGGGACGGAGACCGGCCGCCAGGGGGAGTAAAAAGAGTCACGCTTCACACCCAGCTTCCTGGTCTCCCTCCTGCCTGCTGCACATTCCTCCCCGTTGTGGAGACGCGGCTACTTGTCCTCTCAACATTACTAACTGATTTGGTTTTGTTTCTTTTTAAGCTAGGAATATGCAGGCTAGAAATTCAACCATTTAAGATGTTTTAAGAAAAATTAGCTCATTCTAGAAAAACCAGGTTTCATTAAAAACAAAATGAAAACCAAGCTGGAGTGAGACTAGGCCCGGCGGCAGCGCAGGTGGCAGCCTGAGGAGGGAGAGCTCACGCCCGCAGGCCTTCCTGCTGGCAGTCCGCCTCGGGCCAGGCACCACGAGCGAGCTGCCAGCTCCAGTGTCCGCTCATCCGACGAGAGCGAGCTTCCGGTGCTGAGCTGACCGCTGCTGCGGCAGACACACCCTGAGGTGACCCCACGGAGTCAGTCTTGTGTAACCGCCTCTCCTGAGGACAGGTGGCGCCTGGGTGGGCCGGCACCCAACAGGCCTGTGGCAGAGGTGACGGCCCCGCCCCGACTGGGCCGCAAGTCACCGCCCTCTCTCTGGGGCGATGTGCCCCGCAGCGGCAGGAAACCCACACCGGCCAGAAGAGGTCACCCCGCCCCGCCCTCCGGCCAGTCTCCGAGGACCCTGACTCTTCTGGCGCCCCCGCCGCTGAAGAACCACCGTCACCACTGTCTCGCACGTGTGTCCTGACAGAGTACACAAGCGAGCAAATACGCGTGCACAGATCTTACCTGTTCCCTCCGTGTCGCCTCGGAAAGGACTCCCTACCAGCTCGGACGCCCTCCGTGTGACGGCACTGAACTCCACCACGCGCCAGAGCCACTGTTCTCATCAGCCCCACCAACGGAGAAACACTTCCGACCTCAGACTCTTTCCCTATAAAAATCCTGTTTATGCATTTGATAGTTCACAGTGAACTGACAGACTGTATTTTCTCTTTTTTTCTAAATTTTGGCCTCTTTTACTGGGTCTTTATTTTCATCCATCCTTACTCTTTGGCCTGTGTGCCTCCCATCGCAGTGGCCTCTCTCCTTGCATAGCACTGGCTCTGGGCACATGCGCTCCAGAGCGCTGGCTTGTAACTGGACACACGGTCCAGCCGCCCTCGGCACATGGGACCTTCCCAGGCCAGGATCGAACCGACACCCTTGCACTGCAAGGTGGACTCTCTACCCACTGGACCACCAGAAGCCGACTTTCTGACTCTTGTTTTTTAAGCTAGGAATATGCAGGCTAGAAATTCAACCATTTAAGATGTTTTAAGAAAAATTAGCTCATTCTAGAAAAACCAGGTTTCATTAAAAACAAAATGAAAACCAAGCTGGAGTGAGACTAGGCCCGGCGGCAGCGCAGGTGGCAGCCTGAGGAGGGAGAGCTCACGCCCGCAGGCCTTCCTGCTGGCAGTCCGCCTCGGGCCAGGCACCACGAGCGAGCTGCCAGCTCCAGTGTCCGCTCATCCGACGAGAGCGAGCTTCCGGTGCTGAGCTGACCGCTGCTGCGGCAGACACACCCTGAGGTGACCCCACGGAGTCAGTCTTGTGTAACCGCCTCTCCTGAGGACAGGTGGCGCCTGGGGGGGCCGGCACCCAACAGGCCTGTGGCAGAGGTGACGGCCCCGCCCCGACTGGGCCGCAAGTCACCGCCCTCTCTCTGGGGCGATGTGCCCCGCAGCGGCAGGAAACCCACACCGGCCAGAAGAGGTCACCCCGCCCCGCCCTCCGGCCAGTCTCCGAGGACCCTGACTCTTCTGGCGCCCCCGCCGCTGAAGAACCACCGTCACCACTGTCTCGCACGTGTGTCCTGACAGAGTACACAAGCGAGCAAATACGCGTGCACAGATCTTACCTGTTCCCTCCGTGTCGCCTCGGAAAGGACTCCCTACCAGCTCGGACGCCCTCCGTGTGACGGCACTGAACTCCACCACGCGCCAGAGCCACTGTTCTCATCAGCCCCACCAACGGAGAAACACTTCCGACCTCAGACTCTTTCCCTATAAAAATCCTGTTTATGCATTTGATAGTTCACAGTGAACTGACAGACTGTATTTTCTCTTTTTTTCTAAATTTTGGCCTCTTTTACTGGGTCTTTATTTTCATCCATCCTTACTCTTTGGCCTGTGTGCCTCCCATCGCAGTGGCCTCTCTCCTTGCATAGCACTGGCTCTGGGCACATGCGCTCCAGAGCGCTGGCTTGTAACTGGACACACCGGTCCAGCCGCTCCTCGGCACATGGGACCTTCCCAGGCCAGGGATCGAACCGACACCCCTTGCACTGCAAGGTGGACTCTCTACCCACTGGACCACCAGGGAAGCCCAGATCGTATTTTCTTGAGCTCCAAAATCATAGCAGACTGCGACTGCAGCCATGAAATGAAAAGATGCCTGGTCCCTGGGAGGAAAGCTGTGACAAACCGAGGCAACATATTAAAGACGACATCACCTGCCAACAAAGGTCTGTATAGTCAGCGCTCTGGTTTTTCCAGTAGTCATGTCTTGATGTGAGAGCGGGACCATCAAGAAGGCTGAGCACTGAAGAACCGATGCTTTCAAACTGTGGTGAAGACTCTTGAGAGTCCCCTGGACAGCAGGGGATCAAACCAGTCCATCCTACAGGAAACCAACACTGCATACTCACTGGAAAGACGGTTGCTGAAACTCCAATACACTGGCCACCTGATGGGAAGAGCCGATTTACTGGAAAAGACGGCGATGCTAGGACAACAGAAGGCAGAAGGAGGAGAGGGCAACAGAGGAAGGGATGGTGAGACGGCATCACTGATTCAGTGGACATGAGTCTGAGCAGACTCCAGGGGACGCGGAGGACAGAGGAGCCTGGCGTGCTGCAGGCTGCGGGGCTGCAGAGTCAGACACGAGTTAGCAACTGAAGAACACCGCTTCAGACTGAGCAGGGACAGATCTGAGAAGTGGGATTTAGGAGCAAAGGGTACAAACACCTGCAGTCCTGCCACGGAGGCCGTGCGTTTCCAAGCCCACGGGGACGGAGGCGAGTGCCCGAGTCCTCCCCAGCCATGCAGGTGCCATCGGCTAGTTTCTTCACAGCCCTCAAGCTCACTAAGCTCGTCTGACAGGTACTCAGGAGCAGCCACTCTGAAGAGCGCTCAGGTTTCTGAACACAGAACAAGACACAGCAATGAACCGAGCGAGAGCGGAAGCTCAGAAGAGGGGAAGACTGGGGTGAAGAAAGGTGAGCTCCCCAGAGGCAGAACCCGCAGGACACACGGGCTATGGACAGAGAGGAAGGAGCCCAGACTTCGCCACCTGCGCACCGCCCCAGAGCCGGTGGGTCACCCCCGCGCGAGCCTCCAGAGGGCACGGGAGCGGCCTCGAGGAGCCCACGGGCAGGGGGACTGCGAGGACAACACCGCCACTCAGAAATGCAAATCATTCGTTCAACAGAAAACCAAACTGGATCTGGCAAGAAGGATGGCCAGGTTGTCCAGGTGTTTGCAACAGAAGCTAATCCTAAGGCAAACACTCACTGCTGGAGGCCAGACAGACGGGGGAGAACCTGAGAGAGGAGAGGAAACAGAAGGGGCTCTGCAGGAGGAGAGCCTGAGCCGTGTCCCCCCAACCTCAGCCTTCACGCCCCACAGGCAGCTCGGCGCTCCGCACCCCTCCAGCCCCAGACGGCCAGGGCGTCCTCCCTCCCAGCACACACAGCTCCTCCTGTCTCCCCTTTGCGAGCAGAAAATACACATGTCAAGGATTTTGTTTTTCTTTAAATGTCCAACGGTCAGAGGATCCCTACGTGAGATTATTTGCACGTGCAGGTTTTGCAAATGAGAAACCACAGACAACACGCTCCTGCGACACGCATGTTCACAGCAGCACTATTTACAACGGCCAGAGGGGAGAACAGCCCAGTGCCCACCAACAGAACGCACGAGGAAAGCGTGACACTCACACACTGGACCAGTTTCCATCCCGAAGGACGACGGATGACACACGCGACAAGGCAGAGAGGCATCTCGAAAACACTACGCCAGAGGAAACGGAGCCAGACGCGGGAGGCCAGACGCTGCTGTGACTCTACCTGTACTGACTATCCAAACAGACGACGCCCGGGGGGCAGAGGAGAGTGGCACCAAGGCTGGCAGGAGGGAGTGGCGCGGAGAGATGGGAGACGGGGTGTCCTTCTGGGGAATCGAGAACGTTCTGGAGCTAGACAGAGGTGGTGGTCCTACAACACCGAATGCACTAAGCACCACTGAGCCGCACATTTAAAAATGGCTAGTAAGGGCTTCCCTGGTGGCCCAGCGGGTCAAGAGTCTGCCTTGCAGTGCAAGGGGCGCCGGTTTGATCCCTGGCCCGGGAAGATCCCACGTGCCATGGAGAGGCTGGGCCGCTGTGTCCAATTACAAGCCAGTGCTCTGGAGCGCATGCGCCCAGAGCAGGTGCTCTGCAGCGAGAGAAGCCACTGTGATGGGAGGCCCACACAGGCCAGAGAACAAAGATGGATGGAAATAAATAAAAACCAATAAAAGAGGCCAAAATTAAAAAAAAAAAATCCCTTAGTGGGCTGCAGTTCATGGGGTCGCAAGAGTCAGACACGACCCAGCCTTGAACAGCCACCGTAAGTGCTGGGAAACAGAGCTGCACACCCTCGCGTGAAGACACTGCAGCCACGCGGGGAGCTCCGACCCTCAGAGCTCCTGCCACGAGCAACGACAGCCACGGCGGCATCTACGACACCAGGCGCTGCTCGACGTGCTCCCATCAGACCCCGAGAGGTGACGAGCCCGTTTCACAGCAGATGAAGCAGGCAGAGGCGAAGTCGCTGCGCAGCCGGCGGCACAGCCCGACCTCAGGCTCTGGAGGCAGTCCAGTCTCCACACGCACGTCCTCAGGGCCAGCGCTGGGGGCTCCTAACACAGGCCCTCCTCCCCCGGCCCCGGCCCCTCTCTCCCTGTCTGGCCACCCACCCACACACCCTTCCGAGCGCCCACACCCGCTGCATCTCGGGCCTTCCGCCCGGAGCCCCCGGGGCCACACCTGCCCTCTGCCCAGGAGGCCAGGCTGGGGCGGCAGGAAGGGAGCGAGGGCCTCCAGGGCTCTTGTGCCATCCGCTGGACTAGCCTCTCCTCTCGCACTCTCACCTGCAAGCACTGACTGGGAGCCCATCTTGGCCCGAGGACAGGAAAACAGAACCACTCTCGTGCACATGGCGAAGTGAAGGTGCCCCGCGCTCTGCAGGAGGACAGCGTGGGAGGCAAACCCCTGGCCACACGGCTGCACCTCGGTGCCTGGCCAGGCCTCCTGTCAGACGCCCACAGGAGGGTCCAGACGCCTCCCCGGGAACCCCCGATGGCGTGGGCCACGCTGCGCGTCCGCGCTCTCCCGACCGAGCCAGCCAGCCCCGCCGAGATCGCCCCTGTCCCCGCCCTTCCACATCCACAGCCTGGGCCAGAGGGCGACCAAGAATACGGGCCTAGCAGACATCTGAGTGTCGTTTTTCAAACAGAACACACATTCATTCGCATGTAAGGATAACAAAAGTCCTATCTAACTTTAGAGGTGAAAATATTTCTGAAACTACAATGACTTCAGATGACTGCACAACTAAAATTTCAGATTTCTCTGACAAGGGTCCTTTATCAGTGCTCACAGCTATTAGCAGGAAGGGGGTCCTGACCACAGCAGGACCTGCTCGGGCAGACGGTCACCCCTGGGGTCCCAGCCCCGTGATTTCTGAGGAAAGGTCAAACCTCTGGTTTTGAAAGCTTACCTTTCGATTGGCAAACCCAGATACCGATCAAGTGAGCTATTTCTTTTCATCTTACAACTCTGCTCAAGTTCAGGGAGTCAGCCCCAAAAATGACATGGAAAGGGACCATAAGTGATCAAGCCGTGCGGACACGACAGACGGAGAGAGGGGGCAGTCTCCCTGCAAAGCTGCCGCGGGAAGAGGGCCACCGGCTGGGGCAAGACTCGTGACAAGGCCCCGGCTGTGCCCACACACCAGAAGAACCACGTCGACCTTCAGGAACCCGGGTAGAGTGACCACGAGGGTCTTAACCGGGGGTGGGGTGGGCTGGTGAGGAATAAAGGGTCTTATTTTTCAGGGAAAAAATGTTTTTTAAAATTTAGTCACAAGTCTAGAGTACAAACACCTACATATAGTAAGACTCAAAAGAGAGAGCTACACGACCGTTAAACTGGGATCTCTCCTGTCAACTGTTTTCCAGAATAACAACTTAGCCTCGAGTTACTGAAAGTTTCCAGGCTAAAACTCTGCTTTCTGAACCAGACTTTGACTGTCTAAGGGACCCCTGGTATTTAAAGAAGCTCAAGGGAGACTTCTTTTGTAAAAGAGTGTTGGTTTATTTCCTCCCAATGGAAGCGCACCCCTGAGCACCCCGAGTCTACTGGGATTTCTCAGATCACTTGTACAAAGGTGAGGTCCGCACGCCCAACACACCACCCTCCCTCCTGCTCGGAGCCCTTGAGCCCCTCTGACCTCCTTCTGGACCCAGGCCCAGCTCCAGGCTCACTTCAGTGCAGAAAGGCAGGCAGGCCGTACAAGAAGCCAATCAAAGAACTTTCGGAGGTTAAGGGGCAATGGGTGAAAGCGCCATGGAGCTGTATGTAGTACTTACTGCTGGTTCGACTTGACTTCGATCTGCAATATCTATGTGCACAATTTCAACCGTTTTCCACGTGTTCGGATCTAGACCATGTACCTATAAATGACAGAAAGAAAGGAAACAAGGCCAACTGAAGACTCTTCTCATTAGGCAAAACCAGTACACCGAGACATATGATCTCTGAGTCCCTCGGAGTACACCACGAGGCAGAAAACAACCCAAGTCGCTAGTTCCTTAAATGACCTGTACGAAGGCTGGAGGGATCTAGAACTCTTTTACCCCTGTGACCCTAAATGAGTGTGTGGGGGTGAGAGGGAAGAAGATGCAGCCAAGTGAGCAGAAATCATCGTCACCACTGTTTTCTGATAACTCTTAGAAATGATTAATACAAACTATGAAACTGACCTATGTCTGACCCAACTGATACATGACAAAGTCCTTGACCAACAAAAGGTGACACTAACTAGACTTTAGGAAGCTGCCCTCGATGCTCTGAACCCGCCCGAGCTTGAGCACCAGAAAGCTGTTCAGCTGGAGGACGTCTGTTCCTCTACACCTCCTGCCGTTCCTCATTTGTCTCTGAAATTCCATTGATGAACCCACAGAGAACTGTTTAAACACTGCCAAGACAGGCCCATTTGACAGCTAAAGATGGTAAATTAAGTCATATACACTAAAGCATACCGAAATACCTCATTCAGACTCTAAACTTTAGAGCTACTGTGAAAAAAAAATGAATGTAAAAAGTCAAATGATCATCTCAAGTCGAATACAGTAAGTTACAGTTCAAAAGTCCCTTTGATTGGCACCAATAACAGAAGAGCGGAGGAAGAACAGACTCTACCACAATTACCATAAACTTATTTTCCCATAACAGCCTATCAAAAGGTTGGAATTGTAGTTCTCCAAATGGAATGCCCACCAGGAAACGGACTGCCGGGCCCTGTCCCAGACACTCGGACTCCGTGAGCAGGGGGTGGGCTGAGCACGGGCCTTTCTACCAGGTTCCAGACGCTGCCGCGGGCTCAGGGACCATGCGTCGGAGAGCCACCGGGCCAGGGCATCAACGTGCATCAGACGCCCTCCCAAATTCCCTGCCAGACCTAAGCAGAAGGCAGTGACTAGGGCTTCCCTGGTGGTCCAGTGGGTAAAGAGTCCCTGCCTTGCAATGCCAAGGGGCACCGGTTTGACCCCTGGCTCGGGAAGATCCCATGTGCTGCAAAGCAGCTGGACCGGTGTGTCCAATCACGAGCCGGTGCTCTGCAGCGAGAGAGGCCACTGCAATGGGAGGCCCACACAGGCCAAAGAACAAAGATGGATGGAAACAGATGATGACTTAGAGGGGAAAAAGGCAGTGACTATACTGAGCCGTAACCGACTTTTGGTAATTCATTTTAGGGATAAATGTGCACCAATTTGTGAAAGTTAGGGGCTTTTCAACATTGTTGTGAATCATACAAAGTACCTTCTTCCTCCTGCCTTTTGGCCATTTCTCTGAAGTCAACCCAGGCAAAATGAATGGAGGTGAAAATTAAAGCAATCAATTGTGCTATGCAGAGCAGCTCTGGCAAATACAGAGATGAAAAAGGTTTTTAACTAACAGCTGAAACTGGTTTAGGTCGCATCTGTGAATCTTGTTTACTGATGCTCTCCCGGTCCCGGATAAAGAGTTGCTGATAAAACAGCGGCCTCCCCAGAGTCCCCTCACCCCCTCACCCCGCATGGCACAAGATCCAGGCAGGCGGTATCCCACCGGCAATGGCACTGTGACCACCACGTTCCCTTTTCTGGGGCCTTCTACAGAGAGCCCAGAGTCAAACTTACATTTTCTAAGGTTCCCAAGTCTGGTTTGTGCCACGTTTCAATTTTAATGAAGAAATCGTCTTTCATATATTCATTCTGCAGAAAAACCACACACAGTGATTCGGTCCCTCCATAACAAAACCTCTACCACAATTACCATAAACTTATTTTCCCATAACAGCCTATCAAAAGGTTGGAATTGTAGTTCTCCAAATGGAATGCCCACCAGGAAACGGACTGCCGGGCCCTGTCCCAGACACTCGGACTCCGTGAGCAGGGGGTGGGCTGAGCACGGGCCTTTCTACCAGGTTCCAGACGCTGCCGCGGGCTCAGGGACCATGCGTCGGAGAGCCACCGGGCCAGGGCATCAACGTGCATCAGACGCCCTCCCAAATTCCCTGCCAGACCTAAGCAGAAGGCAGTGACTAGGGCTTCCCTGGTGGTCCAGTGGGTAAAGAGTCCCTGCCTTGCAATGCCAAGGGGCACCGGTTTGACCCCTGGCTCGGGAAGATCCCATGTGCTGCAAAGCAGCTGGACCGGTGTGTCCAATCACGAGCCGGTGCTCTGCAGCGAGAGAGGCCACTGCAATGGGAGGCCCACACAGGCCAAAGAACAAAGATGGATGGAAACAGATGATGACTTAGAGGGGAAAAAGGCAGTGACTATACTGAGCCGTAACCGACTTTTGGTAATTCATTTTAGGGATAAATGTGCACCAATTTGTGAAAGTTAGGGGCTTTTCAACATTGTTGTGAATCATACAAAGTACCTTCTTCCTCCTGCCTTTTGGCCATTTCTCTGAAGTCAACCCAGGCAAAATGAATGGAGGTGAAAATTAAAGCAATCAATTGTGCTATGCAGAGCAGCTCTGGCAAATACAGAGATGAAAAAAAGGTTTTTAACTAACAGCTGAAACTGGTTTAGGTCGCATCTGTGAATCTTGTTTACTGATGCTCTCCCGGTCCCGGATAAAGAGTTGCTGATAAAACAGCGGCCTCCCCAGAGTCCCCTCACCCCCTCACCCCGCATGGCCGCGCATCCAGGCAGGCGGTATCCCACCGGCAATGGCACTGTGACCACCACGTTCCCTTTTCTGGGGCCTTCTACAGAGAGCCCAGAGTCAAACTTACATTTTCTAAGGTTCCCAAGTCTGGTTTGTGCCACGTTTCAATTTTAATGAAGAAATCGTCTTTCATATATTCATTCTGCAGAAAACACAACAGCGACACGACAGTGATCTTCCGGGCTCGCGTCTGCAGGCGCGCTCCCCAGCACACGCAGCCACGCTCCGACGCCAGGTGGCAAAGAATCCCTCGCCGCCGACTTTTACAGACTTGTCAGCAAACCACCTGCCCCATGCTCTTAAATAAAGGACACAGCCCTGCTTGTCCGGCAGCACCCAGGGCTCACGCTAAGGAAGCTGGGAGGTGTGGCGAGCGAGTCTGGCATGCAAAGGAAGGCGCAGCAGCAAGAGGAAGTCAGCGGGGGGCGGGCGGGGCCAGGCGAGGCCAGGCGGGAGAGAGCCCTTCCCCAGGCAGCAGGCGGAGGAGTGAGGGTGGTGCCGGGAGAGCAGGAGGGCCTCGCAGGGGTGGGCAGCCTCGGGGGGAAGCAACAAAGGGTTGAAAGTAATTACTACATAGAGCAACTTTAAAGGAGAAGAGTATGTAGTAAAAAAACAGCTTTACTCACCGTTACAACTGAGGCATAACGGGACAGGAAGGCAGCAGGGAGGGAAAAATGTCAGAATATTAAATGGAGCCAAAACAGTCTGCCACAGTACTTAATGTCACAGAGATTAAACTACCTGACAACACAGAACACCTGGCTCAGGTCTGCAACGCAGTCTCCGCCCACAGGCGGCACACGGGCTGCGCTAGACGGGGGTCGCCCGCTGACCATCCTCACCAATTTTACAACAGTGGCAAAAGGCCTGATGTCACCAAAGCAAAGCAGCATTTTCTAAGCTAACTTAACAAACAGGAAACTGTTCCAGAAGCCAGTCACATGCCTCCCCTACCACGTGGCAACGTCAGTGAAATATTGCTGAGACGACACCAAGCGGCCCTCGTAGGTGAGGATAACCTTTAAGGCTTCCGTTCCCCTGCATCTGCTCCCCGTGGAGCCCGCAGGGTCAGCTAGGGCCTCAAGGGGCCTGGCGTCTGGGAATGAACCGTGCCCCCATCAAGGCCTGGCGGAGGGACCCTGCGGCCGCTCTTCCGCCGCAGCAGGTGCAGCGACCCCCACGGGAAGCCCCGCCCAGCATCACCCTCCTCCAAGGCGCGGGCGGGCAGGGCGGGTGCGGGCGAGCCAGCCTCTGGAACCAGACTTACTTGTTCGACAGTACGGGTAGGCGTTCCAGGCCTTCTCGTGAAACACCAAGGAGCCCTCGGGGGCAATCATCCTCACGAACCCGGGAACTTTGCTGCGGAGGGAAACACTGGATGTACTCTCCGCAGCCCCACGAGCCCTCCGTCGGCTCCTAGCTGACTGTGTCAGAGAGCTCAAGCACAGAATTTACGTAAAAACAACAAAATGATGAAGAGTGTCTTTAACCACACAGAAGGCTGTTGTAAACAGAAGTAATTCTTCCTTACGGCTTTTGACCTACGCCCCTAATAGGAGATCTAAGGGTGAAACGAGGCCGCCCAACCCGCATGTTACACAGAAATTCTCCCCTGCAATCAGACCACACCACAGTGTTTCTTAATACAGTAGAGTCTCCAGAACAAGGTAATGACTCTGAATAAAATTTCTCTAACGCACTGTATAGAATAAACCTAAAAGAAAAATAATATGAAGGACCCCTGTACAGAGTAAGACACTCAAATACACCTCAGCATAAAACTGTGTCGACCTGGAAAAAGAATGTCAACTGCTGTCTCAGGTCTGGTCAGATCAGACAGGTTAAAAATATAACTAACGCATGATAAGCTTGTACCAAGTCCTAAGATTATCAGGAAAGACCCCAACAGATAAGTGGGCAAAACGACCTCCACAGACACACCACAGACAGAAAACACAACTGGTCAACAAACATGGAAAATCAGTTTTATTAATCCAGTCTTCAAAGCAGTGCAAATGGAAGACCCTTTCACTGACGGGCGCCTGCGTAGAGAGCTGTATTACACACAGCAGCTGGCCGCAGACTGGATTCAAATCCCAGCCCCGCCACGCTGGAGCTGTGCGACCGGGCGTGCTGCCGACTCGGCTCTCTGAACTTCCTCCTGTGTTGAGCTCGCAGCACCGACTCCGAGGGCTGTAGAGAGGATTCCACCCGACAGCATCTGTTCAGCCTGTGGCGCGGTGCCGTGAGCGCTCACTCACCAGGAGCTGTTGCTGTTATTCACAGTCACTCAGTCTTGGCTGATCCTCTGTGACCTCGGGACTGTAGCCTCCTAGGTTGTCCAAGGGATTTCCCAGACAAGAATCCTGGAGTGGGTTGCAATTTCCTCCTCCAAGGGAACCTCCCGACCCAGGGATCGAACCTGCATCTCTTGCACTGCAGGCAGATTCTTTACCACTGAGCCAGGTGGGTGTTCTTTACGTCTAAGCTGACTTGTCGCTGGGTGCTTTCCTATGCCTTTCTTCACTTTAATCTCCCAATAACATTGTGAGTTAAGCAGCATTATTTCATGTAACCAGCATTTGAGTGACTAGACAGTGTTGTAAACAAAGAAGGCTGTTGTAAACAGAAGTAATTCTTCCTTACGGCTTTTGACCTACGCCCCTAATAGGAGATCTAAGGGTGAAACGAGGCCGCCCAACCCGCATGTTACACAGAAATTCTCCCCTGCAATCAGACCACACCACAGTGTTTCTTAATACAGTAGAGTCTCCAGAACAAGGTAATGACTCTGAATAAAATTTCTCTAACGCACTGTATAGAATAAACCTAAAAGAAAAATAATATGAAGGACCCCTGTACAGAGTAAGACACTCAAATACACCTCAGCATAAAACTGTGTCGACCTGGAAAAAGAATGTCAACTGCTGTCTCAGGTCTGGTCAGATCAGACAGGTTAAAAATATAACTAACGCATGATAAGCTTGTACCAAGTCCTAAGATTATCAGGAAAGACCCCAACAGATAAGTGGGCAAAACGACCTCCACAGACACACCACAGACAGAAAACACAACTGGTCAACAAACATGGAAAATCAGTTTTATTAATCCAGTCTTCAAAGCAGTGCAAATGGAAGACCCTTTCACTGACGGGCGCCTGCGGTAGAGAGAGCTGTATTACACACAGCAGCTGGCCGCAGACTGGATTCAAATCCCAGCCCCGCCACGCTGGAGCTGTGCGACCCGGGCGTGCTGCACGACTCGGCTCTCTGAACTTCCTCCTGTGTTGAGCTCGCAGCACCGACTCCGCAGGGCTGTAGAGAGGATTCCACCCGACAGCATCTGTTCAGCCTGTGGCGCGGTGCCGTGAGCGCTCACTCACCAGGAGCTGTTGCTGTTATTCACAGTCACTCAGTCTTGGCTGATCCTCTGTGACCTCAGGGACTGTAGCCTCCTAGGTTGTCCAAGGGATTTCCCAGACAAGAATCCTGGAGTGGGTTGCAATTTCCTCCTCCAAGGGAACCTCCCGACCCAGGGATCGAACCTGCATCTCTTGCACTGCAGGCAGATTCTTTACCACTGAGCCAGGTGGGTGTTCTTTACGTCTAAGCTGACTTGTCGCTGGGTGCTTTCCTATGCCTTTCTTCACTTTAATCTCCCAATAACATTGTGAGTTAAGCAGCATTCATTATTTCATGTAACCAGCATTTGAGTGACTAGTAGCTGCGTATCAGTTATATCCTCCACTTGAAGCCCTATGTACACTCTTTCCATCAGAGCTGCTTTCTGAAAACTGAAGCATGACTTAATTTCCTAAACTAAGAGAAAGAACAAACTGAAAAAGCTTGAGACCCAGAGAGGACCGCAAGCCCACAGCAAGACTGCGCGGCTGATCAGAGACGCCCACGTCGAGTTCTGGAAGCTGGAAGCGAGGCCAGGACGGTGGAGCGAGCCCGCGGTGCGGCCAGAGGGCAGCGTGGAGAGCCCCTGCACGCCTCCGCAGCACACGAGACGGGCAGGCCGGGACCCCCTGGCTGTCCGGGGGCTGGAGCTTGGCATTTTCGCTGCCGGGGCCTCGGTTTGATCTCAGATCAGGGAACTAAGATCCCACAAGGCACGTGACACGGCCCAAAAAAAGAGAAGAGTGGAACCGTAGGAAGCCCCTACTAATGTGGGAAATTAAATCATCAAGTCACTGAGAAAGCCGAAGCACAGCCATCACATACGCGGGACGCACAGGATGCCACGGGCGTGGACTGCACAGACCTCAAGGAAGGAGCGCTGGGGAGCAGCTGTGTACTAGCTCAGAAGGATACTCCTAACCATTCTACTTCCACAGTGCCCAATATTCAAAAACCTTACCATTCACTGAGCTTTAAAACTTGCTGACACAAGAAAACTGGCAATCAGTTAGCGAAGGCCAGCAGAAGCCAATCTCTACGAAAATTTTAGTATTTCTTCGTCATGCTTCCAAATGCCTATTACTTTATTTCCAGGACACTTTTGCTGCCATGTGAATTTCAATCCATTTTATGTTTTGACTTAGTTTCATGCAAGGATGGGTACAATAGGGGGCAAAAACAGGAAGGACCTAAGAGAAGCAGAAAAGAGTAAAAAGAGGCAGCAAGAAAACACAGAAGAACTATACAAGAAGGGTCTTAATGACGGGATAACCACAATGGTGTGCTCACTCGCCTAGAGCCAGACATCCTGGAGCTGAAGTCAAGCCTTAGGAAGCCTGACTGCGTTTCAACGGTATACGTGAACCGAGAACTCACAGATGTATAAGCTGGGTTCAGAAAAGGCAGACGGACCAGAGATCAACCTGACGACATTTGGTGGGTCACAGAGAAGGCAAGAGAGTTCCAGAAGAACATCTACCCCTGCTTCACTGACTGCACTAAGGCCTCTGACTGTGTGGATCACAACAAGCTGGAAAATTCTGAAAGAGATGGGAGTACCAGACCACCCTACCTGCCTCCTGAGAAACCTGTGTGCAAGACAAGAAGCCACAGTGAGAACCGGACGTAGGAACAATGGACTGGTTCAAAACTGGGAAAGGAGTACAACAAGGCTGTATATTGTCACCCTGTTTATTTAACTTATACGCAGCATGCCTCATGTGAAGTATCGGGCTGGATGAATCACAAGCTGGAATCAAGACTGCCAGGAGAAATCGCAATGACCTCTCAGACCCGCAGACGGTAACACTTCAACAGCAGGAAGGGAAGCACCCCTCGACCTGTGAGCTCAAGAATCAGCCACGGTACAACACCGAGACTCACAAGCAGTCTCTGCCAGTGCACAGGCTTCCCCTGCCCCATCTCTGAACACAAAATGAGAACATTTACCTACAGGGTAAAATTCAACTGAAGTGTTTGGTTACTTGTTTCGCCAAGATCTAAGCTCCATGTGGCCAACCCTGTCTGCTGTCACAGACAGCTGTCCCAATACTCAAAAACCTTACCATTCACTGAGCTTTAAAACTTGCTGACACAAGAAAACTGGCAATCAGTTAGCGAAGGCCAGCAGAAGCCAATCTCTACGAAAATTTTAGTATTTCTTCGTCATGCTTCCAAATGCCTATTACTTTATTTCCAGGACACTTTTGCTGCCATGTGAATTTCAATCCATTTTATGTTTTGACTTAGTTTCATGCAAGGATGGGTACAATAGGGGGCAAAAACAGGAAGGACCTAAGAGAAGCAGAAGAGAGTAAAAAGAGGCAGCAAGAAAACACAGAAGAACTATACAAGAAGGGTCTTAATGACGGGATAACCACAATGGTGTGCTCACTCGCCTAGAGCCAGATATCCTGGAGCTGAAGTCAAGCCTTAGGAAGCCTGACTGCGTTTCAACGGTATACGTGAACCGAGAACTCACAGATGTATAAGCTGGGTTCAGAAAAGGCAGACGGACCAGAGATCAACCTGACGACATTTGGTGGGTCACAGAGAAGGCAAGAGAGTTCCAGAAGAACATCTACCCCTGCTTCACTGACTGCACTAAGGCCTCTGACTGTGTGGATCACAACAAGCTGGAAAATTCTGAAAGAGATGGGAGTACCAGACCACCCTACCTGCCTCCTGAGAAACCTGTGTGCAAGACAAGAAGCCACAGTGAGAACCGGACGTAGGAACAATGGACTGGTTCAAAACTGGGAAAGGAGTACAACAAGGCTGTATATTGTCACCCTGTTTATTTAACTTATACGCAGCATGCCTCATGTGAAGTATCGGGCTGGATGAATCACAAGCTGGAATCAAGACTGCCAGGAGAAATCGCAATGACCTCTCAGACCCGCAGACGGTAACACTTCAACAGCAGGAAGGGAAGCACCCCTCGACCTGTGAGCTCAAGAATCAGCCACGGTACAACACCGAGACTCACAAGCAGTCTCTGCCAGTGCACAGGCTTTCCCTGCCCCATCTCTGAACACAAAATGAGAACATTTACCTACAGGGTAAAATTCAACTGAAGTGTTTGGTTACTTGTGTCGCCAAGATCTAAGCTCCATGTGGCCATGGTTGTGACCCTGTCTGCTGTGCAGCAGGACAGCTGTCAGAGCGGGAAAGAGAACAGGGGGCGCATTTCAGAGGCCCAGAAGAAACGCCCATAGTGCACACTGAGCTCTTTCTGAGGAGGAGCTGATCTTATTTAAAAAAAAATAAGAAGAAAAAAATTCTATTACGGAGATAAATTATACCTTGGCAACTTTTTTCTTTTGACCACTTCTGTTGGTCTTTCATTTATCTATTTTCATCCATCTTTGTTCTTTGGCCTGTGTGGGCCTCCCATCGCGGTGGCCTCTCTCGTCGCAGAGCGCCGGCTCCGGGCGCATGCGCTCCAGAGCTCCGGCTGGGTAGTTGGACACATGGGTCCAGCCGCTCCGCGGCACGTGGGATCCTCCCAGGCCAGGGATCGAACCGGCGCCCCTTGCACTGCAAGGCGGTGTCCTTACCCACTGGACCACCAGGGAAGCCCCTTGGCCAATCTTTTAAAACTGCACTTTCCCCAATGAAATGTTTACCTCTTCTTAAGTAATTTTTCACTTCATTCTCAACTGAAACACACCTTTAGTACAATGGGGACCTCATTCACTGATCCACTGACGTCTCCACTGTCTGTCCACGGAGCCACAGACCATGGAGGTAATGATGTACAAACAGGGACGATTCCTACCCTGCGCTCTCCTTCCAGCAACGGAAGCACAAAGTAGGTCAGAAGGCGAAGAGAAGCACCGTTCCTGAAGCGCCCTGAGTTTCAGGAGCGCGGCAGTGGGCAAGTGAGCCCCCGGGGCGGAGGCACAGCAGGGACGAGGGCGCTCGGCGACCTACAGCGGCCGGCTGGCTCCTGAACAGGGCACGAACACAGAACTGCCAGGGGGACTCGCACGACCAAAGGCCCCAAGACAGCTAAGCTCGGCTGCTCGGCCACACGGAGGCCTCCGGCACGGCTGGACGGCGGTGGACAGAGCACAGGGGGCACGTCCAGGCCGGGAGGGGGCGGGCAGAGGCTCGCCCGGGGCCGCCTCGCGGGCCTGTGTCAGTGCTCAGGTTTACTTCAGATGCCCCAGAGAGCTGACTGCCGAAAATAAAGGGAGCTTTTCTTGAATGTACTGGTAAAATTCTACGAAGGAGTAAATGTGAAATGCCAGTAAATAAAACTGAGTAAGCATAAGTAAATTCAATACTACGAGTACGATATAGGTTATACCAAGTAGAATCCTAAACTTGTCTCAAATGGCACATTTTTAGATATACTTAAGGTACTAACAAATGAAAAGAAATCATGAAGTGTTTGGTTACTTGTTTCGCCAAGATCTAAGCTCCATGTGGCCATGGTTGTGACCCTGTCTGCTGTGCAGCAGGACAGCTGTCAGAGCGGGAAAGAGAACAGGGGGCGCATTTCAGAGGCCCAGAAGAAACGCCCATAGTGCACACTGAGCTCTTTCTGAGGAGGAGCTGATCTTATTTAAAAAAAAATAAGAAGAAAAAAATTCTATTACGGAGATAAATTATACCTTGGCAACTTTTTTCTTTTGACCACTTCTGTTGGTCTTTCATTTATCTATTTTCATCCATCTTTGTTCTTTGGCCTGTGTGGGCCTCCCATCGCGGTGGCCTCTCTCGTCGCAGAGCGCCGGCTCCGGGCGCATGCGCTCCAGAGCTCCGGCTGGGTAGTTGGACACATGGGTCCAGCCGCTCCGCGGCATGTGGGATCCTCCCAGGCCAGGGATCGAACCGGCGCCCCTTGCACTGCAAGGCGGTGTCCTTACCCACTGGACCACCAGGGAAGCCCCTTGGCCAATCTTTTAAAACTGCACTTTCCCCAATGAAATGTTTACCTCTTCTTAAGTAATTTTTAACTTCATTCTCAACTGAAACACACCTTTAGTACAATGGGGACCTCATTCACTGATCCACTGACGTCTCCACTGTCTGTCCACGGAGCCACAGACCATGGAGGTAATGATGTACAAACAGGGACGATTCCTACCCTGCGCTCTCCTTCCAGCAACGGAAGCACAAAGTAGGTCAGAAGGCGAAGAGAAGCACCGTTCCTGAAGCGCCCTGAGTTTCAGGAGCGCGGCAGTGGGCAAGTGAGCCCCCGGGGCGGAGGCACAGCAGGGACGAGGGCGCTCGGCGACCTACAGCGGCGGGCTGGCTCCTGAACAGACGACGAACACAGAACTGCCAGGGGGACTCGCACGACCAAAGGCCCCAAGACAGCTAAGCTCGGCTGCTCGGCCACACGGAGGCCTCCGGCACGGCTGGACGGCGGTGGACAGAGCACAGGGGGCACGTCCAGGCCGGGAGGGGGCGGGCAGAGGCTCGCCCGGGGCCGCCTCGCGGGCCTGTGTCAGTGCTCAGGTTTACTTCAGATGCCCCAGAGAGCTGACTGCCGAAAATAAAGGGAGCTTTTCTTGAATGTACTGGTAAAATTCTACGAAGGAGTAAATGTGAAATGCCAGTAAATAAAACTGAGTAAGCATAAGTAAATTCAATACTACGAGTACGATATAGGTTATACCAAGTAGAATCCTAAACTTGTCTCAAATGGCACATTTTTAGATATACTTAAGGTACTAACAAATGAAAAGAAATCATGAATAACAGTCTCTATGGATAACTGATTAATCAGTTATTGCCCTCACGCAAACCTGCATTAGAAACAAAGACATGCTACAATAAAAGTAATAATTAAGGTCCTACAAAGCGATGACCCACCATATATTCATGTCACTATAAATAAAGCAACAGCCTTAAACTGAGAAAAAATACTAATAATCACAGCTCATCTACAACCTTAAAAAGCTCTACAAACTCCAGCATGACTCAGTATGAAAAGCAGAAAGCCAAGCACAAAGCAGACTCCCTCCTCCTTCGATAAACTGGGGCCACGACCGGCAAGACAGACTCTCACCCGCTCCCCGTCTTCTGCCCTTGCGTAAACACTAGTGTGCGTTTTCTATTTTTAAATATTTATGCCAAAAACAGGGGCAGACTGCCAAACCTCAGAGAATGTACAGAACAACTCTGGCAAACCAAAGGGAATAAAAACAACGCACAAAGGATTTAAATGGTCAAGTCCCACAAGAAATTCAAATGGGTCATTAATATGAAAAGACATACAACTTCACTAATAAAGAAATGCAAATTTAAATAAGAGGCTATCAAACTGACAAAAAGAAGAAAGGGAAATATGGGGAAACGAAGGCTCCCAAACTCCTGGAAGGCAATCTGGCACTAACACCAACACTTCCAGAGCACGGACTTCAGCAACGCTGCTGGAACACAGTTCTCCTGGAGACACCGGAACCGAGGCCTCCAGACCCACACGGCCCCCTCCACGGGGACAGTGCTGCCGCAGACAGAGAGGAGAGCCCCGGGCCGACTGACTCCCTGTCAGTTTAGCGGCTGGGCAAGCAAACTACGCCTGCGTCCACACCCAGTCTAACTCAGGTTTGAAAACAATCCGAGGGCCTTGAATACATGGAAGGAGGCTCCCAGTGTATCACTGCACAAAACCTAGTGCGCAGTGCAGAACCGGACGTACAGTATGACCCTGTTTGCTGTGGAAAACCACAAGTGCTACAAGTGACATTTCTATGTTTTTAAAGTTTCTTTGACTATGTAGAGAAAATGACCTGCAAGGATAACTCTAAGCTGTTTCCAGTTTCTCTCTGGGGCTCTGGATTTGTGATGACAGGAGGTGGCGACTGAGGTTTTAACTTACCATCTTCTGTTTGGACGTTTTAATAAACAGATTACATAATAATTTAAAAATAATAAAGAAGAGGAGTGCTCTCAAAAACTAAAACACAACCTGTTATCACAATGAGAAAATATCCAACAGTGAGTAAGGTAGACACAGGCTTAGAAGGTGGCTGGACAGTCCAGGCCTGGCTGTCTAACAAGACGACTAAGCACCCAGCGAGGACCCCGCTTACCTCTTGAGGTGATAGATCTTGTGGGTGTACTGCCCCTTTTCTCCATCCTTTTCGTAAGGCTCGTTCTTTAGGACTTCAATTCCTTCGCCACCACCAGTCTCGTTCTTACTGGCTTCTGCCACCGAGTAAAGCTGCCCGACCTGATACTGAAATATCAAGAGGGCAGGGGTCACTAAGTCAGCAGTAACTGCGGCACTTCCTGTGCCGAATGCTTCCTGGGACGTGGAAAGGCTCAGCCCCGCCGCTCAGCACATGCGCTCCAGTATGAAAACACGACTCCGATGAGAAACTACTGTGTTTAGAGAGACGAACACCAGATGATCATGAAGTTTCAGAAAACGACAATGTCTTACAAGATCGCCATTATTTAGGAAAACAGTTGCAAATATTCTGGTGCTTTAATATATACTATTCACTTATCAAAACATCATGACACTTGTTCAGGGTTTTTTGGACAATATACATACATTTGTATTTTCCAAATCATTTTCACATCTACTATACCTTCTTCGAGTTCACAAAATTCTAAAGATGGTATGGCAGGATTATAAGTGCTACTTTGCCAAAAAAGAAAGCAGGGCAGTCAGAATAGCGTTCTCAATAATGAGGAGGGCTGCCCAGTGCAGTAATAAAGGCCAGCAAGCACAAAGAATCCCCGGGCGTCCCAGGTGGTGCAGTGGTAAAGGATCTGTCAGAATATAACAGAAAGCTGAGATTATTCTGGGTGACAATAATGAGACTCAAAAAGATTTCAACGGGCTGGGGTGGTTGCAAGCTCAGCAAATGGTCTTATCTAAAAAACCCGCGGGAATGTGATGACAGGAGGTGGCGACTGAGGTTTTAACTTACCATCTTCTGTTTGGACGTTTTAATAAACAGATTACATAATAATTTAAAAATAATAAAGAAGAGGAGTGCTCTCAAAAACTAAAACACAACCTGTTATCACAATGAGAAAATATCCAACAGTGAGTAAGGTAGACACAGGATTAGAAGGTGGCTGGACGGTCCAGGCCTGGCTGTCTAACAAGACGACTAAGCACCCAGCGAGGACCCCGCTTACCTCTTGAGGTGATAGATCTTGTGGGTGTACTGCCCCTTTTCTCCATCCTTCTCGTAAGGCTCGTTCTTTAGGACTTCAATTCCTTCGCCACCACCAGTCTCGTTCTTACTGGCTTCTGCCACCGAGTAAAGCTGCCCGACCTGATACTGAAATATCAAGAGGGCAGGGGTCACTAAGTCAGCAGTAACTGCGGCACTTCCTGTGCCGAATGCTTCCTGGAGACGTGGAAAGGCTCAGCCCCGCCGCTCAGCACATGCGCTCCAGTATGAAAACACGACTCCGATGAGAAACTACTGTGTTTAGAGAGACGAACACCAGATGATCATGAAGTTTCAGAAAACGACAATGTCTTACAAGATCGCCATTATTTAGGAAAACAGTTGCAAATATTCTGGTGCTTTAATATATACTATTCACTTATCAAAACATCATGACACTTGTTCAGGGTTTTTTGGACAATATACATACATTTGTATTTTCCAAATCATTTTCACATCTACTATACCTTCTTCGAGTTCACAAAATTCTAAAGATGGTATGGCAGGATTATAAGTGCTACTTTGCCAAAAAAGAAAGCAGGGCAGTCAGAATAGCGTTCTCAATAATGAGGAGGGCTGCCCAGTGCAGTAATAAAGGCCAGCAAGCACAAAGAATCCCCGGGCGTCCCAGGTGGTGCAGTGGTAAAGGATCTGTCAGAATATAACAGAAAGCTGAGATTATTCTGGGTGACAATAATGAGACTCAAAAAGATTTCAACGGGCTGGGGTGGTTGCAAGCTCAGCAAATGGTCTTATCTAAAAAACCCGCGGGAATGTGATGCTGTACTGAAGGTTGATTGACTGACACACACACACACACACACTCACTCACTCACACACACACACACACACACACACACTCTCTCAATATGGAAGCGTTTAAAAGAAACCTTTTAAACCAAAAGAAAAAAAAAAAAACAACAAAGACAAATATGTCAATTTCCAAGTTCAGACAACTTCCAAGCTGTGAAGTGTGAGAGTGTAAGTCGTCCAGTTGTGTCCGACCGACCCTTTGTGGCCCACGGACGAGCCAGGCAATCCTCCAGCAAAGCGTACGGGCTGGGAGGCCTTTCCCTGCTCCAAGCTCTTCCCCTCCCGGGGACCAGACCCAGGTCTCCCGCCGGGCAGGTGGACTCTACTGTCTGAGCCGCCAGAGTCCAGGAGCGCTGGGGTGGGCAGCCTATCCTGTGGTACAGGTAAAGACGGGGTATCTGACGCTGCCTCGAACATTCTAACACACGAGGAACCGCAGACGCGCTGAGATCGAGTGGCCGTGCTCACGCCGACAGGAAACACCGCCAGGCAGCGCAGCTATTCATTCTCAGTGCCTCTTCTGCCTGCCTGCCTTCTGCCCGCTGTCACGTCTTAGGTTATCGGGTTGTTCTGTCCCGCTTCCAGCTCGCTGCTTCTGGCCGAGCGTCAGCTCCAGGGAGACCAGGAAACCGAGGGGCGCAGGCCGTGAGAGAACCCCAGGGGCCCCGGCCTTCGTGGGCGGGCTGCGTGACCCTTGATGACGCAGTCGCCGTCTCTGCGCTGCTCGTCACTCCTGGCGGTGCGGCGGGCAGCTGCGCGGCAGGACTCGCGGTTTATACGCGGTTGATGCACTTCTATACTGTGTTCAGGTCGAGGAGATGTGACCTCTCACGGCTCTGGGCAGAGCAACGACCACCGCACAGGTAGCAGTCAGAATAGCGTTCTCAATAATGAGGAGGGCTGCCCAGTGCAGTAATAAAGGCCAGCAAGCACAAAGAATCCCCGGGCGTCCCAGGTGGTGCAGTGGTAAAGGATCTGTCAGAATATAACAGAAAGCTGAGATTATTCTGGGTGACAATAATGAGACTCAAAAAGATTTCAACGGGCTGGGGTGGTTGCAAGCTCAGCAAATGGTCTTATCTAAAAAACCCGCGGGAATGTGATGCTGTACTGAAGGTTGATTGACTGACACACACACACACACACACTCACTCACTCACACACACACACACACACACACACACACACTCTCTCTCAATATGGAAGCGTTTAAAAGAAACCTTTTAAACCAAAAGAAAAAAAAAAAAACAACAAAGACAAATATGTCAATTTCCAAGTTCAGACAACTTCCAAGCTGTGAAGTGTGAGAGTGTAAGTCGTCCAGTTGTGTCCGACCGACCCTTTGTGGCCCACGGACGAGCCAGGCAATCCTCCAGCAAAGCGTACGGGCTGGGAGGCCTTTCCCTGCTCCAAGCTCTTCCCCTCCCGGGGACCAGACCCAGGTCTCCCGCCGGGCAGGTGGACTCTACTGTCTGAGCCGCCAGAGTCCAGGAGCGCTGGGGTGGGCAGCCTATCCTGTGGTACAGGTAAAGACGGGGTATCTGACGCGTCTCGAACATTCTAACACACGAGGAACCGCAGACGCGGCTGAGATACGAGTGGCCGTGCTCACGCCGACAGGAAACACCGCCAGGCAGCGCAGCTATTCATTCTCAGTGCCTCTTCTGCCTGCCTGCCTTCTGCCCGCTGTCACGTCTTAGGTTATCGGGTTGTTCTGTCCCGCCTCCAGCTCGCTGCTTCTGGCCGAGCGTCAGCTCCAGGGAGACCAGGCAACCGAGGAGCGCAGGCCGTGAGAGAGCCCCAGGGGCCCCGGCCTTCGTGGGCGGGCTGCGTGGCCCTTGATTTCTCAGACGCCGTCTCTGCGCTGCTCGTCACTCCTGGCTGCACGGCGGGCAGCTGCGAGGCAGGACTCGCGGGTTCTGCGCGGGTGATGCACTTCTGTACCGTGTGCAGGTCGAGGGAGATGTGACCTCTCACGGCTCTGGGCAGAGCAACGACCACCGCACAGGCAGCAGTGAGTCGAGCTGGGGAGGAGCAGGGAGGTCACGTCAGACGGGGCCAGGTAAATGTGCTGGGAATGCTTAACCTTCTGACCACACGCAGGGAAGACGGAGCAAAGGGCCAGGGGCAGGAGCGAGAACTGCCCAGACACCCCGAAGGGTCACCACGGCGAGCACAGAGCAGGCTCCCTGCCCTGGCTCAAGGGGGAGGAGCGGTGCACGCAGGCACACTCTACAGGAAAGCAGATTTGGGCTTCGGCAACGAGAAACGTTTAAAGCACCCAACAGTGAAGTAGGCAGCTCCTCCAAGCAGCCGCGATTGAACCCTAAGGTGCCCAGGCCGAGGCTGGCGCCTCCTCTCTGACACACTGTGGACAGAATGCCTGCACAGGGCAGGAGGTTAATCTCCATTCTCAGACTCTTCCCCAAACCAGGCAGGGTAACAGAAATTCACTTACAATTAATGATCTCTAACGCATCATGCGGAGAAGGAAATGGCAACCCACTCCAGTGATCCTGCCTAGAAAACCCCACGGACAGAGGAGGCTGGTGGGCTGCAGTCCACGGGTCACGAAGAGTCGGACGCGACTGCGCGCCTGAGCACCACACCATAATTCACTCCGTCACATGTTGCAAAGTAAAGGCAAGCGAACACAATGACTATATGACCTTAGATTAGCATATCCAAATAAACTAGGTAAGCAAGACTTACCTCCTGAACTGAACACGGCAGAACCACACGGCTAAAAAGACAAAAGGAAAACAAATGTTACACACGAAGCAGACGGCTTTCCAAACACAGATCTCCGCGATTAAAAGAGCTTTTGCTTTAAATCCTGTGACAGCATAGTATGAGGTGTTGTCTCTGGAAGAGGGTCTGTGCAGGGACCACAGCCCTGGAGAAGGGTTCTTAACTTGGGGACACAGGGCTACCCACTCCCGGCCCTCAACCATCACCTGAGCATAGCATCGTCACGGTACCCGGACCCTGAAAACACAGTCGCGGAGATTCTCGTGAGGAGTAAAGGAACACGAGGAATCTCCTCACTGAACATTGCAGGGTACAGGCTGTGTTATCTGCAGATCGTCTGGTCAGGTTGCCCTCATGAAATCTTCAGTATGGTTTCCCTCTCCATTTATACGTTATGCATTTTCCTTATTTTTTGATCATTTTCTAAGTTGGTCTTTTTTTTTTTTTAAATTTTGGCCTCTTTTTATTGATCTTTTATTTATTTTTCGTCCATCTTTGTTCTTTTGGCTTGTGTGGGCCTCCCATTGCAGCGGCCTCTCTCGCTGCAGAGCACCGGCTCTGGGTGCATGCGCTCCAGAGCTCCGGCTCGATAGCTGGACACATGGGTCCAGCCGCTCCACGGCACATGGGATCTTCCTGGGTCAGGGATCGAACCGGCGCCCCTTGCACTGCAAGGCGGTGTCCTTACCCACTGGACCACCAGGGAAGTCCTGCACTTTCTTTTTATGATACTTTCTCATAGAACTCACGTCTTGAATCTCACAAAGGAATCCCTCCAAAAATTGTCCCCCACTACCCACTTACTCTTCAGTCTTATTGAGAAAAACATGTAAAAAGTCCTTTAGACTTAGTAAGATAAAACTTTCCCATGGTTGAACCTTATAAACACTTCCAGTATAGGTCTCTGTGTTTGACCTTGTCCAGGTGTCTGCTTCTAGATAAAGGGCCAGTGCATATGCTCCTAAAGATGAATTCCAAAACGGAATTCTGTGATGAATTCTTTTACATCAGCATACTGCATTTTATCTCCTGATTTTTGGGGGAAGTACGCTCATACTTATTTCCTCAAGAAGTGCTAAAAAACAAAGCCCCCCTCCCCCCCCCGCCGCAATGTCCCCTGACCCAAGAGAGTAACGTCCTGGCTCCCCCAGGCCCCAGGACCCCACCCTTCTCAGCATCTTCCCTCTCAACCCTCTAGCCACCCTAGCAAGCCGCTGAACACCCTATTTTACCTCTCTCTATGGAGGAAAAAACCTACCACCATGTTCACCTCAGCTTTCCTTCCAGAAAATTCCCAGCAGCTTTCCTCATGCTGCACTTTTCACCCACTGCCCTCTCCTCAGTCCCTGCCCACAGCGACGCTGATGCAGATGCCGAGGCCGGGGTGCTCACAGCACCCTGACCTCCAGCGCGGGCTTCCTGGGACGCCCTCCTCCCCCATGACTGAGGGCCACGCACCACTCTTGTCTTTCTGATAATGATCATCTAAAGACAACAAATGTTCTCCAAGCCACACTGCCCCTCAAAAATGTTTTTTCTTATCTAACAAAAATTTTGGCCTCTTTTTATTGATCTTTTATTTATTTTTCGTCCATCTTTGTTCTTTTGGCTTGTGTGGGCCTCCCATTGCAGCGGCCTCTCTCGCTGCAGAGCACCGGCTCTGGGTGCATGCGCTCCAGAGGTCCGGCTCGATAGCTGGACACATGGGTCCAGCCGCTCCACGGCACATGGGATCTTCCTGGGTCAGGGATCGAACCGGCGCCCCTTGCACTGCAAGGCGGTGTCCTTACCCACTGGACCACCAGGGAAGTCCTGCACTTTCTTTTTATGATACTTTCTCATAGAACTCACGTCTTGAATCTCACAAAGGAATCCCTCCAAAAATTGTCCCCCACTACCCACTTACTCTTCAGTCTTATTGAGAAAAACATGTAAAAAGTCCTTTAGACTTAGTAAGATAAAACTTTCCCATGGTTGAACCTTATAAACACTTCCAGTATAGGTCTCTGTGTTTGACCTTGTCCAGGTGTCTGCTTCTAGATAAAGGGCCAGTGCATATGCTCCTAAAGATGAATTCCAAAACGGAATTCTGTGATGAATTCTTTTACATCAGCATACTGCATTTTATCTCCTGATTTTTGGGGGAAGTACGCTCATACTTATTTCCTCAAGAAGTGCTAAAAAACAAAGCCCCCTCCCCGCGCAATGTCCCCTGACCCAAGAGAGTAACGTCCTGGCTCCCCCAGGCCCCAGGACCCCACCCTTCTCAGCATCTTCCCTCTCAACCCTCTAGCCACCCTAGCAAGCCGCTGAACACCCTATTTTACCTCTCTCTATGGAGGAAAAAACCTACCACCATGTTCACCTCAGCTTTCCTTCCAGAAAATTCCCAGCAGCTTTCCTCATGCTGCACTTTTCACCCACTGCCCTCTCCTCAGTCCCTGCCCACAGCGACGCTGATGCAGATGCCGAGGCCGGGGTGCTCACAGCACCCTGACCTCCAGCGCGGGCTTCCTGGGACACCCTCCTCCCCCATGACTGAGGGCCACGCACCACTCTTGTCTTTCTGATAATGATCATCTAAAGACAACAAATGTTCTCAAAGCCACAGGGCTGCTCATTTCTTTTCTCATCAAGAAGAAACTTGTGATACAAGATCCTTCCAATACCTAATCCTTTCTTTAACCCGTCTCCTCAGGATACACAAAGAATCCTGGGAGGCTGTTCCAAAATGTAAGCAACATAGCTGCAGCTGTCCTAAACACATCCTCCCTGGATACTTAAGACACTGAGAAGCAGGAGGGTGGGAAAAGGCCATCTTTCGGGAGGCAGGGCAAGGACTGACCAAGGCCCCAAAGGGGACGCTCCACGGCCAGAGGAGCCCGGAAGGCTATAGTCCACAAGCTGCCAAGTCAGAAATGATTGAGCACACACACACACAGGACACTGGACCGCAGAGCAGAGGAAAGCAAAGGAAGGAGTAGAAAGGAAACAGTTAAAGACTTCCCCGAAGTTTCACAAAGCCCAGAATCACTGCTGAGCAACTGCAGCTACTCACTGGAAGGAAAACTGACTTCACAAAATGAAACCGACTGGCTACGGTACTCTGAATAAATGACAAGCTAAGTAACTTCTTCAAGATTTAGGACAAAGTAAAACAGAAAAAAGCAGGCTTTAATTTTGGTGTTACTATTCTAAAAGCAGTCTTCAACTTTGGGAGCAATCTGAAAATGTTCAGACTTCTCTGAAAACTCTTACAAAAGTCACTTAGCAAATCACACTACCAACTAGGTCTTTAAATCCAGCACCTGATGCTTGCAGCAATGCCATCCACTGCTTTAAGTAACAGCTTGAAGAGAACACCCCACCCTGAAGAAAGTTATTTCTATCCTTTTAATTCATGTCAAAAATAGCTGGCATTTTTAAAGACAACAAGCATTTGACGAAGGCTATGACAGTTTACCAACAGCCTTACACAGGGAGGGCCTATTCACTGCTCCTGACCTAAAACAATTTTAGAAAACTGACAGGTGACTAGAAGAATCACTTTTTCATTAGACAACAGGAAGCCCCTACAGTGTGCTAGACTAGATGCTACGCTGGATACCAGGAATACTGAAATAAGAAACAGGCCCTGACCTCAAAAAGTCTAGGGAAAAAAAATGGGAATTTCCTGGCAGCTCTGTGGCAAGGACTCCAAGTGTTCACCACTCAGGGCCTGGGTTCAACCCCCGGGTAGGAAACCCAAGATCCCACAAGCCGTCTGGGGCTGTCAAAAAAAAAAAAAAAAAATTCTTTAGGAGGAAAATGAAGTCGAGGGTAGACAGATGAGGAGTGAACATCAAGAAACGTAACTGATAACCCCTTCAGAAAAAAATATTACACGCTGAGCACATCTCAATGTTTGCTATCCTGGTACATTAAAATTTTTATAAAGAAAGTAATGACTCACAAAAGCAATTAGCGTGCCAATTCCAATGAGAATTTCCTTCCATGCTTTAGCCTGATACGACTCACATAACTGTCAAAAGGATCTGCTGAACACAATTCCCATTTTAGGAAGGAGGAAATGACTCTAATAAAAAGAAAATGACTAGATCTATGACCCAAACTCAGTTCTGCAACTCACCTGCTGTGATGGGAGCAATTTTTTCCTCCATGCGTTTACGATAATTGTTAAAAATGAAAATGGCTACGGTACTCTGAATAAATGACAAGCTGAACTTCTAAGATTTAGGACAAAGTAAAACAGAAAAAAGCAGGCTTTAATTTTGGTGTTACTATTCTAAAAGCAGTCTTCAACTTTGGGAGCAATCTGAAAATGTTCAGACTTCTCTGAAAACTCTTACAAAAGTCACTTAGCAAATCACACTACCAACTAGGTCTTTAAATCCAGCACCTGATGCTTGCAGCAATGCCATCCACTGCTTTAAGTAACAGCTTGAAGAGAACACCCCACCCTGAAGAAAGTTATTTCTATCCTTTTAATTCATGTCAAAAATAGCTGGCATTTTTAAAGACAACAAGCATTTGACGAAGGCTATGACAGTTTACCAACAGCCTTACACAGGGAGGGCCTATTCACTGCTCCTGACCTAAAACAATTTTAGAAAACTGACAGGTGACTAGAAGAATCACTTTTTCATTAGACAACAGGAAGCCCCTACAGTGTGCTAGACTAGATGCTACGCTGGATACCAGGAATACTGAAATAAGAAACAGGCCCTGACCTCAAAAAGTCTAGGGAAAAAAAATGGGAATTTCCTGGCAGCTCTGTGGCAAGGACTCCAAGTGTTCACCACTCAGGGCCTGGGTTCAACCCCCGGGTAGGAAACCCAAGATCCCACAAGCCGTCTGGGGCTGTCAAAAAAAAAAAAAAAAAATTCTTTAGGAGGAAAATGAAGTCGAGGGTAGACAGATGAGGAGTGAACATCAAGAAACGTAACTGATAACCCCTTCAGAAAAAAATATTACACGCTGAGCACATCTCAATGTTTGCTATCCTGGTACATTAAAATTTTTATAAAGAAAGTAATGACTCACAAAAGCAATTAGCGTGCCAATTCCAATGAGAATTTCCTTCCATGCTTTAGCCTGATACGACTCACATAACTGTCAAAAGGATCTGCTGAACACAATTCCCATTTTAGGAAGGAGGAAATGACTCTAATAAAAAGAAAATGACTAGATCTATGACCCAAACTCAGTTCTGCAACTCACCTGCTGTGTGACTTGGGCCAAGTCAATTTCTTCCTGTTTCCTCCAGAAATCTTAACACCTGCCTAACGAGAGGTACTCCAAAAATTTCAAAGTAATAAATAAAACTTGCATGACATACTATACAGATAAAAGAAAATGTTTACAGATCCACAGTTCAATACTATAAATAAGCTTTAACTGTTGTCTTTTCTCAGGATCACTGACTAAAGTTATAATTTTTCATGGGTTTCTTTAACAAATATTTCGTGAACATTTACTACGTGCCAGAGACTATGGCCAAGAACGGGGGATACAAGAGTGAGCAAAACAAGACACACTCATGGACTCTGCATGCAGCGAGAGAATACTCCTAGGAGAAGAGAAGTGGGCTAGATGGGGAGAGCTCTGTGGAGAACAGTGAGGCAGGAACCGCAAGCTCCAGATGGCGGAGGTGGCCAGTGGGTCTTTAGAGAGGCTCCAAGAAGGCGGCATTTAAGCAAAGACCTGAAAGAAGGTGACTAAATAAGATGAGGGAAGAGCTCTCCACGCAGCGGAAACAGCAGAAAGGCTCTGAACTGACTTTTTCTTTCCTGAAGCAGTGGAGGGACAGCAAGAAACCTTGTGAGCTCGGAATGGGCCAGGGAAGGGCTGAAACTGAAATCAGAGAACACAGCAGCGTTCAAACCTCCCAGCCGGTCGTAGAGGCGCTGGCTTTCATTCTCAGTGAGATAAGGGGTCTGCAGGATTTTAAGCAGAGAGGCCACAAGAGTGATTTTTAAAAAAGAAGTCTGAGAACCAACGCTAGAAATACACGCTGTCTGGAGTTAGCTAATTAAGCCAAAATCTTGAAGAGTCTACAATGAAAAAAGCACGGGAAACACCGACGGACGGGCCACCCTCGAAATCCCCAGTTGCCCAAAGGGTGCTGACGACACGAGCCAACTGGGACGGCGGCCCACTCGCTGCCAACCAGATTTCCTGCCGTGCCGGCAGGAAGGGACAGCACAGCTCAGCCAAACCACTTCGCCGGTCTGATGCACCTGGAAACCCTTCCGCTGGGCCGGCCACGTGTTCAACGTCACCTAACACCCCGGGAGGTCCACGGAGCCCAGAGCGTCGCCCCATCTTCAAGAGGGGGAGCCTGAGACTGCGAACCGGGAGACGGCTCTCGGGGGACGGGAGAGCGCCACGTCCCAGCGAGGCCAGGGTCTGCCGGCCCCCGGCTCGCGCAGGGGCTTCGGGACGCCGCGTCCCACCTCCAGCCCGGGCGCCAGGGCTGCCTCTGCCCGGCCAGCCCACCCACCGCGGGTCCCAGGCGGGCTCCGCCCCGGACGGCAGCTCTCAGACCCCGCGCGTCTCCCCCACCCCCGGGCCACGGCGGGGTCCCACCCGCGAGCGTCGGGGTGGGGGAGAGGGCGGGTCCCAGCGGAAACTCCCGGCCGCGCCCGCCGGAGCCACGCGCTCCGGCCGGGACCCCGCCGCCTCCGCGCCGGGGGTCGGGAGGCGGGGCGGGCGGGGGTCAGCGCTGTTACCCCGGCAACACCGGGCCGGGAGCCCGCCGCGAGGGCCTCGGGAGGCCGGGGGCGCGTGCCGGAGGGAGGGGGCGCGCGCAGGGAGCGGCCGGCCCGCGGCTCGCTCCGGCCGAGGACCATCCCGCCGCTTCTCCGTCCACGGATCGCCCATCACGGCCGTCCCCGACCCTCGCTCCCGCCGGCCGAGCGCACTCACAATTCTTTGATCAGCACCATCTTTCCGGAACCCCTTCCCAGCTGCAGCCGCCGCCGCCACCGCCGCCGCTCCCGCCTCTCTGGGCGCCTGCGCGGTCCCGCCCCGCGTCCCCCGAGCCGCTGCGGCGCCTGCGCGGCCCGCCCGTCCGCCGCCGCCGGGCCCCCGGCTGCGCGGGCCCCCGCGGGCCTCCCCGCGGGGACGGTCTGAGCTAATTAAGCCAAAATCTTGAAGAGTCTACAATGAAAAAGCACGAAACACCGACGGACGCCACCCTCGAAATCCCCAGTTGCCCAAAGGGTGCTGACGACACGAGCCAACTGGGACGGCGGCCCACTCGCTGCCAACCAGATTTCCTGCCGTGCCGGCAGGAAGGGACAGCACAGCTCAGCCAAACCACTTCGCCGGTCTGATGCACCTGGAAACCCTTCCGCTGGGCCGGCCACGTGTTCAACGTCACCTAACACCCCGGGAGGTCCACGGAGCCCAGAGCGTCGCCCCATCTTCAAGAGGGGGAGCCTGAGACTGCGAACCGGGAGACGGCTCTCGGGGGACGGGAGAGCGCCACGTCCCAGCGAGGCCAGGGTCTGCCGGCCCCCGGCTCGCGCAGGGGCTTCGGGACGCCGCGTCCCACCTCCAGCCCGGGCGCCAGGGCTGCCTCTGCCCGGCCAGCCCACCCACCGCGGGTCCCAGGCGGGCTCCGCCCCGGACGGCAGCTCTCAGACCCCGCGCGTCTCCCCCACCCCCGGGCCACGGCGGGGTCCCACCCGCGAGCGTCGGGGTGGGGGAGAGGGCGGGTCCCAGCGGAAACTCCCGGCCGCGCCCGCCGGAGCCACGCGCTCCGGCCGGGACCCCGCCGCCTCCGCGCCGGGGGTCGGGAGGCGGGGCGGGCGGGGGTCAGCGCTGTTACCCCGGCAACACCGGGCCGGGAGCCCGCCGCGAGGGCCTCGGGAGGCCGGGGGCGCGTGCCGGAGGGAGGGGGCGCGCGCAGGGAGCGGCCGGCCCGCGGCTCGCTCCGGCCGAGGACCATCCCGCCGCTTCTCCGTCCACGGATCGCCCATCACGGCCGTCCCCGACCCTCGCTCCCGCCGGCCGAGCGCACTCACAATTCTTTGATCAGCACCATCTTTCCGGAACCCCTTCCCAGCTGCAGCCGCCGCCGCCACCGCCGCCGCTCCCGCCTCTCTGGGCGCCTGCGCGGTCCCGCCCCGCGTCCCCCGAGCCGCTGCGGCGCCTGCGCGGCCCGCCCTTCCGCCGCCGCCGGGCGCGTCAGCGCGCGAGCCGCGGCCCCGCCCCCGAGCCGCGCCGCGCCTCGCCCGGGCGCCACTGCGGCTGCGCGGGCTCCCCTCGCGGGCCTCCGCGCGGCTCCGCCTTCCCGGCAGGTTCTCCCCCGGCGTGCGGGCCGCCGGCGCTCTCCGGTGAGTTTTCCCCGTCGGCCGTCCCTGAAGGCGTTTTCTGGGCACTGGAAACGCTCGCAGCCTTCGAGAGGAGGGTGCCTTCTCTGACGGACGCCTCGGTGGCGACGTCCGCGCGAAAGACGCGAGGCGGGCGGGCGCAGGTTCCACGAACCCGGACCCGAGGTGCCTGCAGCGGCGGCCGCGCGCGTCCCCAGCGGCCGCAGCCCCCAGCCCTGGGTGCTGGGCCCGGGGGCGTCCCACCGGCCCTCCCCGGGGGAGAGGGGCGCGCCCCGAGGACCCGGGAAGGGGCCGGTCCTGGGGGAGGGACGCTGGCGGGAGCCCGTTCAGTCGCCCGGCCGTGCCCGACTCTGTGCGACCCCCGTGGGCAGCGGCACGCCGGGCTTCCCTGCCCTGCGCCGTCTCCGGGGCTCGCGCAAACTCGTGGCCGTTGCAGGTGAAGCCCCGCACGGCCCGGCAGCAGCAGCCCGACGGCCAGGAGGTGGCCTCGGGAGGAGGTGGAGCGCAGGGCCGCTCGCGCGCTCTGTGCCGGGCGCCGGGCCAAGCCTCGGGCTGCACCTAGAAGCGCGATAGACGGCGTCCCTGCCCTCGCCGGGAAACCGGAGAGCTGGGCGCGGTGGAGAGGCGCTCGTCTGGGAATAGACAAACCAGGCTGGGGAGGCAGACCGGTTTGGAGGGGCTCCGGCCGAGGACCATCCCGCCGCTTCTCCGTCCACGGATCGCCCATCACGGCCGTCCCCGACCCTCGCTCCCGCCGGCCGAGCGCACTCACAATTCTTTGATCAGCACCATCTTTCCGGAACCCCTTCCCAGCTGCAGCCGCCGCCGCCACCGCCGCCGCTCCCGCCTCTCTGGGCGCCTGCGCGGTCCCGCCCCGCGTCCCCCGAGCCGCTGCGGCGCCTGCGCGGCCCGCCCTTCCGCCGCCGCCGGGCGCGTCAGCGCGCGAGCCGCGGCCCCGCCCCCGAGCCGCGCCGCGCCTCGCCCGGGCGCCACTGCGGCTGCGCGGGCTCCCCTCGCGGGCCTCCGCGCGGCTCCGCCTTCCCGGCAGGTTCTCCCCCGGCGTGCGGGCCGCCGGCGCTCTCCGGTGAGTTTTCCCCGTCGGCCGTCCCTGAAGGCGTTTTCTGGGCACTGGAAACGCTCGCAGCCTTCGAGAGGAGGGTGCCTTCTCTGACGGACGCCTCGGTGGCGACGTCCGCGCGAAAGACGCGAGGCGGGCGGGCGCAGGTTCCACGAACCCGGACCCGAGGTGCCTGCAGCGGCGGCCGCGCGCGTCCCCAGCGGCCGCAGCCCCCAGCCCTGGGTGCTGGGCCCGGGGGCGTCCCACCGGCCCTCCCCGGGGGAGAGGGGCGCGCCCCGAGGACCCGGGAAGGGGCCGGTCCTGGGGGAGGGACGCTGGCGGGAGCCCGTTCAGTCGCCCGGCCGTGCCCGACTCTGTGCGACCCCCGTGGGCAGCGGCACGCCGGGCTTCCCTGCCCTGCGCCGTCTCCGGGGCTCGCGCAAACTCGTGGCCGTTGCAGGTGAAGCCCCGCACGGCCCGGCAGCAGCAGCCCGACGGCCAGGAGGTGGCCTCGGGAGGAGGTGGAGCGCAGGGCCGCTCGCGCGCTCTGTGCCGGGCGCCGGGCCAAGCCTCGGGCTGCACCTAGAAGCGCGATAGACGGCGTCCCTGCCCTCGCCGGGAAACCGGAGAGCTGGGCGCGGTGGAGAGGGCGCTCGTCTGGGAATAAGACAAACCAGGCTGGGGGAGGAGGCAGAGCCATCAAGGAAAGGATTTTCAGGAGGGCCCCGTCGAGCCTCGTGCGATCAGTCGCCCAGGCGTCTCGTGAGGCAGAAATGCACTTAACTGGGAGCAGAGGCGCAGGTGCAGGCAGGTGCGCCTAGAACGTCTTAAGTGAGGGGAAACAGAAGCTGGGACTAAATGGATCACCTGGCCATAGTTTATAAAGAGCTTGCGTTGTATTTCGAGAACCACTGGAAGCTGCTGAAAAGGTGTTAACAGAATAAAACAATGAATAAAAACACTTCCATATAAATCTGTATGGAATACACCCGCTAGAATGAGGGCTGCCTTCAAGAAAAGGAACAGCAGGGAAATAGTTGCCTGAAGCTGAACACTGCCCGCCGAGGTCGTCCCAGAGCTTCTCTGGGTTTCTGTGATGTGTGAAGCACTCTGCTAGTTCGTGAGAGGCTGAGAATCCAAGGAAACGCGGTGCTCTTACCTTCGGGGAGCTTAGAAACTGGCAGTCGCTTCTACTGATCCGGCATCCGGTAGATGCCAAGTACTGTGTTAGGTAGTGGAAATGTTTGCTTCATTTCATCTTTAGAACAGCATTAGGAGATAGGTGTTTTAGCATGCTTTGAAAAGGGGGAGAAAAAAAAAGATTGTTCAGAGAGCCAAGTTCAGTGGCTCCGTGCAGAAATCAGTCAACTAGCTTGTGTACAGAACCAAGTTTCAATCTAAGTTTTAATAACTTCAGAGTCTGGTCTTTCCAGTGCATCGACTTTTTTTCTAGGTAAAAGTTTAAAAATTGAGGCACGTAGGCAATCTTTAGGGCAAATAATTGTTCTCAGTTACGAGAAGGACGAATAATTGTTCTCAGTTAAAGATGGTACTTAAAAGTGAGAATAGGCTACAGATTTGAATACTGTACTGCTGAATATGGGCACTGGGAGGGCTGTGGTTTTTTTTTTTTTTTCTTTTAGGGTCGAAGAAGGTACTACAGGGTTGGCCAAAAAATTCCTTCTGGGTTTTTACAACTTATTACCGCTAGTACTCCAAGTGAATTTCAGCCTCAGGGTCTAGTTTCCTCTGGTTGGGACCCCTGCCGGCATTTTCCCAGACTGAGCTATTTGTAACAGGAGGCTCACCTGTTGCCTTTTACCAGCCCTCTTGGTGACTCTGCTTCCCCTACACTCTGTATGATTGAAAAATAACTAAGGAGACAGTGTGCTGGGTGGAGCATAACTCAGCTAGGATACAGTATAGACCTTGTCTCCCTTTCCCAGCTAAAGATTTGTAGTAAAACACTCATCTGAAAACCACAAGATAAAGAAATTAACCGTTTAGATGTATATTTTGAGGGCAACAAAACATGCCAATTTTCAGAGCTTTGAATTTGACTGAGCTCTGGTCGTCAATAAAAAAAGGTTTCTGTGAAAAGGAACAGCAGGGAAATAGTTGCCTGAAGCTGAACACTGCCCGCCGAGGTCGTCCCAGAGCTTCTCTGGGTTTCTGTGGTGTGAAGCACTCTGCTAGTTCGTGAGAGGCTGAGAATCCAAGGAAACGCGGTGCTCTTACCTTCGGGGAGCTTAGAAACTGGCAGTCGCTTCTACTGATCCGGCATCCGGTAGATGCCAAGTACTGTGTTAGGTAGTGGAAATGTTTGCTTCATTTCATCTTTAGAACAGCATTAGGAGATAGGTGTTTTAGCATGCTTTGAAAAGGGGGAGAAAAAAAAAGATTGTTCAGAGAGCCAAGTTCAGTGGCTCCGTGCAGAAATCAGTCAACTAGCTTGTGTACAGAACCAAGTTTCAATCTAAGTTTTAATAACTTCAGAGTCTGGTCTTTCCAGTGCATCGACTTTTTTTCTAGGTAAAAGTTTAAAAATTGAGGCACGTAGGCAATCTTTAGGGCAAATAATTGTTCTCAGTTACGAGAAGGACGAATAATTGTTCTCAGTTAAAGATGGTACTTAAAAGTGAGAATAGGCTACAGATTTGAATACTGTACTGCTGAATATGGGCACTGGGAGGGCTGTGGTTTTTTTTTTTTTCTTTTAGGGTCGAAGAAGGTACTACAGGGTTGGCCAAAAAATTCCTTCTGGGTTTTTACAACTTATTACCGCTAGTACTCCAAGTGAATTTCAGCCTCAGGGTCTAGTTTCCTCTGGTTGGGACCCCTGCCGGCATTTTCCCAGACTGAGCTATTTGTAACAGGAGGCTCACCTGTTGCCTTTTACCAGCCCTCTTGGTGACTCTGCTTCCCCTACACTCTGTATGATTGAAAAATAACTAAGGAGACAGTGTGCTGGGTGGAGCATAACTCAGCTAGGATACAGTATAGACCTTGTCTCCCTTTCCCAGCTAAAGATTTGTAGTAAAACACTCATCTGAAAACCACAAGATAAAGAAATTAACCGTTTAGATGTATATTTTGAGGGCAACAAAACATGCCAATTCGAAATTAAGTAGTTTGATGAGAAACATGAAATCTGCATGACTATATATCTGTATCTTATATCTGCCTAAGAGATAAAAATAGCAGAATGAGGGAATATTGAAGACTAGAGAGCAGAAATGGAGAAGGAAATGGCAGTCCACTCCAGTATAGCCTGGAAAATTCCATGGATGGAGAAGCCTGGCGAGCTATAGTCCATGGCGTGTCACGTGTATATGTATATATGGGCCTTCCCTGGCGGCTCGGTGGTGAGGAGCCTCCCCGCAGTGCAGGTTCCATCCCTGGGCTGGGACGCTCCCCCCGGAGGCGACACTGGCGACCCACTCCAGTATTGTTGGCTGGAGAATCCCACGGACAGAGGAGCCAGGCGGGCTGCCGCGTGTGGGCCCACGCAGAGCAGAACACGACTGAAGTGACTGCTCAGCAGCAGAGAGCGGAAAGACGAACCGTCGCCTAAAATGAGAAAGAAGGAAATGTAAAGAAAAAGACTTGCATGGGGGAGAAATAAGCCATTGGATTGTGCGGTGTTCTCTTGTTTTGAAACTGAAGATGTTGAATCTTGTGCGTAATCATAATCACTTTTTGTAAACATGGATGTATGGTGAGATGCAACGTGCTCGTAATTGTTTCCAGTTTTATGTAAGATCCTCGCTCTTTAGGCCTAATGTCTGTTCTTTGTTCTAAGTTTCATCCTTCAGCAGAGATAACCTTTACACACGAGGTGTCTGAATTTAATTCTGCAAGCCTCCCACACCCACCGGTCACACTCGTTCTCGTGTGTATGTTCCGGAACAAAGAGCTTGTTATAGGAAGGATGGTGATGGATTTTACTGACACAGACCCAAAGGTGTCTTAACACAAGCAGTGCTTGGACCATTTATGCACTAGCTGATCAAGTACAACTCTGGTCAAAGAACGTTCGATGGTTCTTCAAGTATTAAAAGTGAATATGGCCTGTTTTTTTCCCCGAAAGAGACGATCTTAACCTGGTTCCAGAGGCTTTTAAGTGGTTGCGCCCAGGGAATTTGTGAACCCCTGGAGTTGTGTATGTGTTGTCCTGTCTCTGTACATTTTTCTAGGGTTGACGTCTGTAGCTTTTATTTGCCTTGCTGACTCTGCATTTTGCCATCCTGTTTTCTTTAGTGTGTCTCCATTCCAGAATTATGTTGATTGAGATATTTTTATGAAAAGCAGAAATATTTCTAAGAACGCTTTAATATCGTCAAGCATTAAGGCATAGGTCATAATATTGTACTGCTGTGAGAGAGACATGATGAGGCCTTGCTGCGGAGAGCCCTTGGCCTGAAGCTGGCTGCGTACTGACACCTTGAGTAAATTATTTAAAAAGCTACTAATATCTACAACCTAGATTTGTTTTGAGGAATACACGATACAAAGTGCGTCTTCCATATTGCCTGATGCGTGTTGGGTTTCCAGTGAATGAGGGTCGCTTTAGTTTTAGTTTCTGGTCGTGCCGGGTCTCTGCCATGCACGGGCCTCCTCTAGCTGCCGGGCGCGGGAGCTGCTCTCCGGTTGCGGCGCCGGGGCCGCGCGTTGCCGGGGCTCTCTCACTGTGTGCGGGGCACCGGCGCCGTGGTTGTGCCTCGTGGGCTCGGCGGCTCTTCAGCGAGTGGGATCTTGCCGGACCCGGGATCAAATCTTTGTCTCCTGCAGTGGCAGGCAGCGTCTTCACCAGGGGAGCCCCAGGGATCACTTTAAAACTTACAGCTTTCAGAGAGCAACATAGTAACCTAATTCTTTTTTTTAAGGTGAGAGCTTCTTTTCTGGAGGGTCTTTTTTTGGGGGGGGGGGGGTGGGCCGTGCTGGGTCTTCCTTGCTGTCCTGGGGCTTTCTCTTGTTACTGCCGCCAGGGGCTGCTCTTCTGCGCAGTGTGCGCGCTTCTCCTTGTGGTGTCTTGTGGCACACAGGCTCACCGGCTCAGTAGTTGTGGTGCGTGGGCTTACTTGCCCCTTGACAGGTGAGATTTTCCTGGACCAGGCATGGAACCCATGCCCCCTGCATTGGCAGGTAGATTCTTAACCACTGAACCAGTTCACCATGGAAGTCTCTAAGTTAAGATACAATAAAGTTCCTCCCTGTTTCCTCTGTCCCTCGTGTAACCACTGTTGTAATCCCTGTTCATCCTAGTGCATGAACAGGATTGCACATGTGTGTGTACATTCCTGGTGGCGCATCAGTAAAGAGTCTGCCTGCGACGCAGTAGATGTGGGTTCGGTCCCCGGGTCGCGAAGGTCCCTGGAGGAAGGAGGAAATGGCAGCCCACTCCAGTCTTCTTGCCTGGAGAATCCCATGGACAGGGGAGCCTGGTGAGCAGTAGTCCATGGGGTCGCATGACGTAGCAGCTGAACCACCACAACAAAATTCACATCCGTGTTGATACATGCTTGTAGTATACCTTTTCACTGATGGTTTGTAGAAGGATACATTTCTGTTTTCTATTTCACCAACATTTGGTATTATCAGAGTTTTTCCTTTTTTGCCACTTACTGATTTTAAAATGCTATCTTGATCACATTGCATTTTTCTTCAAGGGGAGGATCTTTTTCATGTTTACTGGCCATGTTCTTACTCTTTGCTCATTTTCCCATTAGTTTTTATTTTTCTTTTTGAATTGTAGAAGATATATACTGTAGTCATCTGGGATTAAAAATTCCTTGCTGATTGTGTGCCTTTTTTTTTTTTTTTTAATTTTGGCCTCTCATTGGTTTCTATTTATTTATTTTCCTCCATCTTTATTCTTTGGCCTTTGTGGGCCTCCCATTGCAGGGGCCTCTTTAGTTGCAGCGCATCAACTCTGGGCACCTGCGCTCCAGAGCACTGGCACATAATTGGACACACCGGTCCAGCCGCTCCACGGCACGTGGGATCTTCCCGGGTCAGGCATCGAACCGGTGCCCCTTGCGCTGCAAGGCGGGCTCTTTACCCACTGGACCACCAGGGCAGCCTAACTGTGTGCACTTTATGTATTTCTTTCCATCTGTGGGTTGTTGTGTGACTTTGTTTAGGGTAAGGATTCTCAGCTTCTGCAGTATGGACATTTTGAGTCAGATAATTCCTCGTGGTGGAGGCTGTGTGCGTTGAAGAACAGTGAGAGTCCCTGACTTGTGTTCATTCGACGCCGGTAGCAGCCCGCCGTCATGACCGTCCAGACCCTGCCCAGGGCCCCCTGGGGGGCGGCGTCTCCCCTGACCGAGGACCGCTGGTGGATGGTGGCCCCCGTGCAGAGGTGTTGAAGAAAGCTTGATCCCACTAACACTTCCGGGGTTTGTATTATATGCCAGGTTCTTACGTGTTTCACCTGAGCTGATACTAACCTTAGCCCATTTTACTCATCACAGCACACGTAAAATAGGTACTGTTTATCTCTGTTTTGTAAAGGAGAAATCTTTCTTATGTCTTCCAGTGCGGAGAAGATGTTAACTTCACTGGGTTATAATTTACAGACAGTACAATGTACTCATTTTAAGTGTACAGTTTGTTTTGTCAAATAGAGATGCTTCCGATAATCCGTACCACAGACAAGATATTTGATGTTTCCACTGCCCTGAAAGGTTTCCTTTGTGTCCTTGCCATTCGTTTCCTCCCCACACCCAACCCCAGACGTGGGCAGAATTGCTTTCTCTGACTCTTAGTTAGATTCTGGGGCTGCGATATCATTGATATACAGTTGACCCTTGAACAAACATGTTTAATCTGTGTGGGTCCATTTGTACACAGATTTCTTTTAATAGCAAATACAAACTGCCCAGTCCTTGGTAGGATACACAGATGTGGAACCACAGATAATGAAGGGCCAACTGTGGGATTTGGGCGTCCTTGGATTTTTGTTATTCACACCTGGTCCTGGAACCAGCTCCCTGTGAAAACTGAGGGCTGACTGTGTGATGTCTTTATTTCTGGCTTTCTACAGAGTGTTTTGAGATTCATTAATGTTGTTGTATATAGTTGAGTCCTTTTCATTGCTGAGTGATCTTCCTTTGCATGAATATGCCAGATTTTGTTTATCCATTTACTTGGTGAGGAACATTTGAGTTCTTCCCAGGGTTTGGCCATTATGAATAAAGCTCCCGTGAATATGTGTGCAGAGGTCTTTCTTCCATTTCTCTTGGGACTGTGTCCCTTGAGTCATAAAGGCAGTGGACATTTAACTCTAGGACGAACTGCTGAAGAGATTGCAGAGAGGCTGTTGCACATTCCCCCGAGGGGCGGGCGGGAGTCCGGGCGCCCCAGTCCTCTTCTGCCCCTTTTAGCCTTTCCAGTCGGTGTGATGCGGTGTCTCGGCACAGTTTGGTTTGCACTCCCCTGAAGACTAATGATATGGAGTATTTTTCATGTGCTTATTGGTCATTTATGTCTTTTGTGAAGTGTCTGTTTAAAACCTTTGCCCATTTTAAAATTGATTTTCTTTTTATTACCGAGTTGTAACAGTTCTCTATGCTAGATAGAAGTTCTTTCTTGGAGGTATTTGTTGTGAATGTTTTCTCTCAGCAGCTTGATATTTTCTCTTTTTTTCTGATTTTCCTTTTTTAAATATTTATTTCTAATTGATTGATGGTTGCTTTATAATACTGGTTTGACTTCTGTCATACATCAGCATGAATTAGCCATTGGTGTGTGTCAGTCCCCTCCCTCTTGAATCTTCTTCCCTCCTCCCACCTGCTCCCACTGCTCTAGGTTGTGACGGAGTACCATCCTTTTAGATTCCATATGTACTCATTAATATACAATACCATTTTCTTTCTGACTTACTTCACTCAGTGTATTAGGCTCTAAATTCATCCACCTCATTAGAGCTGACCCCAGTGCGTTCCTTTTCAGGGCTGAGTAGCAGTCCGTTGTGTGTATGTACCCGCTGTCATCTGTGTCGTCTAGGTGGTGTCTGGGTCAGTACTGCTGATATGTCCAGGTTTGGGCGTCCTTGGATTTTTGTTATTCACACCTGGTCCTGGAACCAGCTCCCTGTGAAAACTGAGGGCTGACTGTGATGTCTTTATTTCTGGCTTTCTACAGAGTGTTTTGAGATTCATTAATGTTGTTGTATATAGTTCAGTCCTTTTCATTGCTGAGTGATCTTCCTTTGCATGAATATGCCAGATTTTGTTTATCCATTTACTTGGTGAGGAACATTTGAATTCTTCCCAGGGTTTGGCCATTATGAATAAAGCTCCCGTGAATATGTGTGCAGAGGTCTTTCTTCCATTTCTCTTGGGACTGTGTCCCTTGAGTCATAAAGGCAGTGGACATTTAACTCTAGGACGAACTGCTGAAGAGATTGCAGAGAGGCTGTTGCACATTCCCCCGAGGGGCGCGCGGGAGTCCGGGCGCCCCAGTCCTCTTCTGCCCCTTTTAGCCTTTCCAGTCGGTGTGATGCGGTGTCTCGGCACAGTTTGGTTTGCACTCCCCTGAAGACTAATGATATGGAGTATTTTTCATGTGCTTATTGGTCATTTATGTCTTTTGTGAAGTGTCTGTTTAAAACCTTTGCCCATTTTAAAATTGATTTTCTTTTTATTACCGAGTTGTAACAGTTCTCTATGCTAGATGGAAGTTCTTTCTCGGAGGTATTTGTTGTGAATGTTTTCTCTCAGCAGCTTGATATTTTCTCTTTTTTTCTGATTTTCCTTTTTTAAATATTTATTTCTAATTGATTGATGGTTGCTTTATAATATTGGTTTGACTTCTGTCATACATCAGCATGAATTAGCCATAGGTGTGTGTCAGTCCCCTCCCTCTTGAATCTTCTTCCCTCCTCCCACCTACTCCCACTGCTCTAGGTTGTGACGGAGTACCATCCTTCTAGATTCCATATGTACTCATTAATATACAATACCATTTTCTTTCTGACTTACTTCACTCAGTGTATTAGGCTCTAAATTCATCCACCTCATTAGAGCTGACCCCAGTGCGTTCTTTTTCAGGGCTGAGTAGCAGTCCGTTGTGTGTATGTACCGCTGCTGCTGTGTCCATTCATCCGTCGATGGGCGTCTAGGTGGTGTCTGGGTCAGTACTGCTGCAGTGGACACTGGGGTACGTGTGTCTTTCTCAAGTTTTGATTCTTCATGGTACATGCCTAGAGGTGATATTGGTGGGTCACATGGTGGTTTTATTCCTGGTTTTTTAAGGAATCTCCATACTGTCTTCGGTAGAGTCTGTATCAATTTGCATTCCCACCAGCAGTGGGGAAGGGTTCCCTTTTCTCCACACCCTCTTCAGCACTTGCTGTTTGTGGATTTTTTGATGATGGCCATTCTGTCTGGTGTGAGGTCACACCTCTTAGTTTTGATTTGCATTTCTCTCATAATGAGTGATGCTGAGCATCTCTTCATATGTTTAATAGCCATGTGTATGTCTTTGAAGAAATGTCTGTTCAGGTCTCTTTCTCACTTTTTGATTGGGTTGATTTTCTGGTATTGAGTTGTGTGAGCTGCTTGTATATTTTAGGAATTAATCCTTTGTCAGTTGTTTCATTTGCTATTATTTTGTCCCATTCTAAGAATTGTCTTTTCACCTTGTTTATAGTTTCCTGTGCTGTGCAAAAGCTTAATTAGGTCCTGCTTGTTTATGTTTGTTTTTATTTCCGTTTTTCTAGGAAGTGGGTCTTAAAGGATCTTGCTGTGATTTATGTCATACAGTGTTCTGCCTATGTTTTCTTCTAAGAGACTTTTAGGTTCAGGTCTTTAGGTCTTTATTTTGAGTTTATCTTTGGGCACAGTGTTAGGAAGTGTTCTAATTTCAGTCTTTTACACGTAGTGGTCCAGTTCTCCCAGCACCACTTATTGAAGAGACTGTCTTTTTCCCATTGTATATTCTTGCCTTTTTTTGTCAAAGATAAGGTGCCCACATTTAATAGGGACACCGTAGAATAGGTAGGTGGTTGTAGAGTCCTAGTAGGGGACGGTAGGTAGAAGGGTGAAATCTGAGAAAAATTGGGAGGCCAGTGAGTTGATGGTAACTCAGGAAAGCTGCTCCTTGTTCAGTAAAGCAGACTTGACTGGGTATAAACAGCTGATGAAGGATGAGCTGGCGGAGAAGGAACTAATGATGTATGCCTTGCATCTGTGTCTACTTGAGGGGGGCAGTCTTCTACCATCCTGTATGTATTGCTGCCCACTCAATCGAAGGAGAGAGAGCAGAGCAGAGCTTTCCTGCCTGCCCGCTTGCACCTCTTACAAGTACCTTATCCTAATAAATCCTATCACTCTGCTTCTCACTGAATTCCTTCTGTGTTGAGGCATGAAGAACCTGAGCCTGAGTGGGTCCAGACTTTGGGTGAGTGCTGGATTAAGTCCTGGCCGCGTGGGTTCGAGTCCCGGACAGGGTTTTGGCCGGGATTAAGTCCTAACGACGTGGGTTCGAGTCCCAGACAGGGTTTTGGCTGGTTTTCAAGCTCCAGCCACGTGGGTTCAAGTCCCAAGCTGGGTCCCATCAGGTCTGGGCCCTGGGTTTAAGTCTCAAATCGAGGTAAAACCCTTTCAGATGGTGAGCCAGCCAGGAGGATTGTGATAGGTAAGAAAAGGTTTGGAACCGGGTCTTGGTAAGAGGTCCACGGAAAACTAGGAGACAAGTATACTGGGGAAGGCACTCTGTTGTTTTCTACTGATACTTTTCTAACAGCAGGTTCAAGAGAGAATTATTGTCTGTCCTCTTTGACTCGGAGTTTTTGTTTTTTTTTTCCTTTTCTCTCCTCTTTTCCCCACTGTCATACCCTTTGTTCGTTCCTGCCCATTTCCCTCTTTTCTTTGCTAATCTGAAAGGCCTGTGGAGTATCCCTCCCCGTGTCCTTTCTTTTGCTAATCTGAAAAGCTCCTGTGATGCCCCTCCCCGTGAGCCTTACAGGTGCTGACCCTTTATTTCCAATTGATAATTAGACCAACTCATCATTAACACCATTGAAAAAGTCTTCCATGCTGTTTCCTTGTGACGGTTGAGAGGTTACTTTGGAAGGGTTAGCATCTAAAATCGTAAGTGCAAATCTTTACCAAATTTTGTTGTGAATTTTGATTTTAACGGTACCATTTTGGATAGAACGGGAATTAGAGACATCTCAGGTTTGCGTCTGAAATGGATCAGGCAAAAACAAAACAGCTGATGAAGGATGAGCTGGCGGAGAAGGAACTAATGATGTATGCCTTGCATCTGTGTCTACTTGAGGGGGGCAGTCTTCTACCATCCTGTATGTATTGCTGCCCACTCAATCGAAGGAGAGAGAGCAGAGCAGAGCTTTCCTGCCTGCCCGCTTGCACCTCTTACAAGTACCTTATCCTAATAAATCCTATCACTCTGCTTCTCACTGAATTCCTTCTGTGTTGAGGCATGAAGAACCTGAGCCTGAGTGGGTCCAGACTTTGGGTGAGTGCTGGATTAAGTCCCGGCTGCGTGGGTTCGAGTCCCGGACAGGGTTTTGGCCAGGATTAAGTCCTAACGACATGGGTTCGAGTCCCAGACAGGGTTTTGGCTGGTATTCAAGCTCTAGCCACGTGGGTTCAAGTCCCAAGCAGGGTCCCATCAGGTCTGGGCCCTGGGTTTAAGTCTCACATCGAGGTAAAACCCTTTCAGATGGTGAGCCAGCCAGGAGGATTGTGATAGGTAAGAAAAGGTTTGGAACCGGGTCTTGGTAAGAGGTCCACGGAAAACTAGGAGACAAGTATACTGGGGAAGGCACTCTGCTGTTTTCTACTGATACTTTTCTAACAGCAGGTCCAAGAGAGAATTATTGTCTGTCCTCTTTGACTCGGAGTTTTTTTTTTTTTTTTTTCCTTCTCTCTCCTCTTTTCCCCACTGTCATACCCTTTGTTCGTTCCTGCCCATTTCCCTCTTTTCTTTGCTAATCTGAAAGGCCTGTGAAGTATCCCTCCCCGTGTCCTTTCTTTTGCTAATCTGAAAAGCTCCTGTGATGCCCCTCCCCGTGAGCCTTACAGGTGCTGACCCTTTATTTCCAATTGATAATTAGACCAACTCATCATTAACACCATTGAAAAAGTCTTCCATGCTGTTTCCTTGTGACGGTTGAGAGGTTACTTTGGAAGGGTTAGCATCTAAAATCGTAAGTGCAAATCTTTACCAAATTTTGTTGTGGATTTTGATTTTAACGGTACCATTTTGGATAGAACGGGAATTAGAGACATCTCAGGTTTGCGTCTGAAATGGATCAGGCAACATCAATCCCAACCAACTGCCCCTGCAGTTTTGCCTCTGAGAGAAGTTCATGATGGAAATCAAAAAATAGTAAGAGCCTATGTACCTTTCTCAATGTCTGATCTAAGTATGGCTGAAGACAAGTTGGGAAGTTTTTCTGAGGATCCTGAACGTTTTACAGAAGAATTTATCAGACTAGTGAGGTTTTTTGATCTCACCTGGAAAGACTTACAGATTTTTACTATCCCACTGCTGCACCCCCGAGGAAAAGCAGGGGATAACACTGGCAGCCAGAGGTCGTGCCAATCAACTGGCAGCCCGAGCCCGACAGGATCATGCAGTGCACCGGGTGGGGATTGAGGCTGTTCCTGAGACAAACCTGAAATGGAATTACCCGTTAAACTCTACTGATAGAGATAGACAGGATCATATGATTAACTGTTTAATAGAGGGTATGAAAAAACTTAGAGCAAAACCTGTTAATTATGAAAAGGTGAAAGAGGTCCAACAGGCACAGGATGAAAACCCTGCAGGCTTCCAAGGTAGATTAGTGGACGCTTTTAGGAAATATACGTGACTTTGCCTCTGGGCTCCCTGTCTTGTTCTGTTGGTCAGTATTTCAGTTTCTGTGCCGGTACCATACTGTCTTGATGACTGTGGCTTTGCAGTATAGTCTAAAGTCCGGCTAGTTGATTCCTCCAGCTTCATTTTTCTTTCTCAAGGCTGCTTTGGCTACCCAGGGTCTTTTATGTTTCCACATGAATTGTGAAATTTTTTATTCTAGTTCTGTGAAAAATGCTGTTGGCAATTTGATAAGGATTGCATTGAAGCTTTTCATTTTTCTTGACGGTATATCTCAGATTCAAGAAGTCTGTTATTTTTTTTTTTAATGACTTACGCTTTTTTTGTCCTACATAAGAAGTCACAAAGATCTGACTTTATGTTTTCTTCTAGAAGTTTACATTTAGGTCTGATCTATTTCAAATAAGGTCATTTCCTTCACTTTTATTGTGAATTTTGATTTTAACGGTACCATTTTGGATAGAACGGAATTAGAGACATCTCAGGTTTGCCTGAAATGGATCAGGCAACATCAATCCCAACCAACTGTCCCTGCAGTTTTGCCTCTGAGAGAAGTTCATGATGGAAATCAAAAAATAGTAAGAGCCTATGTACCTTTCTCAATGTCTGATCTAAGTATGGCTGAAGACAAGTTGGGAAGTTTTTCTGAGAATCCTGAACGTTTTACAAAAGAATTTATCAGACTAGTGAGGTTTTTTGATCTCACCTGGAAAGACTTACAGATTTTTACTATCCCACTGCTGCACCCCCGAGGAAAAGCAGGGTATAATACTGGCGGCCAGAGGTCATGCCAATCAACTAGCAACCTGAGCCCAACAGGATCATGCAGTGCACTGGGTGGGGAATGAGGTTGTTCCTGAGACAAACCGAAGTGGAATTACCAGTTAAACTCTACTGATAGAGATAGACAGGATCATATGGTTAACTGTTTAATAGAGGGTATGAAAAAACTTAGAGTAAAACCTGTTAATTATGAAAAGGTGAAAGAGGTCCAACAGGCACAGGATGAAAATCCTGCAGGCTTCCAAGGTAGATCAGTGGATGCTTTTAGGAAATATACGTGACTTTGCCTCTGGGCTCCCTGTCTTGTTCTGTTGGTCAGTATTTCAGTTTCTGTGCCGGTACCATACTGTCTTGATGACTGTGGCTTTGCAGTATAGTCTAAAGTCCGGCTAGTTGATTCCTCCAGCTTCATTTTTCTTTCTCAAGGCTGCTTTGGCTACCCAGGGTCTTTTATGTTTCCACATGAATTGTGAAATTTTTTATTCTAGTTCTGTGAAAAATGCTGTTGGCAATTTGATAAGGATTGCATTGAAGCTTTTCATTTTTCTTGACGGTATATCTCAGATTCAAGAAGTCTGTTATTTTTTTCTTTAATGACTTACGCTTTTTTTGTCCTACATAAGAAGTCACAAAGATCTGACTTTATGTTTTCTTCTAGAAGTTTACATTTAGGTCTGATCTATTTCAAATAAGGTCATTTCCTTCACTTTTTATTGTGGTAAAATGTACATAATTTATCATCTTAACCACTTTTAATTTTTAATTTCACAATGTTGGAATCTGTCGGCATAGCTTTTCTCCCTTTGTGAAGATGCAGCTCTCTGCCCGTTAAGGAGTAGCTCTCCCCGCCCCTTCTCCCCAGCGCTTGGCCGCCACCGTTCTGCTTTCTGTTTCTAGGGTTTTGACTGCTGTAAATATTATGTAAGTGGAATCATTCAGTAACTGGCTTTTGGTAACTGGCTTCTTATTTCACTTAGCGTATTGTAGCCTGTGTTAGGATTTCCTTCCCTTTTTAAACCTGAATGATCTCATTGTATGTAGGTAGCACCTTTCTGTATTTACTCTTCCATTGATTTACACCTTCCATTGAGGTGTGGGTTGCTTTCCCCTTCTGGCTATTGAGAGTACAGGCGTGCTCCTGAGGTTAGGCAGGTTTGTTTCCCAACCACCGCAGTACAAAGCAAATGTCAAAATAAGTCAAATGAATTTTTTGGTTTCCTGGTGTTTTTAAAAGTTATATACTATACTTCTGTCTATTAAGTATACAGTAATATTATGTCTAAAAACAAGTACATGCCTTAATTAAAAAATGCTTCATTGCAAAAAAAAATGCTAACCATCATCTGAATCTTGATGCGTGTGTGTGTGTGTGTGTGTGTGTGTGTGTGTGAGAGAGAGAGAGAGAGACTGGGTCACGTCTGCCTGGGAGCAGGTGGGATCTTTCTCTGCAGCGAGTGGGCTTAGTTGCCCTGACCTATGGGATCTTAATTCTCTGACCAGCCTCCTGTTCTGCATGACCCATTTTTAGCCATTCAACCACCTGGGAAGTCTTCAGTTTTCATCCTTGTGCTGATGGGGGATCTTGCCTGCGTGTGGATGAGCGCTGGCTGATCGGGGCGGCAGGTGCTGAAGGCTCGGGGGCCTGTGGCTGGGGCAGCGGCGGAGTCGGCTGTGTCAGCAGACTCTTCCTTCCACAGACGAGTCCTCGGCAGCACGCGGTGCTGTCTGATAGCCCTTTACCCACGGGGGAACTTCTTTCAGAATTGGAGGCCCCTTCTCAAACCCTGCTGCTGCTTTATCAGTTAAGTTCATGTCGTATTTTTAGTCGTTTGCTGTCATTTCAATAATCTTTACCGTATCTTTCCCAGGGGTAGATTCTGTCTCAAGAAACTGCTTTCTTTGTCCATCCATAAGAAGCAACTCCTCCTCAGGTACAGTTTTGCCATGAGATTGCAGCAGTTCAGGCATGTCTTGAGGCTCCCCTTCTAGTCCTCTCCCCGTTTCTGCCACAGCCACAGTGACGTCCTCCAGTGAAGCCCTAAGCCCCGCAGAAGCCATCCCTGAAGTCTGGAATCAACATCTTCCAAGCCTCTGTTGATACTGACCTTTTGATCTCTTCCCCTGAACCACAGGGCTTCCCTGGTGGCTCAGAAGGTGAAGAATCTGCCTGCAATGGGGCAGACCTGGATTTGACCACTGGGTTGGGAAGACCCCCGGAGAATAGGATAGCCACCCACTCCAGCATTCTTGCCTGGAGAATTCCATGGCTCGTTCATGGATTCGCAGAGTCCTGGAGAGTACGGGCGTGCTCCTGAGGTTAGGCAGGTTTGTTTCCCAACCACCGCAGTACAAAGCAAATGTCAAAATAAGTCAAATGAATTTTTTGGTTTCCTGGTGTTTTTAAAAGTTATATACTATACTTCTGTCTATTAAGTATACAGTAATATTATGTCTAAAAACAAGTACATGCCTTAATTAAAAAATGCTTCATTGCAAAAAAAAAAAAATGCTAACCATCATCTGAACCTTGATGCGTGTGTGTGTGTGTGTGAGAGAGACTGGGTCACGTCTGCCTGGGAGCAGGTGGGATCTTTCTCTGCAGCGAGTGGGCTTAGTTGCCCTGACCTATGGGATCTTAATTCTCTGACCAGCCTCCTGTTCTGCATGACCCATTTTTAGCCATTCAACCACCTGGGAAGTCTTCAGTTTTCATCCTTGTGCTGATGGGGGATCTTGCCTGCGTGTGGATGAGCGCTGGCTGATCGGGGCGGCAGGTGCTGAAGGCTCGGGGGCCTGTGGCTGGGGCAGCGGCGGAGTCGGCTGTGTCAGCAGACTCTTCCTTCCACAGACGAGTCCTCGGCAGCGCGCGGTGCTGTCTGGTAGCCCTTTACCCACGGGGGACTTTTTTCAGAATTGGAGGCCCCCTCTCAAACCCTGCTGCTGCTTTATCAGTTAAGTTCATGTCGTATTTTTAGTCGTTTTCTGTCATTTCAATAATCTTTACCGTATCTTTCCCAGGGGTAGATTCTGTCTCAAGAAACTGCTTTCTTTGTCCATCCATAAGAAGCAGCTCCTCCTCAGGTACAGTTTTGCCATGAGACTGCAGCAGTTCAGGCATGTCTTGAGGCTCCCCTTCTAGTCCTCTCCCCGTTTCTGCCACAGCCACAGTGACGTCCTCCAGTGAAGCCCTAAGCCCCGCAGAAGCCATCCCTGAAGTCTGGAATCAACATCTTCCAAGCCTCTGTTGATACTGACCTTTTGATCTCTTCCCCTGAACCACAGGGCTTCCCTGGTGGCTCAGAAGGTAAAGAATCTGCCTGCAATGGGGCAGACCTGGATTTGACCACTGGGTTGGGAAGACCCCTGGAGAAGAGGCTAGCCACCCACTCCAGCATTCTTGCCTGAAGAATTCCATGGCTCGTTCATGGATTCGCAGAGTCGGGCACGATTGAGCGACTTTCGCTCACTCAGCCTGAACAGCTAGTAGCATCTAGAATGGTGAAGCTTAAGGCAGGTGTAGGCTTAGGAAATGTATTTCTTAAATAATAAGAATTGAAATGACTCCGTGATCCAGAGTGGATGTTATGTTAGCAGACCTGAAAGCAGCATTAATCTCTTTGTACGTCTTGAGAGCTCTTGGGTACCAGGTATACTGTCACTGAGCAGTAATACTTTAAAAGGGCTTGTTTTTTTTCCTGAGCAGTAGGTGTCAGTAAACCATATCATAAACAGGTGTACAGTCATCCAGGTTTGACAGAGGTGATTTGGCGTAATTTAAATAGTCCTAGGATTTTTGGCATGGTAAATGAGCATTGGTTTCAGCTTCAAGTCACCAGGTATGTCAGCCCCTCAAAGGGAAGTCACCCTGTCCTTTGAAGCATTGAAGTCAGGCATTCACTTTTGGTCTCTAGCTATGAATAACCAAGAGGTGATGTTCTAAGTTTGAAAGTCTCATGTTTTGCATTTGGGTCTTTAATCTACCTGGGTGTAGCTTTTGTGTGTGGTGTGAGGCATTCCCCCCATCATGGATAACAACCTTAGCATCATTTATTGAAAGAAATGTTTGTTATTACTGAGTAGATGTTTGATTTTCCCCATTTCATACTTTACAGCAGAATGTGGCTTAACAAGATAGATAGTATATCATGAGATTCAGGCGGTGCTTTACAAAGAAGGGTAAATGATACTCAAAACAGTAACTCGAGAAGTTTTTTTTTTCCCCCAGGTGAATTGGTTTATTGTATGTAATGTCCTTCTAGCAATACCTTTACTTTTAATCTGATACTCATTTAGCTATACCATGTTGCTTGGCCTTAATACTCTCCAGAGCTTCCCTCAGGGCTCAGACAATAAAGAATAGCACAATGCAGGAGACAAATTTTGATCCCTGGGTTGAGAAGATCCCTGGAGAAGAGGCTAGCCACCCACTCCAGCATTCTTGCCTGAAGAATTCCATGGCTCGTTCATGGATTCGCAGAGTCGGGCACGATTGAGCGACTTTCGCTCACTCAGCCTGAACAGCTAGTAGCATCTAGAATGGTGAAGCTTAAGGCAGGTGTAGGCTTAGGAAATGTATTTCTTAAATAATAAGAATTGAAATGACTCCGTGATCCAGAGTGGATGTTATGTTAGCAGACCTGAAAGCAGCATTAATCTCTTTGTACGTCTTGAGAGCTCTTGGGTACCAGGTATACTGTCACTGAGCAGTAATACTTTAAAAGGGCTTGTTTTTTTTCCTGAGCAGTAGGTGTCAGTAAACCATATCATAAACAGGTGTACAGTCATCCAGGTTTGACAGAGGTGATTTGGCGTAATTTAAATAGTCCTAGGATTTTTGGCATGGTAAATGAGCATTGGTTTCAGCTTCAAGTCACCAGGTATGTCAGCCCCTCAAAGGGAAGTCACCCTGTCCTTTGAAGCATTGAAGTCAGGCATTCACTTTTGGTCTCTAGCTATGAATAACCGAGAGGTGATGTTCTAAGTTTGAAAGTCTCATGTTTTGCATTTGGGTCTTTAATCTACCTGGGTGTAGCTTTTGTGTGTGGTGTGAGGCATTGGGATCCAGTTTTTCCCCCATCATGGATAACAACCTTAGCATCATTTATTGATAGAAATGTTTGTTATTACTGAGTAGATGTTTGATTTTCCCCATTTCATACTTTACAGCAGAATGTGGCTTAACAAGATAGTTAGTATATCATGAGATTCAGGCGGTGCTTTACAAAGAAGGGTAAATGATACTCAAAACAGTAACTCGAGAAGTTTTTTTTTCCCCCAGGTGAATTGGTTTATTGTATGTAATGTCCTTCTAGCAATACCTTTACTTTTAATCTGATACTCATTTAGCTATACCATGTTGCTTGGAGTTAATACTCTCCAGAGCTTCCCTCAGGGCTCAGACAATAAAGAATACGCTTACAATGCAGGAGACAAAGGAGATTTGGGTTTGATCCCTGGGTTGAGAAGATCCCCTGGAGGAGGGCATGACAACCCACTCCAGTATTCTTGCCTGGAGAGTCCCAAGGACAGAGGAACCTGACAGGCTACAACCCATGAGGTCGAAGAGAGTCCGGCATAACTGAGCTCTCGTGCACATGCATGGCAGCACTCTCCTGAGATACCTTTTTGTCTTTTTAAACTTGTTTATCATCATGAGAGCAATCTTATCATATGCAAAGTCAGAAGTGAGTAATAAATTGCCATATGTCCATCTCGTTTCTCAACAATTACCAATTTAGCATTCTTTTCTCATCTATTCTTTCTCCCCAGTTTCTCTCTTTGGGGGGAATATATATATATGTGTGTGTGTATATATATATATATATATATATATATATATATTTACCTTCATGCCATGAGCTCTTTCTTAGTTATTATTTTCATCCATCTTTGTTCTTTGGCCTGTGTGGCCCTCCCATCGCAGCAGCTTCTCTCACTGCAGAGCACCGGGTCTGGGCGCATGCGCTCCAGAGCACTGGTTGGTAATTGGACACATCGGTCCAGCCGCTCCGTGGCACATGGGATCTTCCCAGGCCAGGGATCGAACCAGCGCCCCTCGCACGGCAAGGCAGACTGTTTACCCACTGGACCACCAGGGAAGCCCCTGGGGGGAATATTTTAAAGCAAATTCCAGACATATAATTTTTCTGACAAGTGTTATGGTTTCCTTTCCCATCTCGTGACTTTTCAACCATCCTTTATGTTTTAAGTGTGACTCTTGTCGACAGATTGTATATTTAACATTCATTCTTGTTTTTTATATTTCTGATATCTTGTCTTTTAATGTAATTGTTCATTTCATTCATTGTGGATATATATGTACAATTTTTGGCTCAACTCCCTGTTTGTATTCCTCTTAAACCTTCCTGTCGCGTTTTGGGTTGAAGAGATTTTACTCAGTTTTGTTCCTTTTCTCCATTTTGTTCATCTGTTTTTTTGGGAATTTATATGCCTTTGTTCTCTCAGTTATTCTAGCTTTTATAACATACGTGGAAAGTATGAAACCAAGCAGTATCTTTATTTTCCTTATGAATAACAGAAGGAACTTAGAAAAGTCTAACTTTGAATGCAAGTTTGAACAACATACTGGATTTTATATTGGTCCTATTCAGTTTTTCTCTTATCAAACATTTTTGTACTAGTGTCACACAGTCTGTATTTTATTTAGATTTCCCCACATTTTTATTGGTATATCTGCTCATCATTCGCTTTCACATCTCAGTCCTTCCATCTTAGATAGCTTTACTTTTGCCTGCAATTTGTCTTCTGATTCGCCTGAATAAGGGTCTGCTAGCACGGTAAATGATATTTTGTTGGTCTGAAAATGTCTGTATTTTGTCTTCATAAAAATCCTTTGTTATAGAATTTTAGGCTGAGACTTTTTTTTTTCTTGACATATTTAAGACACTGTTGCCCTGTCTTTTAGCTCCCACTGTTGAACTAATTAGCTAATTCCTGTTTTTTTGTAGGTAATACATCTGTACTCTCTAGCTTTTTGTTTGTTTGTTTAATTAATTAATTAATTAATTAATTTATTGCTGCCTGTTCCAGGTTTTCACTGCTGCTGCAGGCTCCTGTCTAATTCCAGGGAGTGGGGCCTGCTCTCTAATTGAGGTGAGCAGGCTTCTTGTTGCGGTGACTTCTAAATGGAACATGACCAGAACCAGAGAGATCTCCCCTTGAAGCCCTTACCAGTATTTACCATCCAAAGAGAATTACTGTTTCACCTTGTATCATGATAGGTGAGTTTTTTCTTGTTTTGAACTTTTATATCAGTGAAATAGTAGGCCTTCTTTTGTGTCTGGCTGCTTTTGCTCAGCACTGTTAGAAATTCTCCTGTAGCAGTTGGCTTCGTTCTCATAAAACATTCCATTATAGGAACATGCATTAGCCGGTTTACTGTTACTAGTCACTTGAGTTGTTGACTCTTACGAATAATGATACTAGCCTTTTAGTGACATTTATAGTCATTTCTATTGCGTGTGGACTTAGATGTGAAGTTGCTTGTAGTGGGAAACTGCCTAACCGTTTTCAAAAGTGATTATATCATTTTATGGTCCCACCAGAAATAAATGATTGTTCTGATTGCTCCATAGACTCATCAGCTTTGGTGTTTTCTTTTTAATTGTACCTGTTGCTCTACTTGGGGCTTTAATTTGAATTGCCCTGGTGGCCAATGTGCTTGTTGGCCAATCATGTATTTGCAAAATATCTGTTTAAATCTTTTATCTAGTTTTTGAGATATAATGACCTACAGCATTAGTTTCAGGTGTAAAATAATGATTCTGTGTATGTATTTGTTGTAAAATGATCACCTCAATAAGGCTAGTTGACATCCATCATCATAGTTAAAGAAAAAAATTTCTTGTGATGAGAACTTTTAAGATGTACTCTTTTAAAACAACTTATAACTGTGTAGTACAGCATTATTAACTTCTGGCACCACACTGTAAATCATATCCCCATGACCTATTTGTTTTATAACTGGGAGTTTGTACCCCCTTCACCCATTTTGTGAAACCCTGTACTGCCCCCCAACCCATCACTGCTTCTGGTGATCACCAAACTGTGCTTTGTGTTTATGAGCTTGTTTGTTTATTTAAGGATCCACATAAAAGTGAGATTATGCAGTATGTGCCTTCTTCTTTCTGACTTATTTTGCTCAGCATAATGGCCTCAGGGACCATTCATATTGTTACACATGGCCACATTTCTTTCCTGTTTGCGGCTGAATAATATTCCATTTTTTTAATTTAAATATATATGTGGCATTTTATTTATCTATTCATCCATGTCTTAGCTATTAGTCTAACCAATGCTGTAGTGAACAGGGCTGGAACATTTTTCAAGCTAGTGTTCTCCTTTTCATCAGATAAATACTCAGAAGTGGAATGGCTAGATGATACAGTGGTTTTACTTTTAATATTTTGAGGAGCTGGTGTACCTTTTTCCACAGTGGCTACCCCAGTGTGTATTCCCTTCAGCAGTGCATAAGAGCTCCCTTTTCTTCACAGTCTTGCTGAGGCTTGTGATGTCTTGTCTTCTTGATGACAGCCATGCAGACATAGTCAGTGGTTTTACTGAGACTGTGAACATGCATTAGCGGTTTAATTTGAATTGTTGCCCTTTTAGTGACATTTATAGTCATTTCTATTGCGTGGACTTAGATGTGAAGTTGCTTGTAGTGGAAACTGCCTAACCGTTTTCAAAAGTGATTATATCATTTTATGGTCCCACCAGAAATAAATGATTGTTCTGATTGCTCCATAGACTCATCAGCTTTGGTGTTTTCTTTTTAATTGTGCCTGTTGCTCTACTTGGGGCTTTAATTTGAATTGCCCTGGTGGCCAATGTGCTTGTTGGCCAATCATGTATTTGCAAAATATCTGTTTAAATCTTTTATCTAGTTTTTGAGATATAATGACCTACAGCATTAGTTTCAGGTGTAAAATAATGATTCTGTGTATGTATTTGTTGTAAAATGATCACCTCAATAAGGCTAGTTGACATCCATCATCATAGTTAAAGAAAAAAATTTCTTGTGATGAGAACTTTTAAGATGTACTCTTTTAAAACAACTTATAACTGTGTAGTACAGCATTATTAACTTCTGGCACCACACTGTAAATCATATTCCCATGACCTATTTGTTTTATAACTGGGAGTTTGTACCCCCTTCACCCATTTTGTGAAACCCTGTACTGCCCCCCAACCCATCACTGCTTCTGGTGATCACCAAACTGTGCTTTGTGTTTATGAGCTTGTTTGTTTCTTTAAGGATCCACATAAAAGTGAGATTATGCAGTATGTGCCTTCTTCTTTCTGACTTATTTTGCTCAGCATAATGGCCTCAGGGACCATTCATATTGTTACACATGGCCACATTTCTTTCCTGTTTGCGGCTGAATAATATTCCATTTTTTAAATTTAAATATATATGTGGCATTTTATTTATCTATTCATCCATGTCTTAGCTATTAGTCTAACCAATGCTGTAGTGAACAGGGCTGGAACATTTTTCAAGCTAGTGTTCTCCTTTTCATCAGATAAATACTCAGAAGTGGAATGGCTAGATGATACAGTGGTTTTACTTTTAATATTTTGAGGAGCTGGTGTACCTTTTTCCACAGTGGCTACCCCAGTGTGTATTCCCTTCAGCAGTGCATAAGAGCTCCCTTTTCTTCACAGTCTTGCTGAGGCTTGTGATGTCTTGTCTTCTTGATGACAGCCATGCAGACAGGTGTGAGGAGGCCTCTCACTGTGCTTGTGACTTTCATGTCCCTGATGACTGATGATATTGAGCACCTTTTCATGGTCTGTTGGGCAGCTGTGTATCTTCCTTGGAAAAATGTCTATTCAAATCTGCCCATTATTTTTTTCTTTCTTTTTTTTTTGTTTTTTGGAAAGGGGGTGGTTTGTTACCAAGAGGAAAATGTGGCTGGGCCATACCACCCTTTTTTTAAGCTGGATTTTTGGGGGGTTTTTTTTCTGCTATTGAGTTATATGAATTTATATATTTTAGATTATTAACCCTTATCAGGTATCTGGTTTGAAAATATTTTTTCCTTTTTAGTAGCTTGCCTTAACAGTTTGGTCATGGTTTCCTTTGCTGTGCAGAAGCTTTTAAGTTTATTTCTGCTCTTGATACCTTTACTTTTGATGTCAAACTCAAGAAATCATTGCCAAGACTCTTGTCAAGGAGCTTACTACCTATGTTTTTCTTCTCAGAGTTTTAAAGTTTCAGGTCTTGTGTTCAAGTTTTTTTTGCGGGGGAGCGGAGAGCCACTTCTATTGATCTTTTATTTATTTATCTTTGTTCTTTGGCCGGTGTGGGCCTCCCATCGTGGTGGCCTCTGTTGTTGCAGAGCACCGGCTCTGGCCGCATGCGCTCCAGAGCTCCGGCTCGTTAATTGGACACATCAGTCCAACCGCTCCGTGGCACGTGGGATCTTCCCAGGCCAGGGATCGAGCCAGTGCCCCTTGCACTGCAAGGCAGTGTCCTTATGCACTGGACCACCAGGGAAACCCAAGAACAAAATTTTTAAGTTTTAAATGACCTGCCCTTATATGTGGAATCAAAAAAAAAAACAAAAAAAAACGATAGAAATAAACTTACAAAACAGAAAGAGAGTCACTGACTTAGAGAACAAATTACAGCTGCTGGGAGGAAGAAGGACCTGTGCACACTGCTGTGTTTAAGATGGGTAACCGGCAAGGGCCTGCTGTGCAGCAGAGGGAGCTCTGCTCAGTGTTACGCCCTGATGACTGATGATATTGGGGGCACCTTTTCATGTGTCTGTTGGGCAGCTTTTTTGTATTTCTTGTCTTCTTGATGACAGCCATGCAGACAGGTGTGAGGAGGCCTCTCACTGTGCTTGTGACTTTCATGTCCCTGATGACTGATGATATTGAGCACCTTTTCATGGTCTGTTGGGCAGCTGTGTATCTTCCTTGGAAAAATGTCTATTCAAATCTGCCCATTATTTTTTTCTTTCTTTTTTTTTTGTTTTTTGGAAAGGGGGTGGTTTGTTACCAAGAGGAAAATGTGGCTGGGCCATACCACCCTTTTTTTAAGCTGGATTTTTGGGGGGTTTTTTTTCTGCTATTGAGTTATATGAATTTATATATTTTAGATTATTAACCCTTATCAGGTATCTGGTTTGAAAATATTTTTTCCTTTTTAGTAGCTTGCCTTAACAGTTTGGTCATGGTTTCCTTTGCTGTGCAGAAGCTTTTAAGTTTATTTCTGCTCTTGATACCTTTACTTTTGATGTCAAACTCAAGAAATCATTGCCAAGACTCTTGTCAAGGAACTTACTACCTATGTTTTTCTTCTCGGAGTTTTAAAGTTTCAGGTCTTGTGTTCAAGTTTTTTTTGCGGGGGAGTGGAGAGCCACTTCTATTGATCTTTTATTTATTTATCTTTGTTCTTTGGCCGGTGTGGGCCTCCCATCGTGGTGGCCTCTGTTGTTGCAGAGCACCGGCTCTGGCCGCATGCGCTCCAGAGCTCCGGCTCGTTAATTGGACACATCAGTCCAACCGCTCCGTGGCACGTGGGATCTTCCCAGGCCAGGGATCGAGCCAGTGCCCCTTGCACTGCAAGGCAGTGTCCTTATGCACTGGACCACCAGGGAAACCCAAGAACAAAATTTTTAAGTTTTAAATGACCTGCCCTTATATGTGGAATCTAAAAAAAAAAAAAAAAAAAAACAAAAAAAAACGATAGAAATAAACTTACAAAACAGAAAGAGAGTCACTGACTTAGAGAACAAATTACAGCTGCTGGGAGGAAGGGGTAGTCAGGTGGGAAGGACCTGTGCACACTGCTGTGTTTAAGGTGGGTAACCGGCAAGGGCCTGCTGTGCAGCAGAGGGAGCTCTGCTCAGTGTTACGTGGCAGCCGCGACAGGAGGGGTGAGAGAACGGCTGTGTGTTATGTGTGGCTGAGTCTCTCCACCGTTCACCTGAAACTATCAAAACATGCTTAACTGGCTATACTCCAATACAAAATAAAAAGTTTACAATTAAAAATTAAATAAATGCAGTGAATCAGTTTTTTAATTCTCAGAGTTCGTGCTTTTAGAGTTCTGTCTTAAACCTTTTCCTATCCCAGCGTTGCAGAGATTTTTCTCTTACATCTTCTTCGAAGCTTTGGTCTTTCATCCTTTTCAGGTAAATTTCGTCTGTAGTGTGAGGTAAGGGTTGACATTCATTTTTTTATACAGTTGCACATTCAGTTGTTCCAGTCTCATCTATGTGTTATCTATTAACAGCTTTGATTATTATGAGTTTGTTGTAAATCTTGACATCAGTCTTCTTTTTCAAAATTCTTTTGGCCGTCAATTTCTATTTAAATTTTAGAAATAGATTGACTGTTTCTATAAACACAAACCTGCTGGATGTTTGAGTGGGATTCGATTGGTTAGTCAACTTGTGAAGAACTGATGTCTGTTTTTTCTGACCACTTCCGTTGGTCTTTCATTTCTCTATTTTCATCCGTCTTTGTTCTTTGGCTCCTGTGGGCTTCCCATCGCGGTGGCCTCTGTTGTCGCAGAGCCCTGGCTCTGGGTGCATGCGCTCCAGAGCTCCAGCTCGGTAGTTGGACACATTGGTCCAGCCGCTCCGCGGCACGTGGGATCTTCCCAGGCCAGGGATCAAACTGGCGCCTCTTGCACTGCAAGGTGGTGTCCTTACCCACTGGACCACCAGGGAAGCCCGAGAACTGATATCTTAACAATACAATTGAGGGGTTGGGGGCCCCAGTCCTTTGCATGGTTGGTAAATCCATGTATAACTTGTATTTGACCCTCTGGCTACATGGTTTCTTCAACTATGCATTCCCTCTGTATCTGTGGTTCCACATCCACAGATTCTACCAACCAAAGGATTGTATAGTCATGTGTAGTATTTACTGTTGGAAAAAATACACAAGTGGACAACATAGTTCAGAGCCATGTTGTTTACTTGTGTTGAGGTTTCCAGTCCATGAACATAGCTTATCTCCACTTTTTTTAGGTCTCAGTATCTCTCAACAAGGTTTTGTACTTTTTGGCATAAAGGTCAGCAACATGTTTTATTAAATTTATCCCTAAGCATTTGATGTTTAGTCCACACAAAATTAATGTAATTATTGATAATTATTTTTCTTTTCTTTATGCTGTTTAACTATTCCTCTTGTATTTTTAAAAGTAGTTAGGAATTAAAATATATAAACTTACTTTTTATAATCTATTTATAGTAAAAATTTATGTACTATTGCACATAAAATACAAGAATCAGCCGTCAGGGCTCATTTACTCCGTTTCTTTGTGAAGATCTGTTTCCACCTGTTATCCTTTGCCTTCTGTCTAATGGCTTCCTTCAGTGCTTCTTATAGTGCAGATCTGCTGACAGTGAACTTTTTTAGTTTTGTTTCATCTAAAATTGTCTGTTTCACCTTAACTCTTGAACTACTTCTACTGCATATAGAATTCCGGATTTATCATTCTTCGTTCTTCTAGAACTTTAAAGATGTTGATCCAGTGTTTCTTCTGGCCTTTGTTGTTTTTGGTCAGCAGTAAGCAGGCATTTAAATCATTCATTCATTCCCTTTTGGCTGCTTCAAGATGATTCTTATCGTTTTGATTATGACTGTGCCTGGGCTTGTTTTGTGTTGTTTTGGATTTGCTGAGCCTGCAAGTTTATATCTTGCATGTTTAGTCAGTTTGGGACCTTTAGTCGTGCCATCAGGTGTTTTTCCTTTTGTATTTTCTCCCCTTCTTCTAGGAATCCTGTTCCCACAAGTCCTTGAGGCTCTGGTATTTTTAAGATACTTTTTCTCTCTAAATACTATCTACTCTCTGTCCATTTCAAATGTCTTTCTGTTGCCTTCATGTGCTGTTAGCTCATCTCGTAAAGTTTTGTTTCAGATATTGTAGTTTTCACATCTAAAATGTCCAGTTTACTCCTTTCACATTTGTTGTTGTCCAGTCGCTAAGTTGGGTGCAGGTCTTGCTGCATTAGCTCGCGTAAGGTTTTACTTTAAACTGTTGGAAAAATACACAAGTGGACAACATAGTTAAATTTTATTTTTAAATTTATCTCCACTTTTTTTAGGTCTCAGTATCTCTCAACAAGGTTTTGTACTTTTTGGCATAAAGGTCAGCAACATGTTTTATTAAATTTATCCCTGAGCATTTGATGTTTAGTCCACACAAAATTAATGTAATTATTGATAATTATTTTTCTTTTCTTTATGCTGTTTAACTATTCCTCTTGTATTTTTAAAAGTAGTTAGGAATTAAAATATATAAACTTACTTTTTATAATCTATTTATAGTAAAAATTTATGTACTATTGCACATAAAATACAAGAATCAGCCGTCAGGGCTCATTTACTCCGTTTCTTTGTGAAGATCTGTTTCCACCTGTTATCCTTTGCCTTCTGTCTAATGGCTTCCTTCAGTGCTTCTTATAATGCAGATCTGCTGACAGTGAACTTTTTTAGTTTTGTTTCATCTAAAATTGTCTGTTTCACCTTAACTCTTGAACTACTTCTACTGCATATAGAATTCCGGATTTATCATTCTTCGTTCTTCTAGAACTTTAAAGATGTTGATCCAGTGTTTCTTCTGGCCTTTGTTGTTTTTGGTCAGCAGTAAGCAGGCATTTAAATCATTCATTCATTCCCTTTTGGCTGCTTCAAGATGATTCTTATCGTTTTGATTATGACTGTGCCTGGGCTTGTTTTGTGTTGTTTTGGATTTGCTGAGCCTGCAAGTTTATATCTTGCATGTTTAGTCAGTTTGGGACCTTTAGTCGTGCCATCAGGTGTTTTTCCTTTTGTATTTTCTCCCCTTCTTCTAGGAATCCTGTTCCCACAAGTCCTTGAGGCTCTGGTATTTTTAAGATACTTTTTCTCTCTAAATACTATCTACTCTCTGTCCATTTCAAATGTCTTTCTGTTGCCTTCATGTGCTGTTAGCTCATCTCGTAAAGTTTTTGTTTCAGATATTGTAGTTTTCACATCTAAAATGTCCAGTTTACTCCTTTCACATTTGTTGTTGTCCAGTCGCTAAGTTGGGTGCAGGTCTTTGCAGCTGCATGGACTGCAGCACGCCAGGCCCCCTGTCCTTCACCGTCTCCCAGTGCTTGTGCAAACTCATCTTCACAGAGTCGGTGATGCTTTTCAACCATCCCATCCTCCGTCGCCCCGTTCTCCTCCTGTCGCCAGTCCTTCGCAGTGTTGGGGTCATTTTCAGTGAGCTGGCTTTTCCCAAGGTGGCCAGAGTATTGGAGCTTCAGCATCAGTCCTTCCAGTGGATATTCTGGGTTGATTTCCTTTAGGAATGGCTGGTTTGATCTCTTTCTGGTGAAAGGGACTCTCAAGAATCTTCTCTAGCACCACAATTCAAAAACATGAATTCTTCCGTGCTCAGCCTTCTTTAAGGTCCAACTCTCACATCCATACATGACTACTGGAAAAACCATAGCTTTGACTCTATGGACCTTTGTTGGCAAAGTGATATCTCTGCTTTTTAATACACTGACTATGTTTGTCATAGCTTTTCTTCCAAGGAGCAAGCATCTTTTAATTTCATGACTGCAGTCCCTGTACACAGTGATTTTGGAGCCCAAGAAAATAAAATCTGCCAACTGTTTCCCCCCTTTCCCCATCTGTTTGCCATGATTGCCAAGCTGGAATCAAGATTGCTGGGAGAAATACCAATAACCTCAGATTTACGGATGATACCACCCTTATGGTAGAGAGTGAAGAGGAACTAAAGAGCCTCTTGATGGTGAAAGAGGAGAGGGAAAAATCTAGCCTAAAACTTAACCTTCAAAAAACTAAGATCGTGGCATCTGGCCCCATCACTTCGTGGCAAATAGATGGGCTTGCTTCTTGGAAGAAAAGGTATGTCAAGCTTAGACAGCATATTAAAAAGGAAAAACATCACTTAGCAAAACGATAGCTGCCCATTTCAAGGAATCCTGTTCCCACAAGTCCTTGAGGCTCTGGTATTTTTAAGATACCTTAAATACTATCTACTCTCTGTCCATTTCAAATGTCTTTCTGTTGCCTTCATGTGCTGTTAGCTCATCTCGTAAAGTTTTTGTTTCAGATATTGTAGTTTTCACATCTAAAATGTCCAGTTTACTCCTTTCACATTTGTTGTTGTCCAGTCGCTAAGTTGGGTGCAGGTCTTTGCAGCTGCATGGACTGCAGCACGCCAGGCCCCCTGTCCTTCACCGTCTCCCAGTGCTTGTGCAAACTCATCTTCACAGAGTCGGTGATGCTTTTCAACCATCCCATCCTCCGTCGCCCCGTTCTCCTCCTGTCGCCAGTCCTTCGCAGTGTTGGGGTCATTTTCAGTGAGCTGGCTTTTCCCAAGGTGGCCAGAGTATTGGAGCTTCAGCATCAGTCCTTCCAGTGGATATTCTGGGTTGATTTCCTTTAGGAATGGCTGGTTTGATCTCTTTCTGGTGAAAGGGACTCTCAAGAATCTTCTCTAGCACCACAATTCAAAAACATGAATTCTTCCGTGCTCAGCCTTCTTTAAGGTCCAACTCTCACATCCATACATGACTACTGGAAAAACCATAGCTTTGACTCTATGGACCTTTGTTGGCAAAGTGATATCTCTGCTTTTTAATACACTGACTATGTTTGTCATAGCTTTTCTTCCAAGGAGCAAGCATCTTTTAATTTCATGACTGCAGTCCCTGTCCACAGTGATTTTGGAGCCCAAGAAAATAAAATCTGCCAACTGTTTCCCCCTTTTCCCCATCTGTTTGCCATGATTGCCAAGCTGGAATCAAGATTGCTGGGAGAAATACCAATAACCTCAGATTTACGGATGATACCACCCTTATGGTAGAGAGTGAAGAGGAACTAAAGAGCCTCTTGATGGTGAAAGAGGAGAGGGAAAAATCTAGCCTAAAACTTAACCTTCAAAAAACTAAGATCGTGGCATCTGGCCCCATCACTTCGTGGCAAATAGATGGGCTTGCTTCTTGGAAGAAAAGGTATGTCAAGCTTAGACAGCATATTAAAAAGGAAAAACATCACTTAGCTGACAGAAATCCGTATAGTCGAAGCTGTGGTTTTCCAATAATCATGCATGGATGTGAGAGTTGGACCATGAAGAAGGCTGAGTGCCAAAGAATTGATGCCTTTGAACTATGGTGTTGGAGAAGACTCTTGAGAGTCCCTTGGACTGCAAGAAGATCAAACCAGTCAATTCTAAAAGAAATCAACCGTGAGTATTCATTGGAAGGAATGATGCTGAAGCTGAAGCTGCAATACTTTGGCCACCTGGTGTGAAGAGATGACTCACTGGAAAGGACCCTGTTGTTGAGAAAAATAGAAGGCAGAAGGGGACGACAGAGGACAAGATGGTTGGATGGCATCACTAAGGAAATGGACATGAGTTTGAGCAAGCTCCAGAAGTTGGTGAAGGACAGGGAAGCCAGGCGTATTGCAGTCCATGGGGTCAGAAAGAGTTGGACATGACTGAGCAATTGAACTGATTCGCCGTGAAGTTATGGGACCGGATGCCATGATCTTAGTTTTTTTGAATGTTGTGGTTTTTTTTTTTTTTTTTTTAAAGATTTATTTATTTACTTTGGGCGGGGGTCGGGTTGGGGAGGGAGGGGAGTGGGCGGGCCACTTCTATTGGCTTTCATTTCTCTATTTTCATTTGTCTTTGTTCTTTGGCTCCTGTGGGCCTCCCATCGCAGTGGCGTCTGTTGTTGCAGAGCACCGGCTCTGGGCGCATGCGCTCCAGAGCTCCGGCTCGGTAATTGGACACATGGGTCCAGCCGCTCCGCGGCACGTGGGATCTTCCCAGGCCAGGGATCGAACCGGCGCCCTTTGCACTGCAAGGCGGTGTCCTTACCCACTGCGCCACCAGGGGAAGCCCAGAATGTTGTGTTTTAAGCCAACTTTTTCACTCTCCTCTTTCACCCTCATCAGAGGCTCTTTAGTTCCTCTTCACTTTCTGCCATTAGAGATATCATCGGCTTAGCTTAAGTTGTTGGTATTTCTCCTGGCAGTCTTGATTCCACCTTGTGGTTGATCCAGTCCAGCATGGTGTCCTCTGC